>CM074721.1:359736638-360936638 GCA_037306005.1 Rhinophrynus dorsalis | reverse complement strand
ATATATTCCTTGTATACCTCGCCCCAAGAAGATACAATTCAAAGTTATGAGCTTTGCTGGGATTTACTGACTGGGACCAGCTGTGGATTTTGGTACATGATAGGGCTTATGGTCCAGCACTACTGTACCACCTAATTGTGGCTATCCTAGGGTTCTCTTCAATTTATACACCTTTAGGATGGGTAATAATTTCCTCCCACCTAGATGCCTCTGCGATTCTGCTGGAAGACACCTTTTTCTATAGAACATTCTATGTGGTTCCCCATATGCAGGCCCGTTGGATCGTGGACCTACTGCTACCATCCTACTGCCGTCTCTCTTCTTTTTCTCTTCTCTGCCTTTTTTTTCTTTTTCTTCTTCCTCACTTATTAAGGGCACCTTCATACACAAACACCAGTAGGTTCCAACTGTTCAGTCCAACACAGTTCATCATCAATATGCAATGGCATATTAGCCAGTTACTTTCCTTATTTGAATCTTTTTAATCCTGTTCTCAGCTTATCCTACCAGTCTCGTTAGATTGCTCTGATTTATATGCCAATGTCACATTTGTTTTGAGTTGAGGGGAGCTTGTAGGTGAGCGTGTGAAGCCAGAAGAGTGGAAAAACAAAAAGTGGTAAAGGTCCTTGTAGGGACTTGGCTTGGACTGGCCAAGGAGATTTGTCACATGTCCACTCCTACCCAAATTTCTGCCTCTAACCATGCCCATATTCAGGAATAGCTAGGACTGGAGAATATACCCTGCTGGTAGCAGTAGGGATGATAATTTTTATGGTTTGAAACATTTACAGATCTCCATTTGCATTCCGTATTTAGTGTTTGCTTCCCCTATTATACAGTAGACTTTTCCACACTCTGTATGAGAGTATCCATAGGAAAAAGCCCCGTGTGGGACAGATTATAAAAGGGAATTCTCTGGATAAAGCAGCTATTCTTTTCAGCTCCAGGAGTCTTATGCACAAAGTTGAGTAATTTTGGTGCAAACCAACTACACCATAGGGGACAAATAGTGGTTTTCCCCAAATTACCAATTACTTAAACAGGGCTTTTAACCCCTTAAATGATAGAGAGCTCAAAAATGCATAGCCTTGCAATGTGCTGGAGAACTCTTGTCATTTAGGACAATATAACACTTATGGTACAACTGGATTCTCTTAAAATTACTCAACTTTTCATTTGGTGCATAAGACCCCAAGCCTCTGGGCACACCAACAGGTCAGGCCATTAGGATATCCCAAATGAAACACAGGTAGAGCAGTGACTGATGCATTGATTACCTGCATGAAATAAAGGATGGGTATCCTGGAAACCTCACCTTTTGTTGTGTTAAAACGATAAACACTGAGGTACAGACTACATAGGGATTTAATACAAACACAATGATATAGATCTACTTGACTACTGTAGGAAGGACACATTTCTGGTAAGTTGTATGTTAGAGATGCCTCCATCAAATTGCATCTCATTATGTTGGGGATACATCTAGCTTCTCTGTGTGTTGTGGATACATCCCACCAAAGGGGTAAGAGCCCAGCCAATAATCCTTTCCCCGACCTGCAGGTTTTGCCTATATATAGACATACTGGTCTGTCCATAAACTGAACTAAATGCAGTTCAGGAGAATACCAACTACATCACTGGATTCCTATGCCTTTGAAATAAGTGGCTCTTAGTATGTAACACAAAGACATACCTAGGAAGGTGTCATCTATTCAGCAGTCCAATATTTACTGGGTTTTTTTTTGCATTTGTTTTCTGCTGCAGTCTGTAATTGAAAAATTACAATTTATTACCTTGAGAATGCATACATGGCCCTGTAGAATCATGGGTAGAGTAGGCTAAAGATGTCTAGAAAGAGCGTTGTCCATGATAATAAAATGAATATGTAAATATTCTCAAGGTTAATAAAATGTCCTTCATCAGTTATTGGCGACATCGTAGTTTACATAAAACAGTAACTTGACAATTACTGTATGGATGGCCTGTGCAAGGTGAGACCTTCTATTAAATAAATCAAGAGCTGTTTATTCCAAGCATAAAGTTACACTTTAAATTGAGATAAATATAAACAGAATAAAAGGTCAGTGTTTACTCTGTGTGTGTGTTTGTTTTTTATACTAAGGAGAAAAATTATTGGCATAAAAAATGATGTTTTTTTTCCACAATAATGTATTTCAAATGTACATTTATTCATTTACACTTTTTCACCCTGTTAATAGCAGGAATGTCCTTTTGAAGGTGACAGGCCCGAAGCCTCTCTCTCTAGCCCAAAGGCATTTTTGCAGCAGTAGCTTCCTTCACAGAAGTCAGACAGTGCTGGCAGTCATAGGAGAGGATGCCAAACACTGCTATACACATATACACAGTAGCACGTATATACACGCTTGGGGTTGCTATGTGCTAAGATCTGTCTAATGTCTGTGCAATATGATCTGTATTTGTCTCAGTGAATACAGCTGAAGCTTTGAACCAACATTTTTAACCTCTTAGATTCCTGAGTTTGTACTGTTGGAAGTTTAACACAATTGGGTGAATGTATGAATGCATTAGTGCAGCACCACTATTGTTAGCCTCTAATCCTGGTGACTGCGCTAAAAGGTATGCTGTACAGTGTATGAGCACATAGTGCATATCAATGTTAGGACAATAATGACATCAAGCCTTGTACACCTGCCCAATAGCTGGCTCAGGGAAATGGTGTTAAATTATAACATCTCCTTACATTTTAGCCAGTACTTTCAATCAGCATGGCATGTTATGGTTGTTCCTAAAAGACAGGAAAGTTGCAGGGGTCTCCCAGAACCTGCAGAGTAATCAAGACATAAACAAAAAAAAGAAAACTTATAGATACTTAATAGGGCACTACAGTGACAAAGTCACAAGAAAGTTATTGGTTGAGTGATGTTTGCTTGTAGTGAAAGTGGTGACTTTCTTGTGACTTTGTCACTGTAGTGCCCTATTAAGTATCTGTAAGTTTTCTTTTTTCCTTTATGTATATGATGAATATTTATATACAGGAGCACGGCAGCTATATAAAACAATTTGATGTAACTAGCTGTCTTCAGTGAAATTACATGATCGGTGCGCCAGCTCTAACTTTTACTGTGGCGAGAGTAATCAAGACATCAGCCCAAGGTCTAAACTCCTGTTGGTTCAAATCTGGAGGAAATTTGGGATTGCCAAATATTTTCAGCAATGGGGAGGGATAAGGGGCCCAAGCTCCATCCAACTTCAACTGAGTCCATGTTAAGAGAACCAGACCCTGAATTGGATGACTGAGGAACAAATTGGGAATAGTGTGCCTCAACATGATTGAGAGTTGTGAGAGATCTAAGCCAACTACCATATGTAATCCAGCTACCGGAAAGAAAGTATCTGTCAACAGAAGAATGCATAAGATCAAGCAGTCTAGATACAAGGGACACCCTATAGTATCCTACTATATTGGGGAGACCAACTCCACTCCTGGATCTGGGTAACAGCGATGTGTTTTTGCTACACCAGAACACCTTATCTGTCCTAACAAACTCATCAAAGACTGTATTTGAAGTCAAAATTTATATGTAATGTGGACTGGAAGAACCTGGAATAGGAAAATAAGCTCATGGAGTAAGATTTTTAACAAAGTTTATCCTGGCAAGCCAAGACATTGACTGGTTCAACATTTCCCAGTATAAGGTTTTTATCTGATCAAGCAGTGGTGGAAAATGCTGGAATTTATTTTTTTTGTCCCTACTCCTGCCTAACATCAGGTTACTAAACTACATACGCCAAACATTCCCCAGTTCCTTATTGTTAGCCTTGTAATAGCATGATTTAATAGCATTTACCTGCAAGTGGTATGGGGCTTGCTGACATTAAAGTCCCAACACCGGCAGATATTTCCACGGGTGTGTGCTTTGTGCTAATAGGTTGTAGTGTATGGGTAGTCAACCCTGGTCCTCAAAAGATACCAATAGTGAATGCTTTCAAGATATCCCTGAATTATCACAGGTGATTGCTCCAGCTGGCATATTCTGAAAACATCCATTGTTGTTAGCTCTTTAGGACCAGGATACCCTGCTATAAAGCATGTACCCTAATGCTGCCATTAAGTTCCCATATCAACTTCAATGTACTAAGCTGTGTTTGGCAATATAATGAGGGAGATTAAATCATATGCAGTAATACAGAGGTATGCACTTTTGGCTTTCCAGCTGTTGGATATTACAAGTCGCATTTTTCTCAGCCAGCAAATGGTAGTCCCCAACCTCTGGAGAGCCAAAGCTTGCCTACACTACCCCTAGTTCAATTACACCTTCCTGCTCATAAAGTATTACATCAAAGTGTTGCTATGTGGCAGAGCTAGTAAAAGGGTTTCAGAAGTATTTAGGTCTGTATCCAGAAAGCAAAATAGGTAATATTCTGCACCAGACCAACTGCTTCATAGGGGAGGATACAGTTGGTTTGCTGCGGATTTTCAACTCTTTAGCTTTCTGAGTATGGTCCTTGGACCCCAGTTACTTGTTGCATATCTTTATATATTCTGGAATAATCTTGAACTTGCCACATTACTGTCTTCAACATAAAATGCATTGAGGAAGGCAGGTATAAAGCTGCAGAAAAAGCTGGGAAAAAGTGGTCACATTTGATCACTGAGCTGGCGTAAATGCTCAGAAGAAGAGACACTTTAACCAGTTTGCTAACAGCTGCCTTTCTACAAAAACACTGGTGCAAGGTACCAAAAGTATAATAATTTTACATGGAGGCAAAGGCTTCACTGCAGCAAAGAGCTCCGAACCTCACTAGAACATCACTAGTAAAGACATTGTCATAGGCAGGAGCAATATATAAAAACCTTTCATGCATTGTGAATGGTAGGCCGAGCTCTTTCAAAACAGCAGTTCATACACAACCCATTAGAGATTAATCTGCCTCTGATTGATTAATTTATCTAAGAGGAACACATAACAAAAAGACAATTATCAACAGAATTTTAATCCATGCAGAAGTTTTGATTAAAGTAGAATTAATACTTTATTATGATTTTCATGATTGTGAAAGTACTTTCAAAATCAACTATGTTTATGTTGACCCTTTTTTACTTAAATCTACAGTTGGAGACATTTAAAGGGATAGTAATGTTTCACAATAAAAGCAGCTTCAATTAATCTTCTAGTATTTTGGCCACTGAGGGTGTTATTGCAGTAGTGTCAGAGTTGTATTTCAATAGTAATTGAATGATAAAGTATTCCCCTCCCGCCCTTTTACTGATGTAACACTGCTTACCTCAGATCCTGAGGGATTGCAGAGAGGGACAATCATCAGTGAGCATAAGGAAAGACCTGAAAAATCTGTCAAGGGGGCAGGATTTTCATTATGCTCACAGTAAGAAGATTGTCCCTTGCTGTGAGCTGTCTGGTCCCAGGACCAGATTCCACATCTAAGGGGAGGTGGCTTAGACTAAGAGGGGGATAATTTATCTTTCAATTACTCTTGAACTACAACTCTGACAGTATTGAAATAACACTCCCCATGGCCCAAATACTATGAAGATTAATTGTAGCTGTTGTTATTGTGAAACATTACTATCCCTTTAAAATTGTTTTTTTTTTTTTCACTTTATGTAAATTGGCCAGTATTTCCTGGTAGGAAATGGTAGTTGGGAGGGAGAGTGGAAGGTTATTATCTGACACACCAGACTGTGCCAGCCAGTACTTCTTATAATATATATATATATATATATATATATATATATATATATATATATATATTTGTCAGAATAAACTGACAAATAAAGCTAAATGTTTCTTAAGGTACAGTTTTAAATAAAGAATGACTAACATAAGTATAGGTGATTTTGAAGGTTCTTTCAAAATCACCCAAGTAGTTATTAAGTGTTAATTACACTTTAAGCCTCTGAGTGCGAAAGGGGTATCCAACGCATTGCATGGTTTGGTAATCCTTTATTATGCTGTTGCTATCACATCTACTGTTTTCAGTGGCTCACATCTCCCATACAATAGATTAACTCTAGACTGTAAATGAACTGTCTGGACACTAGCGGACACTATAAATTAAAAAAAAAAGTACAGTTTAAATGTTAGAATAAATTTGGAATTGGGATTACCATTATTTTACTTATCATGAAAACCCCTTCAATGTTTGTTCGCTTCATAATAAAAGCTTACTGCTACTTTTAGCTGCAGACATATTTACCTACCTGAGACAAGTGGATTTACGATTGACGTCAGGCAAATTTGACTAGCTGATTTAAAGTGCAGTCGTCAGGAAATTCATTGTTGTAGGGAGAATTAAAATGATACATTGAAATCTGAAGGTTTTCAAGATCAATTTCGGCTTGGATTTGCTAAAGGAAGGTTTTCTAAGACAAATCATTTTGATTTACAGACTTTGCAACTAAAATCGTAGACCAGGGTAGAGCACTAGATGTAGTAGGGGCATTAGTAGCAGAAAAAGGAAAGTAGTCATGCCACTCTACAGATCTCTAGTTAGACCTCACCTAGAATATTGTGTACAGTACTGGAGACCCCATCTGCAGAAGGATATTGATACTCTAGAGATAATTCAACGAAGGGCTACTAAAATGGTGACTGGTCTACAGGAAAAGAAGTATCAGGATAGACTAAATGATCTGAATATGTATAGCTTGGAGGAGAGAAGAGAGAGAGGGGATATGATAGAAACATTCAAATACATGAAGGGATTCAACAAAGTACAGGATGGAAGTATATTTCAAAAGAGTAAAAACATTAGGACAAGAGGCCATAGTCTAAAACTAGAGTGACACAAGATTAGATGTAATGGAAGAAAGTTTTACTTCACTGAGAGGGTAGTAGACAAGTGGAATAGCCTACCAGCAGAAGTGGTAGATGTCAATACAGTGACAGAATTTAAGCATGCATGGGATAGGCATAAGGCGGTCCTTAACATAAGAAAAGACCAAGGACCAAAAAAGGTTTGAGGTTTGTGTTTTTTTTTTTGTTTTT
This sequence comes from Rhinophrynus dorsalis, assembly GCA_037306005.1. NCBI lineage: Eukaryota > Metazoa > Chordata > Amphibia > Anura > Rhinophrynidae > Rhinophrynus > Rhinophrynus dorsalis. The sequence goes on along the minus strand of CM074721.1, from coordinate 360,929,649 downwards.
TTTTTAACAGTAGGAAATTGGGCAGACTAGATGGCCCGAATGGTTCTTATCTGCTGTCAAATTCTATGTTTCTAAGTTTATCTAAATTTTAGTAAAACTTTTGACACTTCCACATAAAAAGCTGATCCTTAAACTGAATGGTTTAGGATTGGCTTCAAAGGTGGTAAGCTAGATAAACTATTGGCTGAAGGATCAAAGACAGAGGGCTGTAGACAATGAAATGCATTCAGGGGAAGAATAGTAGCTAGTAACTAGTGGATTATGATCAGTGCTTATCCTTTTCTAGTAATATCTGTGTTAGCAGTATTATTGTTGGACTTTAAGGATAGGTGTGCCTTTTTACAGATGACACTGAGATCTGTAATGGTTGACATTTCCTGAGGGTTTAGTCAAATGATAAGTGCTTTAAAGAGAAGAATGTGCTAAAGTGTGGGATTTAAAACATAATTCAACTAAGTGCAAAACAATGCATATAGGACACAAAAACCCAAAGGCAGATTACAGACTTAATGGTACTCTGCTGGCAGCAACAGCAGCGGAACAGAATTTGGGAGTAGTTGGGAGTAGCAACAGCAGAGGAAAGGAATTTGGCAGACAATGCAGCAAAGCCATAGGGGAAGCCACCCGGGTGCTAGGTTATAAAAGAAGAGGCTCTAGCAGCAGATAAAAATAGTTCCTAATGTTATTTTACAGCTCATTAGTTCAGCCTCACCTAGACTATGGTGTACCATTCTGGAGACCTTGGGGTGAATGTACAAAAATAATTCGGTGCTAAATCGGGAGCTAGAATAATTTCTCTGGCCTTACACCATCCTAATGCAAGTTTACTAATCTACTCATGTATCAGGGGACGGACATTGGGGCAGTTTATGGGCATTTCCATGCATTCACTCCTGTAAGCCTTGTTTAATGCTATGTATTAAACAAGGAATAGAGGGGATGGTATGTTTTTACACCATTCCAAGTGCAAGTTTAGGGGCAGGCATTCTGGGCTTACTGACATTAAAGCCTTAACAACAGTTGAGTGTGACCAGTATGCTCTAAAGCAATCATATACTTTAGTGCAAGTTCTGAAGCTCAGCGTTTGACATTGGAATCTAATGCCAGTGGCGCTGCACATTTGTACGTTCACTCCCTTATCTCCTGAAGGACATCAGTAAATTAGAAACTATTCAAAGAAGAGCCACTAAAATGGTGTATGGTCTAAACCATATCAGGAAAGACTCCAGGACCTTAGAGGACAATAAAGGATAGAACAGAGAGGGGTGATAGGACTGAAACCTTCAAATGTATTAAGGGATTCAATAAAGTTTAGGAGGCCTACATTTTTTGGAATGAAAGCCATACTGGAACAAGATGACATGCCTTAAAATTGAAAAGTAGAAAGATAAGAGGGAATGTAAGATAACACTCTTTGCAAACATAGTGTTATACAGAAAGATAAGATAGATAGGTAGATAGATATGTTTGAACCCCTGGGATTAATAGATAGCCACTTTAACCCTTTGAGTGCCAGCAGAAATGTAAGATAACACTGCTTTGCAAAAATACTGATAGATAGATAGATAGATAGATAGATAGATAGATAGATAGATAGATGGATGTAAGAACCCCTGGAATTGATATATGGCTACTTTAAAAATAACATAAGCCTGAGCTAACTACATAGGGAAATGTACAGACTGCTTGGGCTAATTGGTTCTTATCTGTCAGCACATTCTATGTTTCTACAGATGAGAGCTGGTACAGTGTTAGCCATAGAAATACAGGAGGCAAATATAGTCAAGTTGATACCTTTATTGGCCAACTAAGCAGATGCTTCAACAAACTCCCATGGTAAACAATTAGCTTTTTGTAGTCTTATATGCTCTGGCTCTCAGGTAGGTGTGTTCTTGAAACATGTGTTAGTATTAGGAGTTTGGGAAATGAGGTTGTGCCTCCTGTTATATATCAAATAAGGATCCACACACTATGTTGTATAAGAGAAGTGCTACATGAATTGAAGTGCCAGCATACAAACACATTGATGTAATGGTGTTTTATTAACCATTTGAATGATCAAGTCTCTTCAATGTAATGAATCGTACACCAATCTGGTCCTCAGATTGGTAAAGGAATGCCAACACCTCCTTCTAATAAATCCCTTTTCCTTAATCTGAGCAGAAAAACTTTGTGACCGCTATATATTAGTACTGTGTGGATCGGTTTTCTAAAATGAATCTTTGATTAGTACTGGGTATCATGTCCACTGAGGCAGACATGTTTCTTTTTGCAGGACTCTGGGAACACAGACTCCTCCCACTGAGAAGGGAATATTTACATGTCACCTTCAGGGCAGCTGGTTTGTTTCTGTATTGTTCCACTTACTTTTATGTGTCTAAGGGCCTTATCCCTTTGAGTGCCAGACGAATATCCAACCCATTGCACCCTTTGGCACTCAAAGAGTTAAAGCAGAATGGTTTTTGTGGGATTAATATTTATTTGTTGGAGCTCAGACTGGGACTTTATGCTAATTAGTTTCTCAGCTGAACCTATAGTATTATTGTACACTGTGCTATCTAGTTATTTTATACAAAGATGTCTAGTAAACTAAACTTGTCTAGAGGTGACAGGTCCACCTTATAGCGGAACTTTCACCCTCTATAAAGTCGCCCTCCATTAATTAGGCATATGGCAACTAGCTTCATAATAGTGCTATTAGCTCTTATAAGTACCCGGTTCTGAAGTAATCCTTATTGTTTGGAGACTGACAGCCAGGCTTCTTGCTTTAGTGCCATCTGCGCCGTCAGTCCCTTCCAATGCTTTAAGGCACAGGTCAATACCTTCTAGAGGAGACCGGGACTGACAGCGCAAGCATGCAGAAGTCTCTAAGACAAGATGTCTGCGCTGATGCCTGACTTCCGGCCTCCAAAGACTAAGGATTACTTCAGAACCAGGTACTTATGAGTACTTATGAGAGCTAATAGCACTATTATGAAGGTAGTCGCCATATGCCTAATTATTGGAGAGTGACTATACACAGAGTGAAAGGTCCGCTTTAAGGTGGACCTGTCACCTCTAGACAAGTTTAGTTTTTTTACTAGACATCTTTGTATAAAATAACTATATAGCACAGCGTACAATAATACTATTGGTTCAGATGACAAACTAATTAGCATAAAATTCCAGACTGAGCTCCAACAAATATTAATCTCACAAAAATGATTTATATTACAAACATATGGCTTGCACAATATATACAGTAAAACCTCAGGTATAATACACACTTGTGTATAATGTGCAGTTATAAATTATACCCAAGATCTTAGAGGAAAATAAAAGTGCCTGTGTATAATACACATCCTTGTTTTCCCTTCCTCTACACACAAAAAAAACATTTTCTTCTCTGCTTCTTTCCTTCCACCTCAATATGCTGCCACCTTCCCCTCCCTCTACTCACCCCCTCCAGTGGCTGCCGGTACATACGTGCAGCTGGAGGCATGCTTGCATTTGCTGCCTGCTTCCTGCACTGCCCTGAGGCCACTACTGTAGACCCAATGCATAGACAGTAGTGTCCTGCGAGGACCTTCAGGTCCTCAAAGGGCACTACCATTATCTTGAATTAACAAAGGTCTTTGCAAGGCAGTGCAGGAAGCAGGTGGGAATTGCAAGCATGCCTCCAGCTGCACAAATGTACCAGCAGCCTCTGGAGGGGGTGAGTAGAGGGAGGGAAGGTAGCAGCATATTGAAGTGGAGGGGGGAAAACGGGAGCAGACAGATATGTCCCAGCAGCCTCTGGAGGGGGTGAGTAGAGGGAGGGGAAAGTGGCACCTTATTGAAGTGGAGGGGAACAGACCATTTTTTAATAATATGCACCCCCCCCCCCCACTTCACATAAGGTGAAAAGGAGCAAAATTGAGCATATTATACCCAAGATTAAAAAGGTGTCAGTTTTAAAGAGAATTTAAAACTAACTAAACTGATCTTAGGATGACATGAGGATTGTAATGTGAAAATAAGGGGTTTTCCACATTAAGACATTTGAAAACCACTTATGTACCGAGCCTATTCCTGGTGGTAATGGTGTCAGTAATTCCAATTACACAATCGTATGCCAGTTTATTTAATGAATGCTAATTATATGATATATATCACATAGCAAGGTGAGAGCTGGCATGGATACAGTTGTAATTAGCATTATTGCAGCTTTTGTACACATATTGAAGCTGATGTTCTAAGAAGAACTCGAGTGGTTCTGGGAAATGAACTGCACCATAAGGGGACAAATAATATTTCCCAAATTCTTATGTAAATGGGCCTTTTGACTCTTGAATGCTAGCGAGGTCTCCAATGTATTGCTTAGCCATGCATTTGGGACCTCTCTAGTACTAGATGGGTTAAGTGCCACATTTAAATAAATAGAGACTTTGTGTTAGTTCTCTGTGGTGTAGTTGCTTTGCCCCAGAATTATTCCGGGTGAAGGAGGAGTTGCCCTAAGGTTCGATACAATAGGTAAGTAGGTGGCAATGTGATGAGAACACATGAAGTGATACATTAAGGTGTTTTCTATAGAGTCTTTTTACTAAGATCTCTCCTACTTGAGAAATCTTAGTACATCGGCTCCATAGAATAAGATTGGAATTGGAGAAGTGATATCAGTGGAGGAGTCATCTCCAGTTATCGCCTCTTTATTCCACCTTATTGCATCTCTTCCATTGTTTTGGAGAAAAAGACACATTGTCATATGAACTAGTGCCCGGGTGCAAGAAATGTGCATGTGTGCTAAAGGCATTTTTCCTGCGCAGATAGATATTGGGCATATTCTAGTCCATGAAGACATATACCGAACGCTTCTTCAATTGAGAAGAAAAAATTAGCTTTCAAGACAACACTACACAGACGTATAAAATAGTTCACATTAGCACTTCCTGTATTCATTCACTATTCCGCTCAGACAGATTAGTTAATCCTGACCATACTCACCAAAAAAAATATGTGCAGCTGTTCACTAATCTTGATTTTTCATGCACAATTCAACAAAATAATGTGCAAACCTTTTCTATTGGTTTTTACTCTGGAAATAGTGATTGTGCATGTTTCCTGCATCATGCCATAGGTGTGCAAGGGGAGGTGTATGTTGTATTGTGAACTGTTCTCCATTTTGGAGTATGGCATTACAGTTCATAGCACTAAAATAATTATTTGTAATTCTTTTACAATACACAATTCACCAGTCTCAGGGAGGCAAATATGTTTCTGTAAGTTCTGACAAGATCACAGCTATCAGTTCTTAGTGCATATGGTTAATAGTCATATTTAGATCTAAATGCCCTCAGGAATAGGAAGAAAATGGCTCAATTATTCAGATTTCAATATGCAACTTAGTCATCGGCGAAAGCATGGAGAAGGCATGACAATGTAGGAATATATCTGAGGTCTAATCAAAGGGTATAAGATTGTGAAGATACCTTAGTGCATATCAGAAGATGGATTTGAGTCCAGTTTTCCAATATATTTCAAGATTGGACCTGTATCAATATTTAGTGCATCTCTCCCCAGTTCTTTATAGTACACCAGCCTCATTGACCATATATTTCAAGACAAAAGTTGTATAGTTACACCAGTTAAAATGGGATTTTAACCCCTTAATTTCTATCTAAAGAGATCTCCACTGCAATGGTTGCTTTGCCCCAGAAAGGTTCCTCATTAATTTTGTGCATGTGATCCTTATAGTCAACACACTAGTTGTCAATCATTGTTAAAAAGTCTCAGAAAAATCCCATCAATTTCTCTTTTTGGTGCATATGGTGCAGTTTGCTTTGCCTTAAATTTGTTCCTCTGTAAGCAGAAAATGGAAATTCTACTTGAGTTAGAGGAGTCTTTTAACTCCATGAATGCCAGAGAGGTCTCCAACACATTGTTTTGCAATGTGATGATGACATCTCCAGCATTCATGGGGTTAAAAATCTCATGTCATTCTTTGGAACTTAGTAATTGTTCCCTGTATTACAGTTGTGTTCCCCATATGGCTCACGCCCAGTATATTGGTATATTAAATATGCTGTAGTAATAATAACTTGGCAAGGATCATAAAGGTCAGATGAGAACAAAATTATTCATACCAAATTGCCTTTACCATACCTGTTGAGCAGCCTGTGTGTGGGAGGATGATGGGAACAGCAGCTGAAGGGCCACAGCTTCCCTTCCCCAAGCTAAACACAGTGATGTGTATGTGTCATCTAGTTAAGTGATTCTCATAGTCATCACTCTGGACACACTGGTTACACTTTAACTATATCCCCTGCATTTTACCAAGCAGGTAACCAGTAGCTCATTCATTTCGAATGCACTACCTGTGCTTATTTAAGGGATTACCGTAACCCTTTGAGTGCCAGAGAGCTTGTTAAAACCTGTCTTGTTGGTGTGTTTCCTAGGACTGAAGCTGTGAATCACTATTCTAGAGTACTTCAAAAGAATGATTCTCGGTGGAAGTCCTCAAGATACATCAACAAAGCAGGTTTTCAGGATAGCCTTAATGAAGTACACGTAGCTCTGTCTGAGTGACTGAGACGCTAATTATGTAGCAGTGATCAAGTAAGGATATCCTGAAAATCTGTTGGTTACTTTTGAGAACTGGCATTGAGGGGATTTGTACTGTGAAGCATTGTACTGGGGACTTTTCTATGTACCCAGGAACCTTCGAGCCTAAAACCCCCAGAGTATCAGAGTGCCATTGGATGGGTGTATATAGATGACACTAGTGTAAAAGCACGAGTACATGGTACAAGGTCCAGGTGATGTTAACCCTTTGAGTGCCAGAGGGGTACGCAACGCATTACTTTGCAATGCGTTGCATACCCCTCTGGCACTCAAAGGGTTAAGAGGCCGGTCCTGCTCTGCGTCCAGCGCAGTCATGCACTGTAGAGACTGCCCGAAAGCACATAATGCTCACAGCACAGAACTCCCAGCATTCGGGCAGTCTCTGCAGTGCATGACGGCTTCTGACAAACATATTAGCTAATTATTATATAGGATAATTGACATCATAATCCAGTTGTTGCTTAATCTGGGCAGGCAGGATTTGAAGGCAGAAAGGTCAAATAGGTGGAATTGGGGGTGGTTGGGGACAGAGCCTTGAGTATGTGGGGTTACTAGGGAACTCAGCAGTCTGTAGAGTCAAGCCCTCTCCCCAGGAACCCAGTAATAAAGTGTGAAAACTGGAGTCTCCTGGGCAGATCCAGAGATTTCCAGACATGCAAATCTAGCATCCAAGGGATTAACCCTTACAGTGCCGTTGCTTTGCAATGAGTTGCGTACCCCTCTGGCACAGAAAGGATTAAAGAAATATACGTAAAATGTATGCCAATTACATGGTATTAATATTACATGTGTCCTAGCTCTGAACCCCATATCTATTTTTAATTGACCTGGCTTTCATTGGTGGGTTTGGCTGCGTTGGAACTTATTAGTGGGAGCATACTACACTGTGTAAGGACTTCAGAGGTGAAAGAAAGGCACCAAGGACCTCTGTGTCTGACCTCACCCCTAGATGACATCACACCACACTTTTGCTGAGAAATGGTCCAGAAGAAATCAGCAATGCTAGCACATTCTGGCACTGTAAATCTGGTCAAGATGCGCTAGCTTTACACTACTTCTAAGACATTAGAATGCTTGGTAGGAGTTGGGGGCCTTCCAGACAGACAACAGTGATGGTAAAGGGACTATAGCCTTACTGGTTTTGAATTCTAACACAGAAGTGAGGAAATTTAGCTTCTGTCTTCAGGAAATAGCACATTAAAAACACAATTAAGACAAGAAGTAAGTACTTGTTGTCAGAGAAGGCATAGTATTAAATCACATACTGTGCGCTTTAATACTAGATAATGTTGTGTGGAACAGGGAATGTCCCTTTAATAAGTTTTTGTGGTTGTGTTTTATTGGAATGCATAAATCCCTCATCAATGTCCTTTAAACCCTTGGGATGAATTGAATGCAAAGTAATGTACTGGAGACATGCCTAGTATGCAAAGGGTGAAAAGAACAGTGCATGTAAAAAAAAAAAAAAAAAATATATATATATATATATATATATATATATATATATATATAATTTTTTTTCTTCCATATTCAGAATCTACCTGTGTTACCAGGGAGAAGACGTGGCCTGCACACTTATAAGGTGACTCAAAAGTCAAGGTTTATTCTCAGCCGAATGTTTTAGGTATGTGCACTGGAGGAAAGTCCAGGATAGGACCGAACACAATTGGCTGAGAATAAACCTTCGCTTTTGAGTCATCTTATTAGTGTGTCTGACCTGTCTTCTCCCTGGACATGTACCTATACATCTTTTAGGCATTCATTCTTGATTTTTCTTTAGCTGTGTAAGTGCTGAAATTCTTTATTGATATATTAAAAATATCCCAAAGATATCATTACCCTTCTTTTATTCAGTAGGAAGAGCACTTACAACATATATGTTCTCATTAAAAAAGTTTACTCCTTTAACAACTTAAGGACTGGGGCCATTTTGCCTCTTAACGGGGCAATAAATTGGTCACTATAAAAGACTTTTAAGCTATGGGCAGTGTCCTGGCGATTATTGGAACCAAGTTCCCATAGCTTAATGGGCTGCAAAGAAGTCCACTGAAGGCAGGTTTACAAATATGGGGCTTCTATGTTGAGGACAGCAGTGTTAATTTCTCTTCTATAAGCACCAAGTGAGTTGCTGATGTTACCATGCCTTGCAGATATCTGTGATCTGTAGGTGTATCGAAGAGGGAACTGAAAGGTTTTAAGTTTGGTATCTCAATTCCCATAACTGTGAGCACACTACCTATAGTTTAAAAGGAATTTTATAACAGTTTATTGTATCTTTAAAGTGGAACTACCACTGCTAAACAAGTTGAAGTGTAATAAATCCCCATCTAGCAACTAGCTGTTCAGTATCGCTAGTTGTCAGAATTATTACCTTATTCAATAGAATTCTCCATTCTTCCAGGACTGACAGACAGGACGGAGCACAGACATCTTTCAGTAGTGACGTCTGCACGCCTGCGCTGTCAGTCCTTTTTGGAGCCGGACGGCTCCTAGCAACGCCTCCTAGAGCCGGCTGGGACTGACAGCGCAGGCGTGCAGACGTCACTATTGAAAGATGTCTGCATGGTTTCCTGCCTGTCAGCCTGGGAAGGATAGAGAATTCTATTGAATAAGCTAATAATTCTTGTGACTAGCGCTACTGCAGCTAGTCGCCATATGGGGATTTATTACACGTCACCTTGTTTAGCTGTGGTAGTTCCGCTTTAAAGGGATAGTAATACTTCGTTTTATCTTTATTTTGTAGGCATTAAAAAAACATGAAGAACGATAGTCTTATCTCTCAAACCTTTATGGTTTAAGAGATATTCACAAGCAAAGTTTCCCCCTCCCGCCCCTTTTACCTAATGTAAGCCATCTCTTCTCAGATGTGAATCTGGTTGTATGACCAGACAGATAACAGCAGGGGACAATCTTCTTTGTATGAAAACAATGAAAGCCCTCCCACCCTTGACAAGTTTTTCAGCTTTTTCCCTTATCTTAATTGAAGATTGTCCCTCTCTGCAGTCTACCTGGGCACCTCCATTCTGATCTGGCTGAACGGGGGGGGGATACTTTGCTTGTGAACATCTCTTAAACCATAAAGGTTTGAGAGATAAGACTTATATCGTTCTTCATGTTTTTTTAATGCCTACAAAATAAAATAAAGATAAAACAAAGTATTACTATCCCTTTAAGGACACTTTCTACTATGTGTCTGTGACATGAAGTTTCGCCAGCTTATTGTTTAGTGCACCCATGCAAACTAGGTATTGTTTTTTCCAGTTTTTGTCAGTTAAGCCTAAGGTACACCTCATATATCTTCTAAATATACTGTAAATGTATTTTTATTTTAATATATGTTTTTCTTATCTTTACATATTTTTATTATTAGGTATATAGGCAGCCAACAACAGCCTTTCCTCTCACTCTGGGGCATACTTTAGATCTTGCCCATCCCTTCAAATATGCACCGTGTCATTATCGAGAGTGTACCCTGCGCACTTCCTTAATGAAATCTTCCAGGTCACAATGAGTTAACCTTTTAAACAAAGCGAAGGAAGGTGATCCTAGCAGGAGACTTTGTCTATCATAAACAGCCAGGTTGCATTTTATGTGGCTAACGCAGTACCACAGTTTACCCAGAGTGAGAATTGTCTTAGCTCTCCTAGTATATTTAACCCTTCAAATGCCATAGGGGTGTGCAACGCATTGCTTTACAAAGGGTTAAATGGCCACCACAGTTAATAAACAATCCCCTAAGGTGAATGTACCCAAAAGGGCTCCATTTATAAATTGTCATGGTCCACAAGAGGTTAATGAGACAGTATGATAAAAACAATTACGAAAATGACATACACTTCAGCCCTTGTGTCGTGCTATATAGTTTTGATAAAACTGAAAATGGCATACTGTGTCTCTTTTGTAGAATGACTAGTTTTAAATGATCATCTATACAAGCAAAAGATGCAATATAGGAATAAATATTGTGCTGCTGTTCCATAGCGTATAACAGGACAGCCAAAAACCACAGCAGTCCTGTGGGGCAGGTTAGGAAGGCAGCAGAATGGTTACCCACAATGCCGCAGGAATAGACTGTGCAGTTTTCTAAGAGAATCTGCAGACTTGCAGTTATAGTACGGCTCTGTGCTGTGGGGAAAATCAGCTTTTGATATTTTCATAGTAGTTCTATAAAGAAATACTAGCCTAAGTATGATCTGGGATTAAATACACTTTAATAACCTATACTCCATGCTGGCATCTATAAAAATTATCTTTTTGGTTTGAGCGATATTCGCTTTCAAAAGTCCCTCCCTCCCCTTCTCCTGACTTCAGCGCTGTACTGACAGCAGAAGATCCCGGTCCGGGGACCAGCAGGCGGCTATTCAGCAGAGCCGAAGTTGCCTTATTGGAAAAGAATTACTTCATGGGAAAGGTCTGCAATGTGTGCCTGGTTTGCAAGCACACTTTGTAGACTGTTCAAATGAAGTAGTTCGTTTTAAATAATGCAATTTTGGCTCTGCTGAAGAGCCTACTCGGCTTTACAGCTGACATCAGGAGAAGGGGAGGGAGGGGGGAACTTTGAATGTGAATATCTCTCAGACCATAGCGGTTTGAGAGAGAGGATTTGTGGCATATAAGCTTTTTTTATGGGACATTACTGTCCCTTTAAACAGGATAGTATACACATGCATGTCTTTATGTGTCATTCATGCACTCGTCTTTGTGTATCATTCATACTGTCTCTGGTAGTTGTATGCATTTGTTTATCATTCATACAGTCTCTGGTAGTTGTATGTCTTTGTTTATCATTCATACTGTCTCTAGTAGTTGTATGTATTTGTGTATCATTCATCCAGTTTCTGGTAGTTGTATGTATTTGTTTATCATTCATACAGTCTCTGGTAGTTGTATGTCTTTGTTTATCATTCATACTGTCTCTAGTAGTTGTATGTATTTGTGTATCATTCATCCAGTCTCTGGTAGTTGTATGTATTTGTGTATCATTCATACAGTCTCTGGTAGTTGTATGTCTTTGTTTATCATTCATACTGTCTCTAGTAGTTGTATGTATTTGTGTATCATTCATCCAGTCTCTGGTAGTTGTATGTATTTGTGTATCATTCATACAGTCTCTAGTAGTTGTATGTCTTTGTTTATCATTCATACAGTCTCTGGTAGTTGTATGTCTTTGTGTATCATTCATACAGTCTCTAGTAGTTGTATGTCTTTGTTTATCATTCATACAGTCTCTGGTAGTTGTATGTATTTGTGTATCATTCATACAGTCTCTGGTAGTTGTATGTCTTTGTGTATCATTCATACAGTCTCTAGTAGTTGTATGTCTTTGTTTATCATTCATACAGTTTCTGGTAGTTGTATGTCTTTGTGTATCATTCATACAGTTGCTGGTAGTTGTATGTCTTTGTGTATCATTCATACAGTCTCTGGTAGTTGTATATATTTGTGTATCATTCATCCAGTCTCTGGTAGCTGTATGTATTTGTGTATCATTCATCCAGTCTCTGGTAGTTGTATGTATTTGTGTATCATTCATCCAGTCTCTGGTAGTTGTATGTATTTGTTTATCATTCATACAGTCTCTGGTAGTTGTATGCATTTGTGTATCATTCATACAGTCTCTGGTAGTTGTATGTATTTGTGTATCATTCATACAGTCTCTGGTAGTTGTATGTATTTGTGTATCATTCATACAGTCTCTGGTAGTTGTATGTATTTGTGTATCATTCATACAGTCTCTGGTAGTTGTATGTCTTTCTGTATCATTCATACAGTCTCTGGTAGTTGTATGTATTTGTGTATCATTCATACAGTCTCTGGTAGTTGTATGTATTTGTGTATCATTCATACAGTCTCTGGTAGTTGTATGTATTTGTGTATCATTCATACAGTGTCTGGTAGTTGTATGTCTTTCTGTATCATTCATACAGTCTCTGGTAGTTGTATGTCTTTCTGTATCATTCATACAGTCTCTGGTAGTTGTATGTATTTGTGTATCATTCATACAGTCTCTGGTAGTTGTATGTCTTTCTGTATCATTCATACAGTCTCTGGTAGTTGTATGTATTTGTGTATCATTCATACAGTCTCTGGTAGTTGTATGTATTTGTGTATCATTCATACAGTCTCTGGTAGTTGTATGTATTTGTGTATCATTCATACAGTCTCTGGTAGTTGTATGTCTTTCTGTATCATTCATACAGTCTCTGGTAGTTGTATGTCTTTCTGTATCATTCATACAGTCTCTGGTAGTTGTATGTATTTGTGTATCATGCATATACTCTCTGGTAGTTGTATGTATTTGTGTATCACTCATATACTCTCTGGTAGTTGTATGTATTTGTTTATCACTCATATACTCTCTGGTAGTTGTATGTCTTTGTGTATCATTCATACAGTCTCTGGTAGTTGTATGTATTTGTGTATCATTCATCCAGTTTCTGGTAGTTGTATGTATTTGTGTATCATTCATACAGTCTCTGGTAGTTGTATGTATTTGTGTATCATTCATACAGTCTCTGGTAGTTGTATGTATTTGTGTATCATTCATACAGTCTCTGGTAGTTGTATGTCTTTGTGTATCATTCATACAGTCTCTGGTAGTTGTATGTATTTGTGTATCATGCATATACTCTCTGGTAGTTGTATGTATTTGTGTATCACTCATATACTCTCTGGTAGTTGTATGTATTTGTTTATCACTCATATACTCTCTGGTAGTTGTGTGTCTTTGTGTATCATTCATACAGTCTCTGGTAGTTGTATGTCTTTGTTTATCATTCATACACTTTCTGATAGTTGTATGTCTTTGTGTATCATTCATACAGTCTCTGGGACAATGATAATGATGGCAAAGATGAGGCAATGATGAAATGTAATAATTAATAAATGGAACAAATGCACTCCATATGTTCCAGAGAAAGGAACAAATCATTATAGAAACTGATAAATACTGTAAAAGCAACTGGTATAAAGTCATTCGAAAATGGTGCGTGATCCTAAGAAGACCATACTGAACATAGGCACAAGGGCAACATTCGTATAGACCAGTGGTTCTCAACCTTTTTACATTCAAGGCACCTCTACACAATGTCCAGAATGCCCGGAACACCCCTAACTTCTTAAAAGTCATACAACAGTATGTAATGAAGAAAATATGTATAAGAGTAGTTACTTTTACCTCCCGAATTCAGAAAAACATAATTGAGCATAGCAAAAATTAATTATACATTGGGGATAAATAAAACAAAAAAATCATATTGATTTAAATTGGCCTTTTTTAACACTTAGCATTCAAGGAGTTAAAAGCCCAGTTTAAATAAACTGAAATTTTGGGAATTTGTATTTTCCCCCAGTGGTGCAGTTGGTTTGCTCTAGATTAGATTTTTTCCAGTTTTTCTTAGTATCAGAGCAAGTGAGACAGAGAGCTGGAGCCGTAATGAACAGTTCATGGTTACTTTTTTATTGATTTTTTCTTTACTACACTTCATATGCCAGTCTGGTTCATGATGAAGGGCACTATATGGAACACACTGTGCCCCACTGATGTCCTGAGTGGCACATTGGTAACCCGGTGACTCCATGTGTAACCGATACCCCAGAGGTGTACACAGGGGCATCAGATTAGCCACTCTGGTGTCCAAATGTACCCCACTGGCCCTCCAGAAAATGGTATGGGGGGAGAATAAATTTGTGCACTGGATGGGCTCATCAGTGGGGCAGAGTTAATATTGTTAATTGGCCGTTTGAGTGAAGGGGACACAAAGGGCAACTACGCCACACACTGTACACATGATATTGTCCACCTCCACCACACACTGCCCACCTCCACCACACGCTGCCCACATGACATTGTCCACCTCTACCACTCACTGCCCACCTCCTCCACACACTGCCCACATGACATTGTCCACCTCCACCACACACTGCCCACCTCCTCCACTCACTGCACACATGACATTGTCCACCTCCACCACTCACTGCCCACCTCCTCCACACACTGCCCACATGACATTGTCCACCTCTTCCACACTGCCCACCTCACATTGTCCACCTCTTCCACACTGCCCACCTCCCTGTCACCTCTTCCACACTGCCCATCTCACTGTCCACATCTTCCACACTGCCCACCTCACTGTCCACCTCTTCCACCTCACTGTCCACCTCACATTTCCCACCTCTTCCACACTGCCCACCTCCACACACTGCCCACCTCATTGTCCACCTCTTTCACACTGCCCACCTCCATGGCCCACCACATACTGCCCACCTTTTTCACACTGCCCACCTCCATCACACACTGCCCACATGACACTGTCCGCCTCCTCCACACTGCCCACCTCCACATTGGCCCCCCATTGCCCACAATCTACATTGGCCATTTGGCCCCCATTGTCCACATTTGCCACAGTCCACCTCCATATTGGACCCCACAGTCCACCTCGGCATTAGCCCACATCCACATAGGCCCCTACTGTCCACCTCCACGTCGCCATTGCCCATCTGCACAGTTGTTGTCCTCGGTCCACCTCCACATCGTCACTGTCCCCCACAGCTGCAGCCAACAAAGCTTCAAGGACCACTGCTGTCCTGTCCGTCATGCTGTGCTCTTTGGCACCTATTTTTGTTTTTATGTTTCTACCTCATATAATTTAGTCATCACGTGCCCCTGCGGGCCGTGATGACATCCTGTGCGTGGTGCGCACACATGCCCATTCAGATATAGAGAAGCTGAGCGGTGCGGGGGCGCAACGAGATACAGGCGCTACCGTGACTGGGCACAGCAGACAGCAGAGATTGATTGGCATTACCCTTTTAACTTCCAAAGCAGCCGGTACTGACGGCATTAGATGTGCAGCCGCACTTGTAATGCCATCAGTACTGGCTGCTTTGGAAGTTAAAGGGCAAAATTGGGAAGCCAGCGCCCCCCCCATTAGTACGCCACTGGTTCCGCCTCCACCTAACAGCCCAGTCAGGATGTGCCTCCAGCAATGGGCTAACTTCCTTGCCAGTTCCTACGCTACACAGTGTCTTGATGGACGCACCGTGGATACAAAAGCATCGGCTCCAACAAAATTAAATGTAATTCTGTGGCCCCCTAACTACATGTGCAATAGCCCAGTGTAATTAATGCTATAAAGTCCGCGGCACCCCTAGAGGGTGTCTGCGGGACACCAAAGTGCAGCGGCACCCCGGTTGAGAAACACTGGTATAGACCATTTGGATTTTCTGGCAATAGTAAGGTAAGTGAGGGTGGTTAATATTAGATGATGTTAATGTTCCTTTAACCTCTCTTTCTATTTTTTACAATTTTAATAAAATGTCCCCATGGTGTCTCATTGTCCCACTGACCTACATATGGCTTCTCCACTCTCCTCCATCACACCATCCTCATGTCCTCACACACCACTTCTCAAGCATCGCAAGTGTGGGATTTCAGGCCTAGTGAGTCACTTACCATATGTTTCAGACACAAGCCCCCCCCCCTCCAAGTCTTTCCTTCACACCTATATCACTTGCCTTATGTCACAGGATTACACATTTTGTTAACTTTTAAGTTATATAAGCTAAAGAGGTGTAATTCTGGCACAAACCAACTAGAGTACAAGGGACAAAGAAAATACCTTAACCCTATGAGTGCCAGAAAGGTATCCAGTGCATTTCGCTGCAATGAATTAGATACCTCTCTGACACTCAAAGGGTTAAATGCCCATACTTCTCAATTGGGCTCTTAACCTCTTGAATGCAGTATATTCTTGGTCCACTGGTTAACTCCCTAGCATTCAAGCTGATAAAAACTCCACTTAACCCTTTGATTGCCAGAGGGGAGCACCCCTCTGGCACTCAGATGGTTAAACTATTGTGAACTATCATTTGTTCTCTGTCGTGCCGTTGGTTTGCTCCAGAACTGCACCTATTTAGCGTATTGATTATGGGCCTATATCCGTATTTAATAACTAAAGATGTGCAGTTATGCAGCAAATCAACTGTACCACAGAGGTCAAGTGAAAATTCCCCAAATTCCCTTTCATTTAAATGGGGCTTTTTTCCCCTCACTTTTTTTTACAACTTTATTAAAAACGAGCAATTACAAAGTCAGGTATCAAACGGGGGTGAACAGCTGGTGAAGTAGACAAGGATAAAGGGAGCAGAAACTGAGAGAGTACAGATGCATTACATTTCTAATATCCATAGACTCTACAGAGCTTCTGTAGGGGAGGCTTATCAAGGCTGAGCTCAAGGATAAATGGGTCTTTTAACCCGAGGCTTCCAAGTCATTGCACTACAATTCATTAGAGACCTCTCTAGCATTCCAGGAGCTAAAAGCCCCATTTAAAAGGACAGCGACACTTTTTATTCATTGCTTTCATTTCCTTATACTTTTCTGTCCTAGATGTTGCATTCCCTGGATCTGTTTCCAGAGAACTTTCTGTCAGGGACTGGGAAAGAAGATATACAGACACAGTGAGGCTTATGCTTTAAGGTGTGATAAAGTAGTGATAAAGTGGAGATACCTTCTCCAGTGATTATAATTTCTCCAGTTCCTATGTTACTCTATCGAGATAATGTACTAAGTTCTCCAAACCTGGAGATATCTTAGTACATAGGGCTCTATAGAATAATATAGGAAGTGGAGAAGTGATATCAATGGAAATGTCATCTCCACATTATCACCTCTTTATCATGCCTTAGTGCATCTCAACCTACAGTAGGAAAGATAAACTTTAAAAAAGCATACAGTGCACTCAGTGATGCAGGGATAGTTTTCCACTGGGTATCCTTTTGAAAGTCGCATGAAAAATATTGTGCGGCTAGAAGCCACATTAACCATGTCGTCCTGTTTAAAATGGCAACATGAGAATCTCGCGCTGCATAAAAGTGCAAGGTTTTCATGTTGCCTCTTTAAACACCGCTATTTACTGTATTTACAGTAGAGAACAAAAATTTCCTGACATAAAGAAATATCGGGCAGAACAGAAAGAGCGTATTACACCACATCTCCCAGCATCCTTACCTTTCTTTCTCTCACAGTGATTAAGACACGTCCAGTAATGTCATACCCAGAATGATCCTTGCCTTTGCCTTGCTCGCTGCCTCCTAGCTCTTCTATTTGGTTCTTACATGAGACACTGGCTGGTTGGTGGGCACCTCTCACGCCAGGTGGCACTCTATCAATAACACAGGATGACTGCATCTCTCAGTAGGGTGGCAGCTACGAGGCAGCGAGCAAGGCAAGGATCATTCTGGGTATGATGTTACCGGACGTGTCTTAATCACTGTGAGAGAGAGCCAAGCAGCGCTCTGCAAGGTAAGGATGCTGGGAGTTGTGGTTTAATACACTAGTTCTGCACAATATTTCTTAAAGTCAGGAACATTTTTTTTCTCCACTCTAAATACAGTAAATAGCGACGTTTACAGAGGCGACATGACAACCTCATGCTTTTATGCAGTGCGAGATTGTCATGTTGCCATTTTAAAATTGGCGATATGGTTAATGTGGCTTGTAGCCACACAGCATTTTCAGGCGACGTTTCAAAAGTGAACTGTTCCATTGTAACATCCTGCTCTTTTGGTGACTGATCAAAAAAACACTCTGGACAAATAATTTTATTGGGCTATAAAAGTGTTGACTAAATAATGAAAACATAAATAAGAAAAATTGGTGAAGATGTAAATGAGAATAATAAAAAATGTAGACAATTTTACTATCCATAGTATACTCTTGCAAAATATGTGAAGTCCAGATAAAGGGTTGCTATTCTTTTACATGGGGCGTCAAACTTAATGAATGAATGAGAGGTCTCCAGTACCCTATATAGCATCACTTATGATACTTTTTTGTGAGCCCTGAATTCCTTGTCTTCATTAGTTTATAAAGGAAATTGCCCTTGATGTAACTGAAGAGAAATTCCAGTAATACCGGTTATGTAATATACTTATGGATGTTATGGAAGCACAATCTGCATATCACACATATAATTATGTGTACAGTACATACACCTTTTAATAGATCTTCTACACACCCTGTGTTCTTATATACACTGACTGGCACACGCTGCATCAGGCTTTGATCATGTCACAGCATCACACGCCTCACTCCCTCTTCGCTCTCTCCTCCTCCTCTCTTCTTGTTTTTATTTTCTCTTTTCTTGTTTTCTTCTTCTTATCCTCTGCCCACCTCTCTTTTACTACCTCAGTGTTTGATTTTGGGGCCATATGTATAAAACCAACTATGGAATAGTTCCACAGGGAACAAATAAACATTCCCCAAATCCTCATTAATTTAACCCTTTGAATGGTAGAGCTGTAAGCAATGCATGGGAAACCCTTTTAGCACTCAGATGGTAAAATTTACCTTTTTCCCCTTTAAAGCTAGGGAGGTCTCCAATGCATTGCTTAGCAATGTGCTGTGACCTCTTTCGAAGTCAATGGGTTAAATCCCTTTGGAGTCGCTGGTTTAACCCAGAATTGCTCTAATTTTGTCTCTATGTATCTTGTAAGTACTTCATCTGCCTGAAACAGTTACCATCTCTAATGGAGAAACTATTATGTGAATTGTGTTTTCTTCCTGTAAAGTGATACTTTACCCTGTCTGACAACAGCCTCCCTGTGACCCCAGCCTCCTTGTTCATCTGCTGTATCGAGAAGTGGTTAGCAACAGGCAGCCCTGGGGCCAAATGTGGCCATCAGAATGGATACTAGTATGGTTCCTGCTAAAGTGAGAAGAGGAGTTGATTTCCCATCTATCTCATTACACACACACACACACACACCCTATTTTCACCCCAAAAAACACACTTTCTCTTTAGTCTGTCCTAGGTTATACTTCCCTTAACGATAAATGAAGTGTCAGGACTGTCTCACATTTTAAGGATGGGTGACGGTCCTGGTATGTCATGATCTCGATCAGAACTGACTGCTCCAGGACCGAAGCAGTCATGTTCAGCCTTTCCCCGGTGGCTCAGTGCAGCTATTATGTGTGCAAGCTGAGCCAATAACAAAGGCAATGTATACTATACATTGCCTTTGTCAGAGTTCTCTGCTTCTCTTCTTCACAGTAATCATAAGGAAGAGAGAAGCAGAGAATACACATCCCCACAGGGGAAATGGCCACAATTGAGGGCACTTTTAATTAAATTTTAGATGCTGGGGGCAGAACTAGAGGTAGAGCAGGTTTGTTCACTTGATGACCTACTGCCACCTCTTTGTGTCACTGAATAAATGATTTAGAGCCCAAAATACACCTAGTTTTATTATATGAGATTAATGTGATTTGGATTTTTTTTTATTTTTTTGTTTTGGACAAGTTGTTTCATCCAACATTTATGCGCCAGACCATAGATTGTTATTACTTTTTAATAAGGACTGGATAAAAGGTATGAACAGTCATTCAAACCTCCAAAAATATCTGTTTTTAGTGGGGTACTGTCACTCTGTGGCAAAAATCCCTATGTCCCTCATTTCCTCCCTGGTGTCCCTATTATAGACGATCAGACTACGTGGCATGTGTATAGAGGTGTTTCACATTGCTCCACAGTAATAAAATTCACATGAATGTTTGTTTAAACTTCAGTATATGTGCTTATAAATTAGGCTATGTAAACAAAATTTATTTCAGAGTAACATATAACACATCCTCTATATTCTGCTTAAATTTTCTGAGCAATTTCTCAACAATTACAGTTTTAAAGGGAAAGTTCCCAAAAATTTTAATTTGCAATCAATAAAATATTTCTCTTATAAAATTGTTTTAGTCGTGTAATTGGGTTATCAATTACAAATTCGAAGTTCCTGATCTACCAATCAGATAAGGATACTCCAAATATATTCCCAAATTTTACTCTGTTAATCCCGTTCAATGCATGAAACTTATTCCACGCGTATCACAGGTATACATGTAATATAACACTATTATAAAAGAGAAAATTGACATATACCTAAATATGATATTAAAACAACCTATTCTCTTTCTATACCCCTTACATCTAATGCTATCTAAACGATCGATCATAAAAAATATATAAAAAAAAGTGCACAATTGCCAAATGTTCGTAATGGTGGCTTTAGGAGAAGAAATGTCCCAATATTATTTCTGTTGTAAGGACTTTCCAAAATACTCGAACTTCAACAACTGAAATATTTATATATGTTCTAGTGCAGTTTACACGGCTTGCTACAATATGTCTATTTCACATACAGTTGTACCATCAATGTGTATACTGTTGCAGTTTTCACAACTTGCTACAGGGTCTCTGTTTCGCATACATACAATCTTATATAGTAACATAGTAATTTAGGTTTAAAAAAAGACTTACGTCCATCTAGCTCAACCCTTTTCCTATTCCTGTTTACCATTGTTGATCCAAAAGGAGGCAAAAAAACACCCTCAATATAGCAATTTCAAATTCTGCCTTGAATGGGGGGGGGAATTCCCTCTTGATTCCAGATGGCAATCAGATTTCTCCTTGAATCAACAAGCCCTAAGTAAATATTAATCCCAATACTAACGTACATAGCCCTCTATGTTATGCTCTTTTAAATAAGTATCCAGGCCCTTTTTAAAGGCATCTAATGTATTCGATAGCACCACCTCCTCAGGCAGTGAATTCCATACCTTTATTGTGCTTACGGTAAAGAAACCCTTCCGCTGTTGTAGATTAAATCTCCTTTCCTCAAGTCTAAGCGGGTGGCCCCTTGTCCTATGTACTGTTCTGTTAATGAACAGGTCTTTAGAGAGCCCTTTGTATTGGCCCTGAACATATTTATATAGTGTTATCATATCCCCTCTAAGACACCGTTTCTCTAGTGTATACAAGTTTAACTTTTCTAGCCTTTCTTCATAACTAAAACTTTCCATTCCCCTTACTAGTTTTGTAGCCCTCCTCTGCCTTTCTCTAGTTCCATAATGTCCTTTTTCAGAAAGGGCGCCCAGAATTGAACAGAATATTGTAGGTGGGGTCTTACCATGGACCTGTAAAGAGGCATAATAATATCTTCCACCCTTGAGTCAATACCCCTTTTAATACATGCCAATATCTTATTGGCCTTTGCAGCTGCCAGCTGGCACTGCATGCTACTGCTAAGTCTATTGTCTACCATTACTCCCAAATCCTTTTAGTTTGTAGATTTCCCCAGAGAAACCCCATTTAAACTATATGTTGCATTTTTATTATTATACCCAAAATTTTACACTTGTCTATATTGAATCTCATTTGCCTGCCCAGTTACTCAATTTGTCCAAATCCTCTTGTAATGAAGACACATCCAGTTCAGACTTTATTACCTTACTTAATTTTGTGTCATCGGCAAACACTGATACATGGCTCCCTATGCCCTCTGGGAGGTCATTAATAAACAAATTAAAAAGAAGAGGACCCAGGACAGATCTCTGAGGTACTCCACTTATCACGTTTATCCAACTGGAGAACTTGCCATTTACTACTACTCTTTGCATTCTATCTTTCAGCCAATTTCCAATCCACACACAAACATTTTCCCCTAGGCCTATTTCATTCAAGTGGTACAGTAACCTCTTGTGTGGAACCGTATCAAATGCCTTGGCAAAGTCTAAATAGATCATATCAACCGCCGCTCCCGCATCTATATTATTACTCACTTTTTCATAAAATGCGATCAAGTTAGTTTGACAAGACTTGTCTTTCACAAAGCCATGTTGACTCCTGCTAATAATATTCCTGTTCCAGCAGAATTCTTGAATATATTCCCTTAGCAACATTTCAAACAGCTTCCCTACCACAGATGTCAAGCTTATAGGTCTGTAATTTCCTGGCTGTGACTTTGATCCCTTTTAAAATATGGGCACCACATCTGCTTTACGCCAATCCATGGGCACCATACCTGAAATAAAAGAATCCCTGAAAATCAAATATAACGGTCTGGCCAGGGTCTGGTTTAGCTCTTTAAGTACCCGTGGGTGTATACCATCTGGCCCCGGAGCTTTGTCTACCTTAACGCCATTCAATTGTTTTAACACTTTTTCTTGTGTTAGCCAGTCCCATGTTTGCTGTGACTGTTCTGTAAAAGTAGTTTGCAGATTCTTGTCCATTGGGTCTTCCTTGGTAAAAACAGAAGAAAAGAAATTATTTAAAATATCTGCCTTCTCTCTGTCCCCCTTGACCATCTCACCCGTTTCAGATAACAAGGACCCAACTTTATCAGACTTTAATTTTTTGCCATTAATGTATTTAAATAATTTTTTTGGGTTGCTCTTGCTCTCCTTAGCAATATTTTTTTCATTCTCTAGTCTAGCTAATTTAATAGCCTTTTTACAGGTTTTGTTGGCATTTTTATATTCTGAAAATGCCCCTACTGATCCCTCAGCTTTATAATGTTTAAATGCCGCTTTCTTGTTATTTATTTCATGAATTACTTTACTGGTTAGCCACATTGGTTTTAATTTGCTTCTTTTGTATTTGTTTCCAACAGGGATAAATTTATATGTGTATTTTTGCAATGTTATTTTGAAGGCATTCCACTTACCTTCTGTGTTTTTTCCTGAAAATATTTTATCCCAGTCAACAATCTTCTATCAGATCTACATGCAATGCCTATTGGGGATATACAAAGGACACACAGAGCTTTTCACCGGGTCATAAATATATATAGAATGAAACGTTCTCACCGGTGTGTTCTGTTTTCTTTCTCTCCACCTGTCTTCTCTCCAGCCAGACTCAGGCTCACTCGATGTCCATACAGAGTCTCTCGATTCCCCCTCCTATGGCTATTGCAATCTGTTTTTATAGCATTCAGCTTTCTAGACCCACATTTGGCGCTGTGCCTTTAGAGGCATTTCTTTGTAGTAGTACTGCTTCTCATTCAACTGTTCCACCAGACTGCGATCAAAATGAATGTCGGTTGAAGTTGAAATCACGTGATTTCTTCCTCAGTGAGATATAAAATAGAATCATTCTATTTTATGTCTCCCTGAGGAAAAAAAAAGGTGATTTCGAAACTCGTTGGAGGAAGTGGCAATAGGAGTTGTAGTCCAAGACAACTTCAACCGACATTCATTTTGATCGCAGTCTGGTGGAACAGTTGAAAGAGAAGCAGTGCTTTTTCATTTTTTATAAAATAAAATGGTGAGTTATCCATTTAAATATGTTATCAAACTAAAGCCCTACTTATGCTTAAAAAAATATATATAAATTCTGTGGTTGACACACATACACACTTCCTTGGCACAGTGTAATCCTTAAATGTATACAGTTATTCCCTCTCCTTTCCTGCCCCCAGGTGGAAGGGCAGGGAGAATAACCCTTCTCCGGTTTCCCGCCAGTAGTGGTGTAGGCCAGAACCCGCTCCTTTGTTCCAGGTCCTGGCCATCACACTGCGAGGGAAGAAAGCAGGAGGGCCCACTAGCTTACCTGGCTCCAGATGTACTTAGCAACCTTCCGCCATTTTTATATTTGTGTGTGTGTCTCTCTCTCTTTCTTCGTCTATGTGAGTGTCTGCGTGTGTGTCTCTCTCTGTGTCTATGTTAGTATCTTTCTTCGTCTGAGGATGATTGGGGTTGAAGTTTAATAGCTGGAGAGCAGCATGCCACTATCTCTCTGCTTTAGTCTTTGCGCATTGTAGCAGAAGGTGTTCTACTGAGTCTGGGACCTCTGCCAAGGTGAATGCTCCGATACAAATAATAGAACCAAATACTGTTACAAATGACAGAAATTCTCTTTAAGTTTTGCTGGTTTGTAGTTTTTCTAAGTTAAAAATCTGCCATAAAATAGAGACAAAGTTATAAAATCTGGACTACAAATACCAGAGTGCCCTCACATACAGTGTGATGTACATTTTCAGTCCAGGGGTTTGGCTGGCACAGATCCAGAATGCTTTGGAATGTGCTGGGGGGTTAATGATAAGGTATGATAAGAACATTATTAATATTGTACATAACAGCCTTCTTATAGAGGTGTGCTCTGCAATGCTTTTATTTTGTTTATAGGGCTGAACAATATAAAAGTTGTTCCACAGGATCTCACTGTATGTCTTCTTTGTAGAATACGTTTTAAATGATCATCCATTAAAGCACAAGCTGCAGGGCTGAAACATGGTGCTGCTGCTCTGTGGTATATCACAGGGCTGCCACAAAGCCCAGCAATCCTATGAGGCAGGATAAGAATACAGCAGAATAGTTACCCATAATGCCACAGGAATGGAATATACATTTTTCCAAGGAATCTGCAGACCTTTAATTGTACAAATCAGTGCGGTGGGGTAAATCAGCTTTTAAGTTTTTCTTGGTAGCTCCTTGAAGGTTGAACCACTAATGGCCCTTGAGAACTGAGAGTGACACCTTATGATGCAATCAGTGTATTATTTGCATATCCTTAACTACGCTTCTCACATTTATCTCTGTCATTGAAGGTATGATTTATGTATTGTACCCAGAATGACATATTAGTGCTACCTCTCTGCTTCAGATTCTTTAATTTGTCTGGCTTTTGTGTATATATTGGACATGAGTGCTATATAATGACTTTGAATATGTATATATCATGGCCAAGTCTTGAAATACAGTGTAAGGCTGTGTTCACACTGACGATGTGTGTATGTGCAGTAGTGTTGCTTTAGCGAAGATTCACATAACAAAGTAGATATAACTTGGGAAGGAACTTAGCACGCTCTGCTGTTTCTTATATTGGCCAAAGTTAGCTGGCCACTGTTGATAATCACTTCATATTATCAGTATTGGTCAAAGACAAATTTTGCCTGCATGTTATACTCAAATAATGAACATTCTGCTTTGTGTAATAATAGTAATTATGAACTGGCCTCTCTGGTCCTCAGGGGGTTAATCGTAATTGTCTATACAGTTATTACTCGCATAATTTGCATTGTATATTAATGCTATGCAATATGCTGTTCGTGTTTGTATTTTAATGCTGGCCATCTGTACATAGAAAAATAAAGTATCAAGTCACACACACCACAGGATTTAAAGGGCAATTATTATGACTCAATTGCAGTATGCCATAACAAGTGCCTCTCTAATATACCCATGCCTGTACCCCTCTTCTTGTATCACTTGTGAGCAAACACTGAGCATTTTATTCAGACCTTCTCCTCATTTTCTGCTATTGGTATATCACCTGGTTACTGTTATCACAAGCAGAGCCCTGCAGGTGCATACATAGTGGACAGTCACCCTGGGGCACAGGGGCAAACGCAAGGTTTCTAAAAGTGTTTTTCTAGAACAGGTATATCCATACCTAGAATTTGTTTAGATATCGATCTCTGCCAATGAGGCCGATCCAACTTACAGACAGAAAGCTGGCGTCATTGGAGGAGGCTGGATAGAGGGAGGGGAGCAGAGGCAGAGTGACGGACTGCGGTACAGAGCTGGTAACCACAGTCTATCCGGAAGCAGGTGCAGGGCTGCTTTTATTCCTTCATTTTTGACCAACTAGAGCTTTAAAAAAAAGAAATTAAGCCTTTGAGTGCCAGAGGGGTATGGAATTCATTGCATAGCTTTGCAATGCATTCCATATCCCTCTGGCACTCAAAGGCTTAATAAACTTTTACACATATTCGGTATATAATGTAACTATTCAGGGTAACTTGTATAGGGGTGATACATCGCGTTTAAAGTGGAACTACCACCTGAAATACACTTTAGCTTAAAACTCCCCTCTGGCGACTAGCTGCTTAGTAGCGCTAGTCTCCAGAATTATTACATTGTTAAATAGATTTACCGTTTCTTCCCGGGCTGACAGCAGGACGGAGAGCAGACATCTTGCCACAGTGATGCCTGTGCTGTCAGTCCCAGCCGGCTCTAGTAGGCGTTCGGCTCCTGAAGGGACTGATACGCAGGCGTGTAGACGTCACTATTGAAAGATGTCTGCGCTCCGCCCTGCTGTCAGCCCGGGAAGAAAGGGTAAATCTATTTAACAATGTACTAATTCTGGTGACTAGCGCTACTAAGCAGCTAGTCGCCAGATGGGGAGTTATTTAAGCTAAAGTGTATTTCAGGTGGCAGTTCCACTTTAACCTCAGTCAAGCCATACATTGCTCTTACCACTTTTTAGGAGCTTATGGAAACCAATAAGGGTCAGATGATAATGCCTACATATGAATAAGACAATCACCTGTATAACATATTTTGGGGCCTATGCACCTAAGAAACATTTTACAAATGCTGGTTAGGAATATATGATAATTAAAAGGGTATGATGTTAGATGATGATATTCCCATCTAGTAACTGTCACATCCATATTATAAGCTCTTCTAAATTCATCTTATATTGAAGCCCAGATTTCCTGAGAGGGGTTTCTAAAAAAAGAAATAGTATGGAATAACATGTATAATTTATACTTATTTTGTGCAACTCTGTATACAATTGCCTATGCATAGGCCAGGGGTGGGAAATCTGAATATATCCAACTGTTGTTGGACTACAACTCCCATCATGCAGATTGCCCAACCCTGGCAAAGTCATATTCACCACTGGAGCAAACGTTTCTACCTGTTGTGTTGCTAAAGATGTATTTCTTTTTTTCCTGTTAATAATAACAATAAACAAAAGAAAAATAATGATCCTTGACCATTACTTTAAACTAAGAAGTGGAGTGATTATTTACTAAATCCCATATTGGAAAATTTTCAGCATAGATATAGAGGAATCCAGTACTGTGATTAGTGTGTCTTAACAAACAGATATAGAGCAGCATTTCCAGCGCATAAAGAAAAAAAAAAAGTTTGGCATCTTTGTGCTTATGATATTGTTCATATTTTCATATCTTGATTTCTGCAAGAGGTGTATAAGATCTTGGGTGTGAACTCTAAGTGTGAATTATGTTTATATAAGAAGTAGGGAGCCTGAAGTAGCAGAGCCTGAATTTCACCTACTCTTCTTGGAGGGGTAATAACTATTAACCCGTTGAGTGTCAGCAAGAGAGCACAATGCGTTGGATACCTCTGTGGCACTCAAAGCTGTAACAGAATCATCTTCAGACACAGCATCTTCAACGTACACATATCTAGAGCCAAAGGGCACTTTCAGTAGGGCCTTCAGGACAAGAGTAAGGTCCTAAGGAAGGAAAGAAGAAAATATTTGTGAGTCTCAGACAAGAAACTGACTTCAGAAATCTTTTTGCCAGATGGTGAGCTATAAAGGGATGACCTAGAAAGCTTCCTAAGGCTGCCGCTTGAATTTTAAGGGTGCTAGGACTCAACCCTTTAGTGAAGCCACCTGAAATGTTGCAGTGGAAGGTGATAAGGGTTCCAAATCAGGGCTCTTGTGCCAGAAGAAAAATTGATTCCAAGTGTGATTGTAAGTAAAGGAAGTATTCTTCTTCCAAGACTGTAGAAGAAAATTGATTACATTGGAGGAAAGCCCTTGAATACATGCTGATAGTTTCAGGTTGACCACTTGGTGTTGAAGCACTGAACCTGTGTGTAGTAGATCCTTCCTCAATGGAAGCAAGATCGGATCCTCCACTGATAGAGACTTTAGGATGACAAACCAAACTTTCCTCAACCAGTAGGCATTTTTCGGGCATTCATTCAGCTCTGGATACTTGTCAAGGTCTGATGGCTTAGACTATAACTGGACTGGCATTTCCATGGAGCTGTGGTTTGCTTTGTGTAAAATGCTAGCATTGTCTTCCCCACCCAGTCTCCTGGTGATCCGTTCATCATTGGGGGTATGTTAAGCAGGATAGATGACTTCAGTCACTTATTATTTGCTGATACCCATGTCCATTGGGCAGTTATTGGTGTTTGCAATGATCATCTCATTCTCTAAGAACAATTGTATGAACTCTCTGCTCCACATCCCATAGGCCATTGAGCTGATGAGCCCTTCAACAATTTGAATACATTCAATGCAAAAACTGTGAACTTGCAGGATGCTGTGGTGCCCTGTGTGAGGCACAGGTAAACATATTAGTATGAATGAGCAGCCTCATAGAACACAATGATCCTTAGGTATAAAGCAAATTAGAGCTGTTCTGAAACAACAGCATCATAGAAGACAAAAAATAAAAAGACATTGCAGTTTTTAGCCCCTCCATTTTAATCAGTAGGAATTTTGTGAACGTGTATTTGTCCCCTATGGTGTTGTAGGTTTGCTTCAGAAATGCTTCACTTTTCCTTTGTACATAAGGATCAGTGAAAACAAATATGGATTTAATGGAGTGAAACCTGTCTTGTAATTGTTATGAGTAAACGCTGGGAAATTTAAAGCAATGCATCCATTAAAATAACCAATGTGAGTAATTAACACTCTTGGTGATTACTGAAATAAGATTTGTCTGTGTCTAGGTTACCCTATTCAGACTGGTAAAGTAACACAATGTACATGTTGGGCTGGAGCATGACAGCTACATTATTATGAGTCAGCCTATTAAGGAGAACTTATTGTCATAATAGAACCCAGTAGTGGTTGTATGTATATGTATAGCAAAGAACAGAGCTAATGATGATATAGCCCTGCCTTATAGATAACAACATACCCATATTACCTGCCAACAGATTCCCCTTAACCCTCTGAATGCCAGAGGGCTTGGCTCTGGCACTCAAAGCGACAAAGATCCAAGAGTAAATACAAACTGAAAATCTTATGTAATAATAACTCATATTTATATAGCACCTTTCTCCCAGTGGGACTCAAAGCGCTTTCAGCGCATGCTCTTGGAATTAAGCAAATCGGCAGCTGAAATAATAGGTGTTGTTATTACCCAATCAATGGTACTCATTTATCGACCTCGGAAGGATGAAGGGCTGAGTTGACCCTGCTGGGATTTGAACCTGCAACCTTGAGGTTTGAACATTCTCCATAGCCAGGGACTTTACCACTGAGCTAGCTCATGCATGTTTGTCAGAAGCTGTCATGCACAGTACAGACGGCTGCACGCGCTGCAGTCATACGCAGTAGAGACTGCCCACGCCACGGCTGATAATGGAGCGGGAAGCTCCGAATTCAGACCGTAGTCCTCTCTGTGCACCGAAAAGCGTGACGCTCCGAATTCAGACCATAGTTCTCTCTGCGCACTGAAAGGACTACGGTCTGATTTCGGAGCGACCCGATCCATTATCAGCCATGGCGCGGGCAGTCTCTATAGTACATGACTGCACCGCGGCCGTTGCTGCCTGGCACTGTGACCCGTGTACACGGGCTGTTGAGTTAGTTGTAAATAAATGTCAAGTAATGGAGGCTGTATAATATATAGTAACAAACTGAAATAGGATTATTATTATTCAAGCCTAATAAAAACATTTGTATCTCTTTAGCTACATAAGATATGTATCGCACTAAAGTATAACGGTTAGGATAGGAGGCAGATGAAGAGCAGTTGCCAAGAAATAATAGTATATAGCTAGAAAAGTAATATAATTAACCCCCTGTAGACCAATACATTGCAGTCCCCTCTGGTTCTGATTTTTTATCAAGTTGTGTCTTGATGCTGGGAAATATCTGAAATTCACAATTCTTTTTCACAGACTTACAAATCCTACTTCAGTAACAAAGGTAAGAGCTGTCAAGACAGAGTGGTAGTTTAAAGAGATACCTCCATTACTGGCAGGGGTTGTTACCTAGGGTCATATGCACAAAGAATAGTAGGGCAATTCTGGATCAAACCAACTGTACCACAGGGGACATAAATGTGCTCGCTGATTTAGGTGGTGCTTTTAACCTATAGGATACTCAAGAATTTTCCAGTACTTTGCAGTGTGTACATCAAAAGCCCTATTTAGCTTAATCGAAACCTTTTTAATTGTTATCTGTAGCCTTATGGCGCAGTTAGTTTGCACCATAATTGCTTCTCTTTTTCTTTGTGCATATGATCTGTATTGTTCTCGTTTGCCTTGCATCTCAACAGTCCTGGATTCAGAAGGACCTTCCTGACTTTTTTAGACTTAGTCCCATAATCCCACTTCTGCATGGCAGTTTTTGTGCTTTAATTAAAAGTTAGGGTTACTAATTTGTCCCTCTCTGCTATATCCTGACCTTGCCACAGAGAGCTGCCCGTAACAATAAGCTGCAGTGTGAATAACCCATCTCTTTTGTTGCCATTTACCCATTGGCTGCTTGAAATGTGTCAGACCAATTGCAAGCACTAAAATATCTAAAAACAAATGAGTTTAGTGGGATTACTACACATACAAAGGCAGGCCCAGGGTGTACCTTTCTGATTGTAAAGTTATTTCTTCACTCCTTCCTGGCCCACCTCAGAGTACTCTGATGTTATATTTGCATATTGAGTTATCAGCAAAACATAGATCCTGGAGATACACGTAATATATTACTCATGCTTCTGGCAAAACACCCAAAAACTACACACCAAGCAAGGTAAGGTTAATATAATATTGTGGTAGCAAAAGCCAAGTTTGAGCCAGAAAGTAGGGGAGTGGAATATGTTAACTCTATGTAATGGATCTATACTTTGCTGATGACTCAATATGTATAGTGTTAAATTACTCCAAGGTTGGCTGGGAAGGGATGGAGAAATAATATTAATCCAAAAAAGTGGTGCAATTATGGGGGAAAACAACTGCACATTATGTATAAAATTAATCTCTGGGATGCTAAATAAGTCTCCAACACATGTTGGAGAAGTCTCTTATGTCCATGGGGTTAAAAGTCCAGTTTGAATCAATTAGATTTTTTTTTTGGTGCAAGTTTTCTTTATGAAAGTGTTTTCAATACACATATGTATCAGTGAGAGCCCTATTATTGGGCTCTTTTATTTATCAATGAGGGAGTTCAGGCATATGCCACACATTACTACCAAAAAGCCTTTCTCTGGTTTGAGAAGACAAGGGTAGTATTATCCTATGGGAATAAACAGGTACAGATGCCAGTTGTGTATGAACATGTTTTTCTCAGTTGGCCATAGTAGGACTTTACTACAAGTAAAGAACAAATAATGCACATTTCTTATGTATTTGTGTATGCAACCATACCACAGACCTGCCAGAATGAACATAACAACATAGCTGATGATGTTGAAAAAAGATGTTTGCTGTATCAAATTTGTTAATCTAAAGGCAAAAAAGGTGATTAAAACCAATTTTAACTATACTCCAATGAAAATTCAGTCATTGTTAAAGGATACCTCTGGCCAAAAAATCCTTATGGTCCTATGAACTTTGCCATTGTACCTTGATTTGTGACAAAATATCTTCAATCAGTAGTGGATGTTGTGTCCATGGATGCTGACATGACTGCCGCTGGAAATCTTTTTCAGCCAGAAGCAGGCAGAGTGAACCTACTTAACCCCTTAACCCTTTGAGTGCCAGATAGGTATCTGCATTGGGTGCCTCCTGGCACTCAGAGGGTTAAGGACCAGTGGGATGCATGGCTCATTGCAAAGAAATGCATTGCACAGCCCTCTGTTCATTAAAGGGTTAGTAATGTTTAAAAACGCAAGCAGCTCATCTTTTGTCATACTGATTAGTACTGATTGATGTCTGAGGATCTCAAAGTTCATAACTTGCTAGTTACGTTGTAATCATATGATACATTTTACCCCTCCTGCCCCTTTTCCCATTCATAAGTCACGTCCCCTCAGATCTGAAGTCCAATCGCTTGGCCAGACAGATCACAACAAGGGACAATCTTCCCTCTGTCAGTATAAGGAAAACCCTGCCCTCATTGACGAAGGAGTGCAGGCTTTTCCTAATACTGACTGAAGATTGTCTCTCATAGTGATCCGCTGTCAGATCTGAATGAGATTTGCTGACATCAGGAAAAGGGCCATGAAGGGTAAAATTCATCATATGATTTCAGAGTAGCTAGAAAGTTATGAACTTTGAGAGACTCAGAAGTCACTACTATTCAGTATGACAAATCATCTGACCTGCTTTTATTGTAAACATTACTAACCCTTTACCATGTGCAGTGAGCAGAGTTTGAGGGCCTATAGTCTTGCTAGTAACTCTAATGTCCGCCTCCATGAACATGACATCCATGCACCAGAACTTCTCCATGTTTCTTTTGAACATACAACTCCTTAGTTTATGACCCGCTAAGACTGAAAAAATCCTTCCTATACATCTGTAGTCCTCCCAAATTATCTCTCTCTAGAACATGTTCCTGCCAGCTGCCTTTGTTCTTCATGTGGTATCCACAGGGGCGGATTGTCCTATCGGGGGATCAGACATGTCCCGGTGGGCCGCCCAGTCATGGGCTGGTAGGGAGATCATATGATCTCACCTCCCAGTCCACAGCTCTGTAAATGTGAGAGACAACTCACTCACCCGGGCTGCAGTGAAGACTGGATCCTGTGCTCTGTAACTGTCCCATCCCCAAGGCTGACTTAGCTCTGCCTACAGTGTGTGTCCTATGCAGTGCAGGGTTAGCAAGCAGAGCTTCTGAGTCCCAAATGCCTAGCAGTTTAAATTGGTATGATTTAATTCTTCCTAACTAACTGTACACATTGCTGGAGATGCTTAATTCATTATCTTTTAACCCTTTAACCCCCTGTATGCTTTAGGGAAGTATAAATTATCGGTTATTAACCCTTTGCATTCCAGAGAGGATTACAGCAATATAATGTTATTAACCCACTGGATTCCTCAAATGTGCAGTACCTCACTGATTAACCCCTTGTATGCTAGTGAGTCATAATCAGTAACTGACCCCTTGTATGACACAAAGGTGAATAAAGGTGTTAGTTAATGATGAATTATGCCTTTTTAGCACACAAAGGGTTACTCATTGAGGTACACATTCCTGTGCAATGTGTTGTGCACCTATGAGACATTCAATGGGTTAATGACAGAACACATTATACCTCTCTGGCATGCAAGGGGTTTATAACTGATAATTTATTGCATACAGTAGGCTAAGGGGTTAATAGATAAGCATGTATGCATCTTTAGCAAAGTGATGTGTGTGTGGGGGAGTAATAAGCTGGAGCAGGAGGGCAGAGTGGGGAAAAACAGTTGTATTTAACCCTCTGAGTGCCAGAGGAGTGCATGGCGCATTGCTGAGCAATGCACTGTGTACCCCCCCCCCCCGGCACTTGAGGAATTTTATTATATGCATACAGATTAGAATACCAGCTAGTGGGCGAGTTAAATAAAAAATCCCCCGGGCTGGTACTGCACCACAATCCGCTCCTGGGTATCCAGTATATATATATCATCAGCAGCAGCAGCTTCAGTCGTTGTTGATCCACTGCAGGATGAAGGCATTCTCAGCAAGTATAATATAGCAAGTAAATATATGCAGGAGACTTACATTTTTATTTCTCATGCACCTTAAAGAGAATATTTAAGTCCTTAGTTGCTAGAGATCAACTCCACTGTATTGTAATGCAATGCGTTGGGGACATCTTTAGCATGTGAGGTGTTAAAACAAATTATTGAGTTCTAAAGCTCCTTTAAATCCAAAGGAACCTGTTGGACTTACCTTGTGCTTTTATACCTTATTTAGCCAACAGCGGTCTTCAGCTTTAAAAATAAAATAATAGTTGAACAGTTTCTGGAGGACCATGGGATAATGAGAAACGCTGCAAAAGCAATGTGTTGCACACACTTCTGGTACTCAGTGGGTTAAGTACAAATGTATGCTAGTAATTGAATTATTTGTAGAATTGGGACAAGTACAAAAAAGTCAGTTGTGCAAATAGAATGTTTAATTGCCTGAGTTTCAATGTTATCCATCTAATTGACCTATCAAAAACACTTGAGATTTATTACATTTTCATCATTATGAACATTACATTTTTTTTCCTGGCTTGAATCTTTAATATACGCTCTAAAAGAATATGATCTTGAATTACCCTTTACTTTAATGTTAACCTTGGCATCTCTTTTAAAGCTTGCATAGTAAAATAAAACCACTGCAAAAACATCTCAACGTACTGTTACTTGTGAGTTAAAGCGGAAGTAACACCGCTAAGAAACTTTGTCTGTAATAATTCCCTATCTGGCGACTAGCTGCTTAGTAGCGCTACTCGCCAGAATTATTACCTCTTTATGGAGAAATATGCAGTTATCCTCGGCTGACAGGCAGGACAGAGCGCGGACATCTTGCCCTAGTGACGTCTGCGCGCCTGCGCTGTCAGTCCCTTCCGGAGCCGAATGGCTCCTAGCAACGCTTCCTACAGCCTTCTGGGACTGACAGAGCAGGCGCGCGGACATCACTAGGGCAAGATAACCACTCTGTAGCCGAGGATAACTGCATATTTCTCCATAAAGAGGTAATAATTCTGGCGACTAGCGCTACTAAGCAGCTAGTCGCCAGATAGGGAATTATTACAAACAAAGTTTCTTAGTGGTGTTAGGTCCGCTTTAATGACCTGACTTCATGTTTTGGATCTTGAGTATATGCCTCAAAAATGGTAAGCCATATTGTATAAAACAAAAGCAGAAAAAAGAAGAAAGCTTGCAGCGCTTACTCACCATAAAATATCCATATCATATTATAATTTAATATAAGAATAAAGTTTGAAATATAGATAGCAGCAAGGAATGAGAAGGGTTCTCCAGTCCCCCTAACATTAGGCCTAAACCCAAAAGTGAAAACACATAAAAAAAAAACAGTCCTGCGCTCCAAAAGGGACTGACAGCGCAGGCGCACGGACATCACTATGACGAGATGTCCGTGCTCCCTGCTACTGTGAGCCTCTGAAAAACTGGAAAATCTTTGAAACCAGGTAATATTTCTGGTGACTAGCGCTACTAAGCAGCTAGACGCCAGATGAAGAATTAATTAATGTAAAGTTATTGCGGGGTGGTAGTTCCCCTTTAAGTGTAACCGGTATTTTCGTTCCTTTCAGACTGAGACACGTCCGGCGAACCAGACGGTTCCCTCAGCTCCGCGTACCTCCTCCAAGCCCAAACAGTAATGGAAGCCCAAGGTCTCTTCCAAGCCTTCTTCGGCATGACTCACCGAACCTGGGTCCACACTCTGCTGTGGGTGGTCGTCTGCGTCACTGTCACAGCATTTGGGAGGATTCAGTGATGGACCCATGGGTTTTGCAGGTAGTGACGGAAGGGTACAGGATCCCTTTCGTCTCTCTTCCTCCCTTTCACTTTCTTCCTTCTCATAAGCCTCTGGGTGCAGAGAAACGCTGTCTGTTCAACGGCGCTGTTCAGGCTCTTCTGGACAAGGACGTTCTGGAGCCGGTTCCAGTTCAGGACAGAGGTATGGGTTTTTACTCAAACCTCTTTGTGGTCTCCAAGAAGGACGGCGGTTGTCATACCGTTTTGGACTTGTAGGATCTCAGTTCCATTGTGACCCGGACTCATTATCACCAGGAGTCTCTACGGACGGTGATTGCTGCCATGTCCCCGGGGGAATTCCTTGCATCTCTGGATCTTCAGGACACGTACTTACACATTGCCATTCATCTAGAGAGCCGGCAGTACCTCCAGTTTGCCGGGGACATGTTCAGTTCTCAGCTCTTCCATTTGGTCTGACGACAGCTCCTCAGGTCTTCAACCGTGTGCTGGGAGCCTTAGTGTCCATCCTCCACCGAGACAGCATCAGAATTACTCCGTACATGGACGACCTGCTTCTGAAAGCCACTTCGGCGGAACTTCTCCATCAGCAGGTACAGCAATGCATTCATGCTCTCACTCATCCATGGGTGGATCATCAACTTGGACAAATCAGGTCTTGTCCCTTCCCAGGGTCTGGTCTGCCTGGGCCTCCTCTTCGATACCCAGAAGAACATGGTGTTTCTCACGGACGAGGTGGCTCTCCAAATCACCCACAGGGTTTCTGTGATACTGGCTCAAGATCCAGTTCCAGCCAAGAAGCTGTCATTTCTCATGGGGAAATTCATTTCCACCATAGAGGTGGTACCATTTGCCATGGCGCACACCAGGGAACTCCAGCGGTTTGTGATCCAGGTGTGCAGGGGTCGGCCAGACCTTCTGAAGATGTCGGTGTCACTTCCTCTTCATGTGTAACTGAGTTTGTCCTGGTGGTTCGACCTCTCCAATCTGCTGAAGGCAAGTCCTTCCTAGTTTCCTTCTGGACCACAGTGACGACGGATGCCAGCCTTTCCGGTGGGGAGCGGTCCTGGGTCGCCTGAGTAGTCTCTTGAAGAATCTCTCCTTTCCATCAACGTGTTGGAGCTTCGGGCGATATTTCAAGCCCTTAGTCATTGGACATCTCAGCTGGAAGACTGTCCAGTCCAGGTAGAGTCCGACAATGCCATGGCCATGGCTTATATCAACAAGCAGGGCGGAACAAGAAGTCTCGCCGCTTGGTTAGATCTCCCATTTCCAGAATACCACGTGATCACTTGATCCCCTTGCAAAATTATATATCTAAAAATGAATTAGTTTAGGGGAGGTGGTGGATGCAAAAGAGGCCTTTTCTCCCCTCCTACTGTTTGCAAACTAAAATCATTTGAAAGAAAAAACTCCTCTTTCAAACAGGGGTATTTATGCCTATCTCATCTTATAAAGGCTGCTAGGGCAATAAGATTAAAATAATAAATCATGACCAAATATATATGCACTATATAGTTTTGTGATCCTGGCATCCCTACAGTATGTAAACCTATACCATCTGAGTTCCAGTTTCTCAGGCTGGCAGTAGATACTGACTGTATGACTAAAGTAGTGGAAATGGAAAAAAATATATTTTTTCCCATAACACCACTTTCTGGAACTGTTTGTGTACACTAGCACTGGGTGGAATGTTTTAGCTTTGAAGTGGTGAAAGTGTAAATAAATATATAGATTTTTTTTTCTCTCTTTTTCTCCAAACACTATTTTCTGGAAATAATTGTGCACACCAGACTAGCATTAGAAAGGTGTGTATCAATCCAAACCAGTGTGGTACCATTTTTTGTCATGCTTTGCAATAGGTGCTGAGTACATTATGTATGTATGTATGTATCATGCCAACCTATACATGGGTCATTGGGAAATGACCCATGTGTGGGGGGCTGGGCTGGGGGCCAGTCATATATTACGGACGTTATATAGATGATCTTCTGATCATCTTGCAGGGTGATATCCCATCCTTAGAAGAGGTCATTAGGGGATTTGATACCAATGACAAGGGACTAAAATTTACATATAATATTAGTACTATGTCTATTAATTTTTTGGATATTACGTTCTCACATCAGGACCAGGTTATTACTTCACAAACCTTTGTCAAGCCCACTAGTACTAACAATTACCTTCATTACGATTGTTCCAATTTTCAGGTTTTTGAATCTCAGTCGACTGATCTGTATGATAAATTTGTAGGGAGAGGATATCCTAAGGTGTTGGTAGAGGATGCATTTAGAGATATTGCTTCTTTGGATAGACAGTCTCTTTTGCATCCATCTACTTCCTCCCATACCTCTACTTTTTCTACTCCTTCCAATAGGGGGACCAAGGGACTCCATGATAATGGGGTCCACTTTGTCACCACATATAATAATTCACATTGGTCTATATTGTTGAATGATCCCATACTTAAACCACATATCCCAACAAAACCCACAGTTATTTATACGAAAAATAAGAACTTGAAAAACATATTTTCAAAAAAGAAATGCAGCCAAAATAATAAACCAAATAATTTTCTAAAATGTAAGGGTACATATAAATGTGGAATGTCACGCTGTATCACCTGTAAATTTATAGCTCACAACAATAAAGAGTTTACAGATGGACAGGGGAATATTCATACTGTTAAAAGTTTTATTAATTGTAATACAAGCCATGTGGTATACAGTATGAAATGTCCATGTGATAAGCTTTATATTGGCCGCACTCAGCGAAGATTAAAGGATAGGTTCCTTGAACATAGGAGGGCCATTATTTCTATAGATCATAAATATCCATTGGCTCTACATTGTAGGGACTATCATCAAGGTAATATAGAAGGTACCACTCTTCTCCCCCTGGAACATATTTCTAGTCATTTTAATGAGGGGGAACGCTTTCGACTCCTTTGTCAAAGGGAGACCTATTGGATCTATCGTTGTGACTCCATTGTTCCAGGAAGTCACAACGACAGATTGGATGTGTCCACCTTCATTTGATCAAGTTTTATATGTTTTACACGTAATTTACTTTTTTGTTTCTTTTCCTCTTACCTTTATTATCTATTCTTATGCACACGTTATACTTCTAGCAGTTTCTTTTTTTTGTTTGTATCTGGGGCATTTTCGTGGAATTTTTTGTTTCCACTGTGAGTGATCTCCTTTTCCACATGTTATATACAGGACATCCATTTAGATGAAAGTGGGAATATCTATTTTTGATGTGTATTATTGATATTTATTATAGCTTTATGGCTATAGTGTGTAGTAATGATATGTAGATACTTTATTTCACACTTTCTCTAAAAAATAGGGTCAGGTTTTTATTGTAGTTATTTGATCATGGTTTTGCAGCACTAGACAGAATGTATGTGTTGATTGCAGCGACAGTGTTTTATTTATTTTTTATTTTTTCATAAGGGTTTCAGCGTATCCGGATAGGCGCCATTACCTATACTTATTGTTTGTTTGGATGTATATATATCTTCATTTATATGGAGCCACACAGTGTATGCAGCACCTTACAACAGCAGTATGTTACAAAAAATAAATGGGAATAAAATAAGTGCCACATTCATAGAAACAACAAGAGAGGTCCCTGTGCCAAGGAGCTTAAGTCTAAATGGGTAATAGGAGACAGACAGCAGGGTATGAGGGTGTCAAATGCTTTGAGTTGCAGTGTTTCTCAAGGTTAGTCCTTAGGGCACACCAACAGTTCAGATTTTCAAGATATCCCTACTTATTGGCAAGTAAATAATCAGAATCTCAGACAGTGAGATTGCTCCACCAGTGTTTAATCAGAGATATCCTTTAAACCTGGCCTGTTGGGGTGCCCCATTGAAATGGTGGAAGTATAAAATATATAAATAATATTTTTTTTTTTTACACTTTTACATAACACCATCTTCTGTGAACATTTGTGCACATCAGGCTTGGGTTGAAAACACAAGTGACCCCTAATTGACACAGTGTCTTATTTGGTTTCTAAAAGCACTGCCAACCTTTTCTTCATATCTGTCACTGTTACAGCCATTTTAGTACAGATAGGCCATATTTGAAGAACGTAAGGAAAAACAACAGATTTTTGTAAGTGTATTTTTGTACGTCAGCTAGGGTGTCATTTCTTTCAGGAGAGAAGATGCAGATTAATAAAGTATGAAATCCCATAGTTTTCAAAGAATTTAGTACCTTTGAAAAGGTAGAAATGTTAAAGCATGCATACTTTTTCTTTTAGCTCCATCTTCTGGAAATATTTGTGCATAACGTGCAAGGGAGAGAAAGGCAAATGTGTTTGATGCAAAATAATATGTGTTGTCTACCATTTCGTCTTACCTGTAGTTGTTACAAATATTTAATTGCATCCATGTCATTGAAAAATAATTAAGAAAACTGACAGATTGTGGGCCATCCAGTCTTGTGGTCCTGGAACACCCTATAGTATGTCTAATCTTACTGATGAGGAACCATTTTAGTCAGGAGGCCACTAGCTGCCTAACCTAATATGGTACTTCATGGTTTTCAGCAATTCGGTATATGTAAAACAGCATTATTATATTATATTATAATTTATATATGAGATGTTATAGCAAACCAGACTTGGGATAGAAATGAAAATGACCGGCTGCTGAAACTGGAATTTTGTGTACTTTTGAAAAATATATAGCATGTACGGCCACATGCTATGTTGGTGTTTGGTGTTTTAGAAAGATGAGGTAATACTAAACCATGAGCATTTGCTAGTGGACCATAGAAAAAAAAACAACCCCTGAGAGTTGTCATTCACTTTTTGTAATTTCAATAAAAATGTTTGGGTACAAATTTTTGGTAATGTTAGGGGATATCCACAAACCAATGATATCTTTTGAAAGTGCAGGGTCTGCTGAAAAACACATGTGGGTTGTTCACAGAAAACCATGCCCTCTTCCTTGTGTTTTTTTATTATGTACCCCAAGTCCCAGTTGGCATTTTGTTGTATTGTGCACTCAGATATGTTAATGTCTTATTTCATATCAGAGATGATTTTATTAGGTATAAATTATACCTTATGAAATTGAGTGGGGCTGTGTTCATTTATATGTTGTAGTATATTTTTGAAAATATTGTATGTATGGGGTTTATTGTTATTATATGTTCAAAGTAGTGAAATAGCTTTTCTCTGTCCTCCAATACAGGTTACTGGTAACTTTGGGTAGGCGATCAGCCCCTTTAACACCTTAAGGACCATTGCCATGCCAGGACCGTCTGCCAGGACCGTCACGGCGGTCCGGCACTTAAGGACCAGTGATGGTCCTGGTACGTCACAGAGTTCAGGGCTCCCAGCGCGGCTGCACGCCTCTCCGGAAGCTCTGAACCGGAAGTGAAGAAAAAAAAAAGCCCCGTGGTCCTCAAGTGCCGGCCACACGTGCGTGTGCCGGTCCTTAAGGGGTTAAGTAGGCAGGAACAATTCTGAGAAGTGACAGCTGGGTGGAGCCTACCTCCTCTCCTTAGCTTGCAGCTGGCCAATCCCCTTCCAGTAAGATTTGTTCCTTGGTCAAGACACAGAGCAAGGGAACAGTTCTGCTATAGTTTTAGCTTCTTTATTATTTTCTGTTAGATATGGGATACCACCATTAGGCGGATTATCATCACTGACAATTCCCATCACCCAAATGTGGATAGCTCAAGTTACCATGTGCTTTTGTGAACCTAAGCCCTGGGGGGAAAATCTTGGCTGCAAGTTCTTTCTCCAGGAGTTGTCCACTGAGGCTTCTTTTTTATATATGGTAATCTGAAAACAGAAGACCAGCCGAAAAGGTGAGAGACCCTTTGAGTGCTGAGGTCCACATGTCCCATGCTTCCCCTCCGCACAGGGGCCTCCTTGGAGTTCCTATTACATACTCATGCACTCATTGGGTTTATCTGTACGTCTGTTGGGTGTTTGGAGCAACTTTCTGTGGTAACTTAACCCTTTAGCTGCTGGTTGGCATACTTTGCAGGGTTGTGAACACTTTCCCTACTGGGTTCAGTATTTATTGGGTCTCCTGACTCGTTCTAGTGGGTTTTTGAGCGTGTTTTACATTTTATAATCAATTTGCTAAATTTATGTTCCGCACCTTTAAGGCGCCCGTTTACCACATGCACGTCATTGCTCCATTCATTCCTATGGGACTTTACAGTTTGGGACGTATCTCTGCAACCGCTCTATGTAGAGAGGTCAGAGATAGCTCATGTTGTTGGTCTGCCCATGCTCTGTCTTGCGGTCAACATTCTGGGCATGTTGGGGGGCTCAGGGGGCTTCAGGCACTGTTGGGGTACTTTTTTTGAGAAACTACAATTCCCATAAGTGCTTGCTTCACACGCTCGTTTCTGATTGGCTCCTGCCGCGGTAGCCATTTTCTGCCTTCTCTGAACGAGTATCCTACGCAGAGCTTGGACTCTCCTTCTCTCCTCAACAGTTTAACCCTTTGCCTGCCAGATAAGTCTATTTTAGCATTTCTGGGGTTAATAATTTATTACATACACTGTTATTTGGGTGTTTCTGATACTTTCACCGTTTGACTCTGTGAGCATGTCTATTCCATTAGACCATGGGGCTAAACCTAAGACTAGGACACTGGGGCGTCTGTGTCCCCTGTCGCTCATTGTTCCTCACGTCACTCAGGGTTACCTAGAGAATACTCAGGTCATGTTTGCCCAGCATGCGCTGCTGCCCCTGAGTCCCCTGCAGGGACCTCCAGCCATGCACTAGAGCCAGTTTGGATGCAAGAGTTTAAGGCTACTACCAGGACCTCCGGTCTACCTTACAACACCTTCCATCCACTTTGCAGCAGGTCTTCCACTCATGGCAGGTCCCCATCCCTATCAGGTCGTCTCTGCTTAAACCGCCGTGTGTACCTGATGTGTCTGATTCCTCTGAGGAGAAATTATTGGTGGATTCTGATGATGACGACTGCTCAGCTTTTCCTTCCTATCAGTTTTTTGGGGACCCCTTTGAGGCTGATCCTGTTCCCTCAGCCTAGGGCCTGATCAGGGCTGTGTTGAACACCCTGAACATTCCCTTGGTATAGGAGGTTTCCTCTGATCCCTCTGATGTGTTTCAGGAGCCTGTCCGACCCCGTACTTGTTTTCCAACTAACCCCACTCTTGATCGCTTGGTGTCTGTCTCTAGGAAATTCGCTAAGCTTTATCTGTTCTCTGAAGCGGCCCTACCTCAGTGGGTTCATCCTCCTAAGGTGGACACCCCTGTTTCCAGGCTTTCTAAGTCCACTGCCTTGCCTGTGGCTGATGCATCTGGTCTGAAAGACTGGACTGACAAAAAGCTTGAGACCTCTCTCAAGGCCATTTTTGCAATGACTGGTTCTGCCCTGTGCCCTGCATTTGCTGCGGCATGAGTGAATAGGGCTGTGTCTGTTTGGACTGAACAGCTCGCCTTAGCTGTCTGTCAGGGAGCTCCTACTGCTGACATGTTGCGGCTTCTCGCCAACATCTCTGAGGCCCAGCATTATGTTTCTGCTTCCCTGTTTGACACCATTCGTATGGTGGCCAGGGCATCCACCATGCCTCAATATTGAAGAAGAAAGGCTTCTCATCTGGTATGGTGGCTACTATGTTCAGTGCCCGCAAGCCTGTTTCTTCCAAGCTCTACCATCCTGTCTGGTTGACCTTTTTGTCTTGGTGTGCTGACAGGGACCTATCTCAGGAATTTGATCTGCCTACGGTCCTGGCATTTTTGCAGGTTGGTGTGGATAAGGGCGTCAGTTTGAGTTCTCTTAAGGATCAGACTTCTGCTCTCTCTGTTTTCTTTCAGAGGCTCATTGCCATCCTTCCTGATGTCAAAATTTTTTTTGAGGGCGTTGCTCATACTCATCCTGTTTTCAAGACTCCCACTCCTCAGTGGGATCTTAACTTGGTTTTGGGCATCCTTCAGCGCCCTCCCTTTG
Source organism: Rhinophrynus dorsalis (assembly GCA_037306005.1). Lineage (NCBI taxonomy): Eukaryota > Metazoa > Chordata > Amphibia > Anura > Rhinophrynidae > Rhinophrynus > Rhinophrynus dorsalis. The sequence goes on along the minus strand of CM074721.1, from coordinate 360,886,186 downwards.
AGTCTTTGGCTACTATTCCTCTATGCCTGTTGACGTGGAAAATGTCCTTTCTCCTGGCGATTGTGCCAGTTCGCCGTGTCGCGGAGTTACATGCTCTTTCCTGTAAACCAGCCTGTTTAGTGTTTCACAAGGACAAGTCGGTGCTTTGCGCTTCTAAGGAGTTTCTGCCGAAGGTGATCTCTGAGTTCCACATCAATCAGGAGATTGTAGTGCCCTCTTTCTGCCCTGACCCCACCTCTGACAAGGAGAGGGATCTCCACTTGTTAGACGTGGTGTGTTGTCTCAAGTTTTATGTACATCGCACTGAGTCTGTTAGGCAATCAGACGTGTTGTTCATCATTCCTGAGGGTCCTAGGGCATGAAGACCTACATCCAAGGTGACTATTGCTTCTTGGATCAAGTCCACTACTCTTAAGGCTTATGAGCTGAGGAAGAAGCATGTCCCTTTCAGGGTCACGGCGCATTCTACTCGATCTATTGGGGCCTCTTGTGCTTACAAAAATCAGGCCTCCGCTGATCAGTTATGCAAGCGGCCACTTGGTCGTATGTGCACACCTTTTCGAAGCACTACCATGGTGATGTGTTGGCATCGGCTGATGCCAGCTATGGGAGGAAAATCCTGGAGGCAGTTTTGCCTGTCTAGGATTTTCCTTGGTTCTTGGTATTTCCTTCACTTTTGAGCCCTGTTGGCTCTAGTTCTATGTGCTGTGTGGGGTGTTTTTACCTGTGTATTGGGTTCCTTTGACACTTCATTGTTTTGTTGGGCTATCTCTGACCTGATGGTTCATATCTGCACTGGTGACTTTGGGGGCCTTGCACCTGGTTCTTGCCTTACTTCCCGCCTCTGGGAAACTCAATGGTTGGACATCCCAGAGTTACCAGTAACCTGTACTGGACGACAGAGAAAAGAGGATTTTAGTCTTACCTGTTAAATCCTTTTCTCTTAGTCCATACAGGTTACTTGTCTCCCACCCTGTCAAGGGACCATGCTTGGCTCTCCTGTGGCAGACTGTGGGGGTCCTTCAGGGTCATGCTTACAGGAGTCTTCTTTCCCTTCTACTATCTAGTCATAGTTAGTGTCTCAAATCTTTCTGGTGCTGGTTGGCTAGCTGCAGTCTAGGAAGGAAGGGAGGCTCCACCCCCTGCATACACTTCTAGAATTGTTCCTGCCTATTAAAGGGGCGGATCGCCTACCCAGAGTTACCAGTAACCTGTATGGACTAAGCGAAAAAGATTTAACAGGTAAGACTGAAATCCTCTTTTTTTGTCGTTAGTTACAAAAAAATGTCTCTCTATAGGACACTGGAGAATAGTTTAGCCACGCCCTTGTCCGGCAATTCTGAAGTTGTGTTGTACACAACGGACATTACTAGTTTTTTTGTCGTATACTGTATAGAAAATATGTAGTTCATGCATACAATGACTTGTCTTTCATACAACATTTTTTTGTCATTATCCCTTTGAACATACGGCCCTATGTGTTTGCCCGTTGTTCCAGAAAAATAAAAGAGGACACCAATGAGAGTCCTCAGGCCTAGAAGGATTAGTCTGTGGGACTGATTCAGCTCATTGTTTACTCTAGAGATTGTCAGCGAGGATCCTATTGGTAGAATTCAAGCCTGGAGCTTGCTGGATGTCTCCTGAGTGGTTGATTCAGTTCTCTCTGGTTAATGGGGCTGGGGAGTGTGTAGATACATACAGGAGTGAGATATCAGGTTGTTCCCGCAGGGTGGGTGTAAAGTGGAGCTGCATTCTGACACCCCACGTTCCTGTGCCTGCTGCGATGCCCTGTATGCTGTATTTGCTGCTCTGTAATAAATAAGTGTACCAATAAAGGTGTACCATTATTGCTATGGATACTATGGGACAAGTCTGGGGATCAGTATGTATGGTTCTATGGCTGCAAGTGCAATGAGACTAGGCTGGGGGTTTCTGTGGAAAAAGTGGAAAATGTTTAACTTTTCATTTGAACTCCCATAGAAAGCAAAAAATCATTTGTTTTTTTTACTGTTTCTCTGGCCTATAGGTTGTGACCAGATGCAAGCCTGACAAATGTACCTATTCATCAATTCATAACCAGGATGATATACTAACAAGAACCTGAGTAATTCTAGAGGAAACCAACTGCACCACATGAAAAAAATAAAAATTATCTAAATTCTCATTGATTTGAATGGAGCTTTTAACCTCTTGACTGCTAGAAAGGTCTCTGGTTTGTAGACCGCTACCATTCAAGGGATTAAAAGTCCAATTTAAATCACTGAGAAGATTTATTTTTAAATGATGATGGCAGTTACTCAATGAATGTTTCAAAACAGGGTTTTTAACTTATGTTTATTAAAGGGATTGTTATCCCAACATACATTAGTAGTTAATAAACATAACCTAAAACACTTGTTTGCAACATTTGTTGAGTGCCTGCCATTCTTTATTACTATGAGTAATGAGTTCAGTGACGGTGGGACACTGCGTATTGCAAAACACTGTGTGCAGCTACTTGCTGCAGGATTTGCCATAGTAGTGCCTTAGGCTATCAGCAATTGAAGTTCTAGGGTGCAGTTGGTCTGTGCCAGAATTACTCCAGGGGGGAGATTCACTAAGCTGTGATAAAGAGGTGATAACATAGACATGACTTATACAGTTTATCACTTCCTCAGTTCCCATGTTATTATATGGAGCCTATTCAAAGTTGAAAAAATCTTAGTGCATAGAATAGGCATAGAATAACATAGGAATTGGAGAAGTGATAAAAGTGATAAACTGGAGAAGTCATCTCAACTTTTTCACCTCTTTATCACCGCTTAGTGAATCTCCTTCCAGTTCTTCTTAGTACATCAGCCTCAGTACATTATATGAATGAGTTTATGCAAGTACTGGCAAGCAGTTTACAAATTTCACACGTAAAAGCTCATCTAGTCCTTTGAAGAGTCTTCCCATGAGCAGTTTCATGGACAAAGCCACATCTCCAAACCTCATCTGATCTTAAAGGGGAACTATCACCCCTATACAAGATTAACTTAAAAGTAAGTTTATAGAGAGACTAGCTGGAATAGTATTGTCTTTTTTTTTTTTTTTTTGTTAAATTTGTTGTTTGGCCAAAATTAAACATTTAACAATTATCCTGTGCTTTCGTTCCAGACAAACTGTGGGTACAGTTCTGTACCACAGTCTGTCACTCTTCCTCTGCTCCTCTCCCTCTATCCAGCCTCCTCTGATGATGAAGGATTACTCCTTGTAAGCTGGGGCACTCTCTGGCCAATGAGAGAACTCCAGTTTACAGGCAGAAATCCTCCTCCATCAGAGGAGGCTGGATCCAGGGAGGGGAGCAGAGGAAGAGTGACAGACTTCGGTGCATAGCTGTACCTGCTGTCTGCCCGGGAGGAAGGCACAGGATCAGCTTTAAATGTTTAACCCTTTGAGTACCAGAGGGATATGCAACGCATTGCAAAGCAATGCGTTGCGTACTCCTCTGGCACTCAAAAGGTTAATTGCAGCCAAAACGAATTTAAGAAAAAAAAAAAAAAAAGACAATACTATTCCAGCTAGTTGCTCTATAAACTTACTTTTAAGCCAAACTTATTTAGGGGTGATAATTCCCCTTTAACTATTTTTCCAATAATGTTGTGAAAGAATTTTTGCCTCATTAAGAGTCGTGTAAGAAATATGATATGTAATTAAAGGAAGAACAACAACTAATAAAAAAACGCTATAATACATTAGTCTATTATTATTATTAGTAGTAGTAGTAGTAGTAGTACTAACTTGGGAGCAGGTTTAGGTAAGGAGGAAGAAAGACTAATGTGGGAGCAGTTCTGTGTTTGGAAGGAAAGAAGACTAACTTGGGCACAGGTTTAGGTAGGGAGGAGGGAAGATTAAAGGGTTAGTAATGTTTCACATCCCCCTTCTGCCCCTTTTACTTTTACTGATGTAACACCAGAGCAGCAAGACTGTTTGGATGGATCGCAGCAAGGGACAGTCTTCAGTGAGCTTAAGGGAAAACCTGTCAAGAGGGCAGGGTTTTCCTTATGCTCACATTAAGAAGATTGTCCTTTGCTGAGAGCTGTCCGGTCAAGGGACCAGATTCCACATCTGAGGGGAGGTGGCTTACACTAGGTAAAAAGGGCGGGAAGGGGATATTTTATCATTCAGGTTACTCTTGAACTACAACTCACAGCATTGAAATAACACTCTCCATGGCCCAAATAATATGAAGATTAGTTGGAGCTGCTTTTTTTTGTGAAACATTACTATCCCTTTAAAGTGGGAACAGTTTGGGTAGGAAGGAAGACTAATGTGGGAGTAGTTTGGGGGAGGAATGAAGGCTGAAGTGGGAGCAAGTTTAGATAGGGAGGAGTGAAGATTAACGTGGGAGCAGTTAGAAAGGAAGTAATACTAATGTGGGAGGAGTTTGGGGAAGGTAGGAAGGAAGACTGAAGTGGGATCAGTTTTGTGTTTGGAAGGAAGGAAGAGTAATGAGGGAGGAGAGAAGACTGGGGGCAGTTTGGGGTAGGATGGAAGGTAGACTAATGTGGGTATAGTTTGGGGTAGGAAGGAAGGAAGACTGAAGTGAGAGCATTTTGGGGTAGGAAGGAAGGAACATGGGAGCAATTTGGGGTACGAAGGAAGGAAGACTGACGTGCTAGCAGTTTGGGATAGGAAGGAACAGTAATGTTGGAGCAGTTTGTGGTAGGAAGGAAGACTGAAGTTGGAGCATTTTGCGGAAGGAAGACTGAGGGACATTATTGGGTAGGAAGACTAATTTGGGAGTAGTTTGGGGTAGGAAGGAAGACTAATGTGGGAGAGTAGATTGGTGTTGGAAAGAAGGAAGACTAATGTGGGAGCAGATTGTGGTAGGAATAAAGGAAGACTAATGTGGGAGTAGTTTGGGGTAGGAAGGAAGTAGTTTGGGGTAGGAAGGAAGCATAATGTGTGAGTAATTTGAGGTATGAAGGAAAACTAATGTGGCAGTAGTTTGGGGTAGGAATAAAGACTAATGTGGGAGTAGCTTGGGGTAGGAAGGAAGAGTAATGTGGGAGTAGTTTGAGGTAGGAAGGAAGAGTAATGGAGTAGGAAGGAAGATTACTGTGGGAGTAGTTTGGGATAGAAAGGAAATTATTGTGGGAGTAGTTTGGGGGTAGGAATGAAGGAAGACTGAAGTGGGAGCATTTAGGGGTAGGAATGAAGTAAGACTCATGATGTAGCAGTTTATGGTCCTGGATTCTGGCAACAAAGAATCATGACCATCTGGTGGATGACATAGAGTTATTAAATTTAATAAAATTATAAAATTATACCTTTGTTATCAAATCCTTTCAGTATTGATTGATAGTGGACATTAGTATTATCTGAACAGATTGAAGTAAGTAGGGGTTTATTATTTGGAAGTGTACATTTTCCTTTCATTTCCATCAAATCTTCCCAGTCAGTTATTTCCTTTTTGGCAGACCTTTATTTGTATAGAAAAGCCGACATGCACAAAGATGCTTAAAACTGTCCTTACAAAGATTCATATTCTATTTTTTCACATCACATGACTCATTATAATTACCCCAAAAGCCTTAAGATAATGAGCAGCTATAATTTAAAAAGGAGGCCTGGGGGGCCAAGAGACTGGGAGTAGCATGTCTGGATCTCTGCCTTTGTTCTTCTTGTCCAAGTCTAAAAATGGAAAGTATTTAACTCTCTGTTCCTCTCTTTCCACAGCTCAGATTGAAATAATTCCTTGCAAAATCTGTGGGGACAAATCTTCAGGGATCCATTATGGGGTCATCACCTGCGAGGGTTGTAAGGTACAGTGTCATTTCTTTTATCATTTGGACAAGCATCTACAAGGAACACAGTCAACATCCTCATCCTGTATATTTTCAGTGTGTGTGTGTGTGTGTGTGTGTGTGTGTGTGTGTGTGTGTGTACAAGGATGCATGTGTATATCTGCACATATGTTTCTCCGTGTGTGTGTATATCTGTATCATATAAATGGTGTATTGTGTGTAGTTCACATACACCAGAGAGACTCTCCGTCTGCTGCTGGACTACAAATCCCATCAACTTCAGCTAATCAGTGGCTTGTTAAGGATGATGGGAGTAGTAGTCCAAAAGTATCTGAAGAGCCTCACTTTACCTTTCCCTGTCTTACACCTTCTGAACGCTGACCCACTATACACCAATGCCTAGGAGACATACCTGCTTTACTTTCATAGTTAAATATTGATGGTTCAGTTGAGGGAGATAACCAGCTCCTTTATGTATAATAATCCTTTTCTTGCTGAGTAGTTACAATTCTGCAACCCTGTCTTTCATTCTTCCATTTTCACAGTTCATGTCATAATAATTATTCAGATGATAATGTTTGTGTGTGGGGGGATTTGTTTATTTTTGCTTTGAAAAGTAATTGTACTATGTGTGATATATTAGTATTAATTTGTTTTCAAATATTTATTACATATTCACAAAAATGAAAAACTACTGGTTACACTCTTTTTTTCAGTCACAAATCCTTATTTAATTGATAAATGTAACATTCTGTTTTGTAAATGAATTGCAAACCCAATAAAACATTTTGTGGCTTTTTACCAATTTGCACTATTTTGAGTTTAACATTTTTTATGGATATCCATTTTTCTCTGTTGTCCAATACAGGTTACTGATAACTTTGGGTAGGAGATCAGCCCCTTTAATAGGCAGGAACAATTCTGAGAAGTGACTGCTGGGTGGAGCCCACCTACTCTCCCTAGCTTGCAGCTAGCCAATCCCCAACCAGTAAGATTTGTTCCTTGGTCAAGACACAAGCAAGAGAACAGTTCTTGTATATTTTTAGCTTTTTATTATTTTTCTGTTAGAAATGGAATACCACCATTAGGTGGATTACCATCACTGACAATTCCCATCACCTAAATGTGGATAGCTCAATTTACCAGGTGCTTTTGTGGACCTAAGCCCTGGGGGGAAAATCTTGACTGCAAGTTCTTTCCCCAGGAGTTGCCCACCAAGGCTTCTTCTTAATATATGGTAATCTGAAGGCAGAAGACCTGCTGAGAAAGGTGAGCACCCTTTGAGTGCTGAGGTCCACATGTTCCATGCTTCCCCTCCGCACAGGGGTCTCTATTGGAGTTCCTATTACATACTCATGCACTCATTGGGTTTATTCTGTATGTCTGTGAGGTGTTTGGAGCAAGTTTCTGTGGTAACTTAACCCTTTGCTGCTGGTTAGCACCTTTTGGGGGGTTTTGGGCACTTTCCCTGTTGGGTTCAGTGTTTTTTGAGTGGTTTTACTTTGGTATTCATCTCGCTAACTTTATGTTCCACAGCCTTAAGGTGCACGTTTACCGCATAGACGCCATTGCTCCATTCACTTCTATGGGACTTTACAGTTTGGGACGTGTCTCTGCAACCGCTCCACGTAGCAAGGTCAGAGATGGCTCATGTTGTTGGTTTTTCCCCTGCTTTGTCATCCGGTCAATGTTCTGGAGATGTTGGGGGCTTTAGGGGGCTTAGGGCACTTTTGTGGTACTCTCTCAGCGAAACTACATTTCCCATGAGCGCCCGCTTCTCGCACTTGTTTCTGATTGACTCCCATCGCAGCAGCCATTTTGTGTATCCGCAGATCGAGTATCCTACGCAGGGCTTGGACTCTCCTTCTCTCCTCCACAGCTTAATCCTTTGCCTACCAGATAAGTCTTAATTTAGTGTTTCTGGGGTGCATTAATTATCATACACGCTTTATTTTGGATGTTTTGATACTTTGACCGTTTTGAGAATGTCTACTCCGTTAGACCTTGGGGCTAAACCTAAGACTAAGGATACTGGGGTATCTGTGTCCCCCATTGCTCAGTGCCTCTCATGTCAATCAGGGTTACCTAGAAAATACTTAGGTCATATTTGCCCAGCATGCGCAGCTGCCCTTGAATCCCCTGCTGAGGCATCCAGCCATGCACTAGAGCCAATATGGATGCAAGAGTTTAAGGCTACTATAAGGGACCTCCGGTCCACCTTATAACTCCTTCCAGCCACCTTACAGGGGGTCTTTAATACACTGCAGATCCCCGTCCCTATCAGATATTCTCTGCCTAAACCACCGGGTGTACCTGATGTGTCTGATTCCTCTGAGGATGAATTATTGGTTGACTCTGATGATGATGACTGTTCAGCTGTTCCTTCATCTCAGTTTTTTTGGGATCCCTTCGAGGTGGACCCCATTCCGTCGACTGAGGGCCTGATCAGGGCTGTGTTGTCCACCCTGAACATTCCCTTGGTGCAGGAGGTGTCTTCTGACCTCTCTGATGTTTTCCAGGAGCCTGTTAGGCCCCATGCCTGCTTTCCACCTAATCACACCCTTGACCGCTTAGTGTCAGAGGAGTGGAAATTTCCAGACAACAAACCATCTGATTGCTAAACTTTATCCATTTTCTGAAATGGCCCTTACTCAGTGGGTTCATCCCTCTAAAGTGGATGCCCCAGTTTCCAGGCTTTCTAAGTCAACTGCCTTGCCAGTGGGTGACGCCTCTGCTCTTAAAGACTGGACTGACCAGAAGCATGAGACATCTCTCAAGGCTATTTTTGCGACAGCAGGCTCAGATCTTCTCTCTACCTTTGCTGCTGCATGGGTTAATAGGGCTGTGGCTGTTTGGACTGAACAGCTCAATTCTGTTGTCCGTCAAGGGGCCCCTACTTCTGACATATTGCTACTTCTCGCTAACATTGCTGAGGCTCAGCATTATGTCTCTGCCATCCTGTTTGACTTTGTGCTTATGGTAGCCAGGGCATGTACCATGCCTGTGGTAGTGAGAAGGGCTCTTTGGCTTAAGATCTGGTCGGCTGACACGGCCTCTAAGAAGGCTCTGCTGTCTTTGCCTTTTCAGGGTTCGTCCCTTTTCAGGCCTGAACTCAAAAATCTCATCATCGAGGCCACTGGAGGGAACAGTTCTCACCTGCCAGTGGTCCTGAGGAAGAAGGTACCTGTCTTGCGCCAAACGACCCAGAGGGTCCCTCAGGCTTCACGCTCCTCATCGAAGCCTAAGCAGCAATGGAGATCCAAGTTCTGCACGAAGCCCAAAGCTTCCAAACCTTCTTCTGCATGACTCACCAAATCCAGGTCCCCACCTGCAGGTAGGTGGCCGCTTATGCCACTACCTTTCAGCTTGGCAGGCCTCTGTGGCGGACCCATGGGTTTTATAAGTGGTGGCCTCGGGATACAGGATTCCCTTCACCTCTCTTCCTCCTCCAAGGACCTTTGTTTCTCGTTTCCCCTTGTGAGCAGAGAAGAGACGCCTTTTCGAGGAAGCTATCCAGACCCTTCTGGACAAGGCGGTCCTGGAACCAGTACCCCCTTAGGATTGGGGCTTGGGATTCTATTCCAACCTCTTTGTGGTTTCCAAGAAGGATGGAGGCTGTCGCCCCATTTTGGATCTGAAGGATCTCAACTACTTTGTGGTCAGGTCCCAATACCGCCAGGAGTCTCTGCGCACAGTGATAGCGGCCATGTCTCCTGGGGAATTTATGGCCTCTCTGGATCTTCAGGATTCCTATCTGCACATCACCATTCATCCAGAGAGTCAGCAGTATCTCCGCTTTGCCTGCGACAGAGGGCACTTCCAGTTCTCTGCCCTCTCCTTTGCCCTGACCACGGCTCATCAAGTCTTCAACAGAGTCCTAGGAGCTTTGATATCAGTCCTGCGTAAGGGTGACACCATATATGGACGACCTCCTTCTGAAGGCCTCGTCTCCGGAACTCCTTCACCAGCAGGTGCAGGACTGCATTCATGCTTTCTCCCATCACGGTGGATCATCAGCTTGGACAAGTCAGACCTTGTTCCTACTCAGAAGATGGTCTTTCTGGGTCTCCGACACTCAGAGGGGGATGGTGTTTCTGACAGACGAAGTGGCTCATCAGATAGCACTGAAGGTCCAGACTGTCCTGTTTCAGGATCATGTTCCAGCCAAGAAGTTGTCATCCTTGGTGGGGAAGTTCATTTCCACCGTAGAAGCAGTACTGTTTGCCATGGCTCACACCAGGGAACTTCAGAGGTTTCTGATCCTGGCCTGCAAGGGCAATCCAGATCTCCTGGAAAGATCCTTGTCTCTCCCTCTTCAGGTGGAGCAGAGTCTCTCGTAGTGGCTCAACCTGAACCATCTCCTGAAAGGTCGACCCTTTCTGGTACCCTTCTGGACCACAATGAGGACAGATGCCAGCCTCTCCAGGTGGGGAGCGGTGTTGGGGCATTTGAATGTTCAGGGCAAGTGGTCTCAGGAGGAATCTTTCCTTCCATCATTGTCTTGGAGCTTCGGGCAATATTTCATGCCCTACATCACTGGACACGACAACTGGCGGATTGCCCGGTAAGGGTGCAGTCGAACGATGCCACAACGGTAGCCTACATCAACAAGCAAGGCGGCAGAAGAAGTCTCGCAGCTTGGCTAGAGGTCAAGGATATTTTGTCTTGGGCCATTTCCGCAGTTCATATTCCTGGCATAGACAACGTATGGCGGACTTCCTCAGTCGACACACAGTGGACATCGGTGAGTGGGAGCTGCATCCAGAGGTGTTCAACTTCATCATCCAGCGGTATGGTCTTCCATGCATAGACCTGATGGCAACCAGACACAACAGGAAGGTTCCATCATTCTACTCTCGCTGGGCAGATCCCATGGCTCTGGCAGTGGATGCCTTGTCGATCCCATGGACGTTTCCTCTGGCTTACATCTTCCCTTCTGTTCCCCTGTTGAACAGAGTACTTCGGAAACTGAGACTGGAGAGCTGCCCAGTCATTCTGATTGCTCTGTACTGGCCTCGACAGGCTTGGTTTCCGGAGCTTCTGGACCTCTCAGTGGCGGAACCTCTTCGACTTCCCTCCCGTCTAGACCTCCTTCTACAGGGTTACCTCTGGAAAGAAGACGCTCATCTTCTGGCTTTGATGGCATGGAGATTGAATCCTCAATTTTGAGGAAGAAAGGATTTTCTTCTGGTGTTGTGGTTACTATGCTTAGTGCCTGCAAGCCTGTTTCATCTAAGGCCTACCATCGAGTTTGGTCTACCTTCCTGGCTTAGTGTGCTGACAAAGACCTATCTCAGGATTTTGACCTCCCTACAGTTCTTTCCTTCCTCCAGGATGGTGTGGATAAAGGTCTCAGTCTGAGTTCTCTCAAGGTTCAGACTTCTGCGCTCTCTGTCTTTTTTCAGAGGCGTCTTGCCATCATTCCTGAGGTCAAGGTTTTCTTCCAGGGTGTTGCTCATACCTGTCCGGTGTTTAAGTACCCTGCTGCACAGTGGGATCTTAAACTGGTCTTGGGAGTACTTCATCTTCCTCCTTTTGAGTCCTTGGCTACCATTCCTCTACGTATGCTGACATGGAAGATGGCCTTTCTCCTGGCGATTGTTTCCGTTTGCTGAGTTGCGGAACTGCATGCCCTGTCCTGTAAACCGCTCTTTTGGGTTTTTCAAAAGGACAAGGCTGTGCTTTGCACCTCACAAGAGTTTCTCCCGAATCAGGAGCTTGTGGTTCCTTCCTTCTGTCCTAACCCTACTTCTGACAAAGAGAGGGATCTTCATCTGTTGGATGTTGTGCATTGTCTCAAGTTCTATATGCATCGCACTGAGTCCTTGAGGCAGTCTGACACTCTGTTTGTCATTCCTGAGGGTCCTAGGGCAGGGAAGCCTGCTTCCAAGGATACTATTGTGTCCTGGATCAAGTCTACGATTCGTAGGGCTTACGAACTTCGGAAGAAGCCTGTTCCCTTCAGGGTCACGACTCATTCTGCGGCCTACAAGAACCAGGCCTCAGCTGATCAGTTGTGCAAGGAGACCACTTGGTCATCTGTGCACACCTGTTCTCAGGGCCGGTCCAAGACATTGTACTGCCTGGGTCCAAGGATGAAATGCTGCCCCCCCCCCCTGCACACCAAAACCACACCCACCAAAACACGCCACATTCTTAATTATATTAACCACTCTCCTGCCTCTAAAACCACATAGAACTGTAGTGTTGTTGTTTTTTACACCCCTTGTACCTTTCTCCCCCCTTGCTTTTTTATACCCCTTGTGCCTCTTTCTCCCCCCTTGCCTTTTTACACCCCATGTGCCTCTTTTTTCACACCCCTCTTGCCTCTCTTTTCAACCCTTGTGCCTCTCTTTTCCCCTTTTTTACCCCTTGTGCCTCTTTTTTACCCCTTGTGCCTCTCTTTTCCCCTCTTTTCACTCCTTGTGGCTCTTTTTTTCACCCTTGTGCATCTCTTTTCACCCCTGTGCCTCTCTTTTCCCCCTCTTTTTACCCCTTGTGCCTCCCTGTTCCCCCTTTTTTTACCCCTTGTGCCTCTTTTCCCCTCTTTTCACCCCTTGTGTCTCTTTTCCCCTCTTTTCATCCCATGTGCCTCTTTGTCGCCCCTTGTGCCTCTTTTCCCCTCTTTTCACCCCTTGTGCCTCTTTTTTCCCCTCTTTTCAACCCTTTTCATCCCATGTGCCTCTTTTTCACCCCTTGTGCCTTTTTTCCCCTCTTTTCATCCCTTGCGCCTCTCTTTTCACCCCTTGTGCCTCTTTTCCCCTCTTTTCATCCCTTGCGCCTCTCTTTTCACCCTCTTTTCACCCCTTATGCCTCTCTTTTCCCCTCTTTTCACCCCTTGTGCCTGTCTTTTCACCCCTTGTGTCTCTCTTTTCCCCTCTTTTCACCCCTTGTGCCTCTCTTTTCAACGCTTGTGCCTCTCTTTTCACCCCTTGTGCCTCTTTTGCCCTCTTCTCACTCCTTGTGCCTCTCTTTTCCCCTCTTTTTATACCATGTGCCTCTCTTTCACCCCTTGTGCCTCTTTTTTCAACGCTTGTGCCTCTCTTTTCACCCCTTGTGCCTCTTTTTCCCTCTTTTCACCCCTTATTCCTCTCTTTTCCCCTCTTTTCATCCCATGTGCCTCTCTTTCACCCCTTATGCCTCTCTTTTCACCCCTTGTGCCTCTTTCTCCCCCCCTTGCCTGTTTCTCTTCTCCTTCTGGTTCGCTCCCTCTCTTCTCTGCTTGTCTGGCTCTTCTCCTGCTTTCAATTCTGTCTCCACCACTGCCTGCACTGATGACAGCCAGGGCCGCTTCACATGCAGAGGCGCAGCGTGGTACATTCTGGGATTTTCTTTGTCAGTCTGGGCGCCAGTTTTAAACTTGCACTGGACTCCGAACAGAGGAAGAAAACCCCGGCATGCTCCATACGGCACTTCCTACACTTTTCCTTCAGGAGCAGTCGCTACCAGTTCACCGCTCTGCCCTTTACGAAGGTTATGGCTGCTCCGGTAGCTCACATCCACGTTCATCGTATATCCTTGACTCCTTACTTAGATAACCTTTTTCTAAATTCTTCTTCAGAAACTGTTCTCTGTTCACAGACTCAAGACTGCTTTCTCATCCTGGAGTAACATGGTTGGATACTCAGTCTCAAGAAATCCTTTTTTGGTGCCTTCTAAGTTTCCTTACTTCTTAGGCAAGATATTCGATACCCTCAATGGAGGGTATTTCTACCGAAGGACAAGATCCAGTCTTTGTCTCTTCATGTGAATTAGGTGATATCCTGGCCTACATGGTTGGTAAGGGAATATATGGGAATACTATGTTGCCTGGTCTCCGCACAAGCTCTTCCATATACTCCATTCTACAAAAGGAGCTGCAATTGGACACTCTCATGAGCTGGCCAAGATAACACTCACACTTGTCTCATGCCTTGTCCCTGTCTCCAGGGATGAAAAAGGACCTTTGCTGGTGGCTCCACTGTCCCCACTTAATGCTGGGAAATCCATACCGGAATGGGTGGTGGTCGCCACGGATGCCAACATGACAGGCTGGGGGAGCCGCCCTTGGTCACCTAATGGCACAGGGTAGCTCAGATGGGGAGTAGAGTCTTCTTCCAAACAGTATTTTGTAAATATGGGCCATTTGCTTAGAGCTATGCCAATTGGCCCATGTGCTGTCAGAAACACAGGTGAGCGTTGAATCAGACAATGTCACCGGAACAACGAAGCAGGTGAAGACCTGCAGGAGAGGGAGTGCTAGGGAGCGTCGCTTGTGTTCGGAGCTCGTGGAGCAGTGACTGTCTACAGCGAAGCCTTGCTGCGGCTGAGGCCGTATGCAGATGCACAGATGTGGCCGCGAAGCCAGATGTCCGATCCAGGTTGAGCCGGGAACCTGACCAGGATAGCTTTACTGTAAACAGTATTATCTCCCCTGCAGGGTGGAGTGAAGGCTGGAGTGTGCAGCCTAGGGGTCGTAGCTGGAGGGCGTAGGCCACAGAGTAGCTAAAATTCCCCAATACTAGGCCCAAACACACAGATATAGAAGACCCCTAAGGAAAAGGGTACAGACCTGACTGCAGAGGTAACAGCAGCGGGTCTCAGATTGCCTCACCGCTGTGTCTTCCTGGATGGCTCATCTTCTCTTAAAACTTAACCTGTCCAAGACTGAGCTCCTTATCTTCCCTCCTAAATTCTGCACAACACCTCCATTTTCTATAACTGTTGAAGGCTCCACAATTTACCCTGTAGACAAGGCCCGCTGCCTCGGGGTAACTTTAGACTCTTCTCTTTCCTTCTCCACCCACATTAACAACGTTACCAAAACCTGTCGCTTCTTTCTTCGGAATATAGCAAAAATCCGGCCATTCCACTCTCACTCTACAACAGAAACCCTCATGCATGCTCTTATCCTTATTCGCCTGGACTACTGCAACTCTTTACTTACTGGTCTTCCTACTAACCATATCACTCCTCTTCAATCAGTTCTTAATTCAGCCACCAGAATACTCTTCCTCTTCTCCAGAACAGTACTCACCCAACCACTCTTAAAATCACTGTGATGGCTTCTCGTAAAGCAGCGTATCACATTCAAAATCCTCCTCATTACCTTCAAGGCTCTCCATCACTTCTCCCCGCCTTATATTTCATCTTTGATATCCCGCCATATTCCTGCACGCCCACTACGCAGCACACATGGTGGACGACTCACTGCCCCATTAACCACTATCGGTGTTTCACAATTGAAAGCTTTTTCACTTGTTGCCCCCTACCTCTGGAACACCCTACCACCAAGTATTCGCCAAGCCTCAACAACTTTAAATCTAAACTAAAAGAGCACCTTTTATCTCTAGCAACAGTGTAATATGGAAACATTATCAAACATTATCATCATAAGCCAAGCACTGCACCTCCTCCTCTACCAGCTTGTATCTGTATGTCACCCATCCTATACTTAGATTGTAAGCTCTACGGGGCAGGGACCTCTTATCCTAATGTATACTCACCTGTTGTTCCCCTTATGACTGCCTATATAAGCACTTATTGTACCCCTTCTATATTAAATTTAATCTGTAAAGTGCCAAGTACACGGGTTGGCGCTATATAAATAAAAATATACAATACAATACAATACAGTAACAGCGAGGTCCCAAGACAGGAAGGCAATCAGAAGGATCCTAGCAGGACAATACGGAACATCGGAGATCCGCTGGGAAGCACACGGATGAAGAGGTATCAGAGTTAGGACTAGGCGGTTTGGTATACAGGAGAACAGTCAGGACATTCAGGAGCAGAGACGTAGTCAAGATAGGCCGGGTCGGTACACAGGAAACACTTGGAGCAAGAAGAGTCTAGGTCTGCACTGTCTAGTATGATACACGGAGGATCTGATGGCTGGACACAGGACTAGACTAGAGATACACTTAGACAGGAGTCAGAAGCACGCAGGAACACTGTGGCGGTACACCGGACCTCCAGACAACGTGCCTGTATATGGGCACCGCCGAGTGATGTCACCCGCACATGACGTGGCTGAACCCGGAAGCGATGAGCCGCTCCGAGGTAGAGAACCCAAAGACAGAGCCGGAAGTGGCAGAAGATTCAGCATGCGAATTAGATGCCGACTGAGGGCAAGACGCATGCCAGCAAGGAGGCAAGATATATGACAGACAATGAGCCAGCAGTCACCTGTATAAATCTCCATGCAGGAACCAGAAGTGAGACTGCTTGGGTGTGTAGATTTAGGATATTTTTCATTGGTACAAGGATCATGTGCCAGCCGTCTCAGCAGTGGTTGCAGACTTTTTAAATCTCTAACTTCTTTAACCTATAAACTCAACCAGATTGCCCACAGCTGAGGTCTTCCATCAGTGGACCTCATGGCAGTTCCTCTCTCTGAGGCTAGATCTCCTGACCCAGGGTCCAATTTGCTATCATTAAGTGAAAAGGTTTGTTTTGATGGCATGGCTCTTGAAGCAGACATCTTGAAGAAGGGTTTTTCAGACACTGTCATCTCCACTATGGCCCAGGCTAGAAAGCCTGTTTTATCAAGACATGCCCCCAAGGTCTTTCAGCCTTCCTATGATTTTGTTTAGGGGATTTCTGTCTTTCCTCTTCCTTTTGTTTTTTAATGCTACTTTGCAACTGAGGGGCAATAGATAAATCTGGAAGGAAAAAGGGGAGTCTCTGCCTCAAAGCTCCTGCCTTTTTTTAAATGTCCTGTCCTCTGGAAGAGGGGGACTTTACCCCATGGTTCCTGTGTTCCACATGGACTAAGGG
This sequence comes from Rhinophrynus dorsalis, assembly GCA_037306005.1. Classification (NCBI taxonomy): domain Eukaryota; kingdom Metazoa; phylum Chordata; class Amphibia; order Anura; family Rhinophrynidae; genus Rhinophrynus; species Rhinophrynus dorsalis. The sequence continues at coordinate 360,869,657 of CM074721.1, read as the reverse complement.
AATGTTACGTTCACTAAAATCCTGTTATTTTAGGGGTGGTTTGCAATTTTGTGTTAGTGCTTTAAGCAAAAAAAGACTGAGAACCTCCTGCTCCAATCAATCTATGAGGATATAGTCCTGGTCCATCAAAAATTATAACTTGCAGGATTTTTAAATATACATTATAATGATTTCCCAGATTCATAAACTGAACAGAAAACTTTAGCTGTGGGTAAACTTTGATTTACACACATTTTATTACATAGGGGCTGTATAGAGGAACACCTGTGTCATCACAACCCAGTTGTTGGAATATTCTTTTCTAAAGGGAATTGATGGGTTTCCTAGAGGCTTTGACTATATCTGCTGGCTGTATTTTCATGACAACTTATTTTTATCATCCTGTCATACTGAACACATAATATTTGTCATTGAGTCATGTATAGTATGTAAATTATCATGAGTATTTTTTTTCTTGTCAGTGTCTTTAGAAAAGAACTGGGACAAAAAATATTAGTAAAGTTTAATAAATTATGGTTAGCTTAATTTGTAAATGATTTTACATAACAAAACTGAAATTGTAATTTAGCACCTTTAAAAATAATAGTGGGTATCCTTATAACAGTCAATTATATCTGTGTACTTTGTTGTGCACTTGATCTTAGTCTTTGTCTACTTCTAATTGTTTTTTACAATAAAGGGAAGAGACATTTATGTAACATTGTGGTCTATCTAAATATTGTTTGTTTGTTGTAAGGAGGTGTGAACTAATAGAAGATTTCAAGAAGGATAACTGGATAAATAAAGTCTTTGGACACATTAATAAGTGGGTTCTGTAGAACACAATGCAGACTTTTTCACACTTGGGGCATCTTCTTGACTAAGTCAGTGTTAAGTATGATGCAATTCTTTCCTTCAATCAGAGAGATCAGGAGACTGTCAAACGAGGTCTCAAATATATGTTTTTTTTATTGCACAGCATTATTAATTTGCCAACGACGTATTTAAGCTTTCTGATGCCCTAGGCATGCACACCCTACCTTACACATTTTAGCACACCATCACTTTATTTGGCCCCTTTTGTAGGCCTCATCCCCCTTCCATTAAAGATACAAGCATGATGTCAGGGAAAATTACTAGAATTGAAAGGGCTAATGGAGAGTGGCAATTGATGAAGAAAGACCATTTTGTTATGTTCCATATGAGGAGATTATAAGCCCTGAGCCTTGCACTCCAACATTTTTAAAATAGTGCATTTTCTTTAGAAAATGGATATAGGCACACAGTGGTAAAGCTGCCCTGTATGCTACCCCTTGCCCATCCTCCAACCTAGGACCAGTTGGCCTGACTGAAATATGTCACTGCCATTTGAGGAAACTGCACATAGTTCTAATCTGAATTTTGATGTTCCATTATCATAAAGGACAATTAACATGACAAAACATTAAAGGATTTTATAGTTAATTTTTTCTACTCCCACCTCCCAAATGTGAGGTTGCAGTGATTAACTAGAATATATTTGCACTTTAACAAATATTTTTTAATTTCATTGTGTTTGTTTTTTTATAGTTACCATTACCTTATACCCACAGTGTTGAGGGGAAATAGGCACTCAATGTTATCAGCACAGCCTTACTCCTATCCATTTTACCACAATAACAAGGCAAGAAAATAGTACTGAACACCACATCTTGTAGAAGTAATATAGGGATCAAAAGCAACATTTTATGCAGTCCTGGACTGATGAAAAGGTAGAAGCACTAAGCTACTTAAAGCAGTGCACTTAGGGACATTATATAAAGACTAAATGCACATTTATCAGTCATGTGAAATTGGTAAAAACACTGCAAGACTTTTTTTTTTAAAATGAGGGAGACTTATGAATATTTATGAAACTCATTTGTATTTTGTCTTATAATTTTGTGAACACTGACTTTTTCCAGGTGAGCTGTAATTTTTGTAATTTGAAAATGTTAAGCATTACATTTAAAAACAAAATTAGTAGTTGCAATAAAAAAATCTTATCTGCTTCTGATTTTTACAGATGACAACGCTGTAATCTCAGTGTAACAAAGAATTCTTTGTTATTTCCAAAAATATTTTTTAAATATTCAGAATTGATTCACATTATTAATGAATCTCAAATATTAAAATTCTAGTTGAATATGAAAATTAACACTGTGAATTAAAATAGACCTGACAGCTAAAAAGAAGTTTGGCAAGTCATTAACAAAGAGATAACTATATAACCTCCTGGTAAGAGCATTGATTCACAATATTTTTTTGCTCGAGACAATGAAATGTAATCTAGAATTTTCAGGGCACACCTAACATTTTATAGACCATTTTTCATGGATGTAAGAGGGGTATAAATGCATATTATACAGTTATTCTTATATCCCACCATAATAATGGTAAAATAAGAATTGGGAATAAATGTCCATAATTATATACCTAAAACTGAAACATTTACATATTTTGTCAAATTCTTCATAGAAAAATGTGGCACACTTGGCCAAAATCATAATGTATAGTTAATCTGTTGTTGCTCATTAATAGGCAACTTGGTATACTTTAAACCTAACTTGCTTGATTTAAGTTTTTGCATAAGGTTAGGAATAGATTGAGGATTTATGTTTTGAACATACTTTGAGACAGGTTTAGGGGTTTAGGTTTAGGGGAAGCATGGCATTTGTGAATCCCATGGTGATGCACGTGGCTTTCTTCATACCAATCTGTAGTTCCATTTGTATAAAGCTCATCCTGAGATGAGAAATGGGTGTTCAAGAGTATCAGTGTGACATAAGAGTGGGGAGTATCGAAGGAGTTAGTGTGTGAGTAATGATGGAGTGTAGAAAGTGGACCATATGTGAGAGAGGAAGGAGTGTGAAAAGAGGTCAGTTTGTGAGATGCAGAGAGAGTATGCGTGGGTATCGTCGATATGAGATGAGAAAAGAGTATGGAATGGGCCAGTGTTCGAGGTGGGGAGTGAGTGGGAGAGAAAAAGAGTTAGTGTGCAAGGGTTTAAGGTTATGATATGTGGGGGGAATGTGGAAAGCAATCAGTGTGTGAAAGGGAGGGGGGATGTGTGGAAGGTGGGGGAAAGAGTGGAGAAGGCAAATGTGTGTGGGGGGGGAGGATAGAGAGTTTAAAGAGTTAGTGTGTAAAGGTAGAAGTGGTGTGAAGCTGCTTGTAATTACACTGCATTTGAAAGTAGCACTCACAGTGTAAGCACAGAGTAGTTCTTTATAGATATTCTGCTGTGCAAATAAATGTTATTTGAGGGGAATACACTGTCAGTACAAATAGGTAAATATTGATATATACAGAAAACACATACTACATCTCCTTGTATACTAGCATGTGCCTCTGTATACTGACAAACTAAATTTGATTTTGTAAAACAACATTTTTAAAAAGGGAGGACCTGTCAGGCCCCCAATCACTGTTTATCAAATAAAATATTATAACATGCAATTTGCCAGATTTTAAGACTTGAACATTTGTAATGTTCATAACCTTAATTTCTGTGGCCATCTGAAGGCAAATGTTGATTATCCTGTCCTTGATTATATTTGAGTTTGATATGCCTACTCTAGGGTTTGTAGATATACTGTACTTAATTCCACCAGTGAGTTTTTTGCCCTTAAGGGAAATCAAAAACTAAAATAAAATTGGATGTTACAACTACTGTAACCTTAGCCAGCATTAGCAAAGATGCATTCTTTGATGGTGTGTAAAAACACTCAGAAGACAGCGCACTTGACACAAAGAGACAATGTAGTACTTTAATAAATGACAGTGATAAAAACAATGTATCAAAATGCACCACAAGAGACCTTCTTGGGTTTTAGGCATGTCAAGCGGGTCTCTCTCCCATGTTACCCAACGAGCTGCCTCCTCCGACTATGTCCAGGTCCCGATGGTTTGTCCACTGTCACACAGTACAATGTCCCAAGTATACGTTGGTATTGATGATAATAACTCCAACTTAATCCAATGAAGTAGAGGACAAAATTAGAAATATTGGGTAGTGACATACTAAAACACTGCCAGCTAAAGATGTTAAACCTCGTGGTGAGGTGCGTCCGAAACGCTACGGGCCAGATTGCACGTCTGAGCAGGGGTGGGGGAAACTTGCAGGGGGCATGGAGGAGTCCCGGTATACTACTGTGCATGCATTCTTTGGTGTCTGAGTTCTGAAATTTGGTAATCACATACATGTTTGTGGAACACTGGAATACTTATGGTTATTCAGTCTTGCAATATTGGTCAAAACTGATAAAATGGAAAGAGCAGTAAATTGTTTGCAAATTAGAACAATACTATCTTGCAGATTTTACCATGAGTCTTTGTAATTTCACTATTTCATTTTACGATGCGGCCATATGTGATTTTTATTTATTTTTTCAACTTACAACCACAATTAAAATAATTTGCTTACGTTTACATATTATTCCCTGAAATGCTTGTATGTTTTATTTAGCGAGGTGTGACACCCTAAACTCTGACACATTTTAGTGTGCTAACAGCATAGTTGAGAGGAAAGTTTTATACTGTTAACACAGTCTGCTAATTTATTACCTTGATCTAATGGAAAAAAGAGTCATCTGTCTCCTAAACCTGTACATAACATAGCAAAGGAGGAAGCTTGACTATATAATTCATAGGTTAAGGTGGTTTACATTTGTGGAATCTGTCCAGAATGTGACACATTAGTAGGATTCATGCTTATGTCAAACAAGACAATATTGCTACATTGTAATATACACACTTTGTGGTAGACTGGAAGCGATGTCTGATTCACATCTCTGTGAAATACAGAAAAACAGATTTATGTGATGTGAATATACATAAATCCATAATACTAGAATGATTCATGGAAAATGTGTTTAGCTTTTAATGTGTAGCCATTGCGACTACCATTCAAGAACTTGTAATTCTTAAATTCAGAAATTCTACACCTACCAAATGTCCACCTACCTGTTTGCGAATTTAGAATTGAAAAATCTAGTATTCATGCAGTGGTTATTGACGACAAAAAACAAGTCCATATGGGCGAGGGAGCTGATACTTTTGGTACAGTAACGCAAGAGTGATTTCAATAGACAAATTAGAAACACTTATGAAGGCAGCGGGGTCTTCAGGCTAGTGCCCTTTTCTCTTCCTGGTGTGTACATGAAGGTGGTTTGTATTTCTGAGGTAGCTAGTTGCTGAGGTAGTTGTACTATGGGCAGCTGGGGTTGATAGGAGTTGTAATACAACAACAACTAGAGGGCTACAGTTTGTCCACATCAGGTATTTCATCATTCACGGAGATGTGGGCAGTTGGTTTTCTATCCTGGTGCTAGAAGGGATGTTTAGGGTGTTTTTGGCTTTGATAATGACCATTTCATATGCATTAGTGTGGGGGGAGTTATTGAAAGCATTGATTTATTTGACTTTTTAAGGATTAGTTTCTTAAAGGGCAATCAACAAGTTCCAAGACATATGTAATCATAATAAAGGGAAAGTTGAAACTTAATTGCTCCTTTAAAAACACCTCTTCTTAAAAAATAAGAATACGATAAACCATTTTTTAATAAAAGCAAAGGAAAAAAACTATTAGGGGAGCTGGCAAAGGATCATGCAATAGATCAATATAGTGGAAACAATGAATAACTTATATTTGGATGAACAACTGCTTTGTAATCTAAGCTAATCATTGAGATCCTGATGAAAGAGCAGTGCAGCTCTGAAATGTGTTGAACCTGCCCTTTGCTTTTAATACCACTTTTGTTTATAATGTTATTTCACTTATCCTATAACATAAAGTCCTAGAATGCATCACTCACTGTGTGTGCTTAACCGCACATGCGCAGTGGGGACTAGCAGAACGGGCTGATCCGGAGAGGAGAGCTCCGGAAGGCTGACAGTCTGTCTGTCACCCAGCGCCTCCGCTGCTGCCCTGGAGCCAGGAGCACAGACAGGCTGTGAGCCATCCAGACTCCCCGGACTGGATCAGCCCGTGTATGTGGGCTTTGAAACTAGTTTTACTATAAATACCTCCCCCAGACACCACCACTATTTTTTACTGACCACGTCTGATGGAGTCTTCATTTTATCGATCGGAGAGGTCCAGAGATTGGTGTATCTCTAGCAGGGCAGGATAAGGTCCAAACATGAATTATTCATTTCTTCCACTGTATTGTTCTGTTGCATGATCGGTGGCCAGGAACCCCAATTGTTTTTTCCTGTGCTTTGCTTTTTTGAGGGAGTACTTCTGGATGCCCGTTTGTTGTTGGGAGCAGTAGATACACATTGATGTGACTGACTGGGGGCAGTCTTTATCCTCCATCTTCCCTAGCTGTCAGTTTCTAATGGACTACTAAATTGTGAACAGTGTGATGTTTCGGTGAAGGTTCTAAGTGTTACATGTTTAAACTGTGCTCTCCCTGTGTTTCTTGTGTTTAATTTTTTGAATACATTTCACCTCCTGGATCAGTTATTTATCAAGTGCCAACATATTCCAAAAGTGCAGCAGAGTTTAAGAATACATTTAAAAAAGCACGTAGCTACAGATGGATTCAAGTGGAGGTGATCGTTTGTGAGTACATACAATCTGCAGGATGTCAGGAGAATGTGTTAGATACAAAATATTCGTATGACATTTTTTGTATAGAACGATTTAAAGCTGGAACTTACCTTTCATTGGTAAAAAGTCAGTGCCAGATTTATATCGTTCTGTGCACACAATTTGGTTCAAGACAGTGGCTGGACTCTGTTTGAAGCTAGGGCTGCAAGACAACGCGATTTGTGAGCCTAGAGTTACTGATTTTTCCATCCAGACCTGATAAATCCGAATTCTGATCCAGCGCCTCCATATTGGCTGTACTATTTAAATTTCGTTATGTTAAGCTAACTGCAAAGTGAGAGACAAGATCTTACCCTTGGTCTTGTCATTATTGGCTGTATTATATGGACTTGATGTGATAGCTACTATACCAGGCATAGGAATAGAAGGGATGGAGTAGAGAAACATAGAAGATGGTAGTGGTGAGGAAGACAGTCAGCTTGATAGAGGAGAAATACATTTAAATGATGGCATACGTGTGGATAGGGGACACATACCCAGGAATAGAAAGACAGACACATATATAAGTTGGTGAGATAGCTCAGTTGTAAATTCCCTGACTATGGAGCCTGTTCAAACCTCAAGGTTGCAGGTTCAAATCCCTGCAGGGTCAACTCAGCCCTTCTTCCTTCCGAAGTCGATAAAATGAGTACTATTGATTGGGTAATAATAACATCTATTATTTCAGCTGCCGATTTGGTTAGTTCCTAGAACATGAGCTGAAATCGCTTTTAGTCCCACTGGGAGAAAGGCACTATATAAATACTAGTTATTATTATATGAGTGTGGTCTGAGACATACAGGGATGGGTAAGACATACTCAGAGGTGGGAAAGACATACCATGGGATGGGGGAGACATTCACTGGGATGGGGGTGGAGTCATACACTGGGAAGAGAAGAGACACACATGGGAAAGGAACGATACATATGATGGAGAGATGCATACATGGTGTTTGTGAGAGACATATAAATGGGGGTTGGCATATACACTACTTTGTTCCAAAGGATTATATGGCTGGGAACCATAGTGATAAGTTTCTGGCCATCAGCTGAAGGTTTCGGAGGACAAGATCAACCTGGTCACCAGTATATAAGAGAAGCACTTCTGCTCAGAAACTAGTGAAAATATATACTTGTTAAACAGTGTCTTTAAGTCTTACATTTTATTTTAATAAAAACTGAATATAATACATTAATCGAATAATAGATTAAGTGAATATTATTACAAACTAATACTGGATGTGAATTTTTGAATGCCTGAAGAGCTTGTGGAGAGTGCAGGAATTTTGATCAACGGATCAGATAGGATTCAGTGTAGTAAAAAACTCACAAGAGTGGTATAAAGGTGATACCTTTTAATGGCTATCCTTGGTTAACCCATGCCTGAATAAGGGACCTTAGTGTCCTGAAAGCTTGCACTTGTTATGTCCTCAGTTAGCCATTAAAAGGTATCACCTTTATAACACTCTTGTGAGTTTTTTGCTACACTGAATCCTATCTACTCCACTGGCTAACACGGTACCATCTTTTTTCTGGAATCAATGGATCAGTTAGTTATGTTTATTGGTACACCTGTGTTCAAGCAGACACACCCTTAACCCCTTAACGACCCTTGACTGTCATAGTATGTCAAGGGTCGATTTGACTTAATGACTGATGACGTACTATGACCGTCATCGAATTCCGGGCTCCCCCCGCGGCTGCACGCCGTTCGGGGAGTCCGGAACGCAACGGAGCAATAAAAAAAAATTGCTCTGTGGTCATTCAGTCATGTCGCGGCGCGGATTCCCCGGTCCTTAAGGGGTTAAGCAGACTGACTAGCTTATTGTGTTACATTTTTCATTATGTGCCCCAAGCAGAGTGTCAAGTGGAGGATGGTGCTGTGTCACTTAAGTTAAATACTGGACTACCCATGTGGTAGGGGTTGGCTGGTCATGATATTCTAAATGAATTAATGAATTACACAGTGCTTTACAATTTAAGGGTTTGGACAGGGTGACAAGTGCTTAGGAAAATGAAACATTGGGTGCGAGGTCCCTGTCTGAAAGTTAATAGTCTCAAGTGGTAAAGGCAGACATTCAGAGTACGTAAGGGTTAAGTGCACAATGCAGTGCTTGATTTCTGGTCGGGACAGGGGAACATAACTAAGTAAATTACAAGAGCCTTGGATGTATGAAGTCAGCGCCTTCTAGCTAGTGTTAGTTCTTTACAGTCCCAACACTTCCAAGGATGGTACCTTTCTCAGAGGATTTCTACCATGTTTCTCTGTGTATATCTGTTAAAATAAGTGTAAAAATGTCTGCAAATGTATGTGTTTGTTAGGCTATGTTCATGTGTACATTGTTTTACTTCTATATTTTATTAAAGTATAATGCATTCTATAGAACACATACACATATATCTTTTACTCGTGTAATGTTGCATAATGAAAGGGTTATTTAACCCCTTTAGAACAACAATATGTTGCACACCCCTCTGGTTCTTAATGTGTTAAGTCTGGAAGTCTCTTGTTTTGATCTGTGCTTGGCTTGCTCCACTAACCCCTGGGAATAGCATTAGTCCTAGTGGTCGGCAGTGGTAAAGAAACCCGTCAGAATCAGCCCCACATTTTAATTGCCGCCCCATTTGAAAGATTAATGAGCAAGAGGATCCTGCCGCAGCCGGCCATAAATCACAGAGCTTTCAGAGAGTCTCCTTGTCACCCACTGGAGTGGAGACTTCTCAGCGTGCCCGCCGGTACTGAGAGGCCTGGCAGCTGGCAGCTGCTTCCTTGTAATTAAACAGCCAATGAGCAGCTAATTAAGACATATGTGTATACAGAAGTGGAAGTGGGTATGATAATGAACTGTAGGAATCCATTCATTAGATGGGAATTGTCAGAAGAACGCAGAGAGGCCAGGCTTAACCATGTTTTAGGTTTGTGGCTGTGGGACAGAGACAGGGGGATACTTGGTAGGAAGGCAACATGATTGAGAGAGAAGGAAGTAACCAGTTCTAGATAAAGGGACATAATTGTAGGCAGAGTAAAAGGGAAATGAAGTGTGTGAAGAGAGAGCTGGCTTTCGCAGTGAGTGTGAAAGAGGAGCGTACAGATCTTGGGTATATTACCTAGAGAGGAACAAGAATAGAGTGTGATCTCTAGGTTAGTACATATATTGGGCCTTATGTACAGAGATGAAGAGGAGCAAATCTGGGGCAAACCATTTTCCTCATAGCGATCAAATAAAAATTCCATTTATTTAAATGGGACTTTTAACCTCTTGATGCTAGAGATATCTACAAAGCATTGCAAAGATACACATAATTAAAACCCTCATTAAAATGAATGGGAGCTTGTTTTTTTTCTCATCTGGTACATTTGATTTGCTCTAGGGTAGCCCTGATGTTGTCGTTATACATAAGCCCAATATACTTAAAGGCGCAGTAAACCCGAATTATGAAAGAAGTGTGTTGTAGTGCTTCTCTTTCAGAGAAATACAAGGTTGGTCCAATTCTTCGGCGAGAGGCTTCTTTCAGAAATGATAAACATTAAACCTTTGTGTGCCAGATGGGTACAGAACACATTGCAAAGCAATGCATTCCGTACCTCTGTGGCACTCAAAAGGTTAACCAGTATGTTTCTTATAGCTTGAGTTCAAGACGTTTTGCTACCAGGTAGTGTTGTTGCTATATCCATCTAAGGGAACCTTATGTCTGCAACATCCAACTTTTTTCAGGCTGTAATAGCAACATTTCCAACTGGCTGCAAAAAAACTTAAGCTCAAACTCCTCAGAAAATGCAAGTGTGTTTTGTAACTTTTGACTGAAACATCTCTCAGTTGCCAGCAGATGAAGCCCTACAGTATAAGTATTTTTATAATAAAGGTTTACTGTCTCTTTAAAAGTAGAGATTCAGGAAAGGGAGAGTTAGCGTGAGGGAAATGTAGAATGGAGTGGGCAACATGTGGACCCTCAGCTGTTACACTACAGTTCCCATCTGTCTTAGCTGGCCAATAATAGTTGGAGGTCCATATGTTGTCACCCTTGATGTAGAGCAAAATATAGACTGATGTAAGGAGGAGCAGTAGGAGAAGTACAGCCCCCACCACTGGACTGGTTTTTAACCCTTTGAGTTCCATACGGGTACCCTTCTGGCACTCGGGTACTCAACTGCAATGTGTTGCATGTCCCTCTGGCACTCAGAGGGTTAAATAATAGTTCCCTCCACTGTATACAATTGACTCAGGTAAGTCTGTAGTACATATGCTCTCTATATCATAACATCTCCAAATCAGGAAACCTAAATTGTAATATATTTAATTATTTATTTTTTCATTAAAATATACTTTGCTTCTGAGATCTTTGTGGTATCAGTATTCAGTCACATAGCAAAACCTTATGTCTTCTGCAACCCAAGTTACACTCTGTACCAGTAGTAGGGAAGCCTTGACCCTTCAGCTGTTGGAGACTACATCATCTTCACCCAGCCAATAGGAGTTGTACTCCATAACAGCTGGAGAGCCAAAGCTTACCTACCCTTCTCTATACCATTAGCTGTCTGAAGATGACCGGAGTTATACTCCAACAACAGACACACAATCATAGGTTTGCCAATCCTTGCTGTCTACAGTGAGGTGAAGATTTTGCTCAAAAATATATTGTGGAATCAATTTTCTAGTCCTTTGCCTGCCTAAACACCAATTTACTAAGCCACTTTTGCCAAAATGTCCCCCTTAATTCTGCTTGCACCAAGGGAAATCCAATGGGGGTCAATGGCTGTGTAAGGCTATTTCTTTCCTGTTCTTCTTTGACACTCCCCACTGGCACTTGAAGACTTAAACAAGTTGTAGAGAAAATTATCACATTTTAAACCATTTTCTTACTCATACTGTGGGGTAGGAATAAGGGACTTGCTGGCATTAATGTCATAACAGTGGTGTAGATTGTCCATAAGTATTCACTACAGCCAGTAACATATTTAAGCCCAGGCCTACTACAGCATATTAGCAGGGGCAGGAGTCCTTCATATATCTGTCTGGTATATCTATTTTTTTTCCTGTTTTTTTTTTTTTCTTTTGAAGTTAGTCTTTAGTTTATTCCATCTCACAACAGAAAATTGACCTCAACAGTCTGAATAAGAGAAGCTGTCATAAAAAGTCTCACACATGTTCTTTTGAAACCATGTAAGCCAGGACTCGACAAACAGAGATTAGAATTTGGGACCATTTAGGGAAGGAGTTTCTTTTCCCTGCGTGAGCAAAAGAAATGGACATAGCGTGCAATCTCCTGATCCCACACTATGTGCAGTTCAAAAATACAACCAAATCCTATTATGGGACCCCTCCTGATACCCCCCTCCCACCACCCCAGCAATGATTGCCTATCAGATTGGATAGGTGAACAGTTCTGCAACCAGGAAGGCAATCATTGCCTTCTGATTATCTCCTCAATCTGGCATTCTGTGAACCTCCGGGTTGAGAGCCTCGAAGACCCACACACACTATCAGTGACATGAGTGGGATTCCCCCTAGGATAAAAAATAAAAATAACCATCATTCTTTGTCCCACTGCCCATTACCCACTGGTAGGCACAAATTCCCTGCAAATACTGACTGACTCCCCCAACCTTGTTCCCCTGTCCACTGGTATCCACAGATCCCCACATACATAGTGTTGACCCCCCAGCCTTGCTCCCTTGCCCAGTGGTAGCCACAGAACACCACATACACTATTTGATCCCAGCCTGATTCTGTGAGCCCCACATAACTTGTCTGATCCCCAGACTGGTTCCACTACCCACTGGTAGTCACAGATGCCCACTTACACAGTTTGACCCCACAGACTGCTTCCACTGGTAGTCCTGGATCACAACAAACACTGTATGCCCCCACCCCAAGAATGGTTCCAATGCCCCCTGTCACATATTCCCAAACACACTGTCTGACACCTCAGCATTGTTCCACTGTCCCATTGGTAGCCATAGAACCATAAATACAATGCTTCCTCAACCTTGTCTCACTTGTAGCCACAGAACCACACACACACAGACATGCCAGCTTTGTTCCACTGGTAGCCACAGAGCCACACAGCACACACTGTCCGCTTCCTCAGTCTTGTTCCATTAGGCCACAAGAACAGGATGCAGAGTCCAGCTTCTAAATTTTTGGTCTGACTCCTAGAGTAAAACCAAATTTGTCAAGCCATGATGTGAGCAATTTCAGATCACGAAATACAACTATAAAATTATAGATTACAAAAATGTTAAAAAAAAAAAAAATTATATATATATATATATATATATATATATATATATATATATATATATACACACACCTGATTGCAGTATAAAAGACACTTAACTACCTTGGTAAACAAATTACGATTAATAAATTACTTGGGGTATATTTATTTTAAGTACAATTTACAGTAAAGTATGATTTTATGGTTATTCAGTAGGTTGGGAGAAAACAATTTTATTTGTCTTCCTTACTTTTTGGTGTGCCTTACACAGTAAAGTACAGCCACTTCTCAGGAAGTGAGAGGAGAAAATAAAATGATTTCCATAGCCTGCTGAAAAACTGTGCATACAAATTTATATATGGCAATTTCTGTTATGGGTATGGGATCCTTTACAAATACAGCTGTGAATGTTACAGTGCATTCTTTTATATAGGAGAAACTTCTATTTTAAAATGAATGTGGGTTTAAACCAAGAAAAAACATGGCACCATGTTAACCAGTAGAGCAGATGGGAATCAAATGAAATAAAAAATTCAGGAAGGTGATGTCAAGGTGATACCTACTAATGACTAACTGGGAGCATGGAAAATGCAAGCTTTCAGGACAATAAGGTCTCCTCTTCATGTATTGGATAACAAAGCTGGAAGAATATGGAACTTATACACTAAAAGTATGGCATGAATGTATGGAATAAACCATATAGATCCAAAATAGGAGGGAAATTAAACTAGTGAACATAAGGTCTGCATAAGATTAAGGTTAGATCAAAGTACTGAGAAATGTTCTTTAGCACAGAGGTGTGAAGAGCCCCATAGTCTGGGAGTTGATAAGACTCAGAGCTCTTTACAATTAAATATGTAAAGTATCCTAGAATCTTCTGTCTATCATAATGGGACATAAAACCCATCCCTAGTTTCAGGCCTGTTTTTAATGTGTAAAACATAGTATTATAAATTCTCAGAGTTTTCTTTCCCTCTCTGTTCTGATGTTTCCTTTCAGTGCTAGCCAACTGATGTGTCAACTGTTTTTGTTCACTATTAAGTTTTTCCTCAATGCCTGTCATCATTCGCCAATATAGCATCCTTCCATGGGGCATAGTGTATTATGTTATGAGATATACCACGTTTGATGAGGCACATGTGAAGTAGACTTTCTGTCTGTTTGGTATCTGTATTTTTTTCTGAGCATAGTATGCATAGACAAGGCTCACATCTTTTTATTCCATGGGGAATATGCCAGTTTTTGTGGGTTGTAACACGGAGCTGTTGACAGTCATTTTGGGAGCTGTCTGTATGAGATAAGAGGTGAATTTGAAGAATGGCTTTTAATCTGCTATCCTTATGGAAGATTGGTTGTATGTCCTTTGCAATTTTCCTTAGGTCTTCCAGCTGGGGTTCGTATGTGACAACAAGCAGTTCCCTATGACTTTCTGTTTGTGATGTGTTTTCCAGAAGTGTCTCTCTGGGTATTTATTATTAACTCTGTGTATGTGATTTTCTGTTATTCTTGGATGGTAACCCTGATTTATGAATCCCTTCCTTTGTGAATGGATATACTGGTCCTCATTTGTTATGTCAGAATAGATACATTTGGATTTTATCGCTTGACTGTAGATGATGGAGAACTTGTTAGGTCTGGGGTGAAAACTGTCATATCCGAGTTATGAGGGTCAGTCAGTTTGATAAGGATACACGGATAGATGTCTGTATGATTTTGTCCTTGATATAGATTGTGGTGTCAAAAAATGTATGTGTTCTGGTGGGAGTGGAATTGGTTAAATCTGACATGGAATTATGTGTGTTCCTGTTCATAAACAGATTAAAAGATATGACCTTTAAAGAAACAGCGATGTAAAGTAACATTAACACTTCCTAATAATAATCCCCCACCATACAAACTTACTTGACATTGTCTAGACAGAAAATTCGAATGGCCACGATCCAAAAATTTGGTGTGGATTGATTAATCTCTAATTAGTACTTAATATCATTTCCGTGGTGGCAGATATGATTTATTGTTGCCACACTGAACTCATACTGAAGGCTTTGTAAGAAGACTTAAGTAGAAGAAGCGAGTCCTGCAAAAAGCATCATGTCTGCCTCCATAGATATGACATTCAGTGCTAATTAAAAATCCATTTTGGTGAACGAATCTGCTCAGAACTGATCCATAGTGGCCAATTAGGATTTTCTGTTGATATGAAGGCAAATGGGAATTTATTATTAGGAGGATATCAGCAAAGGTACTGATATAGCCCATTATTTAACAGTTTTGTTTATTGATTCAGTATCATACGATTCTCCTTTCCAGATGTTCACAGGGGTTTCCCTAATCTCTTTCACGTGTGTGTTTTGTTTTTAGGGCTTCTTCCGTCGGAGCCAGCAGAGTAATGCCACATACTCTTGTCCGCGTCAGAAGAACTGTTTGATTGACCGGACAAGTAGGAACCGCTGCCAGCACTGCCGACTACAGAAATGTCTTGCTGTGGGCATGTCACGTGACGGTAAGTTTTATTGACTTACCCATTCATTGGTATTGGTATCATCTCTTTCAGCCAATTTTAGCATTCCTTTGCTTCTGTTTCTTTCCAGCTGTGAAGTTTGGCCGTATGTCTAAGAAGCAGAGGGACAGTCTGTATGCAGAGGTACAGAAACATCGTATGCAGCAGCAGAGAGACCACCAGCAGCAGCCAGGCGAGGCAGAGCCTCTGACACCTGCAGGTTATGGTCTAACCCCCAATGGCCTCACTGAGCTGAGGGATGACTTGGGTGGATATATGGAAGGACACACTCCAGAGGAGGGAAAAACAGAGTCAGCTGTGAGCAGTTTCTACCTAGATATTCAGCCCTCCCCAGACCAGTCGGGTTTGGATGTCAATGGTATCAAACCAGAACCGCTGTGTGACTATTCTCCTGCTTCCTCTTTCTTCCCCTACTGCTCCTTCACCAATGGAGAGACTTCTCCCACGATTTCCATGGCAGAGCTTGGTAAGTTATGTAGGAAACAGACTAGAGAAACTAAGTGTGCCACTAAGGATAGTTTGGCTACCCACAGGATGGAATAGCAGTATGTTATTATCATCATAGCCTTTCTTACTTAGTAACATAGTTGACGATGCAGAAAAAAAGACATGCATCCATCAAGTTCAGTCTTTACTATGTCAACGTTATTGATCTTGAGGAAGGCAGTTAAGCCCCAAGTGGGTGAAAAAAACTTCATTACTCCAAATTTAAGAGCCAAAGAAATCCAAAACCTTACTGCCCTTATTGTAGTAGGAAGCACCTTTCCTCTAGTCTAATTGGAAGACCCCTTGTTTTTGCTTAGCTGTTTGAGTAAATAATTCCCTAGAATGTTCTTCATATTGGCCTTGAATATATTTGCAAATAGCAGTCATATGCCCACTTAGATGTCTGTAATGTAAACAAACCCAGTATAGCTAATCTCTCTTTATAACTAAAATCTTCCAATCCCCGTATGAATGGTGTTACACGTCTGTAGTTCCAGTTCAATAATGTGAATTTTAAGAACTGCTGCCTAAAACTATACTATTATTCTAGATGGGATCTTACCAAGGATTTATAAAGAGATAGATTTATATCCCTATCCCATGCTCCTATACCCCTTTTTCTACATGATAGTACCTTTTGGCTCTTGCATTGGCTGAGTGTTATTAGTATTATTAACAAACTATTTTAAGTCCATTGTTGCAGTGCTCCTAAACCATTTTCTAAAAGGATTCTCCAAGTAGGTTCCCATATATCACAAATGTATAGCCTGCATATTTCTGCAACCCAAATGTATAACCTTACATGTATATACATTAAACCTCATATACCATTTTTCTGCCCATTCACTCAGTTTATCCAAATCTTTTTGCTGTGTATGCATTTCCTTACACAGTTTAGTGTCATCAGCAAAGTTTGAGACACTACTTTCAATTCCCACTTCAAGATCATTAATCTACATTTAAAAAAGCAGTGGGCCCAGAACTGAACCCCAAGCCACTGTAAGAAACAATAAAAATGCCAGTTGTACAATTTTTAATGCAGAAATTATTTTTGGTCTGAAACAGTCAGTGTCTTTTAATGTTCCATAGGCCCAGGCATTCTGTGAAGTCCTTGAGTGTGCTCCAACAAAATCCTAGCATCAATCAAAACAGAAAGCTAATAAGTTGCTTTAGCTTCCAATATTGTTTATTGTTATATGTTAGATTCAGTGGCTCTATAGAGAAAGATTAACCCTTTAAGGACCGGCACGAGCGGCCGGCATTTGAGGACCACAGGGCTTTTTTTTTTTTCAATTCCGCTTCAGAGCTTCCGGGGCAGCGTGCAGCCGCTCCTGGGAGCCCTGAACTCCATGACGTACCAGAACTGTCAGTGGTCCTTAAGTGACATACCCCAGTGACGGTCCTGGTACGGCAATGGTCCGTAAGGGGATAAAGAATAGTAAAAAGCCTTCTCTTCTGTATGTCCCAAGCCCAGTCCAAACCTTGTATTCCCATTGAATCTACTGGAGAGTGGTGCTTGCACAGTAGTCATGAATTCAAGGAGGAGGGGGGGGACATATGGATGAGTAGTTTTCAACATCAGCCCGGGGAAGAAAGGAGGACCAGACAATATGCATAGGTCACCATAGCCTGAACTGTAGTCTTATAATTTTATGTACATCTCAGCCAGGCATGTAATGCGTTTCTGCTGAAAGGAAAAGCAACTCTTCAGACCTGACACTGATGGTTACTTTATGGGGAAAAAGGGGAATTTTTTTACTTACTGATACATTCTTTTCTCTTAGTACATGTGGAAGTAAACTTGGATTTTGCAGAAGCCTTTGATACAGTACCAGTAACAGGTTACTGCATAAAATTAGAAGGCTTCGGTTTGGGAGGGGATATCTGTACATGGATTGAGAACTGGGTAAATGATAGATGGCAGAGAGTTGTTGTAAATGGAACTTTTTCAAGTTGGTATATAGTTCTGAGTTGGGCGCCACAGGGTTCAGTCCTGGGCCAAATGCTTTTTAATTTGTTTATTAATGATCTAGAAGTGGGAATTGAAAATAATGTCTCAATCTTTGCTGATGACACTAAGCTGGGTAAGAAAATACATACTGAGTAGGATGTTCTTTCTCTGCAGAAGAGTTTAGATAAATTGAATGAATGGGCAGAAAAGCGGCTGATGGAATTTAATGTAGATAAATCTAAGGTTAAGCATTTGAGCTGTAGAAACAAACATTCTACATATACACTAAATTGGAAACTACTTGGGGAATCCTCATTAGAGAAATATTTAGGAGCACTGATAGAATAAAGACTTCAAAGCAGTGCAGAGTCACTCAGCTGCTGCAAGAGCAAATAGGTATAGATACAGAGAATGCAAATATAATTCTACCTCTATATATATCCTCGGCAAGGCCTCATCTAGAATATGGGATGCAGTTTTTTACACTAGTCTCTAAAGACAATATTGAACTGGAAAAAATGCAGGGACGTGCAACAAAATTGATTACCATTTACAAATATATTTGAGGTTAATACAAAGAACTCTCAGATGAACTATTTACTCAAACAACTAAGCTACGAACAAATTGTCATCCATTAAGACTAGAGGAAAGGATCTTTTGACTAAAACAAAGGCATGGATTTTTTTTACAATAAGGTCAGTAAAATTATGGAATTCTTTGCCTTGGGATGTTGTGCTTGCAGATACCTTAACTGCTTTCAAAAAAGCAGTGGATACCTATCTAGCACAGAACAATATTGAGAATTATGACAGTTGGCTTCAAAGCAGATAGGATGTTGATTCAGGGAAACATCTGACTGCCATTTGAAGTCAGGAATTTTTTTTACCCACTTGGGGCTTAATTGGACATGGCTTCAATGTTTGTTTGTTGTTGTTTTTTTTTTTTTGCCTTCCTCTGGATCAACAGGGGTGATTTGGCATGGACTGGACTTGATGGATGCATATCTTTTTTCAGCCTCATCAACTATGTTACTGCTATGTCACTATGGAATACAGGAACCATTGGCTAAAGTAACCTCTGGTCAAGAGGGCAGGGCATTTGCCTTGGGAGGTGGAGACTCCCTCCCTACTCCACTTTAACACCACCAGACATTCTCAGGTTTAATGAATAGCAAAGATTGAAAAACAGGAGGGAGGCAGGAAATGGAGTCACTTGAACCAGAGAACCCAAATGACCCCCCTGCCCAGCACCCAAACAACTAATTACTCTGGGAGGAAAGTCCCGTGTTTCACATGAACTAAGAGAAAAGGATTTATTGGTATGTGCACAAGAATTTTCTTTTGTTCAGTGTGGAACACAGGGACCATGGGAGTATACCAAAGCTATGCACTAATATTCCAGGGAGGGAGAGGAAAAAACCCTCAAACCAGTTTGAACATAGAGAATCTGAAAAAAATATGATTTCCAGGTGTCAACGGACTCCTTCACACACCAAACCAAGTAAAGAAAGAAACAAAATTACTGGTAATAAACATAAGGATACCTATATGGGCTCAAAGGCCTGTAGGATCTTCTGATGAAGCCAGAACATTGACACAGTAGTGTTTAACAAATGTGTGGAGGGATGACAACATTGCAATCTTATGCAGCTACTCTGCAGAGGCCTGCGTCTTGTAGGTCTAGGAGACACATACCAATCTGGATGAATGAGCAGTGACCCAAAGCAGCACCAGCTTCTTCCTGAGAACATAAGCCTGATGAATGATCTTCTTAATCCATGAAGCCACTGTCACCTTGTCAAGGGTAACAAAGTCTGAACCTGAGGTGGCAGGGGAGCGATGATGGAGAGCATAGTTTGTGGGTGATGCCGGTTACAACTATCCCTTGCTATGGCCAAAGCCAGATAAAAGTTCTAACCGTTGAAGTCGGATGTCCGAACCCAGTTGAGCCAGGACCCTGACCTGGATGGGAGTAGGTGTGTACCACTAGAGTTTCTGGACAGAAGACACAGTAGGACCCCAGATACAGATCTTATAATACAGATACTGGAGACAGAGAGGACAACTGCAGGCCCAGAGAGAACCGTATGGTTATACAACATAGGGAGTAACCTACAAGCAATCCCAATACAGGCTGAGACTGTTCAGCATTCAACAAAGGAGCAATGGGGAATTGCCCTTCAAAGATAGCAGGTTGAGACTGCTCATGGTTCAACAAGAGAGCAATAGGGTATTGACTTTCACAGATAGCAAGCTGAGACTGCTCAGAATTCTGCCAGAGCAAGATGGGATTGCCTTTCACCAACAGCAGGTGGAGACTGCTCAGAGTAGGAAGGCTGGAGTTATGCCCCTGATTGAACTTCGACCACAGGTTGAATAGAACACAATTGATATAGTGAGTGTTATGAATCTTCGACCAAGAGTTGAAAAATTTAGTATTATTAAGCAAGGGCTATACATTTTCAACTGACATTTGAAATAAATTTCAGACAATGGCTGGAAAAAAATACAACAAACATACAATAGCTCAAACCACAAAATAGAAATACAAGATAGAGAGGGCTATGACCACCACCACTCAACTGACCCTACACCACTCATACCAAAGTACAGGATGATTTGACCAGAAACCAGGTTAGAGTAAGTATGGGCGAGAGGAACGTGCTCACATCGAAGCTCAGGTCAACAGGAGCGTAGTGTATGTAAGAGATAAGCAAAATCATAGTCAGTAACCATAAGCCAGGGAACATACAACCCAGAAGACAATCCACAGAAAAGCATGCCAAGGTCAAGAGAAATCAGGTCTATCACAAACAAACTAGAATAATCAGGCAAAGGTCTGTTCTAAACTGACCCCATAAAAAGTCTTTGACACCAATCAGAATGTACTAAGGAGCCCAGAAGATATGGTGGGGAGAATGGTTCAAACCACAAAAGAGGCAAAACATGGAGCATGACACACCTTAGATGCAGCTTGGCACACACAAGGACCCTCAGGAATAACAAAAAAGAATCCAGTTTTCTGAAGGGCTGCTTGAGATGAAAGTAGTACTTCAACACCTAACCATGTCAGAAAAATGCAGAAACAGAAGACACACAGGGAGCCCAATAATGAAAGTATGTACAAGAGAAATCATATATATAAAAATAGTTGGGTACTCACAAATGTAATGGTCAGAAGCAATTTTGACTTAACAGGCAGGTGGAGATAAAGCCTTGTCTCCACTCAGATGACACAATATCCTTGTTGTGACTGGAACAGCTGTTGGGACGTGATGTCCAAGCCTGCTTGGTTTCCACTGTAAATGACTCAAGACTGGTTTGCCATGAAATTTCCAGAAGATGAAGCTCCCGTGTAAAACTGAAAGAAAATAAACCACAAGTGACCCGTCAACAAAGCTTTTCAAAGTTGCAGGTTGTTGTATGTCCTTTGTGTGGAGCTCTATGATAAGGAAATGATTGTTGCTATTGTATCAACTCAAAAAATGACTCTCCTGTTCCTGCATGGAACCGGACAAAGAAAAAGAACAACTTAGAGTTCTCAAAGCCTCCTTATCCAAATGAAGATTATAAAGAGAGGTTTACAGGACAAGATCTGAAGTTTGCGACTCACTGAATTGACAAAATTGGTAGCAGGAATGCTGCATTAAGAGATAAGAACCTAAGGGAAACAGAATAAGTCTCAAAGGGAGACTCCTGAAGCACTCCCAGTACCACATTTGCATCCCATGGAGGAGTGGAATCCTGAAAAACTGGCTACGCATGAACCAACCCCTGCACATCCAGTAATAAGGCGATACAACTCTGAAAACATACAAAAGTACAAATAGAGCAAAAATCTGGACTTTAATAGATCAAAGACTAAGCCCTATCTGAAGATTATACTGAAGAAAGGCTAAAATAACAGGAAGACAAAAAGGGCACGGAAGTGACCCCTAGTCTTCATACCACTTGTAGAACAAAGACCAAACCCTATGGTACAGGAGCCTACTCTATCTTTATTTTCATCAGAAGACTTAGAATCAGAGATAATGGAGGAAATATATACATCAGGGTAAAATGCCATGGAATTACCATTGCATCTACAGCAAGAGTGAGAGGGACTCTAGATCTGGGGGGTTCAACCAAGAGGCCATTTGATCCGCGATCAGAAGACCCCACAGACAGACTTTGGAGTTGATCTAGACGTTTATGACTGAGAAAGTCTGCCTGCCAGACCAGGAAGTGCAATGAACTGAAAATGGTCTTGAAAGAAAATTCGCAGGAAGTGCCGATGATCTGCTTGGGTCACAATATGCAGATAAGCGTACTTTAAGCCTAGGGAAGCAACAAAAAAAAAACAAGGATACATAGAGGCGATGACGGATTGCAAAGACTCCAGCTTGAACTGAGTTGTAAGAACAATATGGATGAGATGCTTCAAGTCCAGAAAAGGATGGCATCCCCCATATTTTTTTAGGGAACTATGAACAGGTTGGAAAAGAATCCCATTAATCTTGAGGTGGAACGGGCACGTCCACCAAGAAAGAAACCACATCTAAAAATAGACAGTCCTCACCAGATCATGAGGAAGCAACGAGGAGGAAGGGACCTAAAGTCTAAGCGATACCCATTCACGATCACCCACAAAAATCCATATCCACTTATAGTGAAAGAGATACAGACAACCTCCGATTGCCTGAGACGGACCAGAACCCTGTGAATCATGCATGGGTAGACTTGTCAGCTGCGGGCTCTTGGGCAGTCTTCTTGCCTATCCAAGTCTTTTTAGTTTTTGGGGTATGGTGCACCTGGGCCACTGTAGTAGTAGACACCCTGACGCATACCTATACTGTCGGTGTAAAGAAACCCATGCATTTTCCATGGATAAAGGGAACAGTTGGGGTAACCTTTGATATTAGAGTACCCTTACCTCTAGCATAGCTAATGACCTTTGATTGCCCACAAAAGGGAGGAACACCAGTGACTTCTTGGACGACTGGTCAGTTAATGAAATCTTTAGCTACTGAGTACAACACACTGCAACAGAAAACATTGAGGCCTTCCCAGTAAGCCCAGCAGCATCAAAGGCCACTTCAGTAAGTTACACATTAGCCTTAAGGGTCTCAGAAATGGCCAGAATACCAACCTCTTTTGACACATCTGCATGGACAGCGTCTAAGAGTTGATCCTCCCAAACAGCAATGGCCCTAGTTATCCAAGCAACTGCTGGGAAGTAAATCAGGACCAGAAGCCACAAAATGCATATTTCTCTGTCGTCCAATACAGGTTACTGTTAACTTTGGGTAGGCGATCTGCCCCTTTAAGTAGGTAGGAACAATTCTGAGAAGTTACTGCTGGGAGGAGCCTACCTCCTCTCCTTAGCTTGCAGCTAGCCAATCCCCAACCAGTAAGATTTGTTCCTTGGTCAAGACACAAGGCAAGAGAACTGTTCTGCTGTAGTTTTATTTTTTTATTATTTTTCTGGTAGATATGGAATACCACCATTAGGCGGATTACCATCAAAGACAATTCCCATCCCCCAAATGTGGATAGCTCAGTTTACCAGGTGCTTTTGTGGACCGAAGCCCTGGTGGGGAAATCTTGGCTGCAAGTTCTTGCCCCAGGAGTTGCCCACTGAGGCTTCTTCTTGATATATGGTAATCTGAAGACAGAAGACCTGCTGAAAAAGGTGAGCACCCTTTGAGTGCTGAGGTCCACATGTCCCATGCTTCCCCTCCGCACAGGGGTCTCATTTGGAGTTCCTATTACATACAGATAAAGCCAATGAGTGCATGAGTATGTCTGTGAGGTGTTTGGAGCAAGTTTCTGTGGTAACTTAACCCTTTTGTTAGCACATTTGAGGGGGTCTTTGGACACTTTCCCTACTGGGACCAGTGTTTATTGGGTCTACTGTTTTATTCTAGTGGGCTTTTGAGTAGTTTTCCGATTTGCTATTCACCTTGTTAACTTTATGTTCTGCGCCTTTAAGGCGCACATTTACTGCATAGACGCCATTGCTCCATTCACTTCTATGGGACTTTACAGTTTGGGACATATTTCTGCAACTGCTCCACGTAGTGAGGTCAGAGATAGCTCATTTTGTGGGTTTTCCCTTACTTTGTCATCCGGTCAATGTCCTGGGCATGTTGGAGGCTTTAGGGGGCTTCAGGCACTGTTGGGGTACTCCATTAGCGAAATTACGTTTCCCACACACGCTCGTTTCCGATTGGCTCCCGTTGAGGCAGCCATTTTGTGTATTTGCAGATCGAGTATCCTACGCAGGGCTTGGACTCTCCTTCTCTCCTCCGCAGTTTAACCCTTCGCCTACCAGATAAGTCTTATTTAGCGTTTCTGGGGTGCATTTATTTATCATACACACTATTTTGTGGGTGTTTTGATACTTTGACTGTTTGACTCTGTGAGAATGTCTACTCCGTTAAACCTTGGGACTAAACCCAAGACTAAGGATACTGGGGTGTCTGTGTCGCCCATTGCTCATTGCTCCTCATGTCACTCAGGGTTACCTAGACTATTCTCAAGTCATGTTTGCCCACCATGCGCTGCTGTCCCTGAATCCCCTGCAGGGGTCTCCAGCCATGCACTATCATATCTTCCCTGCCTAAACCACCGGGCGTACCTGATGTGTCTGATTCCTCTGAGGAGGAATTATTGGTGCACGCTGATGATGATGACTGTTCAGCTGTTCCTTCATCTCAGTTTTTTGGGGACCCTTTTGAGTCTGACCCCATTCCCTCGACTGAGGGCCTGATCAGGGCTGTGTTGACCACCCTGAACATTCCCTTTGTACATGTGGCGTCTTCTGACCCCTCTGATGTGTTTCAAGAGCCTGTTAGGCCCCATACTGGTTTTCCACCTAACCCCACCCTTGATCACGTGGTGTCTGAGGTGTGGAAGTTTCCAGACAAGAAACCATCTGTGTCTAGGAAGTTTGCTAAGCTTTACCCGTTCTCTGAAACAGCCCTCACGCAGTGGGTCCATCCCCCTAAAGTGGATGCCCCTGTTTCCAGGCTTTCCAAGTCCACTGCCTTGCCTGTGACTGACACCTCTGCTCTCAAAGACTGGACTGATAAGAAGCTTGAGACCTCTCTCAAGGCTATTTTTGTGACGGCTGTCTCTGCCCTCCGCCCTGCATTTGCTGCAGCATGGGTGAATACGGCTGTGGCTGTTTGGACTGAACAGCTCAATTCAGCTGTCTGTCAGTGGGCCCCTAGTGCTGACATGTTGCGGCTTCTCGCTAACGTTGCTGAGGCTCAGCATTATGTCTCTGCTGCCCTGTTTGACGCTGTGCATATGGTAGCCAGGACATCTACCATGTCTGTGGTAGCCAGACGTGATCTTTGGCTCATTCGGCACACGGTGGACAGTGGAGAGTGGAAGCTACATCCAGAGGTGTTCAAACTCATCATCCAGCAGTGGGATCTTCCTTGCATCGACCTGGTGGCAACCAGACACAACAGGAATGTTCCAACATTCTACTCTCGCTGGGCGGGTCCCCTGGCTCAGGCAGTAGGCAGTGGATGCCTTGTCGATCCCGTGGACATTTCCTCTGGCATACATCTTTCCTCCTGTTCCACTGTTGAACAGAATGCTATGGAAACTGCGACTGAAGCTCTGCCCAGTCATTCTGATTGCTCCATACTGGCATCGACGGGCCAGTCGGCATGGAGATTGAATACGCAATTTTGAAGAAGGGATTTTCTTCTGGTGTAGTGGCTACTATGCTTAGTGCCCGTAAGCCTGTTTCCTCTAAGGCCTACCATCGTGTTTGGTCTACCTTGGTCTACCTGCTGACAAAGACCTGTCTCAGGATTTTGACCTTCCTACTGTTCTTTCCTTCCTCCAGGATGGTGTGGATAAGGGTCTCAGTCTGAGTTCTTTTAAGGTTCAGACTTCTGTGCTCTCTGTCTTCTTTCAGAGGCGTCTTGCCATCATTCCTGATGTCAAGGTTTTCTTCCAGGGTGTTGCTCATACCCATCCGGTGTTTCAGTCCCCTGCTCCTCTGTGGGATCTTAACCTGGTCTTGGGAATACTTCAGCATCCTCCTTTGGAGTCTTTGGCTACTATTCCTCTACGTATGCTGACGTGGAAGATGGCTTTTCTCCTGGCGATCGTTTTTGTTTGCCTAGTTGCAGAGCTGCATGCCCTGTCTTGTAGACCACCCTTTTTGGTCTTTCACAAGGACAAGGCGGTGCTTCACACCTCACGAGTTTCTCCCAAAGGTGGTGTCTGAGTTCCACATTAATCAGGAGATCGCGGTCCCTTCCTTCTGTCCAAACCCTACTTCTGACAAAGAGAAGGATCTTTATCTGTTGGATGCTGTTCATTGTCTTAAAGGGATAGTAATACTTTGTTTTAACTTTATTTTATTTTGTAGGCATTAAGGCATGAAGAATGATATAAGTCTTATCTCTCAAACCTTTATGGTTTAAGAGATATTCACAAGCAAAGTTTCCCCTCCCACCCCTTTTTCCTAGTGTAAGCCATCTCTTCTCGGATATGAATCTGGTTGTAAGACCAGACAGATAACAGCAGGGGACAATCTTCTTTGTATGAAAAGAATGAAAGCCCTTCCCCCCTTGACAAGTTTTTCAGCTTTTTCCCTTATCTTAATTGAAGATTGTCCCTCTCTGCAGAGAGAAGGCTAACTAAAATATTCTTTGCTTTGATGTACCTCCTATGAGGTCACTTTTAAAACTGAACATGTCTGGTGTGGGTGAAGTGGTGTAGGGGAGGAGCCTTTGCCTCAAGAGAGCATTCTAAGGCAAGTACCCTTCTCTTCTGGCCAAAGGATACTTTACTTCTTGGTTCCTGTATGGTATTCCACACAGGATGAAAGAGAAGCAATTTTTTCACAAGTATTGTTCTGATTTATGGCAGATCTCCAGTTGGGCTTTTTATAGTTTGATACATGAGTAGAATTTCAGTTTTACTTTCTAGTAAATAATCAAATTCTACACAACTATTTCAGTAAGCACTGCTGAGAAATTAGCAGCAACAGCGGATTTTATGGCTTGTTTAATATCGGCCATAGTAACCCACCACACACACACAGCTTCAGAGCTTTAATACCCAATCTTGCCATTGTATTAGTAAGCACCAATAGGGATATAATGTACAAAGTTTCAGGTGGCATTCCCACCCTTCCCTGACAAATTGAGGGAATGTCTCCGTAAAACATTGTACATTATATCACTATTGGTGCCTATTAATACATTGCAAAGGAGGACGTTTGGGCACTGAGAGCCATTTCATTTCACTGGGCTCAGTTTCTGGCTCCTTCTGGGTTCTTCATACCAGATACATAAGTTAATTGTGATGAGTCAAAAATTGATGAAAAAGCATTTAATTGTACCTTTGATACCGGTCAGCCAAGACACCTCTAAGTATAGTGTACATGTCCTATGCAAGTTCATACATACATTAAAACCAGATTGTTTAATTAATATGGTTACAGACAACCATATGAAACCGCCAAGTGTATTTCCCAAGGCTGTAGAGGTAAATACAAAGCATTGCTTAACGATGAGTTGAACACCCCTCTGGCAATTAAGTGGTTAAGAGCTTCATCAAAGTACATAAAGGGAACATATTGCAGAGATAAGAGCCAGATCAAGAATACTTTGTCTGAAGATGGAGGAAAGTTAGAGAAATGCATGTGGTGAGCACTTAAGAAAAGAATGAGGTTATCTGCATGCACAGTGTCCATGCTTGACTGCCACAGACCTCTGTGGGCTTAATGAAGGCACCACTATCAAAAAGGGTAGAAACCAAATCATCATAGGAGATGAGTAGAATCTGGAGTTGGAGCTAAAGGAACTACTCAATTGCAGAATACAGAATACATTCATAAGTGTGTCTGTTGCCAAAACTATATCTTTTCAGCAGACCATACTTGCTCATAACATAGTATCATTAGGAGATGGCTGGTGGGATTTCTGTTGTTGATTCTGTCAATAGTTCAGTTTTAGTGTGATTGGGCCAGGTTGCAGTGCTGCATATTTAGTATGAAGGTAGCCAAGGGGAACCAAAGTTCAATTTGAGTGGGAGGACAGGGAGACTAGACATGCTCTTTGAGAGAAATTTCATAGTGAATCAGAGTGTAATGTTAGACGATGACTATGATCTTGCCTGGTTGTTGGGAGAAAGCATATCAGTTCTTCTCAGTTCTTCCTGGGTGATTTATAGGCATCCTAACTCTTCTCACTTTTTACCTTTTCTTTTTGTTTTAGAACATCTTGCTCAAAATATTTCCAAGTCTCATATGGAGACCTGCCAGTATTTACGAGAAGAGCTCCAGCAGATTATGTGGCAGACCTTCCTCCAGGAAGAGATTGACAGCTACCAGAGCAAGGTAAGGACCTTAGAGAGGGCAGGATGCCAAGATTTTGGTACATGAGAGCAGAGTTGTCAGTTAAAAAAAAATCTGCATATGTTAGTGCTCTACCATTACTCATATCTGCTTCTTAACCCCTTACATGTTGAAAAGTCATGATTCTGAGGTTGATGGAAACTGTAGTTCAGTAACAGCTAATGGGCTGCAGGTTGCCCACAATCCAGTATTGTTACCACACTATCTGGTGTACAAACATGATTCTCTGGGCTGATAAAACTATATTCATTAACTGTGTATTAAAAAGTCATCAAGGAAAAATAGGGAATAGACACTGTAACAGTAATATGCTTTTTAACCCCAAAACTTGCCCTCAATCATAGACTGTCAAGCGATAGTTTGGGGCAAAACAGGAAAGACTGTTCTGGAATATCTCCCATTGTCCTCAATGCCTTTTTAACTAGGGGTGCACCGAAAGGAAAATTCTGAACCGAAACTTCAGGCTGCACTTGGGCGAAAACCGAAATGGATTTTTTTTTTCACCCACCTTTTTTAAAATAGTTTTTTGTTTTATATGTGTCGCGGGGGGCGTGGCTGGCGGGCGGCGCATTACCATTATTTTTAGGTTATTTCATGTCCTATTGACATCTCTTTGCAACCCAATAAATTATTTAATATTTTATTTGCATCCGCCTAGCTTATTCCAAGTCTCCTGTAATGGTGTGACTGATCAGCTCTGCTGATCTACATAGAAGCCCAGCTGGATCACTGTTATCTTTTACCACAGGATTGATTTGTGTAAATATACCACTGAAACAGATGCCGCTGCAAAGGAGGTTCTGTTGGTTTGTTTGCCTACCCAGCATGCCCAATTATATTATGCGTAAAAGCAATAAAGGAAAATACTTACCTTCCAGTTTGGATAGGCCAGCGGTGGTCAGTATGTAGATCACCAGCTCTTGTTGCTCAAGAACCCGAGTCACAGCCATGACTATTGTAGTCCAAGCTGTCTACAGGGGCTACAATTCCCATCATGGCCAAGCAGTAAGCCAGCCAACACTGGATGGCTGGCTGTGCATGATGGGAAATGTAGTCCTCTCCTGAACAGCTCAGCTGGCCAGGGGTAATGATAGATCAAAGGTCTGACACCATCAAGCAAGCAATCCCTATGGCCAATTTAGCCCTCCCCACCAAGCTCTAGTCGGTATTTATCTAACCGTTCAGCCGCTTCTGCCCACTCATTGCAAATAAATACATCATTGCAAAGCATGACAGTTCTGCCAGGTCCTGATGCCATGCTCTACATGTCCGCTCACTACTGTTACTGAGGAGGGCAACTGGGTGGGGGGCTATTCTATGTAACGTACGTATCTTAAGAACTGAGACGTGCATGTGGCCAAATCATCTAATTCGGCATCTTGCCTACTTGTGAGCAAGCATGCAGATTGAGCAGGCGAATGACCACATCAGGGGCGGGCTCCTGGTACAGGGGGAGGATCTAGGGGACTTTTGTAACTAACGTGACTGGAGGACCTGTGGGGGAACGTGAATGGGAGTCAGCGCACGCAGAGAGTAAAGACAACAAGTGGGACAGAAGCCTGGGAAGTTTGGTATACATTTGCTTGATGAGATTTTCGGCCATTTTTTTATTTAGTTTTTTTGCCGAAAAGGCCATTTTCGGCCAAAACATTTTGGCTACCGAATTTTCGGTGCACCCCTATTTTTAACCCTTTAGTGCCAGAAGGGTGTGCAATGCATTGCTTTGTGTACCCCTGTGGCATTCAAAGGGTTAATGTATGATTACTAAAGAATATAGGCCTATATTTATAAAAAACGTACTGGAGTAAACCAACTGAATCATAGGGGAAAATAAAAATTCCTAAATTCCCATGCACTTGAATAGGGCTTTTTAACCCCTTGAATGCTAGAGAGAGCCCAGTTTAACAGAAAATGTTATTTGTCAAGTGTGGTGCAGCTGATTTACACCAGAATAACCTCAGTTTGCTTTTATTAATATGGACCAATGTTTTTTCGGCCTCGTGTTTCATGTTCGCACACCAGCTGGAGTGTGGGTTTTGAGTTGTATATGGAGGTCTGGTAATGAACATCTGTAATTTGCACCTGGAATTATGCAAGTTGAATGGTAAACTTTACTTCTGTTATGTGATGGATCGTTTTGGTGTCCAGAGGATTTATCTTACAGAAGGGCTGTACTTAGTAGTGTTTATTTGTATTGTTTTGTCTTGCATTTGCAAACTGGCTGCAGGTTACTCAACCTTGAATCTAGAGGTGTTGTTACAGTTATAGAGATAAAGCTTAGCATTTACTGGGTGAAAAGAAGCCTTGTATAGAAGGATCAGTGGTGAGAAAGCTAAAAGCAGTGGTTCTCAGCCCATGTCCTCAGGGACATTTTACAGACCAGGATTACACTTGAGCACAGGTGAGTGAATCAGAGACTTGATTAACTCACTCCCAGCTGTGCAATGGCTTTGAAAATTCTCAAGTCCTATCTTGTTAGTGGTCCTTGAGGCCTAAGCTAAACACTGAGCTAAAAGATAGGCACGCTATAGATGTTGTCTTTGTAATGCAAAGTATTGAGTTGCAGACATATTTAGCATTCAGCTCTAGGAATTCATAACGAAGGGGAAGAATGAACATACAGCAAAAGCCAAAAATATAGGCCAAGTGGTACCTGCTCGCACATAGCTCCTAGGAACAAAGCAATTTGTACATATAAATGGCCTCTTTGCTGGCCATATGCCTAGTGGTAGGCAGTATGGAGGTTAGTATGCAGTGTTTGTTTGTGCCCAGGCCGGCTATGTACAAACTGGGTGCAGAGGAAATAGGCACAAAACATATATTTTTTTGATTCTTACTCTTGCTGTATGGGTGACATGCAAAAGGTTGTGCTCTTCGATGGTGTACTTTAGATATTGGGCACTAATATGAACAATTACTTTTGTACATAAGAGAAATAGTTCATTCAGAGTGCTTAGATATGGGCAAATACTATGCTCTGTACCCTGTTTTTGTACTAAATAGATACACAAACAAAATGACAGGAAAAGTGTGAAAAGTTCACTTTGCAGTAAAGTTCACTTAAAATAAAAAAACTTAGATTTATTGATCTCTACAGACATAAATTAGCAAACACTGTGGAGGGAATCACCCCTGTCCTCTTTTTCTAGGTCATAAACTGTGCACAAATATGTACTACTGTGTTTGTATATAAGAGCAGAAGCTCATACAGCGTGTTTAGATATGGGAAAGTAGTATGCTCTGCACCCTCATTTTTCACACCTACCTCAGTGTAACGTAACAGACGTCGTGATCCTAAAAGTAAACTAGTACAATATGTCTTGTGTACTAGTAGCAATAATAGTAGTAGTTATAGTACAATTTGTGAGAAAATATACACAACTTACTGATGCAACTGGAGGAGAGTTTCCTGCTCCTCATCATGTCACAAGTTCATTATTGTAACCTACTACTGAATGACCTTCACTTTCAAAGATTTTTTTCATTCAGTCCGTGTTAAGCTGTAATGACCGGAGCGCCCAGTGTAAGCTGCCTGAGAACAACTTGCGGAGGAGAAACCCCACAAAGAAGTAGCAGACTGATTTGATGTGGATATAACACACAACAACGGAAGACAATACAAAATACTTACACGTTGGGCCCCAGTGAGCCAGTGGCTAGAGCTCACAGGTTTGATAGTGTTGCCAGCAGTCAGTGGCTGTTCCAAGGAGGTTTTACTGCGGCCGAAGCCATATAGAGGTGCACGCTGCAAAGCCTGATAGCAGGATGACCACCTAGGACACAGACAACTACTCACCAGGTCAGGAATCAGCTTAACCTACCAGTGGTCTAATTGCCTCTGTCGTAAACTGGAGCAGCAGAACTGAGGGTCTCAAGGCTACCGGGTGACTGGGGGGGTCGAACCCAGGGATGGGTAATAGCATTGAATTCGAGTGGATGGTCGACAACATTGAATGCGACACACTGGACACAGGGAGCCCCTTGAAGTCTAAAGGAGAGTAGTCGACAATCCGAGTCAGCAACAGGCGGGCAAAGACGGTACCTAAGATGAGACAGAAGAATAATCGAACAAGCCAGGATCAAAACCAGTTGAGCAGCACGGTACAAAATCAGCAGGCAGAAGAATAGTCATATAACAGGCCAAGGACAAAACCAACACAGGAAGTCGAAACAGAATCAGAAGTCAAGAGATGTAGTCGAGGAAAGCTGGGTCAAACACTGGAAACACTTGGAACAATAAAACTCAAATACTTAATATCAGGAACGCTTTGATCACGCACCGACACAAGAGTGTCAGTGCTTGATAAAGGCCCAAACAAGGGCATAACCACAACAGGGAAGAGAAACAAAAAAAAAGCCAGCAGAACACGAACATGACATAAGTGTTATAGATTCCTGAAATTTATATCAAATCATTTAGTTTGGAGGAAAGATCTTCACAACTCTACCTCCCCCATACTGCTACCTTATTTCTTTCTTAGTATTATACTCCCCTAATCATCCTTCGTCCTCTATCCATAATCCATTATTCTCCTTCGGGCACCCTCCCCTTACTCACATTTTCAAAATATCTTCAGAACTGTACATTATTCTTGCAAATCACTACCATGTTCCTTCAGGCTGTCCTACAACTTGTCATTACTCCATAAAGACATAGTAATGTTTTAAAATAATAAGAAGTAATATTGTAGATAATGAAAAAAGAAATAGTTTGGTGCAAGTCCTCTCTCTCAAACTTTATGGTTTGAGAAATGGAACGTTTTAAAGTTCCCCTCTCCCTGCTGTCAGCTGTAAAGCTGACTGCAGGAGATTAGAGTTGGCCGACTCGAAGGGGCTCTTCAGCAGAGCTGAGATACAGATCTCTAAAAAAAAATAGTAATACTTCATTGGAACGGTCTACAAAGTGTGCCTGGTTTTCAAGCACACTTTGTAGACCGTTCTAATGAAGTAGTTCTTTTTAGATTTCAGTATCACAGCTCTGCTGAAGAGCCGTCTGACGGTCCCCGGACCAGGATCTCTTGCTGTCAGCTAGACGCTGACGTCAGAGAAAGGGGAGGGAGAGGAGAACTTTAAAATATTCTATCTCTCAAACCATAAAGGTTTGAGAAATAGGACTTGCAGCGATGGATTTCTCTTTTTCTTTATCTAGAATATTACTTCTTAGACTTTTAAGACATTACCAACCCTTTAAAACGTATCTCTTTAAAGATATATATATATATATATCACATTTTCTATTACTACCTAATCTTATCTGGGTGGTGTTATTGGTACATGGATTGAAAACAGGTTAAATGATAGATGGCTGAGAGTTGTTGTAAATGGAACTGTTTCAAATTGATCTAATGTTGTAAGTGGGATTCCACAGGGTTCAGTCCTGGGCTCCATGCTTTTTAATTTGTTTATTAATGATCTAGGAGTGGGAATTGAAAGTAGCATCTCAATCTTTGTTGATGACACTAAGCTATATAAGGAAATACATACAGAGCTGGATGTTTTTCTCTGCAGAAGGATTTAGATAAACTGAGTGACTGGACAGAAAAGTGGCAGATGACATTTAATGTAGATAAATGTAAGGTTATGCATTTGGACTGTAGAAACAAACTTGCTACATATACTCTAAATGGAAAACAACTTGGGGAATCCTCATTAGAGAAAGATTTAGGAGTACTGATAGACGATAGACTTCACAGCAGTGTGTAGAGTCTCTCAGCTGATGCAAGAGCAAGTAGGGTTCTATCCTGCATAAAAAGAGGTGTAGATGCAAGGGATGCTAATATTATCCTACCTCTGTATAAATCCTTGGTTAGGCCTCATCTAGAATATGGAGTACAATTCTGGGCGCCAGTTCTTAAAAAAGACATTGTTGAACTGAAAAAGGTGCAGAGACGTGCAACAAAACTGATAAAGGTATTGGAGTATCCGAGTTAAAAAGAGAGACTAGCCAAACTAGATTAATTTACATTAGAGAAACGATTAACATTTACAAATACATTCAAGGTCAATACAAAGAACTAGCCAATGAATTATTTACGCCAAGAGCTGAGCTAAGAACAAGATGTCATCCATTAAGACTACAGTAAAGGTGCTTTCGAAACAAACAAAGGCATGGATTATTTACAGTAAGGGTGGTAAAGCTATGGAATTCTTTGCTTTGGGATGTTGTACTTGCAAATAATGCAACTGCTTTTAAAAAAGCAATGGATGCCTATCTAGCTTAAAACAATATTGAAAATGATGACAGATGGCTTCAAAGCAGATAGATAGTTCCCTGGATCAACATCCTAACTGCCATTTGGAGTCAGGAAGGAATTATATTACCCACTTGGAGCTAAATTGGAAATTGCTCCAGAGAGCTTTTTTTGCCTTCCTCTGGATCAACAGGGTTGTTTTGGGCATGGGCTGGACTTGATAAACGCATGTCTTTTTTCAGCCTTGTGAACTATGTCACTATATTAAGTTGGGATACCATTAGCACATTGTCCATTACCCCTTTTTCTGTGTCAATTGGTGCATCACTGTCCTCTTCTAAATGTCCCACAAATAATCTAGGATGAACCCTGTGTTTGACTTAACCTCTGCTCCTTCCCACATATATGATTCACTTATTCAGGTGACCAAGAATGCCAACTACTAATATCTAATTTTTAACTTTTTCTCCCACTTCCTCTAGACTGTAAGCTTACTAGCAGCATTTTCTCCAGCATTTGCATAAGTATATATATGTCTCAGTGTTTTAGGACTGCCTAAATACTCATTGCTTGCAGATTAGTTAGTGTCATAAAAATAATAATAATAATTCACTAAATTGGTGTATTTTCCTCCATGTATACATATGTATATAGGGAAGGTATAAGCTTTGTACCACCATAGTATATTACCATCCTATATGTTTCATTTTTGTGTTTGAACATGGAGAATTATGTTACTAATGGTGTAGTGACCCTTTGGATGGGACCTGGATTGGAATATGAGGTAGCTGCATAGCAGTGTTAGTAATGCTCTAAGCCTGGACGATCATGTTAATTGACTACTGTCACTTACTTTGTTTTTACTTTCCACTTCAGCAGCGGGAGGTGATGTGGCAGCTGTGTGCGGTGAAGATCACAGAGGCTATTCAGTATGTGGTGGAATTTGCCAAACGTATTGATGGATTCATGGAATTGTGTCAGAATGACCAGATAGTCCTACTGAAAGCAGGTATATGGAGTGATATTCACACAAACACAGCTATGAACCAGCAGCATCACAAATCCACAAAATATTGATGTCCTTGCCTCTATCATTACAAATAGCTCCACCATATTGGTCTTGAACTGGAATAAAATGGGTGTGAGCCATCTGGCCAGACTATGTCCACTTGTTTCATTGTAGGAGTGTGGTGCAGGAAGGGTTCATGGCCTGTATTGAAATCTGACCCCTAGTTCTAAAAGCAGCAATCCTTCCAATCGCGGGCCTTTGATTAATATTGCAGTCATGAAGTGTTGGATGCTGGTGCAGAGGTGATTAAAAACATTATTTCTTAAACTCTTCCAAGTATGTAGAGAAGTGATTGAGGGAGAGATTTATAGATAGGTTTGATGCAATGAAGAAGAAATATTGTGTAGGTGCTGAGTTGAACAGTGGCATGCAGGAAAGGGATGCTTCACCACATGTATGCATCCATTCACCTTTATAACCCCTACATACGTCCATGTGATGCTCCCTTTCAGTTTCCTCTTAGGGAAGCTGGAGGCTTTCTAGAGCTCACACACTGGCCTTGCTTTCATTATCTGACACTCAGTGTTATTTTCATTGGAACACTGATGCTTGTGATACCATGAAGAGATGCTCGCACTCTCATCCCCTGTCAAATAGTGAAGCTTGAACGGTCATCTCCTGCACAGTGATGCAAACGTGGTCACCCCATTGGCATAGGAATGCTTACAGTGTCATCCTGACACACACTGTGATACATGCTTTCTCATTCTCCTGCTCACAGTGATACAGGTGCACAGGGATGCATGCCTTGTCTTTCTGTGGTGCACGGTGAGACTCATATACTAAGAAAATCTGGAGCAATTCTGGAACAAACTAGCTGCACCATAGGGGTCAAATACAAATTCCCATTGATTTAAATGGGGCTTTGAACTCCTTCAGTGATCTATAATGTGTTGTGAAGCAATGCACTAGAGATCTTATCTCTAGTATTCAAGTGGTTCAGTGCCCCATTTAAATCAGTGGTAATTTGGGACTTTTTAATTTATTTCTTATGGTGCAGTTGATTTGTCCTAGAATTGTTTCACTTTTTCCTTGTGCATATGGCTCAGTGATGCATTGCTCTGTCATTCTTTCTGCCACCATAATACATGCTCTGTCATTCCCTGATATGCAATGATGCACGCTCTGTCACTGCTTGTAAATAGTGGTGTGTATTCTGTCAGATGAAAAATTATGTGATTATTGACTATGTTCATGGTGCACAGTGACGTACACGCTGATACACACTGACACAGTGATTCTTTCTGACAGTGATGTGCTCTCTGTATTTCAGTGGAATAAACTGATGAGTAACTCAAACAGTGTATCACTCTGTGGGATGTTTTCTTATGCTAATACACATATATAGACATAGCTTTGTCAGAATTAACATACAGTGGTGCGAAAAGTAGGTACACAAACTACACGTACTCTGACCTTCCTTGTTTCCTTTTTGCCCTGCAGGCTCTTTAGAAGTCGTATTCATCAGAATGTGTCGTGCCTTCGATTCACAAAATAACACCGTCTATTTTGATGGCAAATATGCTGGCATTGAAGTTTTCAAATCCCTGGGTGAGTGTACCACGCAGCACACCTGTCCACTCCACTCCACACACACAAAGATGTTGTTCCATGTTGTATTTGAATGCACAAGGCCATGTATTCTCTTATATGTCAGTTCCAGCTGTGACATTGGATGATCCCTAAATGTATTTTATTAACGTATTTTCTATTTAGTCCACTGTGATACACAATATCCTTCCACGGGAGGTCAGGGTACTTGCAAAAAAGAGTTCTCTGAAGGAAGGGACTACCTCCTAATTCCGCATTACACCCACCAGACATGCTCAGTTTTTAAAGTAACCTAAAATGAGAGGGCCAGAGGAAAAATTCTCTTAGCTTGCTTTTTTTGTTTTCTTAACATATATGGAGCTGTTCAGTCCCACGTTATATGGGTCTCCTATCCTTCTTCCTCCTGGATGGAAATGAAACGAGGAGCAGACTGCTAGAGGAAGGCTTTTACACATTTACTTAGCCTCCTTCTGCTTTCTTCATCTAGGAGCCTGAATCTTTATGGAACATATCTCCGCCCCTCTTTCGCTTACAAGGGCCAGAAAGGATTCAGAATGAATCACCGGACCTGCTCTATTGCATGGTCAGCTTGGGGACAATGTTCAGAACACAGAGAATCACAGTTTTTACATGACTGGAGGTCCACCGTTTGATGGGCGAGTGTAATCAGACACTACATTCCCCAGAATCCCAGATTTTTCAAACTTTGGTAGTGCTTTGGCAGCCATCTTACTCTTTCATTGCACAGGTTATGTAGAGGCTAGTCTCTTCTCTCTACCTTATCAGTTTTACCCCTTATAATCAGATAACTACCCTTGTGGTATTTCTGAGTACTTCCTTATACTTTACAACTACTTT
Organism: Rhinophrynus dorsalis; assembly: GCA_037306005.1. Classification (NCBI taxonomy): domain Eukaryota; kingdom Metazoa; phylum Chordata; class Amphibia; order Anura; family Rhinophrynidae; genus Rhinophrynus; species Rhinophrynus dorsalis. The sequence goes on along the minus strand of CM074721.1, from coordinate 360,831,846 downwards.
GCTCTACTTTAACTTTGGGGGTTTTCACTGAACATGTCAGATCCCAAGGGACTCGTGGAGAAGTCCAAGTTTAAGGATTCTGGTGTCCCCTTAACCCCTTTAACACACTGTTCCTCATGCCACCATGTAGCCCCTACCGCACATGAGGGGTCCTCCATTGCAGAACAAGAACCAGTTTGGGTTAAGACTCTGATTTCTTCAGTTGATTCTATCCTTTCTTCTGTTCAATGGGTCTTTAATTCTTGGCACTCCAAGAGGAAGTTGACACTGATGGGAAAAGTATGGATTCCTGCTTGTCCTTTGGGGCTGCCTATTATGAAGATCCTTGCCCCTCGGCTGAGAGCTCATCAGAGCAGTATTAGAGGCTCTGCAAGTTTGAGTCCTCTTATTCAGGATTTCTCTCATCAGACATCTTCCAACGGTGCAAAAAATGGAGATACCCTTTTCTTTCCATCACATGCTAGACCAGGTTCTCCTGGAACAGAGGAAGATACCAGATAAGAGACACTTACTTAACAAGCACATTTCCAACCTCTGTTCTTTTATGGCTGTGGCCTTGTCCTGCCTCTGGATCAGGCAGATAAATGCATAGATTCTTTATTGAAGGCAAACTTTGAAGCTGTTGGGCCACTCTGGTACTAATTTTTTCTACAACTTGGGTAACTAGAGCAGTGGCAGCTGGGGTGGACATCTCTCAGATGCCATTCCAAGGAGGGCCTATTGGTTATGATGGCCAATTGTCTGGCAGCCAATGCATATATTACAGAGGCAGCTTTTGATGCAGCTAGGTTTTTTGTTAAATCCTTAACCCTCTAGGTAGTCGCACTTTGTGGCTTAAGATTGGTCGGCTCACCAGTCTTCCAAAAAGCCTTTGGAGTCTCTTCCAACTTTTTTAGGCCTGACCTGGATAAGGTCAGTAGTAACACTAGTGGAGTCAAAAGCACACTATTGCCTCAGATTCCTCCTAAGCTTGCCTTTTCCAAGGAAGACGCATGGTTTTCATAACCCCCACCAGTTTGGGCCTTTCAGGCCTGCCCCACACTAAAACCCAAAGAAGCTTGGTAGAACAAGAAATCTGTTCAGAAGCATAAGGTTGAAAAGCCAGCCACATTATTCCTGGGGTCCTGGCCCTTCTATGCATTTTAGAGGTCCCCTCCATCTTTATCAAGACACTTGGCAGACTTCAGTGATGTACAAGTGGGTTTTGAGGGTGTTTTTGGAAGGTTACTGCATAGATCTCAAGTCGCTTCCACCTCAACTTTTTTTTTTTGTCCAGAGTTCCTTGGGACCTGGTTTCTGGGTATCTGTTTATATATGCAGTATCCTGCTGCATATGCCGAGGCATTTAAGGACCAGGTGGATAAAGGCCTAGATTCCCTTCTTAAGGTGAATATTTTGGCCTCTGGACCTGCTTTATGCTGAACATTTACTACTGCTTGGGTGACCAGGGCCATGGCTGTTTGGGGGAGCAACTGTTAGGAGCAGTCCATGTGGATGCACAGAAAGAGGACCTTGTTCTTGCTAGTTTTAAGATTCTTGAAGCTACGGTGTGTTTTCTGAGGCCGCATTTGATTCTGCCAAGTTCATTAGAAAGTCCTTAGTGCATTCTGTTGCAGCTCGATGTGCCCTTTGACTGAACATTTGGTAGACAGACCAGTTCTCCAAGAAGCCTTTAATCTGTGCCCCCCTTGTGGGTAAGCATTTGTTTGGCCCAAAATAGGAGATGGTTATTAACCATGCTACCTGTGGCAAGAGAGTTGTACCGCCTCAAGCTGCCACCAAGACGCATTGCTTTCTTTGCTTTGCCCTTCAATGCATTTTCAGCTCACCTCCTTCCCTTTTGGAATGGTTTGGGTGTTCATTAAGCTTATGACAGCACTAACTGCCCACATTCAATCTCTGGGGATTTCTATTGCTCCGTATCTGGACAACCTTTTTACAAAGGCTCCCTCGAGGAGGCTCTGTGTCTTCACCTTCAGACGTGCATGTCCATACTGGAGTGTCACAGTTGGGTGACCTTTTTTAAAAAAAATTCTCTCTGATTCAGTACCCTTGTCAGGAAAAGATTCAGTCGTTGTCAAGGCAGGTAACTCATGTTGAGGTATCTAGTCTCTGCCTTGGAGGCAGTCTCATCTGCCCAATTCCACACTTTGGAACTGCAGCTGGAGATTCTCAAGAACTGGTCATGGCAGCAGTGTAATTTCTCCTGTGTTATGTCACTATCAAACTGGACAAAGTTGGATCCTCCTTAGTGGCTTTATAATTCTCATTTGTCTTTGGGGCAGCCACTGGTCATACTGAATTGGGTGATAGTCATGACAGATGCCAGATTACAAGTTAGGGAGTCACTTTGGGCCCTCAGAAGGCTCAAGGCCTTTGGACCGAGTCAGAAAACCTTATGCCGAATGTGCTGGAACTTCAGGCAATTCACCTAACTCTGCACTTGTCTCAGTACCTACAGGGTTCTCCAGTGCAGATTGGTGGCTTACATCAACAGTGCAGATTCAGTCTGATAATGCAGTGGTTGTGGCTTATGTCAACTGCTAAGGAAGGACTAGTAGCTCAAGCAAGTGGTCAGGCGTTCAAATGATTCTCTTTTGTGCAGAGGCTCATGTATTGGCTCTCTGCACTGCTCACATTCCAGGGGTAGACAGCCATCACCATATGAATTCTGAGTATTGGGAACTCAACTAGATGGTGTTAGACTCCATAGTTTCTGTGGGGTCTCCCGGCTGTGGATCAGATGGCATTTCCGTAAAACCAGGTTACCCTGTTTCCCTCCAGGACCAGGGACCCTCTCTCTCTGTCAGTGCACGTGATGAGCAATCCATGGCAGTTTTGCCTGGTGTATGCATTCTCTTTGCTCTGCTTTCAGGGGTGCTGAGGAAGGCCAGGATGGGACAGGCTTGTATCTATCTGGTTGCTACTTACTGGCCTCTCCAAGTGCGGTTCTCAGATCTTCTCAATCTATCAGTTGCTGAGCCACTTCGTCTTCCACTCTTTCTGGACCTCTTGACTCAGGGCCCTCTGTATCACCCAGTGGTGGAGAAGCTAGCTTTGATGGCTTGGCTCTTGAAGCATTTTGATGAGGACGCAAAAAATCAGTTTCATCCGTGGCATATAATAGGGTATGGTCCTTTTACAAATGGTGAGAAGAACTGAGCTCTTGTTCACATTCCCTTTTGTGTTCCTACTATTTTGTCTTTTCTTCAGGATGGCCTTCAGAAAGGGACTTAGTCTTCTTTCGATCATTTTTTATATTTCTGCTCTATTTGTGCTTTTTTTTCATTGCTATATTGCCAGGTATGTAAAACTTTGACAAGGTGTGGCTCATGTCTACCAAGTTGGCTAATGTCTACCCAGTCTTTTGCGATTTCACTCCTCTGTAGGACTTGGACTTGGTCTTGGGGGTGCTTCAGAAAGCTCCCTTTCAGCCTCAGTCTTTTGTTCCCCTTCAATTGTTGGCTCTTAGACCACTTTTTGTCTTGTGATTGTGGCTGCCCAGTGCTTAGCCAAACTACAAGCTTTGTCCTGTAAACCCTTCTTTCTGATCTTTCATTCTGATAGGGTTTGTATTGCACACTACCTTTTGGGTTTCCCCCAAAAGTTTTCTCAATTTTTGTCCAGCTCCATATAATAGACTGGAGATGGAGCTTCATTGTTTGGATGCTGTTAGGTGCCTGAAGTTCTGTATTCATCACATTGAACCTTTTCACAAATCAGACTCTTTCTTTGTCATTCCTGGGGGTCCTAGGTCATTCCAAGCCATGTGTAAGGTTACGGTGGCCTCTCGGATCAAGGTGACCATTCTTAAGTCCTGGAACTTTTGTGCAAGACAATGATGTGGTCATCCCTTCAAATTTTTGCTTAACATTAGAGTTAATGTGATGGCTGCAGCTGAAGCTAGTTTTGAACAGAAGGTCCTACAGGCTGTTATGCCTGTGTAGATGTCCTTCTTGTCTTATCTTCCAGCAACCTTTTTACCATACTTTTTTAGGTATGTAAGTGTCCATTCACATCTGAGGTTCATGGTTGTTCCAGTTCATCTCTGTTGTAACTGGTTTGTGTTTTGAGGGGTTTTTTCTGCATTCCTGGATAGCTATTGTATATCCCCAAGTCTCCTATGTTCCACAGTGGACAAAAGAGAAAAGTGACTTTTGTGTACTTACCAATAAATCCTTTTCTCTTCGTCCATGTGAAACACAGGACTTCCCTCCCAGAGAAAAAAAGCTTGAGTCCTTTGAGATCTTTTCAGGTGGCCACCTTCCTGCTCTGCATCGTTATTTGTTCTTTTCTATGTATTACAACTAAACATGTTTGGTGGAGGGAAAATGGAGTTAGGAGGGAGTTTCTGCCTCCACAGAGCTCTTTTTATGCAAGTACCTTCCCTTTTGTGGGAAGATATTTTACCCCATGGTTAAGATGTTCCACATGGACCCAGAGAAACGTATTTATTAGTAAGTACACAAAAATTCCCTTTTAATATATGTGCATCGCATTAAATAGGGAAATGGACTGGATGGGCCAGATGGTCCGTTTCTGCCATCAAAATCTGTATGTATATGTCTTATGTCTTTCTATCTATTTCCCTTTGTGTCTCTCTTACTTGGGGAATCTCTGTGCATGTTTGTACAATTCTGACTCTTTCCCACTGCTATTCAACACTAACACCTTCACCTTTCCTTCCCACAGGTTGTGAAGACTTCATGAGCTTTGTGTTTGAGTTTGGGAAGAGTTTGTGTTCTCTACACCTGACAGAGGATGAAATCGCCCTTTTTTCTGCCTTTGTGCTGATGTCAGGGGGTAGGTTCCTGTGTCACATTAATGTTGTACAGCATATGAGATAGAAGAAAAACAGAATTTAATATAGTAAAATTATTCTTGGAATACCAAATGCCATATCCTTACAAATCTAAGTAAATCTCTGGGGATACGTACTAAAGCAAATGATCGCTATAGTACATAATGATGCATACACTCTGCCAACGTTAAACGCAAGCCCCAAATGGCACCCCTATAGCATATGCAATATAATGAAGTAAATTTATGCCATTTACTAGTGCCTTGTTATTACATAGAGAAACACAAGAGGAAGAGAAATGGAACACCCCAGAATTCCCCATACACTTCCTCACTGCTCTGCCCTTGATGCAAATGGAGGAAACTGGAGAATTTTCAGAGTTTAGAGCAGATAACTTAGTACATAGCTGAGAGGCAGGATTAGCACACAAAATTCAATTGCAACACCTACATTACTGTACATTCTTACTGGTGCATACCAACTATATATGAAAGAGCTATCTCAAGCATTAAAGGGGGTTAACCTAGTGTCGATAAGAATATGAATGTAAGTTTATACGGGTAATTTAAGTGTACATTTTTAGGGTACTGATTTTTGTATTTTTTTCTTAGAGAGGGCTAGAATGTAGTACTTTCACTTTAGAAATCTTAGAATAGATAAAATGGCATAGTATGAACTGTTTTAAAGGGGAATTACCCTAGGACATGAGTGTCTAACATGAGCCTGTGAGCCAAATGCGGCCTGCCTGTCCCGAGGTTGTAGCCAACCTGCCATGTTGAAATAAAATATTTTTTACACAATTAGCGAATACACATTAACTATTAGACCACTATGGACTAACCAACTGCCTGCCACTATCATTATGTAATTGACCCTACAGTTCTAAAGAATAGTTCAGACTGTTAAATACCAGTATTATCAATTATTTGAACAATGATTAGCACTAGACCTATAACTTTGCAATTATGGGAATAAAATGTATTAAACTTTATATATATTTACATAGCTAACAGGTTAGCAGTTATCATTGTTATCAATTAAATAATAAATGCAGCTGTTTAGGAGATAGTAACGCTTTCGTTTTGGGGGGGAGGTGGCAACACCATCCTCTGTCATGGAAACTGTGGCTTGTAAAAGGCTGAAAGGATCACTGACATCACAGAGTCCAGGGAAACATACTAAAAAGCAGGAGATCACAACAGTCTTCATGTCTGCTGCTTTTAGAGGTCCTGAAACGTGCTAATGAGAGCAGCCAAGAGCAGATTTAAAGCCTACAAGGAAGTACCAGTGTAGTGTTCTACTGCCTCCTAGTGGTTTTTCTTGGGACTTAGAGCTTGTTCTGTGACCTACCTATTAGGAAAGTAGAAAAAAAATATCATTGAGCAAAAGCAAAAATTGCAGGGAGATTTTGTAGTACTTCACTGAAGGTTTGCCATTATAAGCATATTTATCAATGACTTGTACTGGTATATTTATCCTGTGTAAATCAATAGGGTAGCAATTGCATTTAGCTTGCATGCATAAGCTGGACCTACTAAGTTCTACACAGTTTCACAAAAATAAGAAATTGGCACCCTGAATATAACTACTGCTCCTTATTGGCGTAGCCTCACACTCAGGAGTAAAACTCCCTCTTTAATACTACTAATGAGTAATATTTAACTTACTACTTTTGGGCTGCCTTGAATATACACCATGCATACCTCCCAACATTTCTACTGGCCAAAGAGGGACACTTTTGTTTTAGGGGATTTTGCTGGGGTGTGGCCGGTTGGCGGGGCATCACCAAGAATTTTTAGGTTATATCCTGACCTCTGTGTGTATCACAATAAATTATTTAGAACAAGACCAAAGGTATTTTATTTACGCAGACTAAATTATAAACACGTATACTGAAGTTTATACAAACATCAATGTGAGTTTTATTGCTGTGGAGCAGTGGGATACACATGCCACATAGTCTGATCTCCTAAAAAGAGGGACGCTAGGGTGGGAAAGAGGGACAGGGATTTGGGTCTCAAAGAGGGACTGTCCTTCCTAAAGAGTGGCACTTGGAAGGTATGCACCAAATATGTTCCTGTTCTAACTGGTCAGTGCACAATTCAAGTTAGGCTTCTCTATTTTTAGCTTGTATCTGCTGTTTCATGTGCTTTTAGATGTATTTTGTTAAAAGTAGTCAAACCATGGTTAGGAAAAAAGTATGGAAGAGATAGGCAATATTTGTATGCAAAGCTGCACATTTCTTAGCACCCCCACTGCACTTATATACCCACACTGAAGCCACAGGATGCTGCTGCATTCCCAGTGAGGCTGCTGGTGGCCACTTTAGTGTTTTGGAAGATCTGTGCAGGCAGGGTTAGGCAGAAAGGAAATTAAAGCGGTATAAAAGTTGGCATTAATTTGACTGCAGATTAGAACATTATACCCTTTCCTACCTTCTTTAAAACCCTAGAGACATATTCAGAAAGCTAAAGCTGAGCAACTTTGGGGCAAACCACTCAGAGTATGAAAAAAAAACAAGCAAACAAATAAACAACAGTTCCTACATTGATATTGCAATGTATTGCATTGGATACTCTCTGGCGCTCAAAGGGTTAAAGCCTTGAATACTAACAAGGTCTCCAAAGCATTGGGAAGAATGCACTGGGGGCCTGTATTGCATACAATGGGTTAATAGCATTAAAATGGACCTGGTACCTATACAACCTTTATTAAATGTTTGTATTTAAACGGTCTGTAGCTTGAAGTTTTTGTTTTACAAACAGGTTAATAGATTTACAGATGTTTAATTCAGTAGTTAGAGAATCTGTTCTCTGCAGAGCTTTGTTCTCTGACTTGGTTACATAAAGCTGCATACTTAAAGCGGAACTCTCACCAAAAATTGTCCCATGCGTTTTAACCTTTAAAACAACATTAACGCTGTGTGTCTTTTTTTTTTTACAAATCCCCTAGTAGCAGAGATATTTACCCATCAGCATCGGGCACTTCCGCGTTCTACGGGACCCTGTATGTCCCGTATGACGTCTGAGGACTTCCCAGCCACCCCAGGGAGTGCATTCATGCTCTCCTTCATAGCTGTTTTTTTGTGGGCTAATGTTACAGCAAACTCCGTTTACAAATGCTACTAAGGTTGCAACCTCAATAGCATTGTAAATGGAGTTTTCTGAGGGTGAATATCTCCGCTACTAGGGATTTGTAAAAAAAAAAAAAAGACACACATCGTTAATGTTGTTTTAAAGGTTAAAACCCATGGGACAATTCTTATTTTTGGTGATAGTTCCGCTTTAATGACATGTCCAGAGAATCACCTCTCTCCAACTTCTTAAGGCTGCTGGAACCTATTGGTTTCCACCGGAGGGGAGGACTAAATTGATTAGGAGGAATAATCATGCAAATCCTTTCAAGATGGAGTCTCCCAGTGTAGAGAGGACTTGAAAAGGTGATAGGTCCTCTTTAAAAGTAAAACTTTTCATTTTTAATTAATAGGCAAAATTATTTTTAATGGGCCTGTTTTAATTCTATGAGTGCTAGAGAGGTACCCAGTGCAGTGCTTCTCAATGCATTGGACATACCACTGGCTTGCCAAGGGTTAATCCCCATTCTTTCACTTTTTGCACTTTCATACCTTGCCTAGACCCGGGGCCTTTCTACTTCAGAGCATGAGCCTTCCTTTGCATAACCTATCATTTTTCTTTAACATGTCTTCTGGACATGTTGTCCTAGATCAGAATGCTAGAGGTCTCCACTGCATTGGAGACAGAGATGGATAAAGGCTTCATAGGGCTCTAGGCAAAATACCAGTTTGGGGCCCCACATCCCTTTATCTGGTACTTCTGAAACAGAGTGCTACTAGCACATGCTGGAATTATGGCTCTAATGGAGGTGGGAGCCACTGGATAATGGTGGTCTCTTTCAGTGAAAAGGGAGTCTGACTCCAGATGTTAGTGGCAGAAACAGTAGGGCCTCTGTCTTTGGCCCATCACTTGTATCCATGGCCCCTCATATTGCTGTGGGCTCTAGGCAGTAGCCTAGGTTGATATAATTACTTAGATTATAAGCGTTACAGGACAGTGACCTTTTATCCTAATGTATATTCACCTGGTGTTCCCATTATGATTGTCTATATAAACACTTAACCCTTTGAGTGCCATAGAGGTATCCAGTGCATTGGAAACATTTCCGGCACTCAAAGGGTTAATCAATGCACTTATTGTACTCATATACTAAATGTGAACTGTAAAGTGCCAAGTACACAGGTTGGCACTATATAAATAAAAATATACATACATAATGGGTGATCCGGCTCTGATTGGAGGCCTACATAGCATTCAGTGGGTTAAAAGCCCCGTTTATATCAGTGGGAATTATAGAAATGTTGGCATCTAGTCTGAAGATGCTCAATGAAATGCACTACTGCAGGCTGATGTATAAAGAGTTCCCTGTATAAGGCGGGCTTCACACAGGTGACAATATCACCAGGGCCGGATTTACATCCCTGGTGCCCCTAGACAAGGCACTAGGCACTCTAGGTGCCCTAAGCTCTGCCCATGGCCACACCCTTAATTCTTACATGACCCCACCCCAGTCCCATCCACTACTTCCTGGCATAGAAAATACCCTTGGCCTATAACAAGATATAACAATGAAAAGGTTTAACCACTTGGTTGCCAGAGAGATCTCCAATGCATTGCTCCACAGTGATTTGCAGATCACTCAGGCATCCAAGGGGTTAAATAGTAGCTTATATATGGGTATAAAACTGGTGAGGGGATATTAATTTTGCTCTTGCCACACCCACAATTAAGAATATGGGTGTGGCTTGCACAGCTGAGATGCCCTTCAAAATTTGGAGATCTAGGCAGTTGCCTACTTTGCCTCCCAGGAAATCCAGCCCTGAATATATCACAGGATATTTTACAATTGAAAACAAAAGAGAAAGTCTAGACATTAAATCCTGACCTTTACCAATCAATAACTTGTTACTTACTGTCAATAATAAACAGTGGGGTTTAGTTACATGTTTCTGGCCAAACCATGATAAGCCTGCCTGCACCATTAAGACACACCTCAAATCTAAGTGAATGTGTATTTAGTATAATGCAGTTAATTTGCTCTACTGTGAGCAAAACCCTTGAGAGGGGAATAAGGGAGGTATTTATACCTTCCTAAATTTCTGCTAGGACCTGAATACTGGAAGTTACCAAGCAAGAAGGGATGAGCCAAACATGGTTTTGGCCAGAAACATGTAATAAACCCCACTGTATATTATCGATAGCAAGTGACAGGCTGTTTATTGGTAAAGATCAGAATTTAATGCACAGACTGTTTACTTTGTATCTATAGCCAATATATCGTTCATGCTGCTCTCCTTACTTTATACATATGTAACTATTTGAATACTGTTGCTACTGCTAGTTTAACTCACTAGGCACCAGGCATATATTTTATTTTACCACTGAACCATATGTTGCAGTTTACACATAAGATAATTCCCATGCAGAACACAGCAGACACAGCATGCAGCATAGAATGCATCCAGTATGCACCGTGACTTATCTGCATGGCAGTCTATGGGTTGCCTTGCAGATTGGTTGGAACCTCCAATAGATGGCCATCCTGCATGGGTGTCAATTAGTTATATACAGCTGACACTTATCTGGGTTGGCACCCTGATGCAAGAGGATTGCTAGTGTATCACAGGAGATAAGTGGTGAGTAAACGGGCAACTTAAATGGTGCTGAATTATAGCTCTGTTTAAATTGTCCATGGGAACCCATCCTATGGAACTCTTTAGTTATTATCTCTTCCTTTAAAACATGGTATTCCAACTGCTTTGTTACATTGCAGAGGAGGATTCCCTTTAGTAGATGTCCTTACTGTGCTGATAGTTTTACATTAATAGCAATGTTCCTTTCTTTTACAGACCGGTCTTGGCTTCAGGAGAAACTGAAGATTGAAAAGCTCCAACAGAAGATCCAACTCACCCTACAGCATGTTCTCCAGAAGAACCACCGTGAGGATGGGATCCTAACAAAAGTGAGGGAGCTAAATAGATCCATTTCTCACTGCAGTGTCATTTTATTTATTGATTTACTAGGTTAATAAAATAGCATAAACATCAGATTATTTTCTGATATCTGTGTAAGGCATTTGTATGTTGGTGGACAATCCAGTGACAATCATTCCACCTCATTGCTCAATGAGCATGCCACAGGGTCCAAGAAGAGGGGTAGTGAGATGGAAATGTGAGCTAAACCCTTCTTGCCCCTCCCAAGCAAATACAATGTCTCACTGTTTCCAAGCAAAAACACTCAATTCATGAAAAAATGGAGATTGAGACTGGTTTGCTAAGAAGGCCTGGAGCGAGATGCACTAAAATTCAGTCAATGTTGAATGGCTATAAAGATGCAAAACTGACCTGCATCTACCTCGTCATATGCACTAAGCTGCATTCAGTATATTTAATCCCTTTGTTTGTGGCTCAAATACGCCCTTATTTCCATTATATTGCTGCCGTTACAAAGAGTGCATCATTCACCAATGGCTTATTTGAATATTTAAATTTTACCTGATGACCCACTTTCATATTTTGTAAGTTTGAGTATGTTAATGTGACTATACTCTATATTGAGAAACTTTTCAGAGCAATAAACTCTTCTATTCTTACGTTATTCTATGTAGCCTATGCACTAAGATCTCCCCATTTGAGGAGATCTTAGTGCATAGGCTCCATAGAATAATATCTCACCTTTTTTCACAACTTAGTGCTTATAACCCCCTAGGTCTCCTTAGAACTTCAGACTCCTTGTCTTTGGGAGAAAAGGAAGCATATTTCCAGTTTGAAATTCTGTTTTTTTTTTTTTTAAATGATAATGGAATTCTTCTCTTTTCCAGTTAATATGCAAAGTCTCAACACTGCGTGCATTGTGCGGACGGCATGCAGAGAAACTCATGGCATTTAAAGCAATATATCCTGATATCGTCAGGCATCACTTCCCACCCCTCTACAAGGAACTCTTTACCTCTGAATACGAGCCAGCGATGCAGCTGGAGGGATAAAGGAGCCATCCTGCTCAAACTTGGAACACCCAACAGCTTCAAGAGAAAATATCCTAAATATATGTACACACATGTGTATAACAGAGAAGAGGAACCAAGACACTTTACACAAACCTGGGAGCTGGAGGAAAGGTTTAAGGATGATATGGACAGACTTTTAACCTTGACCTTTCACCCCTGTCCCAGGTTTATTGTTTACAAGAGGCTAAGGAGAGAGCTTAAGGACCAACTGCAGGGCTGGCTGGTAAGGTAGAACCACACCTGCATTTTTAACCATGAGACCATGAGGTCTCTAGCAATACAAGCAAAATAATATTTATATAAATATAAGTATATGTATTACAGGGTATGTGGGCATGAACAACTATGTGGCTAAAGAGATATTGTTTAAAGTGTAGGGACTGGACGTAGCTTCTTCCGGTCTAATTCAATAAGGCACTTTTTCGGTTTTGTTTTGCACCTTTTTTTTTTTATTTCTTACTGGAGCTCCCCCCTTCCTTTTGTTTAGTGAAATGTGTTATTTTTTTTTTATTAAGATTTAGTGAAGAAGCAATACATTTTGGAGTGGGATGACAGAGTGGTTAACACTGCTGTTTTCCATGGATTTGTGGGGAGATACGGCTGGTCCAGTTAAATGGTTCACCATCTCTTTTAGTGAGGCTGGTCTACTAAGAACAGACATCACCCTGGAATAAACCAGTTGCACCTTAGAGAATATATAAAATAATTCCTGTTGATTTCAATGGGCCTTTAACAACCGTTTAAGTGCCAGATAGCTATCCAATGCATTATTGGATAAATCTCTGGCGCTCAAAAGAGTTAAACCCTTGAATTCTAGGGAACTGTAAAGTAACGCGTTGAAGAACTATCATTCTGGGTGTTAACCCTTTGTGTTCCAGTGGGGTACGCAACGCATTGCGAAGCAATGCATTGCTTACCCCTCTGGCACTCAAAAGGGTTAAACACTCCATTTAATCAATGGGAATTTGAGGACATTTTATTTCTGCCCTGTGGTATACTTGGTTTATGCCAGAATCACTTACTTTCTTCTCAGTATTTCAGCCTCCACTTTGGAATGGTTTATTGGAATTGGTTGAGTGTATCCCTTCATCATGGGAATGGGACTGACATTCAGCTGGGTGTCTGGGTGTGTAAAGGAGCAACAGAGCAGAGTTCAGTTGAAGTAACACTTAATACCTAAAAATGAAACGGGATAGTAGAACTCAATATCATTTACTTACAGCTAGTATGTGTAAAAATTCATTATTCCTGTTACACCCCTAAAAAGTAATCCTAGATTTGCTTTTTAACACATATGCAAACTGTCCAATTTAGAGAGCATTTGTTTAATTGTATATATTTTGTAATGAGTGATAAGAGCTGAATTCAGTTAATTCAGTGTTACCCCCACTGCTTTTGTATTTAGAAAGGTTGTTATGGTGTCTTGGTCCATTTACAAGAAAGCCTGGATGATCACCCCAGGATTTCTGTGGCACTTGAAGCTCTGGACAAGGCAAGCCTAGATTTTAGGCCTCAGAAAGCAAAGAGAGATTTTTGCAGATACTAGCATGACATACAAAGTATTTAAGTGTGTATAAGCCCAGTTGGTTTTTAGGTGTTAGTCTTCCTTTAACTTCTTGCATCACCGTGTCATTGTGTCACCTTGCCTGGGCAGGGACAGACTCCACAACATCCCACATTACCTTATGTTGTAATTAAATTCAGCACCCATTTTCAACATTCTGTCAATAGCTTTACTGAAATTTAACCTATTGGATGGTAGAGACATCTCTAGCTTACAGTCAGTTTTCAGTGTCAATTCTCATGCTGGGCAGTCAACTGTAATTACATCAACTAGCTGTCCATAGGACCGCATTGTTCAGGAACATCACCTGTGCCACAACACACACATTGTCCACACCAAATATTAAATGTAGTCCTGTTAAAAAAACATGACTAATAAGCAGTTAACCCCTTTAATGCTAAACATGCAGAGGCTGATGTACTAAGACAATGGTTCAATTTTCGAGCAAAACATTTGCATCACAGAAGACAAAGAATTCCCCAAATTTCCATTGAATTAAATGGGGCTTTGAACTACTTGAATGCTAGCAAGTTTTCTATGCATTGCAAACCAAAGTGTTGAAGATCTCACTAGCATTGGAGAGTTTAAAAGCTGCAATTAAATCTATGTGTATTTTTATTTGTTCCGTGTGGTGCAGTCAGTTTGCCGCTACATTGCACAACTTTTTTTAGTACATGAGGCTCACAGAGGACTATACACATTAGGGGTGTGGGTTAAGTATTAACCCTTTGAGTTCCAGAGAGGTATCCAAACACATTGCATCGCAATGCTCTGTATACCTCTGACACTCAGGGTTAAACTTGTAACAGAAGAATCATGGGACAGGAATCCAACTTAATGACTGACTCTATAAATCTGACTCCTTGAGCGCCAGAGGAGTTTGCAATGCATTATGTACCCCTCTGGCATTAAAAAGATTAAATGAGGAAGTGGAAAAGAGAGAGTGAAACGTTATTATAATTACATTAATTCCTACATCGTTTCAGTGATGAGGATGACATTTATTAAAGCATCACAAATTAGTTGAGTGTCACAATCAAATGCTTTTTAACATTTGTAATAATGTTGCATTCTTACTTAGTAACATAGGCCTCTATTTACTAAAGTGAAAGCATAGGTGCGCATAAATCTTTACTGATATTCGTGCAAAATCTGACATGAGAAACTCCTGTATTTTCATAAGTCTAAGCAAGAACACATTTTGAACTCATTGGCTCAAAACGTTTCCAACTGAAATCCAAGTTTCACATCCCTCACAAGACAGATGTTGAAACATTCAAATTTCTGGTGAAATACGGGTAACAGTGTTTTGTATATCACACGATTTGGGAAATGCACAATAACAACAGCCTGTACTGCCCCCATAAATCATGGGAAAATACCAATTTGCACTCCAGTAAACAGGGTACACAGTAAGGAAGCATGTCTATATCCACAATTTGTGTTGCTCTGGATATTAAATAATACTATTTATTTGAAATTTTATTCATTCCAAATTTGATTTGCTCTAAGTTACATAAAAGCTGTTTTATTATAAAAGCATCCAAATTAACTAAGATTACCTCACAAACATTACCTAATTTTATAAATTGCTAATGCTGAATTACATTTTTTTAAACCTTTGGATGCCTGCGAGGTCTCCAACACATTACATCGCAATGCATTGAGGGCTAGATTCTATTACAAGTGCTAATTTATCTCTGCCTTTATCTCCAGTTTTCTCCATAGACTTCAATAGGAAAATGTTTGATAAAACGAGTGTTAACATTTAGCATCTGCAATAGAATCTAGCCCTGAATATCTCACTGGCATTCAAAGGGTATCCAATGCAACACAATCTGTTGGAGACCTCTGTAGCATTCAAGGAGTTAAGCTATTTTTTTTCTTCTTAAAAAGCAATTGCACCTCAATATTAAATGTCTTGAGGGAATTCCTGCCCACTAGAGTTTAAAATATATATTCTGCTGCCTGAGGCACTAGGAGATAATGGGACTTGCCTAAGGTTTCTCTGCTTCACACTCCAGTCAGTTTCAGAGTTTGCACATCTACTGCTTGCACCAGTCCATCTTCAGTTAACATCCCAAGTGTGAGACTCTTGTGGGGTATAAAAGCACACTCTACAGAGCATCTTGCTCATTTCCCTCATCTAGCTTTTTTTCTTTTCCCCTGTAGGCCTCAAGCTTTTGCATAGCATTCTGTTGGCTCTTTGATTATTAAAGGAGCAGTAAATGCCAAATTAAAGCTATTGATCATAAAGTGTTTGACATGGATTATAGCAACCATATTCTAACAGCTGAAAATGATGTACTAACAGGGGAGGGCTGGCCTGGGGGGCAGGGGGGCAATTGCCCCCTGGGCTGGTCATATATCTGGGCTGGTGGGCCACTGCACCTCACTAAATCTCCCGATTGCTCCTGTAAATGGAGCTACATAAATGATACCACATAGGTACAATCCTAATGGAGCTAAACTAATAGCATAAACCATTTCCCTTGTAAGCTCTATAGTATCACTAGGTAAGCTTTACTTGAATTGTAAGCTTTGAGGTAGTGCACTAGTGTAGCCCCATTTCAACTGTAAGCTATGTGGTATCACTTGACATAAGTCACAACATTAATGCCAATTTTAAAATTAACAAAAAAGGGTGGGCTGGAACAGTGGGCTCAAACGATAATAGAAATGGGCTACTTGAATGTATTTGCCCCCTGGGCCATAAGTTGCCAGCCCTCCCCTGTGTACTAAATGAGTTGCTCACCTGATCCCTCAAAGATACCTGCAGGGTCAGTTTAACCCCTTCAATGCCAGATAATTATGCATTGGATAACTTTCTGGTGCTGAAAGGGTTATGATTTTAACCTCTTCTGGCTTGATCTCCAGCAAGTAATACAGTGTCTGAGCAGGGACCCCTTCTTCCTGATTGAAACTATGTATTGCTACTGAGCGTGTGCAGATTATCTTTTTTACATTTTTCATACCCATTAGTAATAGTTTGAACATGACAAAAATGAGTTCCTTCTCATACCATGTATATCACTGGTCAGAGATCCGGCCATAACAGGGAAGTCATTTCACCCAGCTTGCAGGAAACAGAGAGGATTTTGGAGACTCTGTAAGAACTTTGTTTTCAGCTGTTACAATATATTAGAATAGGTTAACCCCTTTAGGGGCCATACTGTTTGTATATAATTGGCATTATTTTTGTACCGTTCACCCTCAACACTGTTTGAAAACAGACTAGAAATTCTGGCAGCAGTGACACAGTTCCAAGTCCATGACAGGAAAACTAAAACTGGCTCTGTTTGACAGCCTGATACCCTGGCAATGGAAGGAGCTGATCTGATTGGCTGCCTTCACTTTTGTTTTTAATTTAACTCTTTGTGAATCACCAGATCATAGTGATTTAAAGATTAACACCATCAGAAACATTCTGCCCTTTATAAACAATAGACTTTTTCCTGCCATTTGCCCTGGGCACATCTTATAAATGGTGGTGGCCCTTTAAATAGCTTGGAAATGCTGCCAGCAGTGACAGTGCTAGCAGTCAAGTTTATTTTACTTTTTATATTTATCTGCTATAACAATAAATACAAGAAGTGCATATTTACGTATAGTAACAAATTAAAGCTTATTCTGTCCCCCCAAAAAACAAAACCATGTATAGCTTGTGTGAATGCATTAACAAGAAACCGATGACACCTCATTGTGCAAGCACATAGCAAGAAATGTAAAATGTTATGCTGTTATTAAGATTAAAGGCCTTTTAAACCCTTGGATTCTTTGGAGGTCACAGTGCATTGTTTTGCAATTCATTCAGGACTTCTGTAGCATTCAGAGGGTTAAAAAGCCCCATTTAAATCAACAGTTCTTCTTTATTTGTTCCCTAATGTGCAACTGGTTTGTCCCAGAATGAGTCCACTAAGGTGTGGTAAAGACATGATACAATGGAGATGTCTTCGCGAGTGTTATAAACCCTCCATTTCCTGTGTTATTCTCTCGAACCAATGCAATAAGATTTCTCCTACTTTTGAGATTTTAGTGCATTCGCTCCATAGAATAAAATAGAACATAGAGAGTTTACAACATTAGAGAAATCATCTCCTCTTCGTTGCTTCATTATCACACCTTAATGCATAACCCCCACTTCTTAAGCTGCAAAAACGGAAGTTGTAGTCCAACAACAGATGCACATCATCTACTCTGTGGACTCTAGGTAACATCAAAATGGGTGGAAAAAAACATGAATCAAGTCAGGTTTTATTTTATATTAGATTAGATATTTGCTTCATACTTTCCAGGTGATGAATGTTATCACTGCTTTTGTCTCACAGATTCCTATTGAAAGCGGAACTAACACCCCTACAAGATGTAGCCTCAATTAGAGTGCTATAATCCGTGATAACTCACTGTGTAATTATTTATTATTTTTTTTTAAACGTGTTATTAAAGAATAATCTGTAATTCCAAAAAGTACCTGGTGACGTCTTCCCCCCAGAAAAGTGCATTGCGCATGTCAGCACAGAGCCAATCAGCTCTCTTGTAACTCCCCCCGGCTACACGACAACACCTACATCATCAGCATTAGATTCTTGGACCAGCAGGAGAACCTAAAGCTGATGACGTAGGTGTTTTCGTGTAGCCGGGGGGAGTTGCAAGAAAGCCGATGGGCTCTGTGCTGACATGCGCAATGCACTTCTCTGGGAGGAAGACGTCACCAGTTACTTTTTGGAATTACAGATTATTCTTTAATAACATGTTTTAAAAAAAATAATAATTAAACAGCGAGTTATCACTGATTATAGCACTCTAATTGAGGCTACATCTTGTAGGGGTGTTAGTTCCGCTTGAAGTCTTTGGGGAAATTCTGAGATAAAAGCAGTGATAAAGTTATCGCCTGCTGTCAGGAATTTTGTATAACACTGGGCAGGGGATGCCATCTGAAAAACCGAGATACAATGCAATTAATGTTATTAGGTCTGATTCCCTGAGATTGACTGGACCCAGAGCAGCAGTTTTATGTTCAGAGATGCTGATGACATAATGACACAGAGATTAAGTTCCACGCACTGTCTTATAAATTGTTCCTTTATACACACCCCAACAACTCCAATCAAATTGTGCAACTGTGTTTGTTTGGCTGCTTTAAGTGTTAAGCTGCATATAAATTAAAGTGGGTAGGGGGAGAAAATTACGATATTTAATACAAAGTCTGGACCACTTTAGAAACCTAAATAATAAAAAGTCTATTTTTGTAACCCTTGTATAAATATTAATATTTAACGGCACTTGAAATATTCCTGCAATAAAAATGTGATTTGTGTAGCGGACGTAATGATGAAACAGATTTTTGTAATGTGAAAAAAAAAAACAACATAAAATCGAATGATTATTGTACAAATTTTCTAAGGAAAAAAAAAACGTTCAACAGAAAACTTTGTATTTTGACATCTGTCTCTGGTAAAAAAAAAAATCAAAAGAAAAAAAAAAGAAACATTAAATGTTTAATTTTTCTTATGTGCCATAGCAGAAATGTAACTTTAGTTATGTCATTGTTATAATGGTGTTTTATGGGTGGGACTGCAGGAATGAAAATGCTGCCTTTATCGAGTGGTGCTGAGTACTACCATGTGTAGACAGACCCAAATATGTACACCACTTAGTGGGTCATTCAAAAAATAAAATTAACAAGCAAAGGCTAAATCATTCTAATATTTCAGTATTAAGTTACTGGTGCCAACTAGTAAACAGCATCAGATGTACCCTGGATGCTAAAGAGGTCTCTAATGGATGGCATCAAAGGTTTATATGGTTTGATCCACCACAGCAAAAAGTTTGTGAACCACTAAATTAAATAAAGTCATGGAGGTCTGCAGTTAAAGGCAATTATCATATTTTACTAAGTCTGCTCCGGTTGGAACATACAGTTAAAAAAAAAAAAAAAAAAAAGGCTGTGGAGCCCCACAATGGCTTAAATGGTTATAAATCTGATGCCCTGTGCTGGAACGCAAATTGGAAGTCTGTAGTTCTCAGCAACAGACATTCTGGGTTGTATGGACATTCCCCATTCCCAGCGTCTGCTTCCAAGCTCAATACAGAGATTCTTTCAGCATCTGTATCACTC
Source organism: Rhinophrynus dorsalis (assembly GCA_037306005.1). Taxonomy (NCBI): domain Eukaryota; kingdom Metazoa; phylum Chordata; class Amphibia; order Anura; family Rhinophrynidae; genus Rhinophrynus; species Rhinophrynus dorsalis. Next base: position 360,812,283 of record CM074721.1, on the reverse strand, counting down.
AGCAAAGGAAACAGATACAGAGGTACCAAGGGAGCAATGGGGGTCTGCCTTGAAACACTTCTTCGGGTCCCCTATTGGTGTGTCCCTGAAAACATTATTGTTGGATTGCAGAGGTTATACTCAGCATCGCTGTAGGTTGCTGCGTGTTCATTTCACATTCCCTGTTTTATAAACTGACTGTATTTGCTTTAGAACATTCCAAGAAGCTTTCTGTAACTATGTATTATTTCTGATTTTTTTTTTTTGTTTGCACTTCTCCCTCCCTTCCCCACCTCCTCTTATGTGCAATATGTATATAGAACACCTGATAATATATAAATATATCTTGCTCCCTCAGGGAAATACACATCCATCTCGTAAAGCTGTTTTACATTGGAGACATTCACACCTGGGAAAGGACAGCTAGAAAATCCTCTCATTTGATTTCATTTTTTTTTTCTGTAGCATGGAAATAAAATAGCAGTTAATTTTTTATTTTTATGTTTTTGCTTTTTTTATGTTTTTAACCTTCTAAATGCAGATGGGTGTGCATTACATTGCTCTGCACTGAAAGGGTTACATTTCCTGGAGCAATTCTGGGCAGAACAAATTGCATCATGGGGACAAATGATAATAATAAAAAAAAACACAATTATAATGTGGCTTTTAACCCTTTGAGTGACAGAGGGGTATCCAACACATGGCCTTGCAATGAATTGTATATCCCTCTGGCACTCGAAAGGGTTAATCCCGTTAAACAACGCTATCATTTTAAAAACCGTTTTGCCTGTTAATTAAAAGTTCACTTTACATTATGTTTTTAGATTTTTTTGTAAGATGTAACTTATTTATCTTCCTTATTGACAGGATTGCTATGAGTACACTTCTTTATCAGACTGATTTAGTAGGAGGGAGGTGAATTTCTGGATATGTGAGGAATTGATTAGGCAGGATATCAGACCAAGGGCTAGAGTCTATTACAGGTGCTAAATGTTACCTCCCGTTTTATCAAATATTTTCCTATTGAAGTCTATGGGGAAAACTGGAGATAAAAGCAGTGATAAAATTAGCACCTGTAATAGAATCCAGCCCCAAGTCTGGGAACAAAGCTGCTGAGCTTAGATTCCCTAATCAAAATCTCTAAAACACTTAGCCTGCTTGCAAAACAAAAAGCACAAGGTATAGGTAGTTGAAATAGATACATTTAACGAGACTAAAAGCTGTGTAGGTAACAGGTCCAATTTAAATGCTAGAGAGAGCATCAATCCATTGCAATGTGCTGGACACTGGTCTAGCATGTAAGGGGGTTGTAACCTTCCATTTAACCCCTTCGCGACAAAGGACGTACATGTACGTCCTCTGTGGCTGTCACTTAGTGACAGAGGACGTACATGTACGTCCAGGAAATCCGGATCCCCGCGCGGCTGCACGCCGTTCGGGGACTCCGGATTCCTTTGAAAGAAAAAAAAAAATGTTAGACGGGCGTTAAGTGACGGCCGCGTCTGCACGCGGCCGTCACTAAGGGGTTAAGTCAATGAGATTATTTTTTGTTTGTCCCCTTTTGGTGTAGTTGGTGATCTCCAGAATTGCTTAATACCGTGTCCTAAATTCCCTAAAATACATCAGTGGACCATGGCGGGGGTTTATCCCTGGACTTTGGGTCTCCACAAGAATTCTTGCCAAAAAACCTGCAAATTTTTACAGTATGTATATTTTGTTTCTTTGTAATGTAATATTTGGTTATTTGAAGGTGGGGGGGGGGCTCTATACACAATGAAATGAAAAAAACAAAATGAAAATTGGGGTGAAATATACAAATAAATAAGACATGGTTCATGCTGTTTTTACAGTAGTTTCATGAATGCTAATGTCTAACATCAGTGGCTCCTTTAGAACTTTTGAGAAGTTCAAGTGTGTATGTATAACATTGGTACTTGTGTATTTTACCTTTAATCCTTTGAGTGCCAGAGGGTTATGCAACGCATTGCAAAGCAATGCGTTGCGTTCCCCTCTGGCACTCAAAGGATTAAAGAATCACGAAGCATTTGATTTAGGCCTGGTTCACACTAGTGACTTTATTACAACAAGACATTTACACTGAATTGTTTTCTATGGGATAGTTAACATTATGTCTTTCAGCAATGTCTCCCATGTGAACTTGGCAATAACCATTTACATGCCAAAGAGGTATCCAACACATTGCACTGCAGTGCACTGTACCTCTTTAGCACTAAAAGGAGGTTTGTAATGTCATTACTTTGCTCTCTGCTGGTAAAGGAGCAATACCATCTCCTAATAATAGACCTCCAGAGTAGTTATTATTAAAGGGGATCTCTCACCCCTATAAAGGTTAGGCTTATTAGGTACTGTATATATATAGCTATAGCGATGAAAACGTTATTTATTTTATTTTTTTAAAAAGCGTATTTGGACTAAAATTATTGATTACATAGTGCCCTGCTTCCTACTTCCGCATACACTGGTCTTGCTGCTCTGCCTCTGCTCCCTTCCCACTACCCAGTCTCCTCAGATGACGGAGGCTTTCTGTCTGTAAGCTGAAGTGGTCTCACAGGCTAGATATTGATCTCTGCCAATGAGATGCTCCATCTTACAGACAGAAGCCTCCGTCATCGGAGGAGACTGGGTAGTGGGAAGGGAGCAGAGGCAGAGCAGCAAGACCAGTGTATGCGGAAGTAGGGCGCAGGGCACAAAGTAATCAATAATTTTAGTCCAATTTTTTTTAAATAAATAAAGTTTTCATCGCTATAGCTATATACCGTACCTAATAAGCTTAACTTTTATAGGGGTGAGAGATCCCCTTTAATAAAAAGTAAGAGAGACAAGTACCCTGACTGTTAACATGCTTATATTTACTTCTTTAGGGCCTTATGCACAAAATAAAATGTAGTAATTCTTGGCCAAACCAACTGTACCATAGCAGAGAAATATAAATTCCCAAAATTTCCATTCATTTAATCAGTCTTTTGAACTCTTGAATGCTAGAGGTAACAGTAAATAAGTGAATAAAGAAATACATTTAAAGGGATAGTAATACTTGAAAATAAGTTTATTTTATAGTGTAGCCCTTAAAAAAACATGAAAAATGATAAGTCTTATCTCCCAAACCTTTATGGTTTGGAAGATATTCACTTGTAAAATATAGTAAAATTCTCTTTTCCTGGCTGTTTCAGCCAAGTCTGCCATCTAGTGGACAGATTTGGAATTCGGTCCACAGAGCAACCGGCAACTCTTTAGCAGTGCCGAGATCACGAACTGAAAAGAACTAGTTAACTGGAACTATCTACAAAGTGTGCCTGGCTTGAAAGCACACTTTGTAGACAATTCCAATTAAGAAATTATTTTTAAAGATGGTGATCTCAGCACTTCTGGAGAGGCACAACCGGTCAGGGACCGGATTCCAAATCTGAAGGGTGGAGCAATGACGTCACTCCAGGGGAAACTTTACTTCTGAATATCTCCCAAACCATAAAGGTTTGGGAGATAATACTTATATCATTTTTCATGTTTTTTTAAGGGCTACAATATAACATAAACTTATTTTCAAGTATTACTGTCCCTTTAATCTTCCATTGTATCTGTCATTACCACATCCTTGGGCATAGAATTCCACAATTTAACAGATTTTACTGTAAAAAAAAACTTCCTTTGCTGAAGCTGAACCCTCCTTTTCTCTAATTGTAACGGGTGGCCCCCTAATTATTTGATCAGTCCTTGGAATGAAAAGTTCAGTACAGAGATTCTTGCAAAACAATGCAGTGGAATCCTTTATAACATTCAATGGGTTAAAAGGCTCAATTAAAGCAATGTGATTTTCTTTTATTTCCCCTCTGGTGTGGCCCAGAATGACTCCTCTTTTCTTTTGAATATAGCACCCTACATGTTCTTTTTCACGTGACAGCCAGAGATGTTAAGGAATTATTGACCAGTGTTGTTAGGGATTCCCAGATATTTGGCTACTATTAGCAAGAACTATCCTTTTAATCTCTTTGATGCATGAGGGGTCTCAAAATGTGGATATGTATTATGCTTTTGTACAGCTCCGAGCTTTTGGATCAGAAACATGTAAGAAAAACAAGTAATATCATTACTGTATAGTTCATCCCCTACCTACCTACCGTAAATGCTTCCTCTGATCCGCCCTGACCTGCCTGCTAACAGCACTGCCACTACTAACTACACCCAACTACTCCTATAAGATCAGCTGTAACTGCTAATCGATCCTGAAATCCTAGTCCAGCAGTAGGCTATTGTGTAACGTCCAGTTGTTGGGGTCTACAACCCCCATAATTTCAAACCAGATAAAGGCTGAGTGAGGTTGATTGGAATTTTAGTTCCCAACAGCTATAGGGTCAACAATTGACTGTCTCTGTCATACACTCATTTGTCCCCTCTGGTACGCTTGGTTTGCCCAAGAATTGTTCTACTTTTCCTTCTGAATTTTGACAATTGCCCTTTTCCTATATGTGCCTGACCCAAAAGCATCAATATAATTGCACCAAACCTTCTCTAGCACCAATGTATTAACACCATCCTTTGCAATGCGTTCCGCACCCTCTGGTCCTTAAGGGGTTAACTCCTCGATTGCTCTTTATAGCTTCAATGTCCTGCCACCTTCCCATATGTAGTAGTGACATCCTCCCCAAACAGCATGAGATTCCCTACCTCCCACAGGACCCGTAAAACATATCAACACCTTGCAGTGTTAGGCATTTACCTACTTCATTCAGTTTTATTGTGACAGTGTTTATATTCCTTCTTTTCGGTGTCTTGTCCATTTTCCGCCGGCACCATTTTATATATAAATATATATAACAGTTCTATGAGGTTACCCAGCCATAAATTATTGAATGTCAAAGCAATAAATTTACACTGTCTTTTAACTTTTGAGAATACATCTGCATGTTTAAATCTGTTTTGCGGTTTTATTTTAGTTTTGATGTTTTTTAGGATTTATTGATGTTCAGATTTAGTTTCATTTTTGTGTTCTCTCTCCTTAGGACAAGTGATACATGTTTTTATAAAGGCAGCCTCGAGGCTGAAACGCTATTCATAGAACTTTGTGTGAATGGTTAAAGGGTCAGTCCAAATCTGGAGCAAAATTACATGATGATTTTAAGTCTCTGAGTACCTCTGTATCTGGCACTCATCTGAAATTCAAAAAGCATTATACAAGTATAAAAATATCTCCAAATTCCTGTTAATTTAAACCGCTTGAATTCTAGAGAGGTCACCAACTCATTGCTTTGTAGTGCTTTGGAGACCTCATAACAAAAAAGCAATTTAAATCAAAATCAGATGTTTATTTATCCCATGTGGAGCAGTTGGTTTTCCTTAGAATTATTCCACTTTAGAACGCGACCCGTTAAAAAGACATATCAGGGATAAATGGACTCCAGACAAGCCTTAAACGGAACTTTAACTTAGTATAAAGTCACTCTCCAATAATTAAATATATGGCGACTAGCTTCATAATACTTCTATTACCTCTCAGAAGTGCCCGATTCTAAAGTAATCCTTAATCTTCGGAGACTGGAAGCCAGGCATCAGTGCATACATCTTGTCTGCGCGCCTGCGCTGTCAGTCCCAGTCTCCTCTAGGAGGCATTGCATGTTACCTTAAGGTAATTGGAAGGGACTGACGGTGCAGACAGCACTAGCCTGGCTGTCAGTCTCCAAAGATTAAGGATTACTTTAGAATCGGCACTTCTGAGAGGTAATAGAAGGATTATGAAGCTAGTGGCCATATGTTTAATTATTGGAGGGCGACTTTATATACTATGTGAAAGTTCCGCTTTGAAGTATGGATTTTTCATAAACACTGAATAAACTTTTAAGGTGAAAATGTATGACATATTCAGACCACTGGGCTGTGTATTAAACATTGCAGAGATGGCAATATCAGCTACCTAAAAATGATGATGATAATAATAATTTGTGATTTTTTTTATAGCGCTTTTGTCCCTGTGAGACTCAAAGCGCTTTACAAATCTATAAACAGACATAAAATGTCAGAGTTCCTTATGGTTAGATGAGTTGCCTGAATGCCTGATAAAAGAGATGGGTCTTTAGCTTTTTATTAAAAGTCTGTAATGATGATGCCTCTCTGATTGAGGACGGTAAAGAGTTCCAGAATGTGGGGGCAGCGTGGCTGAATGCCCGGGAACCTGAGGTTGTCTTTATTCTGGGCACTGACAGCAGGGATCTTTTGGCTGACCGCAGTGAGTGGGATTGAATATAGGGTGTCAGGAGCTCTTTCAGGTGCTGTGGGCCTTGATTATTTAAGGCTTTGAAGGTCAGCAGGCCAATTTTAAAATATGTTCGCCATTTAATTGGAAGCCAGTGCACGGAGTGGAGAACGGATGTTATGTGACATGAGCGAGTTTTTTTGGCCAGTAGTTTGGCTGCTGCATTTTGTACTGTCTGTAGGCGATGGAGTTCTTTTTCTGGGAGGCCCAAGTAAAGTGCATTACAGAGATATAGATGAGAAGGCACAAATGCATGGACTAATGTTGGCATATCATCCGGTGGAAGTATCCTGGCTATGTTTCTCAGATGAAAGAAGGCAGATTTTATTACAGAAGAGATCTGCTGTTTAAATGACAGTCCAGAGTCAATCATCACTCCGAGACTTTGTACCTCTGTTGAACTAATGAGTTCAGAGCCTCCAAGTTCCAGGCCAGTTGGGTGATCCTGAGATATTCTTGTTGCCCAGGGTCCCCTCACCAAGAGTAACTCTGTTTTGTCAGGGTTCACTTTAAGCCAACTAGCATTCATCCACTCTGTGAGGTCTGCTAAGCAACTGTTGATGAGGCATGTTGGGTCTTTAGTATCTGGAGCAAAGGAGAAGTAGAGTTGTGTGTCATATGCGTAACAATGATATCTTAGGCCGTGTTTTCTGATGATGTCTCCCAGTGGCAGTAAGTAAATTACAAATAGCATGGGAGACAAGATGGAACCTTGTGGAACTCCACAGGGTAATTCTGTTGGTGCCGATGAGCAAGATCCTGATGTTACTCTCTGTGATCTACCAGTGAGGAAAGATTTAAACCAGTTAAGAACTGTGCCTCCTAGACCACAGATGTGCTGCAAGCGCTCTATTAAAATCCCATGGCCAGTGGTGTCAAATGCAGCTGAGAGATCCAGGAGGATTAGGCTGGTGTAATCACCTTTGTCTCTTGCCAAAAGGAGATCATTTAGCACTCAGACCAATGCTGTTTTCGTGCTGTGGTGGCATCTGAAACCTGACTGGAAAGGATCAAAGATGTTACAGCTTGATAGATGGGCCTCCAGTTGAGTTGCCAGTACTTTTTCAATGATTTTCCCCAGAAACAGAAGGTTGGATACTGGTCTGTAATTTGCTATGCAGTCTGGGTCTAATGAAGGTTTCTGTAGGAAGGGTTTTACGACTGCTTCTTTTAGAGGATCCAGTTTTTAGTGAACACTCCACTATTTTTGTGTGGGCTGGGTTCATGCGGATATAAGACGAGTTGGGGCAGGGTCTAAGTCACATGTAGTGGGGCGCAACTTTTGCATGGTTCTTTTAACTTCCTCTATATCCACATTTGTAAACGTACACCATAAACTGGAGGAATCTGGTCCTCCACTGTAGTGGTTCTGGTGGGTAACTAGTTGGCCTGCTGTGATGGAGGCTCGGATGGAGGAAATCTTGTCTGTGAAGAAGATCACAAATTCTTCACATTTATCTTGAGAAAAGTTGGTGGGTATATGCATGCATGTGGTTTGCAGAGCCTTTCTACTGTGCAAAACAGTTGCCCGGGTCTTTTGCGGGAGAGTGTGATTTAGTGTGACAAAAATGAGGATTTTTTCTGAGTTATCTTAAATTGATATTCATTGAGGTGATTGGTAACGGCAACTTTGTCCTCTGGGTCATGTGTCCTGCGCCACTTTCTCTCGAGTTTATGGCCTGTTCTCTTCAGTTCTCTGATGGTGCTATCAAACCAGGGTGCATTATTGTGAGTGCATATGCGAGATGGTGCAATGCTTTCTAGGGTGTTCCTCATGGTTTTGTTGTAGAGTTGGACTAAGGATCCAGGGTCTTCACAAGTGCCCATAAGTTCACTTAGATCCGTATTTGATGTTACATCCAATGGGGTCACCCTTTTTAATGAGCGGTGTTTGACCAGGTCCTGAGACTGTGGTCTGGCTGATTGTGATCCAATGAAAAAGTGTATGGAGTGGTGGTCTGACCATGCAACTGGATTTACAGTTATTGGCGACACTTCTAGTCCACACTGGAACACTAGATCGATTGTATGACCTTTTCTGTGGGTGGAAGTGGCAACGATTTGTATGAAGCCGAGCTCACTCATCAGGCTGAGGAGGTCCTGCCCAAGTTGGGATAGTGTGTCATCAATCCAAGTGTTGAAGTCTCCCAATATAATCCATCTACGGTGTTCAAGGATTAACACAGTCAAAAGGTCTGAGAGTTCTTGAAGAAATCTCTTCCCATCTCCTGACAGTTCAACTAATGCCTATGGGCTGTATGTTCTAAAGAAAATTGGAGGAGGTTTTGGGCAAACCAATTGCACTATAGGGGAGAACTAAAAATTCCCATTGATTTAAATGGGATTTTAACCTCTTGAATGCTAGAGAGGTCACCAACAATGCAGAGGCCTTTCTAGCATTCAAGAGGTTAAAATCCCCCATTTAAATCAATGGGGATGCTTAATTCTCCCCTATAGTGCAAATGGGTTTACCCAGATCTCCTCTACTTTTCTTTTGAACATACGGACCTATGGAAGTATTCAACTTTTTATTTTACTTAAATTCTCCCCATGCTTACTGCAGTTATCACAAGAAAGCATACACTAATGTGACCAGATCATCATTTTCTTGTAGGAAGCTTGACTGTGCATGAACCAGTGCATCCCTGCAGTGTATGTTTCCCTAAGTGCCCAGCATTAAAACTGAGATCTAGTCACATTAATGTATCCACACACTCTCCCCCTACCAAATGTTTTAAAAATGTGAACGAACATGTTTTATTAGCTTACTATGTAGTATTCGTTCCTTCCAATGTGGTGACATTGATAAGTGGAAATTAGGGAGAAATAAAACATTTTATTTTCATCATAGCAAATTCTTTCTATAAACGGGGAGATTCTGTCCCCAGCAGGAACATTAATAACTGACATGTTTAATGGGTTAATCCAGGGGCATTCAAACCAGTTAGGTAATCCTGATTACCACAAACATGCTTTGTTAGCTCTGGGGGTGACCACATATCCCTTTAATTCAGGGACGCTTTTGAGAACTTCATTCAGTGGACTCCCCCACTTCCGGACCACGCGCTATGGGAACTGGCACTTAAGTCTCAAGTTCCCATAGAGTCCATACACTTGCTCAGAGCCAAAATCCTGTGTCATTTCAGCACTGCACAAATGGACTGGCTTCACGGGGGCTTGAGACATCAGTCCCAGCTCCCATAGCATGATTCACCATTCATGGGCTGGAAGTGGAGGGTTTTTTTTTTTCCTAGTCTTAACCCTTTGAGTACCAGAGGGGTACCCAGTGCATTGCTCTGCAATGTGCTGGATACCCCTCTGGTACCCAAAGAAGCACTGTGGAGCCTGCATGCAACACTAATTATTAACCCCATAGCTAACGGAGCATGTTAATGATTTTCAGGGGTATCTTGCCAACATTTTAGTTAAAGTTATATGGGATTACTGTTCCTTTAATGTCCTTAACTCAAGCAGATACTTCAGAATGCTTGAAACTGATGGATTCACATGTGTTCATGTGAGAAGAAAACCTGCACCGGGGGGGGGGAGACAGTTTGCATCCCCCACGGTTAAAGAGGGGAGAAAAAAGACTAATTCAGATGTCCACCTTTTATTATTTTTAGTTCGGGATTAAGGATATATATTTGAAAAAAAATGAGTTAAATATATACATCTGTAACTGTCCTTAAAGTAGAAGTAATCTTTTTAATGACAAATCATATATTGTAGGGATTTTCTGCCAAGTAAAACAAGGGCACTTCCATGCATGATAGATGCATCTTTCCAGAGTTATTATGGTTTAACTTAGGGCTGTCAAAGTTCAATCCCCAAGGGCCACCAACACACCAGGATTTAAGGATTTCTCTGATTTAATCTTAGGTGGGTTAATCAGTGGCTCGTTTATGTTGATTGGCTCTCTTGTGCTCAGACAGTGAAATCTTTAACCCTTTGCGAGCCAGAGAGGTACGCAACTCATTGCAAAGCAATGCATTGCCAACCCCCATGGCACTGAAAGGTTTAAATCCTGTACTGTTGGTAGTTCTTAAGGACCAAACTTTAAACATTACAGTGCCCTCTGCTGGCCAGATTTCCATTAGTTATTCTGTTGCATTTGATGGGAGAATTGAGTCAGTGATAGTAACTGCTGAGTCACTTCCTGTTTCAACTTTCAAGTAATTATGCCTTTACTCTTTTCCTGACAGTTTGAACAGTTATTACTTTTGACTAAAACTACTGCCAGAAGTGGGAATACCTTTGTTTTACTCAACAGGTAAAGCGCTATGCACAACATATACATTTTCATAAAAAAGGTATGCTGCACCTGTAACTCCTACTTAAAATTAGGATTAAATACACCCAACCGCCACGTGAAAGCACCTAGTCATCCATAGTGTTGGCTCATGAATTAGTAAAGTTTAATTATGAAAAATGTATGTAACGCAGAGCTTTCCCTTCTGTGTTAAAGAAGGTAAAAACATTTAAGGGAGGTGTTTCGTTCAAAAGTTGTATTATTATTACATTTTATGCTATATATACATTTTTGGCATATTATTGTTTCATAATAAAACGTCATTACACATTTAGAGAGTCTAAAGCTGCAGAGTAGACTCTAGTTTGAAGGTTTAGTCCCTCTAAGAAGGACATTGATCTAATAAAGCTCAGATTTGTGGACACCTTTTCTGATCACACAAATGAACCATGCTCTACTTCGAGCTGCATTATTTAACACCTTGAGGACCAGAGCGGTGAGCAAGGCATTGTGAAATAATGAGTTGCATACCCATCAGGTCCTCAAGGGGTTCAAATCAATTTGTATAGAATATTCTTGCAATATATATTTGGAAGCATCATAGTTAACCTCATTCCTAATGGAAGCGGATATCCACCTTCCATGCAGTGAATGTGGTACACAAGCAGTCTATCCTTTTGCTGTATACAGGCTCTGTTTATCTATAAAATATCTTCCTACTCAGTGAAATTATATACATGTTTAGCCTTGACACTGTGAGAGATACCTGCAAAGCGATGCATTACAGGACTTTCTGGCAGTGCTAGGGTTACTGAATATCACTATATGCTGTTTGAATGACTTTTTAGTATATGATATAATCTATAAAAAGGCTTGACCGAGCCTGACCTTGTTAACCTTTTGTGTTTCTCTTGTGTGGTGCTAGCTTATGGTATATATTTTGTGAACAAAAGTAAGATCCCATCTTTCTGGGTCTGTTCATTTTTGGCTGAATATATATAAATATATATATATATTTATAAATATATAAAAATGCAACTGGCCAAGAAGTATCTGTATCAGACACTAAGGTCAGGGGATTCTTCTCTAAATACAATCAATCTGTAAATTATTCTGCAATAAATTTAATCAGGATCTGATATCTGACTGTGAGTGTGTGGTGTTTTATAATGCAGTATCATTTCCACCTACACAAGTAGTGGGCAGACTTTGGCTCTTACTATTGGGGCATACAAGTCCCTTCATCCCCAGCCAGTCAGTTATAACCATCAAGAACCAGTTCCATGGATCCTAAAATGTAGTGTTGCCCCAATGTAAGAAACATGTAGCCACTATTGTAGTACATTATCCATATTCATTCATGGGGACACAGTAGAAACAAAATGGCATATTTATAAAGTGGAACAATTTTGGAGCAAACCAATTGCATCTAGGAGACAAATGTTCCCTATGACGCAGCTGATTTGCCCCAGAATTACTCTATTTTACGGTACTGAATTAGGTTCTATGGGCAATATGTACATAGACAAACATGGAGCACCATATGGACAAATAAACATTCCCATTTCATTAAATTTACCTTCTAACTCTTTGAGTGCCAGAGGGGTACAGAAAGCAATGCGTTCCATATCCCTCTGGCACTCCAAGGGTTAAATGCTAGAGAGTTCTGCAGTACATTGCTTCACAATGCATTGGAGACATCTCTAGCTTTTACAATTTTAAAAGACCCGTTTAAAGTAGCAATTAATATTTTATGAAAAATACATACATTCTAGGGCTTTCCCTCGAGAAAAACAAAAGTACTCCTGCCGCTGGGTTACTTTTAATTAAGCTGCAGTTTTCTGCTGTGATCACCAGGCTGTGCTAGCTATCACTTACTTTGGAGATCTGTAGTCAGTGACGAATGAACTCTTCCACAAAGTGCATTAGAAAAAAATAAATTAGCATTTTGCACACCAGATGGAGCTGTCTTTAAAAAAAAAAAAAAAACAAGCAAACATTTGAGAGGTAATAACTTCTTAAAAAAATATTGCTGTTGCAGCTATATAAATCATCACCCAGTTCCTGATCGTAAAAGGAGGGATAGTTGTATATCAATGTTGTAGAAAAGACTGGAAGGAGTGACCTCAAGGCACTCTCCATTCAGTCGTTCATTACAGACAGCATAGAGTCAGTGGGGCTCTGTTCCCCGGTACATGCTTATCTTAAAGAGGGACATTTCTGATTCTTCCACTCTCTGCAACTTATATAGATCAAAATACACACTATAGACCTTGCTTCAAGGGATTCTGAAGATAGATATATAGGAAGAAATATCAATACTGGTCTTATTTGATGTACTAAAATTAGCCTTCTTTGGAAGTGTATGACACATGTTGTGAGCTGTGTATTTAGAATGTGAAGTAAATGCTGACTTGCCCAATACATGTACCATAACAAATATTTTTAAAAAATGAGGATGCCATTCACATATGGAATTTTTCCTGCCTGGGTGCATGCAACAAGTGGAAGATGTATATGGAGCACCAACAGAAATTGCACATTCTGGTCTTCTGAAGCAATATAGTTGATGAGTCCAATAAAAAAGGCATGTACCAGTCAAGTTCAGCCTTTAATAGATTACTCTTGTTGATCCAAAGGAAAGCAAAAGAAAACATAAAGTAATTTCAAATTAAACTCTAAGTGGTTAAAATTATTTCATGATCCCAGAAGGATCAACATCCTATCTGCATTGAAACCAACTGTAATAATGCTCAAAATTGTTCTAAATTAAAAAGCTATCCATTATGTTTTTGAAAGCAACTACAATATCTGCAAATACAACCTCCTAATTCAAAGAATTCCACAACCTCATTGCCCTTACTATAAAGAAATATCTGCCTTTGTTGTAATTATAACACTCCTTTCCTCTTATTGGATAATCCCTTGTTTGTTTTATTTGTATTGGCCTCAAATAAATATGAAAATTGTATTCAAATTACCTTTATAGTCTCCTCTCTAAAATAAATAAACCCGGTGTTGCTAATCTCTCTGTATAACCAACATTTTCCAAACACTATCAGTTTTTTGCATATCTCTCTTTACTTCTTAAAGTTCAACTATGTCTTTTTAAAAAAGAACTGATGCCCCAAACTGTGCTCCTTATTCTATAGGAGTGTCACGGAGTGACTATGAAACTTTATTAAGTACAATAAGGACAGGTAGTAATGAAACCGGCTGGTGGCAACAAATGAAAACAGTAGTTAGGTAATGACACAAAATGGCAGTAGATGATAACACCTTCACGAGACCAGGGAGGAACAGTGTACTCACTTTACTCACCTTTCACCGGGCAAGTGAGTAGTAATGGAATGGCCCTTGGACTACCAGGTATATGCGAGGACAGTGTGGGTACACTGCATAAACAGAATGAATGGCACACCTTCACGAGACCAGGGAGTACTAGTGAACTCACTATCCTCACCCTTCACTAGGCAGATGAGCGATAATAGAAAGGCCCAGGGGCTCACACAGGTAGATGGAATAACAGTGTGAGCATACAACGCTTATGACTGGATAGTACACCTTCATAAGACCAGGGAGGAACAGTGGACTCACTTTCCTCACCCTTCACCAGGCAGGTGAACCGTAACAGAATGGCCCTTGGACATGGTAGATGTGAGGGCAGTGCGGAGCACTCCCACACACACACACACAGTCGACAAGAAATGACAAGAGTGCACCAATACCCAGACAGGGTATACTATGCTGGTAGTCAATACTGAGGCTTGATAAGGCAGCACGCAAAACCGGGAAGGCCACCGGAGGTCAAACACACGGTATGACCAACAAGCGCCACTATTGGAAGTGAGCGTAGAGCGGAAGGCACAGGCAACACGGAAACCAAACCGAGGCACAGAATGGTAACGGAGCGCAACAATGGAGAGAGTAACCCAAGAGGCAGCAAATGGTCAGAACCGGATCGGGTAGTCAGACGTCGCCAGTGGTCGTAGCCGGAGCGGGTAGTCAGACGTAGCCAGGGGTCAGAGCCGGAATGGGATAGTCAGACGTAGCCAAGAGTCAGAACCGGAACGGGTAGTCAGACGTAGCCAGGAGTCAGAACCGGAACGGGTAGTCAGACGTAGCCAGGTAATGCACAGGAACAGTAATGGACCAACACAGCAATAAGCTCAGGTACACCACGAAAGGGCAAAGGTAATGACATAGGTTGAGGTTTAAAAACCCTGACAGGTGGGTGGAGCGATGACCTCACCAACAAGTAGACCTATAAGAATAGCGACTCAGTGAGAGAGACAGTTCAGGAAGTAAACAATGTTGCACATAGGCAAGACCTGCAAGAGGCAATCATGGGCACCGTGATAAGGAGGCCTTATGAAGGATTTATAAAGAGGTAGAATTATATTCCCACACAGTGCAGCTATACCCTTTTTTATACACGATAGTACCCTTTGCAGGAGTTGAATGACAATGCACACTGCTGTGAAGTCAATTGTCTATCAGGATATCCTACTGAAGTGCAACATCAGAATGTCTCCTGCATCAAAAGGGCGACATCAGAACGTCTCCCACATCAAAAGGGCTACATTCTGATGTCCCACGCTTAAGGGTCACCCTGCATGGCCATGTAGGCTAGCCGTATCTGGAGAACTTTATTTTTAAATCAAATAATACAATTTGCCCAACCACCACCCCCCTAAATATAATATTAAGTAATGTTAAGCATACCCTCCATCTGTGGAAAAAGCGGGGCCCTAGCCATTTCTCCATGCTGTGCCTTAAGATACCCTCTTCCTCTCACAAGCTCTGGTGAATGAACGTTCTGATTACATTATGCTCAGTTACCAGGGCTTGTGAAAGAGGCCATCTTAAGATACAGCATAAAGATGTGGCTCCGGCAAAGCTTTCTCCACAGTTGGAGGCTATGCTTAACATTATTTAAAATATTTAATTGGGGGGAGTATAGGGCAAATTGTATTATTTTATAAGGTTCTTCAGATACAGACTGCCTACAGGGCTATGCAGGGTGACCCTTAAGCATGCGACATCAGAATGTCGCCCTTTTGATGCAGGCGACATTATGATCTCGCTCTTTTCATGGTCGCCAAATTGAGGGCAACATTTCAATAGTAAACCATCTATAAGTTCCCCTAAATCTCTCTCTAGCAAGGATTCACCAAGTAGTTTCCTTTTTTATATATAGGTAGCATGCTTGTTTCTGCAACACAAATGCATTTCCTTACATTTATAATAAAAGAGGATTTTAATCCTACCTGTTAAATCCTTTTCTCTTAGTCCATATAACTCACAGGTACCATGGGGAGGCTACGGCTCCTCCCAGTGGGCTGTAACAATTCTGGGGTGGAGCCTCCCACTCCTCCATATCAGGCTACCTCACTAAGCCCCACCCAGATAGATTTGAGAAAAAAATAAACCTATCAAGTTAGATAGCAAGAAGGAAGAAGGAAAAACTCCTGTGTGCGATTAACCCAAAAGGACTCCCACGTCCAGCCACAGGAGACCCAGCATGGACTAAGAGAAAAGGTTTTAACATGTAAGACTAAAATCTATTTTCTCTGTCGTCCAATATAACTCACAGGTACCATGGGGATGTAACAACATTGAGCTTATCAGGGTTGGAAGAGAAGGAAAGGATTAAGCTCCGGTCCTCCATGATACCAGAGTTCCCATGGACTATCCAGGACATGGAACAGCCCAAACTAACTGTCAACGGACACTGATAGCAGAGCACACAAGAACAAGAGCCAACGGGGCTAAAACAGTTAAAGAGCTATAAGGCACAGGAAAATTAACGTCCTAGACAGGCAAAACTGCCTCCAGGACTTTACTGCCAAAGCTGGTTCAGCCAAGCCAGAACATCCACATGGTAGTGTTTGGCAAAGGTGTGCACAGAAGACCAAGTGGCTGCCTTGCACAGCTGTTCAGCAGAAGCCTGATTCTTATAGGCCCATGAGGCCCCAACAGACCTGCTGGAGTGTGCTGTAATGCAGAAGGGAACAGGTTTCCCTCTGAGCTCATAAGTCTTGCAGATAATAGACTTAATCCAGCTCTGGAACCCTCAGGGATGACAAACAAGGCATCAGTATTATGAAAAGGGTCAGTACGGTGCACATAGAACTTAAGGCAGTGCACCACATCCAACAAGTGGAGATCACTCTCCTTGTCAGATTTAGGGTCAAGACAAAATGAAGGCACAACAATCTCCTGACTGATATGGAACTCAGAGATCACCTTAGGAAGAAATTCCTGAGCGGAACGGAGAACAGCCTTATCCTTGTGAAACACCAGGAAAGGCGACTTGCAGGACAAAGCTGCAACTCAGCCACTCTGCAGACAGAGACTACAGCCAAAAGAAAGGCCATCTTCCACATCAGAAGACATAGAGGAATGGTAGCCAAAGACTCCCAGAACCAAGTTAAGGTCCCACTGGGGAGTGGGAACTTTATAAGCAGGGAAAGCATGAGCGACATCCTGAAAAAATACTTTGAAATCCGGCAATATGGCAATGCATCTCTGGAAAAAGACCGAGAGCTGAGGTCTGGACCTTCAAGGAACTAAGGCCCTTGTTCACACCATCCTGCAAAAAGGACAAGATGGATGGAAGATCAAACTCCTGTGAGGACAGATCCCTGTCCACACATCAAGAATGAAAGGTAGACCAAACTCTGTGGTGGGCCTTAGAAGAAACTGGCTTGCATCATGGTGGAGACCACTTCAGGAGAAAAGCCTTTCCTCCTTAAGATGGTGGCTTCAACAGCCATTCCGTCAAAGTCAGACTGTGTCACAGCTCACCTTGGTTCCAGCGCCGCTGCTTCAGTGATGCTCTACGTCATTCCACGCATCATCTACAGACGCGAGGCTTCAGAATGAAGCAGGCCTCTGTTTTTTGCCATGCTTCCTGTAGTCTCCTCCTACCTACATCCTTCCTCTGAGCCTGCTCCTCCTACCTACCTCCTGAGGAGGGGTTTAAAGGGCAGTCTGAGCCCTGATTCAGTTGCCCTTGCGTTGTTTTTCTACACAGTTGGGTTTTCCTTGGGCTCTCTGTATGACCTGGTTTGTCTGACCATCCAATCTGGTGCTGACCTGTGGCTCTCTATGACTACTCTTTTGCCTGCTCCCATTGTGTAGTGGACAGCCAATCTGATGCAGACCTGTGGCTCTGGTTGACTACCTGATTTGTGTATTACCCAGCTTACTGACTATCCGATCTGGTGCTGACCTGTGGCTCTGTCTGACTATTCTCCTGCTTGTTCCTATTGTGTAGTAGACACCCAATCTGGTGCAGACCTGCGGCTCTGATTAAGATCTTACTCCCTGACTGCCTCAAAGAGGTCACTACAGGTATGGGAAGAAGCCAATTCTGCACACTCACCATCCAGACTCTTCAAATGAATCCTCCTCAGAGGAATCAGAGAGATCAGGAATACCAGGGGCGTTAGGGGCCACAAACCTGAATGAAGTGGGTGCTTCCAAGACTGAAGAACCCCCTGAAGAGAGAGAGGGAACAAGAGCCACATTGGGTCAAGGACTTAAAGTCCTCTATGGCACAGGCTGGAGGGCCTAGGCAGAGAAGCAGGGGCCACAGAGCATAGGGACATAAGTGACCTGAGTATTCTCTGGGAAGCCCCGCTTGGCATGAGGAACAGTACGCAAGGGGGGTCAAAGACGACCCTGAGTCCTTAGCCTTAGGTCTAACCCCATGTCGCTTTTGATCCGCCATCCTAACAGAAGAAGTGTCTTACAGTAATAGGGAACCCAAATACTGTCATCTAGATTAATAAAATCACCCCAGAAAGCCTAAAATGTACTTATCTGGCAGGCAAATAGTTAACCTGAGGAGTAGAGTAGAGGAATCCAAGCCCTGAGTAGGATACTCAGCCCAAGAGAGAGAGAAAAAGTCAGAACTCAGAGCCTATCAGAGAAAAGCATGGGAAATCTAGTTTCACTACAATAGAATTGCCCCAAAAGTAAAACCTGAATCCCCCCCTGGACCCCCAAGACACTGAGGATATGAACCGCAGTAAATTGCGCTCTTAAAGGAGCGAATTCAAATAAACTGAAAATCATTAAAAGTGAATAAAAAAAACCCAAAACACAAATAGAACACATAATAAACAATAAAAACTCACGAATCCAAAGGGAAAATAAAATACAAGTCCCCCAAACCAAGAAAAATGTCAGGGAAAGGGTTAATCACCACAAAACAGCCCAAAGTGTTCCAAAGACCCAGATACCTAACATGAGTGCAGGAGTTATAATGAACGCCAGAAAGACCCCTGTGCGGAGGGGAAAAGTGGGTCCATGGCACTCAAAGAGTTGCTCACCTTTTTTGTAGGTCTTCTTTCTTCAGAATACCATTGAGAATGAAGACTCCTCAAAGAGAATCCTTTTGGAGAGAGAGAGACATGGGTTTTATGATTCCCTCCCAGGGCTGCAAAGGGTCCACAACTCACCTGATAACTGGGCAATCCTCCAGGGGAAGCCAGTAATGGTAATCTGCTAATGGGGAAATTTTGACACCCCATCCTATATAATAATTCGCTAAAACGTGTGTAACGCTGCGTCATGCGCAGTAGACACTGCTGCGCGTGCTGCAGTCATGCGCAGTAGAGACTGCCCGCGCCGTGGCTGATACAGACGTCCAGCTCTGTATCAGCTGTGGCGCAGGCAGTTTCTACTGCGCATGACTGCCCCACTACTGGCTGGCAGTGGCACTGTGGCCCGTGTAATGGGCTCTTTAACTAGTATCTAATAAAAAAATAATAAACTAACTAAAAACTAAGCAGAACTGTTCTCAGTCTTCTAATCAGGATCTTGGAACAAATCTATCTGGGCGGGGCTTAGTGAGGTAGCCTGATATGGAGAGGGGGAGGCTCCACCCCTGCACTTCTTTGAGAATTGTTCCAGCCCACTGTCGCCTCCCCATGGTACCTGTGAGTTATATTGAATGACAGAGAATCCTAATTTTCCACTTCTGTCCCATTCACCCAGGTTAGTCAAATCTTTATGCAGAGAAAAATATCCTGCTGTACATGCATTTCCTTCCAAAGTTTAGTGCCACCGATGTAATCTAAAAGTGGAAGCCTTTTCATGTATATAGTATCCTATTGTAAGGCAAAGTAGCAAAGGGTTTTGCAAACTTCAAGTACACTACATCAACAGCAATATCCTTGTCCAAGTTACTGATTACCCCTTCACAGAATGCAGGTAAATTAGTTTCACATGATCTGTTCTTTACAGATCCATGATAATGTTGCTGGTGATCACATAGCCCTGAATATTACTGGTTAGTAAGCGTTCTAATATCTTACCCACTAAGGAAGTCAAACTCACAGGTATATCATTTCCTGATTTAGATTGTGCCCCCTTTTTGAATAATTGCACTATATCTGCTTTTCTCCAATCAAAGTGCAGTATGCCTGATGAGAGTGGATCAATAAATATTTAGAATAATGGACTTGCTATAACTGAGCAAAATTCATTAAGCACCCGTATGCATGATGACTATATATACTATCCCAAACAATCCAAAAGACAGCCTAATTGAAAAGGTGTGGCTCTAATTTGCTTTGTTACGGAAACCCAAGAGGGAGACATTTTTTATTTATATCAATCACTTCTTTGTCATATGGCTGTATTCTACTGTGAAAGACAAACCAGGAAGTTATCAGCACAAGGACACTTATTTACCCTAACCTGTTAAAAAGCCACACATACTATATATTTTAATCTCAAAGCATGAAAAGGTTTATTTACATATTTAAGAATATTACAATGTGCCCTTCGATACAGAAACTTAAGTTTAAAGAAAATGAAAAAAAAAACACTCTCAGGATGAAAGGAAGTTTTCAGAAGAAATGCACAAGAAGAAAATGGTACTGCAGCTCCAGTTTGGGCATCAGGAAGTGGTTTCCAGTTCACACTCTAGAATGCTTTTCACATGCTAGAATGCTTTGCCCCATAGTTTGATCACTGTGATAACATCAGAGTTCCAAGTCCAGGGTCACACAGAACCAATCAGCACTGGCCATGGGGAATCAGACAGTGATTAGAGAAGCTGAATCAGGTGCTCAAGACAAAGCCAGCTTCAACAGAAAGTTGACATATATTTATTCATTTTTAAGGTCGCATTTGCCCATTCCCTACATACCCGCACCAGGGGAACTCTATGACATAGGAGCTCCCCTTGTTCCTGCCCTGCTTCCTTTTATCTCCCTCCATCATCCCCCTATCTTCTTCCTTCATCTCTCTATTCCACTTCCACCATCTACTAATCCATATATCTTCTTCCTCCCACCATCTTCTTCCTTACTCTGTTCCTCCATCTTCTTCTCTCTCTCCCTGAATCTTCTCCTTTCCTGCATCCTCTTCCTCCTTTCCTCTATCTCCTTCTTCTGTTTCTTTCTCCCTCCATTCATATTTTAGGGTGCTTCGGGCACTGTTGGGGTACTCCGTTAGCAAAAATACATTTCCCATGAGCTCTCGCTTCGCGAGCTCCTTTCTGATTGGCTCCTGTCGCAGCAGCCTTTTGGTGTATTCGCAGATCGAGTATCCTAAGCAGGGCTTGCACTCTCCTTTTCTCCTACACAGTTTAACCCTTCACCTACAAGATAAGTCTTATTTAGCGTTTCTGGGGTGCATTTATTTATCATACACACTATTTTGTTGGTGTTTTGATACTTTGACCGCTTGACTCTGTGAGAATGTCTACTCCATTAGACTCTGGGGCTAAACCTAAGACTAAGGATACTGGGGTACTAAGAAAAGAAAAAAGAAGACAGATACCACTTTTATTGGCACTCCAAATTGTCCTGTTAATTACTACTAGACAAACATATAGAGCAAGAGAACGCTCCAATGGAATTCTCACATTAAGAACAATACTTTATTGGTGACCAGTTTAAAAACAGAGAATGAAGAAAGAAATGAAAAAATTCTTAATACACTTTAGACAATTAGATCCGCTACATAGCGGCTATTTCCAAATTGTCCACCACTGATCGTGCATTAAAGGATACTCTGGATATATATTTTGAAATAGCTCAGAAATATATTGAATACTATTTTTCCAAAGCACCTTACATAAATTTAAAGAAAGAAAGAATAAATCGCTGATTGGATAACAAGGTCCCTATATAGTGAGGATAAGTTTGCTCTAGACGGTTGAACAATAGGGTTAGGAAGTCACCCTTGATTATCGACTTCTAAGTCTTAACTTTGATATAAATGTTAAGCCAAAATAAAGAAACCCTCTAAATGATATACCGTCGCTTGATTATCAATGGCCAGACGGCAATCATGAACTCCAGTAACCAGTTCTCATGAAATGTAAGTATCATAGTTAACCCTTTCTCTGCCTAAGTGTAAATCAGGTGGTTAAAGTTCTATAGAAAACACAGTTGCTCTATTCCCAACGGCTAGACGGCGATATTAATGTAATATACACTAGTCACTGATTACTTCAATGACATGAAAGTTCTAAGATCGTAAAGGATACAATTAACCCTAATCATACCACAACAATCACCCGGCAGTTACTATAAGATCGGATTATAAGCACATAACCCTTACGTTATTATGCAGGAGAATATTCCGCCAACACCTACGTCAAGCAAACTAACAAAGTGCTCAACTAATAACAAGGAAGAAAATGCCCTATTCCATCCCATGACATTAGGGTCATTAAGTCAAATGGGCCTAAACAGCACAATGCTGTTCGTCCTTACGGACATTCCTTGTAATAGTATATGCAGCGATATTAGAATAATGCACGATTATAAAGTAACATGTATTCTATAGAAGTCTCCACATGTTATAATAGCCTGACGCGGTTCTCCCAACAAGCGGGCTTCATCCAGACAGCTCACTTCTGCTGTCCGTCAGGGGGCCCCTACTTCTGACATGTTGCAACTTCTCGCTAACATTACTGAGGCTCAGCATTATGTCTCTGCTGCCCTATTTGATGCTGTACATATGGTAGCCAGGGCATCGACCATGTCTGTAGTAGCCAGACATGCTCTTTGGCTCAAGATCTGGTCTGCTGACATGGCCTCTAAAAAGGCTCTCCTGTCTTTTACTTTTTCAGGGCTCCTCCCTGTTTGGGCCTGAGCTCAAGGATCCCATCAACGAGGCCACTGGAGGGAAGAGTACTCACCTGCCAGTGGTCCTGAGGAAGAAGGTGCCTGTCAAAAGGAATCCACTTTTTTGTTCCTTTCAAGCAGACTCGCGACAAGCGACCCAGCTGGTCCCTTAGGCTCCGCAATCCTCATCCAAGCCTAAGCAGCAATGGAGATCCAAGTCCTCCACAAAGCCCAAGGCTTCCAAACCTTCTTCTGCATGACTCGCCGAACCCGGGTCCCCACCCACAGGTAGGTGGCCGCTTATGCCACTACCTCTCTGCTTGGCAGGCTTCTGTGGTGGACCCGTGGGTTTACAGGTGGTGGCTACGGGGTACAGGATTCCCTTCACCTCTCTTCCTCCTCCAAGGACCTTTGCTTCTCATTCTTCCTTGGAAGCAGAAAAGTGCCGCCTTTTCAAGGAAGCTATACAGGCCTTTCTGGACAAGGCTGTCCTGGAGCCAGTTCCCCCTCAGGAGAGGGGCTTGGTATTCTACTCCAACCTCTTTGTGGTTTCCAAGAAAGACGGGGGCTGTCATCCTATTTTGGATCTGAAGGATCTCAACTCCTTTGTGGTCAGGTCCCAATACCGCCAATTGTCTCTGAGCACAGTGATAGTGGACATGTCTCCTGGGGAATTTCTGGCCTCTCTGGATCTTCAAGATGCCTATCTGCACATCACCATTCATCCAGAGAGTCGGCAGTATCTCCGCTTTGCCTGCGACCGAGGGCATTTCCAGTTTTCTGCCCTCCCCTTTGGCCTGACCATGGCTCCTCAAGTCTTCAACAGAGTCCTGGGAGCATTGATCTCCGTCCTACATCGGAACAGCATCAGGGTGACTCCATATATGGAGGACCTCCTTCTGAAGGCATCTTCTCTAGAACTCCTTCACTAGCAGATGAAGAACTGCATATATGCTCTCTCCCATAACGGGTGGATTATCAACTTGGGCAAGTCAGACCTTGTTCCTTCCAAGTGGATGGTCTTTCTGGGCCTCCTCTTCGACACTCAGAGAGGGATGGTATTTTTCATGGATGAAGTGGCTCATCAGATAGCACTGAAGGTCCAGGCTATCCTGTCTCAGAATCCGGTTCCAGCCAAGAAGTTGTCATCCTTGGTGGGGAAGTTCATTTCCACCATAGAAGCAGTTCCGTTTGCCAAGGCTCACACCAGGGAACTTCAGAGGTTTCTAATCCTGGCATGCAGGGGCCGTCCAGATCTCCTGGAAAGATCCCTATCTCCTCCTCTTCAAGTGGAGCAGAGCCTCTCATGGTGGCTAAACCTGAACAATCTCCTGAAAGGTCGACCCTTTCTGGTGCCCTTCTGGACCACAGTAACGATGGATGCCAGCCTCTCCTGATGGGGAGTGGTGCTGGGGCACTTGAGTGTTCAGGCCCAATGGTCTCAGGAGGAATCTCTCCTTCCCATCAATGTACTGGAGCTTTGGGCGATATTTCATGCCCTACAACACTGAACACGGCAACTGGAGGATTGCCTGGTCAGGGTACAGTCATATTCCTGGCATAGACAACGTTCTGGCAAACTTCCTCAGTCAGCACACTATGGACAGAGGAGAGTGGGAACTGCATCCAGAGGTGTTCAACCTCATCATCCAGCAGTGGGGTCTTCCTTGCATCAACCTGATGGCAACCAGATACAACAGGAAGGTGCTAACGTTCTGCTTTCACTGGGCGGATCCCCTGGTTCTGGCAGTGGATGCCTTGTCGATCCCGTGGCCTTTATCTGGCATACATCTTTCCTCCTGTTCCCCTGTTGAACAGAGTACTTCGGAAGCTGAGACTGGAACGCTGCCCATTTATTCTGATTGCTCCATACTGGCCCTGACAGGCTTGCTTTCCGGAGCTTCTGGAACCTCTCCAACCCCCCCCCCCCCCCCCGTCCGGAGCTTTTTCTACAGGGTTACCTGTAGAAGAATTTTGAAGAAGAAAGGATTTTCTTCTGGTGTGGTGGCTATTATGCTTAGCCTGTTTCCTCTAAGGCCTACCATCGAGTTTGGTCTACTTTTGTCTCTTGGTGTGCTGACAAAGACCTGTCTCAGGATTTTGACCTTCCTACAGTTCTTTCCTTCCACCAAGATGGTGTAGATAAGGGTCTCAGTCTAAGTTCTCTTATGGTTCAGACTACTGCACTCTCTGTCTTCTTTCAAAGGCGTCTTGCTATCATTCCTGATGTCAAGGTTTTCTTACAGGGTGTTGCTCATACCTATCCGGTGTTTAAGTCCCCTGCTTCTCAGTGGCATCTTAACCTTGTCTTGGAAGTGCTTCACCAGCCTCCTTTTGAGTCTTTGGCTACCATTCCTCTACGTATGCAGACGTGGAAGATGGCCTTTCTCCTGGCAATTGTTGCTGTTCGCCGAGTTGCGGAGCTGCATGCCCTGTCTTGTAGACCACCCTTTTTGGTCTTTCATAAGGACAAAGCGGTGCTTTGCACCTCACAAGAGTTTCTCTCGAAGGTGGTGTCTGAGTTTCACATTAATCAGGAGACTGTGGTCCCTTCCTTCTGTCCTAACCCTACTTCTGACAAAGAGGTATCTTCATCTGTTGGATGTTGTGCATTGTCTCAAGTTCTTTGTCCATCGCATTCTTGAGGCATTCTGACATACTGTTTGTCATTCCTGAGGGTCCTAGGGCAGGGAATTCTGCTTCCAAGGTTACCATCGCTTCTTGGATCAAGTCCACGATTCATGAGGCTTATAAACTTTGGAAGAAGCCTGTTCCATTCAGGGTCACGGCTCATTCTGCGAGGTCTATTTGGGCTTCTTGGGCCTTCAAGAACCAGGCCACAGCTGATCATTTGTGCAAGGCGGCCACTTGGTCGTATGTGCACACTTTTTCTAAACACTGTCGTGTGGATGTCCTGGCATCGGCTGATGCCAGTTTTGGGAGGAAGATCCTGGAGGCAGCCTTGTCTGTCTAGAATCTCTCTTAGCCTCTCAGTACTCTTTCACTTTTTAACCCTTTTGGCTCAGTTCAGTGTGCTGTGCAACAGTTCATGGGTTTTGTTTTACCCCTGTTCAGTGTCTGTTGACACTTTGCAGTTAGTGTTGAGCTATTTATGATCTGTAGGTTCACTGGTGCTCCGGTGACTTTGGGGGCCTGCTCCTGGTCCTTATCTTTCTTCCCGCCCTAGGGAACTTAATGGTTGGACATCCCAAAGTTACCAGTAACCTGTATTGGACGACAGAGAAAACAGGATTTTAGTCTTACCTGTTAAATCCTTTTCTCTTAGTCCATACAGGTTACTGGTCTCCCGCCCTGTCAAGGGACCATGCATGGCTCTCCTGTGGCAGAACGTGGGGGTCCTTTTTGATAAGGAGGTGCAGAGTCCCTAACGTGAGGTGAAAACCATAAGTGTATGTTAGAAAACTGGTTTCCAACACACACTTGTGGTTTTTCAAAAAAATATTAACCCTATGAGTGCCAATGGGGTATGGAAAGCATTGTACCGAGTTTCATACCCCACTGGCACTCATAGGGTTAATCTGCCAAGAGTTAACACATGTCCTGAAAAATAAACACTTACCTGTAATCCTGATGTCGAGCGGGGTCCTCAGCACCTTCTGTCTTCTTTCCAGGTAAGTGTTACAGTGTTAGGATAGTATTAGGGGTAGTATTATTTGTGTCATATTAGGGTTAGTGTATGGGAGGTGTGGGGAGGGTAACTGTTTTGAGCTCACTATCGTTGTTTGATCCTGTGTCAAACAATGACTTTTTCCCTTTGATGATCACACAATTCGCGCTATTTAGCAAGAGTTGTGGGAACAAAAACTAACAACTAGCGACTGGCAAAAATGTGACTTTTGGCCACCAACACTGGTTGTTCCATGTACCTCGCCAGCTATGGAATAGCTGTGGTACATAGTTGGGTTTGTCGCTCTGGTTTTTTTTTTCCATTACCGGCTGTTTTACTGGAGGGAATAGAATCAAACTGTATGTCTTTTTAACATTGTATATTTTTTACATTAATGCATTCCTTTTGCTTTCATAATCCTTCTCAGACTGCTCTCTGGAATAAAATTCAGAGAGATTCCTGTCAGGGACATAAAAGTGTAAAAAAAGGCT
This sequence comes from Rhinophrynus dorsalis, assembly GCA_037306005.1. Taxonomy (NCBI): domain Eukaryota; kingdom Metazoa; phylum Chordata; class Amphibia; order Anura; family Rhinophrynidae; genus Rhinophrynus; species Rhinophrynus dorsalis. Next base: position 360,785,573 of record CM074721.1, on the reverse strand, counting down.
GCATCTGAAGAACCTAGAACTTAAGACAATGTACCATGGAGATTTTGTTTGGTAGTAGGATTAGGACAAAAAGGAAGGAAGGACAATTTCCTTGTTGATGACAAATCTGAGACGACCTTGGGCAGAAAACCCCTAGGAGTACAAAAAACCACAGTGTCCTCATGAAAAACCAGGAAGGGAAGATTACAAGACAGAGCTTGTAGTTCAGCCATTCTGAGAACAGAAATAATGACCACAATGAAGGCCATCTTAAGCATCAGAAGACGTAAATAAACAGATGAGGCTCAAAAGGAGGCTTCAGGAGAAATCCTAACACCAGATTCAGGTCCCACAGAGGGCAGAGTAAGCATGAGTAACCTCAAGAACAAAGTTCTTGACGTCAGAGAGAAAAGTCATCCATTTCTAAGAAAACCAGAGAGGGATGAGATGTGAACCTTAATAGAACTCCCTTGTTAGCAACATCCTGAAGAAAGGTTAATATAGTAGGAAAACTGAATGACTGAAGGGACACATCCTGATCAGCACAGTACTGGTAAAGCATAGACCAAATCCTATGATAGGCCTTAGACTGAACAGGGTTCCTAGCCTGAACCATAGTAGAAAGGACAGCTTTGGAGAAGCCTTTCTTATTTAGGATGTTGGCTTCAAGAGCCATGCCATCAAATCCAACATTCCGCCTAATTGTAACAAAGTGGACCTTGAGCACGGCTTCCGAAGGAGCCTTCGGTAAAAGGTAGTCTAAATAAAGGGTAAAGGATGTCCCCTGAGCATGGATGTTGGAATCCAAGGTCGCCATGACCTTCATAAAGATACTTGGGGCAGATGCTAGTCCAAAGGGGAGAGCAGTGAACTGGTAATGTTTGCTCTCAAAGGCTAAGTGTAAATTGCACTGATGATCTGGATGAATCAGGTCATGCAAATAGACATCCTGGAGATCCAGGGAAGCAAGAAATAATAATAACAGATCGCAGAGATTCCATCCTGAATCACTGAGCTAGCAAGTACTGGTTGAGACACTTCAAGTCCAGAATAGGATGGTAGAGGCCATCCTTTTTTGGAACCAAAGAAATGTTGGAGTACATTCAGGTGAAGTGTTCCTGAGCTGGAACGAGGACCAGTATCTGTTTTTGCAACAGAGAGGATACTGAGTCTATAAAAAGACATGCCCATACTGGATCTCGAGAAAATCTGGACAAAAAGAAACTGTGAGGAGGAAGTGATTTGAGATCTATTTAGTACCCTTGAGAAACAACCTACAAAACCCAAGGCCTATCACAGAGGACTCCCGTGCTTCTTGAAAAAGACAGTCAGCCACCTACTGGTAAAGACAGACCAAGAATCATGCAGAGGGAGGCTTGTCAAGCCATGCTCAAGGTCCACTTTCTGAGAAGAATTCTTGTCCTGCCAAGTCTGTTTGGGGTGGGGTGGCCCTGAATGGCCTGAGGAGTTTGAACCCTTTATACCCCCAAATTAGTGGGGCTAATGAAAACCATGCCTCTTCTTGGGGAAAAGGAAGGGACACCAAAGGGACTTTTTGGAAGACTGGTCAGCTACAAGGTTCAAAGTGTAGCTACTGAAAGGGCTGAGGCCTTTCCAAAAACCTAGTGATATTGAAGGATGCCTCAGTAAGGTATGCATTGGCCTCCATGATATTGGCTAGCATGACCAACAGTTCCTTGTTAGTAATGCCCCCCCCCAATGGCATTTGACAGCTTTTCCAGATAGACCTAGAGGTACATAAGGCTCTAGTGACCAATGCTGTAGCTAGAAATCACATGATGGACCCAGTACAGCAAAATTCAACTTTAAGAAGGAATCTAAGCAATTATCAGCCTGATCCTTAAGGGCCGCAGCATCTGCCAAAAGCAGAGTGGTGTTTTTAGCAAGCCTAGAGATGGTGGTGCTCAATAGCAGGTGAGGTAGCCCCCAGGACAAGGCTTCAGCTGAGAAAGGATAAAGTTTGGAAAGCCAGTTAATGGGCAGCCACCTACTGGGGATAATACAGCCCCATATCTATGTAAAAAATAAGTCTAAAACTAAAAGAACAGTGCCAGCTTGCCCTTTTGCTAAGCAGGACAGTTGAAGCTGAGAGGCAGGGGGTAAAGATGGAAGGGAAGAAGGGAGTCTCTGTCTCAAAGGCCCTGACTGTTTTGGAATTTCCTTGCCCACCCATGGTTCCTGTGTCCTGCGTTCCTGGAAGTAAAACAAATCTTAATTTCTTCAACAGGATAAGTGGATATAATAAGTGGATATAATGGCGCTCAGCAGTACAAATAATAAACCCTGTAGAAGAAGCACCTGTAGACTAAGAGCCCCCAGTCATAAGCAAGCTACCATCTAAGATCTAGTGTGCTAAATCTAAACAAAACCTAAACAACTGTGAAAGTAGAGCTCTAAAATAATAATAAACTCTGGTACCTCGTATTTATGGCTTAGAGGCAAAGAGAGAATGAGGAAATGACTGGAGGAATACACGTATAACTGAATTAAGTTTGCTAACAGTAAATAAATACACAAATCATTTATACACATATACAAAATAATGCAGCATGGATCTACTCAATCTATCGTGATATTCAGTCCAGTAGAGTCCGATGAGCATATAGTAATTAGTTATAAGCAAAGCATTGAGAATCACTCTTAAAATATATCACTCTTTAAACCAATAAGATACATACAGTCCTATTCTACCTATATACTATGTTCTAGATCCGCTGGCTCAAACCCCTCGACTGGCGCCACTAAACTAATAAGTCTAAGGGTATGCTGCCACAGATCAGTTCAAAATATATATATGTATATATACTAAAATATAACTCTAATCCAATAAGATAACCAGTTAAGAAAATTATATAAAAACTTCTATTTAGAATATAATTCCCCCCAAAAAAATACACAGTAGAACAGCTCCCATCGTCTCCCCTCAAGCCACCAGTGGGATGACGCGTCTTGGAATCACAGCTGTTTAAAACCTTCCGAGGTGCGTCGTCCCATCAGGGGCTTAGGGGAGACACATTGGGATCCATCCTGTTGTGTATCTTTTTCAGCTGTATTGTGGATCGGTCCTATATTTTGTCTTTTGTGATGTATGAATTAGTGCCACAAGAATTAAAAGTTTACTGCGTAGACAGTATGTTACATGGCCCCACTCTAATCTATGCGTTTCCATAGAACACTTTCTCAGATATTGTTTTTTATTTAGACAGAGCTGTACAGGTATATTAGAGTAGGTACTTGCCAAGCTATGAGATACCTTGACATGGTGGCAAGCTTAACATAATTTTGGTCAAATATGGACTAAATCCTCATATTTATTAATAATTATTATATATGCCTAAATCAGGATACACATTCACATATTGGTATAGAGTGCAGGATTGTTCATTTTCTTTGCATTTGCCCTTTGGGTTTTGGTCTGATGTTTTGGGGTAATGGAGAGCCCTCTCCCTTTCCTTGCTGCCATTTATATGCCAGTTAATCTTTATCACTTTCGTTCTAGTCACTTAATGTATTTTGTGGTTAGTTCAGCGTTGTAAGCTTTTCTTTTTGTCTTTGCAATATGTTACATGTCCCTAGTGTATGTCACACATATAAAGTACCTCTCCCGATTATAAAGGCCTGCAGTACAGTCAACTCTGTATGGCTTCTCCCATCCTCTATCCTCTGTCCTGGCATTAGATATGAGCAGTATAGCCAGAATCCGTACGGCTTTTCCCATCTTCTGTCTTCCAGTAACCACTGTCGGCTGCTTTTGGAATAGCAGACACAACAAGCTTATGCAATCAGCTAGATAATCGGGATTCCCCCTTAGATGTGTCTTCCAGCTGGTTCAAAGGCAATCTGTTCACAAATGTGGGGATGAGGACTGTGGGCAGAGCGCTGTGGACTCTTACAGAGTAATGCAGGTAAAAGCAGGCAGAGGTGCTTCTCCAACACAGTGATGTGAAACTTTACAGTGTATACACACTTGCAGCAGTCTTAGATAATAAAAGCTTCACCGGACTGAACGTATTAAAAACCTAAACTTCTCTTAAATGCGTTTCTTGTCTCCCGCTCTGACACTTCCTCAGGGAATAATATCTACTACCTGTCATACCTCCCTGTGTCCTCCGCTTCCTTGGACTGTTCCTCCTTTTGTGCCATTCGCACCTCTGTTTCCAGTCCGCCATCACAGTCTAGTCCTCCTGCTGTGGCCATTTCTGCATATATGCCTCTTCCTGAGTGGTTTGATAGGAACCCCAAAGAATTGAGGGGCTTCCTAAACCAGTGCCTGATGCACTTCTGTTGCCAACCCAATGTGTATTCCACACACCAGACCAGGATCAAGTTCATGATCTCTCTCTTTAGAGGTCAGGTGCTGGCCTGGGTGTCTCCCTTGCTGGACCGTGAGTCACCCATCTTGGATGACCTAGACGACTTCCTTTAGGTCTTACGATCTGTTTTTGACGTACCTAGGCACCAGGAGCAGGCCGATGCCAGATCCTGGACATGCAACAAGGACAGCGCTCATTGTGTCAGTACGCACCTACTCTTAATATATGGACTGGGATGACAGTGAATTAAAGGCTGCTTTTCGCTGAGGTCTGAACAACAGGATGAAGGACGAGTTTACCATGCGCCCTATCTCCCAAACCTTGGAAGACCTCATCAGCCTCTGCTCCAATTTGGAGCATCACATACAGGAGAGACATCACGAGAAAGACGGTGACAGAGGTTGTCATCCTTGTCATCCCGTACGTCTCGCTCCCAGGTTCCAGATACTGATAGTACACTCCGATGCCGTTTCTGAGCCTGTGGCGATTGGCTGGATGTTCCGCTTGTCCGATGAGGAAAAGAAAAGGCGATGGAACCAAGGCTTGTGCTTGTATTGTGGGGCTACCAGACATGTTGCCTGTCTTTGTCCCAACAAGGTGGGAAACCCAGAACTTAGAAGGTAGGGGACCTCTTCTAAGTCTTACTTCTGTCCCTATTTCTGATGACCATCGGCTCACTGTCCCTGTGTCTCTGTCTTGGTCCTTCTCTTCTTTTATTGTTTCTTCTTTTTTGGACTCTGGGGCTGCTGGCTTGTTTCTTGACTCTGGCTTAGCCAGGAAACATTGCATCCCTCACCCGAACCGGCTCTTCCCTATGCGGGTCAGGAACTATTACATTACCTACGGTCAAGGCTGTTGCTTCTGCAATGCTAAGCTCAACCTGGTTCGTCCTCCCCTGTTGAACGTCTTGTCTGTTCCGTATAGGTCATACGCCGAAGTCTTCTGTAAGATCAAGGCAGGCACCTTGCCACCACATCTCCCTTATGATTGCGTCATAAATCTAGTTCCAGACTCGATACCCCCTCGGGGATGGACTTATCCTTTAACCATCCCTGAGATGGCTACCTTGGAGGAATACTTTAAAGACTACCTTGAACAAGAAGGATGGGTCCTTGAAACCCTGTACCAACTACAGGGACTTAAATGCCATAACTCGTAGGAACTGTTATATGCTTCCTCTTATTCCCGAGTTATTAGACCGCTTATGGGATCTACGTGGTGCGAACAACCTCATACGAATGTGTAAGTGTGAGGAGTGGAAGAGCGCTTTCAACACCAGATTTGGGCATTACAAATACCTCGTAATGCCCTTTGGTCTCTGGAATGCCCCTGCGGTTTTTCAACTGCTTATTAATTATGTGAATAACAAAAAACAAGAAAAAACGAAACAAGAGAAGTGAAAAGTAATTGCCAATGTCCCCTCTGAATCAGGCAGAAAAATGTAGTGTCCAGTCACAGAGAGGATCCCAGTTTCCCTTCCTTAATTTCAAAGAGACCAGTTCAGTATTATAATAGACTTGTGACCCTAAAATTTACCTTTTATTAATAATACTAAAATATACATAACATGACACACAAAGAAACACTTTTAATATTATGTTTCCTATAAAAACACAGTACAGCTTTACAAATTTCTGAAATACTGTATGAGTTAAGTTAAAGAGCTATAGCTGGGTAATGCTATTAGAGAGATCAAGAAGATAACAGTAATAATCTATAGACTATGTCGGCTTGAAAGAATTCTTTTGAGATGGGTGCAGGTGCCCTGCTGAATCGCTACTAGTATCCTAAAGTCACAGGAACTTGATACATATGTATCTCCTTAATGCCAAGCACTGTGAGTTAACAGTCACCCGCTCCCTGAATATAGCTTAATAGCTTAGCAAATTTCTAGCATTCTATAGGATGAGTACTTTACATGTTTCATCATATGGTCCTTCTTATGACGAATGCTCTTATTATAAAGCTCAGGGATACTGCAGGCACTAAGTCTGACCTTGCAGTATACAGCTCGATAACATTAAACTGTGTCTGATACCCTTTCCAGTATGCGTAAGTCATTTTGCATACATGTACCCTTGCAAGTCCTGGACTGTATGAGTTGGCAGGCGTTTTACTCACTGTGCATAACTTAGCATGAAACACAGGATCTAAGCTATGACAAATACTTCAATTGTTTCATCTCAATTATTTCATAAATTACACTGAGTACATAAGAATGTGTTGCAGACCCCTCTGGCACTCAAAGGGTTAAGACTGAGGCTACTCAGCAACACTTATTGGAATCGGACAACTGCATGCAGGCGACATTCTGACATTGCCCTTTTCAACTACTCGACACTTAAATGGGAACTATCACACCAAATAAAGTCCCCCCCCCCAATAATTAGCCATCTAGTGATTAGCTTCCCAAAAGTACTATTATCCAGCCCAATTACCGTATTAATCAGAAATCCCACTTCTGCCAAGACTGACGGCCAGACATCTTTGCTTACAGACATCTTTGCGCCAGCGCTGTCGGTCCCGGGCTCCTCTAGGAGGTGCTGCATGGGACTGACGGCGCACAGATGCCTCTAAAGCTCTGTGGCCTCGCCATCAGTCTCGGCAGAAGTGGCTAATACGGTAATTAGGCTGGATAATAGAACTAATGGCAAGTTTACCGCTACATGTCTAATTATTTGGGGGTCTTTATTTGGGGTGATAGTTCCTCTTTAAGCCTGCAACATCACAAAGTCGCCCTTTTCATGCGGGCAGCATTCTGATGTCACCCTTTTCAACCAGAAGTAATTTTTAATGCGCCATTTTGTTGGTCACCAAACTGAAGCAACATTTCATTAGGATAACGAATCTATCTCCCCATTGACTGAGATGGGAATGTGTTCTAAGGACATAAGCTCTATGTAACCCATTTTACTATTATGTGTTTATTGGTAGAACAAAAATACACTCAAAAAATGGTTCTTTGAACACCGAAGAAATGTTATAAAGTGAGACACCAAGTATCCCCTTAGTAAACATTATAAGGAAATACATAATAGTGAAACCAGCATTAGTGCACTGTTAAAACATACTGGCAATATACACTTTGCTGTAACGCCCAAGTTCTAGCTACTTTTCGGCACTTAGCACTCTTCCGAACACGTAGCCAAATCTATGGACTTGTGTCAAGAAACTTGGGAAAACTGGATGACGCAGACTAAATCATGAACATCCAAATAAAGGCCCTGGGTATATGTGTTGCACTGGTGCATGGTCAAATCAGGAACACTCACCAGTATATTCAGACAAATCATTGTTGTACTCCAACAATAATCTCTTGATCTTTAGCAATGAAACAAAAATACAGTGGTATACCTTAGTTTTTTTTTTTTAAAGAAAAGTTATCTAGAAGCGGATTGCATACAATAAATTTCGATCAATGTATGTTAAAGTAGGTTTGAAGCAAAATACTGTAACTTATTTTTTTAAGAAATGTTATCTTGTTGACCATATGTTCAAGCATCGTTGCACTTAATGCCGTTATTCTCGATACTCAGTTTCTGTGAATTAAAATCTCTATTTAAACTTCCGCCTCCATCACATTCACCAGTCACATTGGATACAATAGCCAATGGCAGCAACAGTTCTACTCCCACAATAGCTTACCTGTGTTTGATTGGACGTTAGTGCCGACAGCTCCTCCGCCTGCTTTTGTTGCACAAAGTGTAAACGGTGTGTCAAGAAAGTGACGCTGGTGCTGATCTACAAGAAAATGTCTCAGCCAAGCTTTAGTTTAGCTGTACGCTACAAGAAAATGGCATTATAGCGTTCGTGTGACGTTAAGAAGCAATGTGTTTGTAGCTCTCTGGATGCAGCGCTTTATGATGGCGACATAATTTTTTGGCTACATGTGCCGACATATCTGGAGTGTGAAGAAGAGGAGTGAGGATGGAAGGAGCAGCACAGCTGAGATGGTGAGAGATGGATAAAGGGAATAAAACATATATTGGGTTGGGCAACTAGTAGTCTTTCAGTTGTTGGGTTAAACCCTTCATCCAGGGATTCTCGGAATTGTAGTCCAGTGACAGCTGGAAAGCCGCATACTGTGACCATGGGGGTATTTGCTAGAGAAAATAGGCTGAAAGGAGAGACTGACAGACGGAAGTTTTCTTTCACGTTTCACCTCACCCCAAATAAAGATTTTTTTTATCGTCCCCCTAGCGTCTTTATTGATAAAATTAAATGGATTTACCCGACCTCCGTTCTTGTTTTATGGATTTTTATTCAACTCCAAGTTAATATTTCTTTGGCAACACTAGACATACTAGGGGTTGCACTGCGCAGCACATGTACCTATTCTTCATGTGCCCTCCTAAGAAGTCAACAGAGAGAGATCCAACAGCTGGATACCTCTGTGGCTCTCAAAGAGTTCGCTTCCCATGTCAGAGAGATTTCCATGCGTTTGATGCCTCTGGCACTTAAATGGTTAAGTGAACCTGCTTATATATGGTCATAGGAATGACGCAGATTGAACTGGAGACTGCAAGTTTCTGGCTCTGTAGTTTTATCAGACTTGAGTCAGAAACTGGGGTGTTATGCACCAAGGTGTGATAAAGCGATAATAACGTGGGATGACTTCTCCACTGTGAAACTCTTCAGTTCACACGGCATTTCATACCACCCAACACTTCATATGGCCAAAGAGGGGCACTTTTGTTTTAGGGCACATTTCTGGGGGTGAGGGTGGTGAATTACCGATAATTTTAAAGTTCTTTCATGACCTGTTGACCCCTCCTGTTTATATTATTTAAATATTTATAACACAGCCATACTAATTAAACAGACTAATATATAAACACATATTCTGAAGATTTAAACAAGCATTAATGTGAGAGTAATTGATATGTAGCAATCTGATACACTTATATATACCCCAAACAGTCTGAACCCCTAAAAAGAGGGACACCAGGGAGGGTAAGCAGGACAGAATAATTTGGGTCTCAAAGAGGGATCCTTGGGAGGTGTGGCATTCTCTGGACCCTATGCATTAACATACCTTCCAGGTGGGCTTGATTCTATTACCAGAGCTAAAAATAAAACAGGTGCTTTTTTTTTTTTTTTTTATAAGTCAGTTTTTGCTATCCTATTACCCGACTTGTGAAAAAAAAACCAAACCGCGGTAATTATACATACCGCCAGTCAAAAAAAAGCCCATAGGAAACAACTAAAAACAGTGTGTAATTAGTATCCTATTACCCGCGCTCAGTATTACCTCCTGTTTTGTGGTTACATTTAAGTCGGAAATTCTGCGTCTCAGAGGTTGAGGCGAAGAAGCCATAACGACAGTTTCAAAACCATCGTTCAAACAAAAGCAGTGCAAAATACAGTATACAGCATAGAAATCTGACATAAAGTGCCCCCCTTTGACATATTAACCCCACCTTTTAAAAGTTGACTTAAAGTGCTTTCTTTCACCACTTTAATTTGACTAATATTGTTCACATTCCACATTTTAACCCTTCCCCTTCAAAATTCGACTTACAGTGCTTTCTTTCACCACATTAATTCGACAAATATTGTTCATAGTCGACAATTTAACCCTTCCCCTTCCAGATCCGACTTACAGTGCTTTCTGTCACCATATTCGAATATTGTACATCTGACATATTAACCCACCTCTTACAATTTGACTACAGTGTTCCCATAAGTTTCTTTCACCATTTTATTTTATTTATTTATTTCAACATGTTTTATTGCTATAAAGTCCATTACAGAGATTCAGTATTGGTAAGGAACATTTGTTGACAAGTGTGGGAAAATAATTCTGCATAGGTACATAATAACATGACAACTGGATCCATACATTAAACTATTGCATTATGACTATATATTGAAATAAGTAGAAGAATAAACATTGCATGACAAAAATATAAATAGTTGTTTGAATCTTCACTAGGGACTTATCTTGTGATAGTAGAACAATGTTTAAATATTATAAGATATGATGGCGCAAGGGAAAGAGACAGAGGAGAGTTTAATAGTGAGGAAAGAGAGGAAAATCAATCAGCACTAATCTCCCTTTGTTTAAAATCATGTTCCAATAAAGGACCAGGAGGGAGAGGACTGGGGGAAGAGGGCACAAGGGGCGCAGGCAATACTCCTCTCCAGGGGACACCTCTTTCGAAGGAGAACATGAGTGTCCTTAAAACATCTCTGCACTCAAGTGCATGTAATCTTGCGACTGAATCAATGACTAGATCAGGTTATTTGAATTAAGCTTGTTCCTCAATCTCTAGTACTAATGTAGGCATATTTTTCAGGATGGATACCATCCGTTGTTACAGGAGTATCATATGTACCATTTCCCCCAGCCAGAAGATCACAAATGCCTAGTAATTTTGAACTTTAACTGCTGCCCTAATGTGAATGAATAGCAAATGACCTGTGAGAGCACCAGGTGCACCACAACTCCTCAAAGGCCTCCAGAGAACCCGTGGCTATTGCATGTAGCCTCTCCAGCTCATACATCCAATCCACCCCATCCTTCCACATTGTAATTATCGGTGATAATGTCGATTTCCATAGTTTGGGGATCAAGCATCGTGCATGGTGTATCAGGACTTTCAGGTGTGATTGAAGGGGCGAGGGAATCAGAGGGGGTTGTTGTAATACCATAAACAGACAAGCGATGGGATCTAAGGGGATTATGACCTCAAATATGGAATTAAGGTGTCTCACTACCCCGTCCCAGAACCCCGATATTAGTGGGCAGGACCACCAAATATGTATAGGATTACCTACTTCAGCAGAACACGTACAACACACAAGTTGGGATCCAGGGAAAATTTTGTGCAGCTTGTCTGGTGTGTAGTTCCACCGGGTAAAGAATTTGTAGCTAGCTTCCTTCATCATTGAGTTGGTTGTAACTAAGAGCATGTCCTTCAGAATATTAAACCACTGTTTAGTTGTGAATAACAGTCCCGTTTCCGTCTCCCATGCTAGCACGAAAGCAGGTTTTATTCGTCTATCATCTTTTAAGAGTAGACGGTATTAGAGTTTGGTCAGTGTTTTAGTGAATATGGCTCCTGAACTAATATCCCTCTCAAATGAAGTTAGATTTCTATGAGTGTGGCCTGCTGCTAGTAGTGACCTAATAATAATGTGCGATCTGTATATATTCCCATTTAGAGAAAGGAGGAAGAGAATATGTGTCCTAATATTTCAAAAGATGGAATCCCCGTTTCGCTCATCCAGCGCTGAAGAGTATGTATGCCTGTGTTTGTCCATAAGGTGAGAGAGTTAGGCGAGGAACCCGGTTCAAACCCTGGGTTACCCACTAGGGGTAGCAAAGGAGACGGGAAAGGAGCTGCGGATGTCAGAGAATTAAGAGTCCCACGAGTGTACCAGATGATGAAGCACCAGGTGTGTTATGAACTCTCTCGGTCTGTTTCTCGGTTGTAACCAAAATACATTCTGTAACATAGTGATAGAGAGAGAAGAAGTAAGTGCCCGGATCCAGTCTTTCCCTGGGGCCTTAATGACATCTAGTAGAAGGGAAACTGCGGTCGCTTTACAATATCTAGCGATGTGTGGAAGCGCCACTCCCCCTGTATCTAAAGATTCATAAAGGAGAGATGCCGGTAGATGTGGTTTTTTATGTGCCCAGATGAAGTCATTAATTTAAAGACTGATGTTTATTGATCTGTATTCTGGAGAAGCTAAGGGGGAGTGTCCTAAATGTATACATAATTTTGGGCAGCGTCATCATCTTCACCAAACTCACTCTACCAAACCATGGTAAATAAAGTTTGCTCCACTTCTGAAGGTCTCCTGTTTTAACATTTACCAGTTGGGCATAATTGTCTGACATCATGGTTCGAAGATCTGCGAACAGATTAATACCTAAATATTTTATTTTCTCCAGTGGCCACTGAAAGGGAAAACGGGTCTTCAAGGAATCCTGTAAAGGTGTGGGCATATTCAGATTCAGGATTTCTGATTTAGTGTCATTCATTTTGAAGTTGGAGAGACATCCGAACTCCTGAAGTAGGGTTAGTAATGCTTGTAAAGAGTCCTCAGGATTCGATCTATATAATAAAATATCATCTGCGAAAGCAGATAACCTAGTTTCTCCTCCCCTACATGGCAGTCCGCGGATGCCTGGGTGCAGTCTGATTGTGTTTAGTAAGGCCTCTAAAGATAAAATAAAAAGGATCGGGGAAAGAGGGCATCCCTGATGCGTCCCATTTGAGATCTAAAAGGATTTGGAATGAAACTCACTGATTTTTATTCTTGCAGTCGGGTTTGAATAAAGGCTTATAATCTGGTGACGCATCTCCCTGTCCATGCCCAGATATTCAAGCCGTTCCCCTAAATATGTCCAGCTGACCCGGCCAAACGCCTTCTCAGGGTCAACTGTGAAAAGTAATGATGGAATATGCTGGGAGATGGCGGAGTAGATCAGTGAGATTGCTTTTGCGGTGTTGTCATGTGGCTCCCGTCCCGGACACAAACCCAGATTGGTTGAAGTGGAGTAGATCTGGCAGAAATCTCTTAATTCTGTTCGCTATAAGTTTTGCATAGAACTTGGTGCCGTTGCTCAATAATGAGATTGGTCGGTAATTTGAACATTGCAACCAATCTATCTCGGGTTTCAGTATCAGGGTTACATGAGCTTCCAGTGCAGATGGAGCAAAATTGGCCCCTTCCAGGATTGCATTAAAATAATTAAGCATATGCGGTAAAAGGGATTAGCTAGGTCTTATAGTACACTGTTGGGCTTTTACCCAATGGTGAGCTACTAACAACCTTTCGAAGTTCTTCAGTCGTGAAGGGGGAGCACGAGTGATCTAAAGTATCCACCTGTAGCTTTGGAAGGGCCAACTGATTCAGAAATGTTTTAATTTTAGTGAGAATAGATGCGTCATTTTCAGGAACACCATGTGACTTAAGTTTGTATAAGTCACTGAAATAGCTTCTGAAAGCTTCTGCTATTTTCGGGAACGTGGAGCAAAGCTCATTATTAGTGTTTTTTATCAGAGAAATATAATGATCCTTTCTTTTTATCTTGACAATATGTGCCAACAACTTTCCACATTTGTTCCCATGGAGGTATTTTGAATATCTGGTCCATAGGAATGATTTCTGCTTTACTGCAGATTTTTGCAACTCCTGATAGTCTGTGGGACTATGGGAGTGTTGATGTTTGAGTTTTTGTTCTTTCAACGCAGAGAGCATAGAATTCAGTCTACCTAGCTGTTCCTTCTTCCGTTGTGCTCCTAATTTAATAAAGTGTCCCCGGATGACACACTTGTGGGCTTCCCATAATGAGATTTCCGACTCGACCATGCCATTGTTTTCTGCGAAGTAACGTGTTATCCACGAGGAGATCTGCGTCTCCTCTGCCTGACCCCCAAGAAGAAGATCATTGAGGCACCAGGCAAAGGAGCCCACGTGTTTTGCTTTCCAGATTGAATATCAGTATCACTGGTGCGTGGTCAAATCATGTAATTTGGCCGATAGACACGTCTACCAAAGTGTGAAGTTTATATTGATCTAGCAAGAGTAAATCTATACGTGTATATCTATTGTGGCTAGGTGAGTAGTATGTATATTCTTCTGCAGTTGGGTGCAGCAAACGCCATGAATCAAACAAATGTGCATCTTGTAACAGCATTTTGCATCTCTCTAGGGTGTAACGCAGTACAGTGGAGTATCCCTCAGAGCAGTCAACACTCGGATCTAGCGGTACGTTCAAATCCTCTCCTAAAATCAATTGGCCTTGTCTGAAACCCTCAAGCTATTGAAGCATTTTGGAAAGGAAGGCTTCCTGTTTGGTGTTCGGAGTGTAAAAGCTAGCGAGGGTAAACATAGAGCCACAGAGCATGCCTCTAATAAATAGCGACCATCAGGATCTGAACAGGAGTCATGATTCACCCAGTCTAATTGCTTATGAAGGAGAATGGAGACTCCCCTTTGTTTCTTGTTGTCCTGGCAACAAGCATGCCATCCTGTGGGAAAAAAATTTAGATTTAAATGAGGACGATCTGGCTAGGGGAAGATGTGTCTCCTGTACCATGACTAAATCAGCCTTTTGTCTCTGGAAATCTCTCAGCGCAATGTTCCATTTTTCTGGAATATTGAGGCCCCTGGCATTAACTGAGAAAACCGTCACGTGTAGATTTAGAAGTCATAGGTAATTCAAATATGTGTGACATCTAGCCCAGTCATTCACCCCCCCAGCAATGCCAAACATAGAGGTAAAAGAAATAGAGGGAAAGAAAGAATGAAGAGTAAAACCATCAAGATAGACAGTTTGCAAAAGAAAATATAGATGTTGGAAGGTGGCTGTTCTAACCGAATCAGAACAGCCCACCACCATTTTTCACGTCAGGAACTACAGTTGATCCCTGGGGAGGGACTAAACTGAATTAACTATGACTACCTCCCCACACAATTAATCATTATCAGTTTCTGCAATGGATAACAATAAACATTTAAATAACAGTTTACTTTCAAATAAATCTACATTCCAAAACCCCTCATTTTCGCCCTTTCTACAACATCGCCCTTCTCACCCCACCACCTGCCACGGGGGGGCCTCAGTGCTATTACTCAACACCAAAGTGCCCCCCATGATGCATATCGGAACTACCAATGCAACCCAGATGACCTACTCGATGAGCCGAAGAGAGACCCGGCCCCCCCCCCATAAACTGGAGGGGCTCCCGTCCACCCCGACCCACACAAATAGGCTATGTGGTCCCACAATCAGTTTACATAGTACATTCACTGTAGTATCATAGAAAAATAGATCTAGTGTTTAGGATGTATTCTACGTAAATCTTCACCAGTACTTAGAGGTTCACTTTGTCTGTACACACAGAGCAAGCCTTGAGTACCCCAGAACTCCCAACATAATTTTTTTTTTTTTTTTTGATTGTGGTAATTCCCTCGAACTGGGCTGCCTCTTGCATATCTGATGGGCCACTTGTCTCCCTTATGTCGTTGTACAACAGAATATTACATCGAACCTCCTACCCCTTCAGTATGGTCATATCGCAAAACCACCTATATGTAGTATGTTCCCATCTTACTCTAACAATTTTACTAACGGGAGAATATTGGTAGGAAGAAATACTGCAACTGCGTGAATACCTACAGGTAACTTATATTGGTGTCCCCCCTAAGTGGAGCAAACAATATACACTCCACACATAAGAAACAAACATTTAAATTTAAACAAAAAATGTAAACAAACCGTGTGAATGTTCATGGCTCCATTCCCTCCCCCCCCCCCCCCCAGGGCCCAGGGAGCCGATACAGACAAGACCCATGAGGTACTCCCCCACCACCCCCAATACCTCAATAATACTAGAATTTTCAAAGCAAGTACGTCCTGATTCCTCCATGAATCAGTCCAGGGTTTATAGCATCTGTCAGTCGATACAAAGATTGTGGCTTGACAAATAGCTGCGGGTATTAGGAAGTCAATTTAGTTCTAAGTTCAATTGACAGAGATGCCCTGGTCTTCCTCTTCCCTCTGCCTCTTCTGTTTTGAAATTGAGATTATATTCCACCTGTCCGCTTTTCTCCTCACAGGATGACCTCTGGTACCGTTGTCAGAGTCGTTACGCCTGTCTTCAGCACCCATACGGAGAGGTGGGATCCCCAGCTCCATCAGAAAGACGATGTAGCTTCACGTACACATATTACCACTTGTGTTCCTTTATGTAGAACGATCAGAGAGAAAGGGTATCCCCATCGATAATGAATTTGAAGCTCTTGTAAATGGTCTGTTAAGGTCTTTAATGCCCGCCGTTACTGTAGAGTCAGCACTGAAATGTCCTGAAAAATCATTCTAACAGAACCCATGTAGTTGATCTCTCCCATCTCTCTACCCTTTTTGAACACTTTTTCTCGATCTTGGAAGTTCAAAAAATAGCATATCACATCTCTTGGCGGGTCTTCAGGAGATAATCTAGGCCGCAGTGCTCTGAGTTCTTTCCAGAACCATTGGGGAATCTCCCTTTAGACCCATAACATCAGAAAACAAAGAATGCAATGCTTTCTCTAACTCAGTCGGTGAAATAGACTCAGGGATACTCCTGAATATCAGATTATTCCACCGTGCTGTATTATCCATGTCATCCAGTTTTTCGGTGAGTAAATTGATAGTGTCATCCTGTTGAGCTAATATCTGGGTCAAGTTATGCTGTTCCTGGGTAGATACCTCCCGGTCATGCTCAAGAGTGTCAACTCTTTGACCCAGTGAAGAGAGATCCTTCCTCAATTCCGAAATGTCCTCTTTCAATGCTGTCTTGATCTCTACCAACAGACTTTTGAGATCATCCTTTGCAGGGAAACAATCCAAATTGTCTCGGCGGATGAGTGGTGTATCTAACTACCAAGTTAGACTTGCTTCGGAGTAGTTTATCGGGTTAAACTGTATTTAATCTACGATTTAGTTCATCGCCATGTGGAGCATGTATTTTAAGCAGTCATCTTGGTGCAGCATGCCTCTTTCACCGTTTTAAATTCAACATTTTTCTTCTCCTATTTTTTTCAACATGCCCTCGTATTTTGTTTTGCAACATTAACCCTATGAGTACCAGAGAGGTAGCAATGCATTTTAATGTGTTTCCTACCCCTCTGGAACACATAGGGTTAAGACTGATTGATTTTTTTTTTTTCTTGCCTCCAGCAGGAATACAGTAATGTATACATCTATATTAAATGTATTTCTGTGCTAATTCAAAAATAGTTTACTAATAAGAATAAGCCTGAGCCAAGAGAGAGCCGTGTGGGCCCATGTGGTTACAGAGTTCTATGAACAAAGCCTTCGGGAACTCTTTGGCACAGAAAGGGTTGATGTACTGAAATAATTAATGGTGTATGTGAAATATCAGTGAAGATAAAAACGAATGTTTATATTGTGACGTATATATAAAAAAAAAAATGTGAGGTCAGACTCCGGCAACATTCCAGTGCCTGATCTTCGGTATTTTGCCTAGATCATTACAGTATACAAATATACCATAATTCCTGCCACAGAATTCAATCAGCTTTAACACAAAATAATAAGAATGATTTGGGCATTCAGCGGTCTGATGCTGTTTGTTGGTTATTCAGGACAATTTATGACCCTTATGTGTGTGTCTATAGATCCAGTAAAGTGGGCACTCAAAGCTAGATGAACGCTGTGTGTGTGCTTTTATGGGGCTTTCACAGCGCTAGTTGAAATGCAATGTTGCCACGCCTAGTGGCAATCAGTGGGAACTCCCGTTTGATAGCAGGATGTAATGGATCAAGAATCTTGTCCCCTGCTGACCCATGGGCTCTACCACAGCAAAAGGGAGAGCACTGCCATCTTAATGGTGTGTAGAATGATTGGCAGCACTCTCCCTCTGTGAACAGCCAATCCTACTGCCTAAGCCAGCCCCCCAGTTTGTCAGCTATCGGGGCTTCACACTGCTCCATTTCTTCCAAGCTCCCCCACTGGAGAGGATTGCCAGGGGAATGTCGAAGATTGCCTTAAAAGGTACTTCATCACAGAGCTCTTCCCTGATCACGTCATACGGTCTTACAATGATCGTATAACCTTTTTTTTTTTTTTTTTTTTTTTTTTTTACCATAGCATGTTTTTGAAACAACTTTTTCTCAGCCCTAGTTAATATACTATAATAATATTGGCAAGCTCAAATTGGCATTATCAATAGTGCTCAAATAGTTACATATATGTATACTCAGGAGAGCAGCAGAACAGTATCTAGGCTATATATGCAATTTAAATAAGAGAGCCTGGGTATAAAATCCTGACCTTTTACTAATTAATAACCTGTGGCCTTCTATATATAATAATAATAATAATAATAAACCATGAGGTTTAATGCCATGCTCTAACCAAAACCATCATAAGCTTGCCTGCCCCATTACAATTAATGTTCCGATATACTATTACGTGTGGGGGGCACATAGCCATATGCACTAAGGAGTAGGTATGCAAGTCGAAGGGTGGGGAGGTGAAGTTTCCCGTTAGCATACAGGTTTTCGAACTTATGGTGATGTGTAAGGGGGCTGCCACCGACTGATCACTGTGGCTCAGCCCTGAGCTCTCTACTGTCTTTACGATGCTCTCCCCTTGCTGGCTGTGTGTCACATACATTGAGGAACTAGTAAAGTGCTAGGACTTCATTTTCCCACCCCCCTTCGCCTGTTTGCCACTTTAGTGCATCTCTCCCTAGATGAACTGTAGCTGATTTGTCTAGACCAGTGAGTCTTGATGTTAACCCTTGAGACACACCAACGATTCATGTTTTCTGGCTAGCCCAGGTTTAGTACAGGTTGTTAATAAAATTAAATTAAAGAGGTCATTAAAACCTGACCTGTTGGTCTTTTCCAAGGATTGCAGTTGAGAATCACTGATTTAGACACCAGAGGAAACCATTCATGTAAAAAAAAAAAAAAAAGAGAGCCGTCATAACTTTGGAATGACCTTGCAATATATCTTTTTTTCATAAAACACTTGTCCTTTAAGGGTTGTATGTAGAAAGAAAAGGTGATTTAGTCGTAGATGGTTTCATAGTTGGTTGGTCATCTCGATTATATGGCCTATGTTCGAAAGGCAAGTGGGGTTAAAAAGTACCTCCACAAGCAAAGGAAAGTGCTTTATGTATGCTATACAGTGTTTTAATAGACAATTTAAGATATGTGTGATACTTCTAGTGGTGTTAATTGGAAATTGCATTAGAGTTGGATGATGCTTTTTCATGCAAAGCACCAGTCTTGTGTTTCTATTAATTTTGGAACAAATCCATTGCACCATACAGGCATATATATATAGTTCCAAATCCCTATTAATTTAGAATGGGGTTTTATTCTCTTGAATCAGTGATTCTCAACCAGCGTACAGTGCCACAGCCATCAACATAGAGTGCCCCATGTTTTCTATGACAACTTTGACAAAAATTTAAATATTGACTTTTAAATGTACACTTATGGAAATTGGTAAACACAATGTGTATTTTATCATTATGAATGTGAGACCTAATAACAACTGTATATTCATGTATTGTACCCATCATTATGCCCTTGCTAAATTACATTAAATATGTTAGGGGTGCCCCAAAACTACCAGGTTCCATGTTTGGGTGCCTAGAGCAAAAAAGGATTGAGAACCACTGACTTGAACGTTAGAGAGGTTTCCAACATTGCAAGTTAATCCTCAGTGCTAAGCAATGCATTTTAGACTTGTCTTGCATTTGGTTTGTTTCAAGCCCACTTATATCAGTGTAGTTGGTTTGCCCTTTTCTTTTTAACTGATGCCTAAACTAACACATTTCATAATTTATCATTGTGTTGAAAAGTGATATGATTTGAAACTGTCAGTGTAGAAGTGCTGTTCAGACGATGCCTATGGTAGTTTGACCTTGTTGCTATAATAGGTGCTAAAGTTACTTGTAGACAAACAACACAGTAAGGGCTGCACTGAGCAAGCCAAAGTGTCAATTCAGGGGCAAGCCAACTGCACCATAGGGAAGAAATGCCTTAGAGGTTAAGTGCGCAATTTTAAAGCAAGAGGAATTCTGAGAATGTCTCCTGTGGTACAGTTGGTGTTCCCCAGTAATGCACTCCTTTAGCTTATTGAATAAAGTTGTGGGTTTCCAAGACAAGCAGAAACAATACATGAAATGGTAACTACCCAAGGACCGAAAGCTTCCTTACAGATTAATATTTCACATTTAAGCTTAAAACCTTGTATTTATGATGCAAATTCTGTTGCACATGTTAATAAACAACACCTTTTCATCTCTACACAGGGACATTGAACCTCACAATGGCAGCAGCTGTTTCTTTACACGAGAATGTTATGAGAAATATTCTCTGGGTCCAACTCTTGCTGAACTTGTCCTTCTCACTACCAAGTAAGTAGAATTCGTTCAAAATGCTTACATTTATACACCTACGTTGTGCAGATATTGTTCTAAAAAAACATGTTCAAAATGTCTATATAACCTTTAGTTGGAGTGTTGTTACTCAGGGGGTATTTAATGGCTGGATAGTCCTCCAACTATCTGCTCTCTTGACATTCCCTCAGTTATACTTTTGCCTGAGCTATTAAGCGAACACAAGGAACAGGTAAAATTGTAGGGTGTGCCTTGGAGGGGCACAGAAGAAACTGAAATACCGGTGAGTAAATTTCTCCTTCTTCTGTGTCCTGCACCACAGCAACAGCTTTGGATAAACCCAAGTAGTGAAATAGAAAGGAGGGAGAACCACCACAAGAGTTAAGATAGGAAGCACACCCATAGCCCAAAAGAAAAAGGAGTGCTGCAGGACCCAAATATCATACTGTGAAGAGAACAGATGGAAAAAGAGGAAGATGGGACAGAACAGATACTACCGTCATATAGGCACAACTGCTTGTCGGACCTTTCTCCCAAATTTTTCTTTCAATAAAACCTGGACTTCCACATGGTAGTGCTTTATAAAAGCAAACAGAGAACCATGTCACGGCTCTATACATTTTTTTCTAGGAGGCAGAACCTTATTTGCCCAGGGTGTTGAAACTTACCTTGTAGAATGAGCCTTCACTTCTAATGGTGGCTGCTTCCTTATAAGAAAGTCTGAAACCATCTGGCTAATGATGCCTTGGATTCTATTGATCCCTTAAATTGAGAAGTCATAAACAGAGAATCCAATGTCCTGAATTCCCTGGCCCTTTCCAGGTAGATATACACCTGACCAAGTCCAGTATGTGAAAGCATGGTTTTGCCTTGCCCTTTGGGTTAGGGGCAGAAAGATGGTCAGGTTGGCCTGGTTCAGGAAACCACCTTATTCTAGTGAATTACCAGATAAGGGGATTTACAGGAAAAAGCCTGGAATTCACAAGCTCTTTTTGCAGAGGTAGTAACTGTAAACAAAAATGTATTTAGGATGGGAAACTTAATGGATGAACTGCCAATGGGCTCAAACAGGGGGACTGAAATAATTGCTCCAAAACAATATTTAAGTTCCATTGGGGAGTTAACACTCTAATTCTGGGTCTGGCTTTATCAATTGATTTAACAACTTTCTTCACAAAGGGGTCATCTGCAAATCGGTTTGCTAAAAGAGCTGATAAAGTAGATCATTGAACATTATAGGGATAGTTTATAGGGATAGTAATACTTAAAATATAAAAAAATGTTGTAGGGTCTATCCCCCTGAGTAAAACAAGGGTACTCCCACTGCTGAAAGGTGTTTTATTCAAAAGTTATTACAGCTCAAAGTTGAATTTTTTAGGTGCAGTGTCACAGTGGCCTGAAATTGTACAGTGGCGCTGTTGCTACACCATCCTATGGAGATTAATGGTCCCGGAACCAGAGCTGTCCATAGGATGGTGTAGCAACAGCGCCACTGTACAATTTCAGGCCACTGTGATATTGCACCTAAAAGTTCAACTTTGAGCTGTAATAACTTTTGAATAAAACTCCTTTCAGCAGTGGGAATACTCTTATTTTACTCAGGGGGATAAACCCTACAACATATAATATATATTTTTTTTTTTACAGTTTAAGTATTACTATCCCTTTAATGGATATAGAGGTTAAACCTAGCTCAGACCCATCTTGGAGAAAATTCAGTATCTTAGCAGATGTGAAAGACAGTCTATCAATACCCCTCTGCGAACAAAAGGATCTAAATGTATCCCAGACCCTGTAGTATAACTTAGAGGCAGAGGCTTTCCTCCCTGAAATGATCATCTTTGCTACTTTTCTTGATGGCCACCTGAATAACAATGACTGACACTCATCCTCCAAGCTGTTGGCTACAAGAATGCAGCATTTGGATGGTAAATAGGACCCCGACTGAGAAGCTCCTGAGATAGTGGGATATATCAAGGTTAGGAGACTGATTGTTGGACCAGGTCTGAAAAACAAATTTTCCTTGGCCACTAGGAGCTATCTGTATCACTTCTGGTTTCTCTTTCTTGATTTTCTTGACAGTCTCTAGAAGGAGAGGAATGTGAAGATAAAGGTAGGCCAGGTGAAAGTCTTATTAGGCCTTCAGGGCATCCTGACCTAGAGCTTTGGGATCCATCCATTGGGAGAAGTAAAGGCTGCACTTGTTGTTCAGACTGGGTGCCAATAGATCTACCAAGGACCTTCCCCCTTCTGTGAACTAGCTATTTAAATATCCTCGAGTCTGGATACACTCTCCTTGATCCATCTGTATTCACTCTGCTTAGCTAGTCTGCTTGAACACTTCTGCTTCAGGTTATATGACAGGCTGATGTCATCTCTAGATTTTTCTCTGCCTATCTCACGACAGCCTCCATCTCCTTGATTAATTACCTGAATTTTGTATCTTTTTGGTTCTTTAAGTAGGAAACTACTTCTATGTTGTCCACTCTTATGTCGACTGCTTTTTTCAGTATTTGGTTTCTGAATGCTTTGAGGCATTTCCTCATTTCCAACATGTTTATGTACAATGAGGTGTCCACTGACCACCATTGTCTTTGGGCTGAGAGGCCCTTTATGTTCCTCCCACCCCAGCAGACTGGCATCCGTAGTTATGATTTTTCCAATGAGGTTCTTCTAAGGGTCCACCAAGCATCAGGTTTCTCTTGCTCAGCCACCAAACCAGATGTATCCTGACTGATTTAGTAGAGGAATCCTCTAAGATGTCCTGTCTTGCTGATTGTTCCAAAATCTTAGAACATTCTGTTGAATTTTCCTGAGGTGTGGCCTGGTGCATGGAACCATCTGTACTGTGTTTGTGAGAACGCCAAACAATTCTGTAAAATCCTGGGGTGTGTATTTTCTAAGGTGTCAGCACCCCATGATCTTAACCTTAGGGAGCCCCTCGCATTAATAGAGCTGAGAATTTTACTAACCACTTAATGATGTCTAGCAAGGCTTCTTTGATGGCAACAACTTCCTTTAGTAACTGATGAACGAATCTGCTTTCTCTTCCAATTCAGATAGCCAAATGCAGAGAGTTCTAGCTATACAAGTCATAACTGTGACAGCTTTCAGATTTTGGCCTACCATAGAATATTGTTTCTTCAGGGAGCTCATGAGGTTTCCTTCCATTGGATCCTTCAAAGAAGAACTATTCTCCATTGAAATTGTTGCTAGCTAAATGGGCAACTGCCACATCAATCCTAGGAGGAGTAATCCATTGCTTGACTTCCAATTCTTCAGAAGGAAACATCCTCTGGAATCTTTTGCCACCTTTTTTCCATTCTGCTCTCACAATATATTGAATGGAATGGTGAACAGGGAAAACTGGAGAGGATTTCTTATTTCTCAGGCTATGTCCGTTATATTCAGTTCCTTCTGGACCTCAGTAAGATACAATGTCTTTCTCATACTTTTGAGTAATGGATATATCTTATCCAGATTAAATTAACCTACCTCCTCCACAACCCCCTGCCTTTTTCTCTGAAGAGTACAGAAAATCCAAATTCCAAAGGATTGGAAGGTCATTCTGCTGTTCTGTTTTAGAGAATGGGTCTTCATCTGGGTCCTTTCTTAGGCATAGCTGCTTCTTGCTTAGCTGCAAAAGACTGATGCATGGATGATAGAAATCTTGGAATTGAGAGAGCATAGCTTGTCCTTCTGCCTTTCTAATGCAGTCCTGACCTATCTTGGCTGGGTCAGATGGCAATAAAGAATTGTAACAGCTTGCACATGGTCTAAGTATTTGGTTTCATCCTCCTTGGTATTAGAGGGCTCAATAGGAGTCTACTCTTTGGAGGCAGAGGACTTTGTGTAGGAAGACACAGATCTTGATCCCCAGACAAAGTAAATGCAGGAGAAAGACAGAATGCAGTGGATTTTGTGTCAAATATCCCCTTACCAGTGAACCAGGCTGAAGCGTTAGCTGGTGCTTTAAATAGAAAGATAAAACTGTGCTTGCGTTCCATCAGTGGAATGCACACTAGCCAAAGTCATGTTCTGATCCTCTTAGGAAAAAGTAGATAAAGGAGAGTAGCGACTCCAGGGCCAAAAGGCATGGGATGCGTGGCATCACTTGCAGGCAGTTTAATTTAAAGATATGTGTTCCAAGCCAGAGTGCAAGAAAATTAAAGCTATTCAGTCAGGTGGAAAGAGGAGAAAGTAGGGCTTCTTCAAAAGGGAAGCATAGTTGTTCACGCATGCTTGTCTCTTAGCAGAAACAGGGCAGGCAAAGGATGCGGCTGAGGGGAAAAAAAAAAACCTTCATTAAAACAAAGGAGGAAGTTGGAGGACCAACCTCTGTCCTCTAAATTAGTAGTACCAAGAATAACTGAGAGAGGTTCAGGAGAGCCGCTATTTATTTTGTTGTAACCAACAGAACATGGGCTGGTCATATTGCTAAATGAATGGTAAACTGAAGAACACTGATCTAATGTGAAAACTTGGCCTTGTGTCCTAGACTACCACTAATGTGCTTTGCTAGTGCAATTTCATGCTTACCTAGTAATTCTCCCGATCCCGCACTAATTCTTGCAGGTTCAGGTGACTGGCTGCTATGGAAACTGAGAAGCAAAAACCTCATAACACTAAAGCGATTGCACACAGCTGGGATTTCAGCACTGCACAATTTAATTAGTACTATGGGGTTTGTGCCGTTCAGAAGTTTGTCCTTCTTAGCTCCCATTGCAGCCAGTGATTAATCAGAGGGGAAGTCCAGCAACCTTCACCCAGCCCTGCAAGAATCAGTGTGCGGAATCAGATGAGTGAGTGGGCCAGTAGCTACTGGAGCATTTTAGTTGTAGCCAGTGGGTTTACTTTTAAAAAGTTGCACGCAAAAGAGCGAGCAACCACTTGACACATTAAAGCAGAACTACCACCCTAAATAAAGTCGGCCCCCAATTATTTGGCATATGGCGACTAGCTTCTTAATGGTGCTATTATCTCACACAAGTAGCCGGTTCTGAAGTAATCCTTATTCTTTGGAGACGGACACCCAGGCTTCTTGCGTTAGAGCCGTCTGCGTGCCTGCTACGTCTGTCCCTTCCGGTGCCTTAAAGTGTATGTATCGCCTATGCACAACATTCTATAAATAGTTAGGTGACACATCCAATAGCATTAAAACCATATTATTTTATTTATACTTCCGTTTGGTTTAAATGTAACTTGTAAAAGTCTGGGCTGCAGCCACTTCAGTATAGACTGCAGCCCGACGCTCTGCCTCTGCTCTCATCCTTCCTCTTATGACGGAGGCTTCAGTCTGGAAGCTGGAGCGGCCTCATTGGCTAGATATCGATCTCTGCCAACAGGACTGCTCCAGTTTACTGATAGACGCCTCTGTCACTGGAGGAGGGAGGGGAGCAGAGGCAGAGCTCTGTAACCACAGAGAACCGCAGAGAACTGCAATCACCTGGAAGTGGCTGCAGCAGATACTTTTATAAGTTACATTTAAACCAAACGGAAGCTTAAAAAATAATAGGTTTTAATGCTATTGGATGTTTCACCTAACTATTTAGGGGATGTTGTGCATACGTGATACCTTCACTTTAAGGCACCATGAAATTCCTCCTAGAGGAGACCGGAATGGACAGCGCAGGCACGCAGACGTCTCTAAGACAAGATATCTGAGGCAAGCCTGGCTTCCGGTCTCATAAGGATTACATCAGATCCGGCAACTTGTGTGAGATAATAGCACTATTAAAAGTACAGTAATGTCCCATAAAAACTTTTTATACTTTTATAGGGCTGAAGAAAATAAGAAGAATGGTACAAACCCTATCTCTCAAACTGCTATGGTAGGCACTGAAAGTTCGCCCCTCTCTCCCTTTCATACGACTCGAGGAGGCTCTGCAGCAGAGCCGAAATTGTGGTATGGCAAAAGAATTACTTAATTGGAAATGTCTACAAAGTGTGCCTGGTTTGCATTTCCCCCTCTGGTCCCCGGGACCAGAATCTCCTTCTGTCAGCTAGACTCTAACGTCAGGAGAAGGAGAGAAAGGGGTGAACTTTAGTGCAAATATCTCTCAAACCATAGTGATTTGAGAGGTAGAGTTTGCACCATTCTTATTTTCTTGAGATCTACAAAACTATAAAAAGTTTTTATGGGACATTACTGTCCCTTTAAGAAGCTAGTCGCCATATGCCTAATTATTGGAGGGCCGTTTTATGTACGGTGGTAGTTCCGCTTTAACTATGTTGCCTGGATAAAAGTGGCGACATGACAGCACGAGATTCTCATGTCTCCTACTGAACGGTCGTATAGAATACGTCCATAGGATGGTGTAGCAACAGCGCCACTGTACAATTTCAGGCTACTGTGATATTGCACCTAGAAAAAAAAATTCAACTTGTGAGCTGTAATAAATTTTGAATAAAACACCTTTCAGCAGTGGGAGTACCCTTGTTTTACTCAGGGAGATAAACCTTACAGCATATTTTATTTTATTTTATTTATTTTTTTTTACATTTTAAGTATTGCTATCCCTTTAATGAAGAAGAAAAAAGCAAACCAGAAGGAAAGCACACCAACAGGTGTAATAGATAAAAAGTAGAATGTTACATATAGGATGTGAATAGCACCATACTTACAATTTCCACACAGATTCATATGCTGGTCAGAAAGGCACACGGGAATTATAGGTATAAGTCCTATTCAGATGACATTTTGGTTAATTTTTGTTTGTGCTGATTGTAATAAGAGAGAAGTGCTAACAATTTACTTGAGGTTAGTTTCTACTGTTTTTGTATTAAAACAAAAAAAAGTCTGACACCTCATTTCAGTCCGTTAGAGATGGTAAAATAGAACAACAGACACCTGTCAAGATTGCTATGTATATCAGAGCACTGCAGAAGGAACCAGTGTTAACTACAGTGGATCATATAAGATTAGGTTTTTGGCCTCAGGGAAAAAATAGAAACTTTACAGACCACAAAGAACGGAGAAGACAAAAAGGCACTCAGCCTTCTATATTCTATAAAACCAGGGAGCTCTGGGGCCCTCAGACAGCAATTACAATTCCAAAAGATAGATGGTGTGTCCAAAACCGAGGAATAAAACCAAAATAAAAATAATGAACTATATAAAGTACCAACTGCGTGTGTGTTCCAGATTAGAACAATGTCGGGAGCACACTTAAAACCCCCAAGGCAATGATGTGCAAAACACCAAGTAGGATACAATTAATTTAGTAAAAAAGACTCAAAGCATATATAAAACAGTATCACATAACAATATACACAGTATTGGTGAACCTCATTCATTCTCTCACTTCATAAATTCTAACAACTACTTCAAAAGCATGGTAAGAGCCTTAGTAACAGAGAGAGAGATTGGATAACAAGATAGACAAGCAGACAGAGATATAAAGAGATTTGCTAACTGAGTCAGTCAGAAAAGGAAGGAAGAAAAGAAAAAACTGCTAGAATTTGACATCATGGGTCATATGTATAAAAACAAAAGTGGACCAATTGTGGGACACATTAACTTTTTCTTAACCCTTTGAGCGCCAGAGGAGTACAAACTCCACATTTAACCCCTTAACGCCCGTGTGCCTTGCTATGACAGTCACATGGTGTTTACATTAAGGCCCGGAGACGGTCATAGCATGTCGCGTACCTCCTCCAGGAGCAATGTATTGAATGCTCCAAGACACAAGTGGTCTCTCTCAATCCCCAGCGCGGCATGTCGGTACGAGTCACAGGTAACGTGTACCGGCACGTCGGAAACATCAAAGTGGTCCTTAAGGGAGTGTTGGTTCCCAGGACAGTAGACATTAAGGGGTTAATGTCATTGGGACATTTTCTTAAATCTGATAAACTTTGTTATTCCTGAGGGCCTGTGGGTGGTCAATGATGTGTTTATGGTTACTGTAGCTTGCTGGATTAAAGTGACCATGTTCTCAGGAAGAAATCTGTACTCTTTTGGGTCACAGTGCATTTCACCAGGTTGTTGGGCACCCTTGGCCCTGACTGGCACAGTGTGTAAGGTGGTCGTCTCTGCACGCTTTTGTCAAACACTAAAGTGTTATTTTGCTGGCTTCGGCTGAAGCCAGGTTTGTCTGGAAGGTCTTACAGGCTGTGGTGTCCTTGGCTGTCTGAGAACAGAACCCTGTTGGTTTCCTCTTATTTGGTTTTCAAGTGGACCTGTATGCTTGAATTTTTTTTACATATTTGAAAACTTTATTCAAAACTACCTATGTGTCAGGTTAACCAAAATTCCAGCAGATGTATAGTTTAGGAGATATTCATACACTTAAAGTGAAAATAATCTGGTACTGCACAGAGCTTTGCTAGCATATAAATGTCACTGATAACTTTCATTAGGTTGTGACACATCACTGAAAAAGTTCAATTAGCATATGAAATGTAACTGGTACTGCAATTTTCATAAATCATCTTATGGCAGCAAGTATGAATATATCCTTAATGGTATGTTTGCTGTTTTGGTTAACATGACAGTTTTTAAAGGGTTAGTAATGCTCCATTGAGTGGTAAGCCATAATGAGTCTTTGTACTGTATACTAATGCTCCCCATCAGCGGTAATTATTAGATCTGAAATCCGATCACTTGTATGGATAGATCACAATGAGGGACAACCTTCCTTCATCCAGTGTAAGGAAAACTATGCCCTTTGTCCCTCAACACAATCCACTTTCATGTCTGAGGGGAGGTGACTTACTGGACTTAAAAGGGGCGGGAGGGGGACAATTTATAATATGATTTCATTAGTAATATAGTGATTTCAGCATTACCACAGACTTGGAGAATTAGTATACAACATCGAAGCTCACCACTCTGTGAAGCTTTACTAACTCTAATGCAGTTTTCAAATATGCAAACTTGAATCAAGGTGAAAGGTCCACTTTCAGTTTCGTGTCTGTTGGCATCTGAGATACAGGTTGTACCAGTTTAGTACTCTGCTCCTGGTCTGTGATTTTTTTTGTCTGTTTTATACTTTATGAAATCTGGGTGGATTGCTTTGGTATATCCCATGGTTCCTGTGTTCCACACTGGACAAACAGGATTTATTGATAAATACACAAATATCCTCATTATCTTATCTGACCACAGAACTTCGTCCTGGAGAGAGAAAAAAAACTGGTTTGAAGCCCCAGATCGGGGGAGGGGGGTTGTCCTCTGTTAGGGGATTCCCTTTTGTTTCACTTCTCTTTTGCTTGCTTTCTTTTTTTTTTTTTTTTTTTTTTTTTTTTTTTTTTTTTTTTTTTGGCATCTCCTCCTGGCTATTACAGTCTTCCTGAGTCTATATTAGGTCGGGGACCGAGAACTGTTGGCCATCTTTCTGACTCTTCACGAATGGTGACACATACTCAAAGGGACTTGTGTCCCCGTCCTCATTCTCAACGACCATAAGAATTTAACGTACCTTTCAGAAGCTAAACGTTTGTCCTCTCGGCAGGCCAGGTGGGCCCTGTTTTTTTCCCAAATTTAATTATATAGTCTCCTATCTCCCTGGTACTAAAAATTATTAAAGCAGATGTGTTATCCCGCCAGTTCAGCTCAATCTCTAGAGGGAAGATGAGTCCCACACCTTTAGTACCTCCTGACCGCATACTACCTGTGATTTGTACTAGCATTACATCTCTGGGCGAGCAGATTTTGGCTGCCCAGGTATCTGCTCCACCCGACACGCCTAATGGGAAGTGTTTTGTACCTGAGACCGTACGGGTTAAGTTGCTTCAGACCTAACATACCACTAAAGATGCTGGTCATATAGGAAGGAATCAATATGGTCTGTTTCGCAACTTTTCTGATGGCCCAGGCTCCGGGCCGATGTCACAGATTTTGTGGCAGCCTGCCACGTCAGTGCTCAAAGTAAGACCCCCAGACAGCTTCCAGTGGGTCTTCTTCAACCTATTCGGAACGGTGTGTGTCCTTGGACACACCTCTCAATAGATTTTCTGGTTGATCTTCCTGTGTCGCGAGGTCATACAGTCATCCTCATGGTTCCAAAGATGGCTGTTTGTTCCTCTCAAAGTTACCGTCCGTCCAGGAATTAGCCGTGGTATTTGCCCTGGAGGTCTTCCGTCTGCACAGGTTGCCTAAGGTTATTCTCTCTGACCGAGGGAGGCAGTTTGTGTCCCGTTTTTGGCTTTCCTTTTGTAGACAGAGAGCTGGATGCCCATTTTTCTCCTCTGCCTATCACCCACTCAGTAACGGTGCTGCATAGTTATCCAACCAAGCCTTGGAACAGTTTATTCGGTACTGTACTTCGGATCATCATGACAATTGTGCTGATCTGTTACCTTGGGGGGAGTTTGCCCTCAATTGTGCCGTTAATTCTTCCTCTCGGATGTCTCCGTTCATGGCAAACTACCACTCTTTCCAGAGTCTTTCAAAGTGCAAAATATTCCGGCTCTGGAAGGGCATCTCAGGGAACTCTGTTCCACTTGGGTACAGGTGCATAAGTCCCTAATGAGATCCAGGCAACAGCAGTAGATTCTTACCCGTACCCTCCTACCAGTTGGAGAGAGAGTTTGGTTGTCTTCACGGAACCTTAACATCTGAGTGCCTTCCAACAAACTGGCCCTTCCTATGTTGGTTTTTTGGATTCTTCGTACAGTAAACACAGTTGTTTATGTTTTAGAGCTCCCGGCTAATATGCGCATTTCCAGTGTCTTCCATGTATCTCTTTTCAAACTTCTGCAATAGGTGTACTTCTATGCCCCCTAGTCCACATCCGATTATGGTGGGTAATCATGAAGAATATGAATTACAGAGCTTGGACTCTCATTTTTCCAGGGGCAAATTGCAATACTTTGTCCATTGGAAGGGTTATGGCCCAGAGGAATGCTCCTGAGTATCTTCCCATGATGTCCATGCTCCTGCTTGCCTCCGTACCTTTTATTCCCGTTTTCCTCACAACTGTCCTCTTCCGCGGGGGAGAGGTAGTTGAGGGAGGGGTACAGTCACAATCTCTTCTGAATGCGGACCGTGTGACAGGAAGCGGCCACCTCTGCTCTCACAGCCGGCTTACCCGGTTCTGGGATCTTGCGAGAGCGTGCGCGCGTCATAGCGTTCCCCATTGTGACGTGTACGCTCTCTTCAGGTCTGGTTGCGGTGGTCCGTCACATTCCTCCATCCACTTGATGTGCTATATAGCGTTGCTCTCTCCTTTCACTAGTCGTCCTTACGTGGTGCTAAGTGTTGGTACAGTTGTGATTTCTATTTTTGAACCTTGCTTGGCTGCTCGTTTCCTCTGGCGCCTGACCCTCTGGCTGCGTAATTCTAGTCCTGACCATTGATTTGGCTGACTACCTCATCTGGCTCTCACAGTAGGCTTGGCTGACTACCTCCTTTGGCACTGGCACTAGGCTTGGCTGACTACCTCCTCTGGCTCCTGCTCCTTGGCTAGCTGAGTATCTGCTCTGACTCTTGATTATACTGTTTTCCAATGTCTGTGTCGCTATTCACTTGTTTTTGCATTAATAAAGTATTGTAATTTTTATTACCCGCTGTCCGTGGTTTGTTCCCATTGTACTGTTACAGACATAGGGAAAGACAAAAAAAAACCTCACAGCTCAGAATAGACATACAATACAAATAACAAAAGGGAATATAATTCATAATATATGAAGAGCAGCTTGAAATGGGTGTACCCTCCACAATCCTCATTATTTATTTATTTATTTTATTTTTTAATGTGTATTTAATTTGGAGATTGTGGATGATCTCTTCATTCCTTGCTTCACTTCATATATTATGCACTTGGGATATCTTTTTATAAATGTATATTATAGTGTTCTAACACTGTGGGGATTTTGACCTGCAATATGTTACATGTGTTTATAATTCAAGGGGTAAAAAAGACCCATTTAAATCCACAGTAAGTTACCTGTGGTTTTTGGTTTTCTCCAGAATTGTTCCTCTTTACCTTGCTGAATACAAGATTACTCCTAGTGTGCCACTTTTTTGTTCCTCTCTCTATATACTTATTAGTTAAAAATCACCTTTTAACTGAACTCTGTTGGATCCAGCATATTCTCCTACTGTGGCACCTCTGAGTTAATTTGATGTGCCAGCTTCTGTCTTATGACAGACATTCTTTTCTATCTGGAAAGACAGCTGTGACGTGTCTTCAGCTAAATGCTGCTGATGGACTATCATCTTCTTATGGCTGCAGTGACATTTAACTTTTTTGCTTCAGTGAACAGCAATAAGACATAATGAAATAAAACCTTTCCAGTTTTGTGTGCCTATTTCAAATATGTACAATATACCAGTCTATGGAACTGTCCTTAGCTGGCATCTAAAGAACTGGAAATTTACACAGATTGCCTTGTTCTATTATACAAGGGGTTAGTGTGTTCAAGGTTAGGTCTAGTGGGGAAGATGTTCATTCTAAGCTATTCCATGAATCTACAACCCCTTAATAGTTTCAGACTTCAATTGATCATTCTCCCTTTTCAACATCAGAACATAACATCTTACTGTGGGTCATACCTACCAGCCACTATGTACATGAAATGTGGGCCTTATGGGCTTGTATGGAGCAAGCCAACTGCACCTTTGAGAACAATTAAAATTCCCCAAATTCTCATTGGTTTAAATGGAACGTTTGAACTCCTTGAATGAAGGAGAGGTCCCTGACATACAGCAATGCAGCAGATTGGTGACCTTTATTCAAGTAATAAACCCATTAAAGACCAGAGGAGTCCTAATGCATTGCACGTCCCTTGTTCATAAAGGGTTAAAAGCCTGTTTTAAATCAAGAAGTTTTATTTATCCCCGTGTTGTAGTTAGTTTGTCCCATAATTGCACCACTCTGCTTTTATACGTACGGTCTTTATATCATATTACTCACTTTTCTCCGGTCCTGATGTTGTGTGTGTCTTTTTAATGTGAATTGAACCTCACTACTGTTAACTTTCAGGTCACAGACTGAACCTGTGGGTCCACAACAAAGAGAGGAAAATCCAGAACCCTCAGTCACGAAGAAAACTGAAGTGTCTCCACCAAAAGCTGATGGGCCTATTCTTCCAGATCCACGTGTTCCCTTCCCCCGTTATTCCTATCTCACAGAGCAGCAGCAGAGAACCCATGTACAACTGATAATCAAATTCCTGAACAAGAAGAGTTCCTTCAAACCCACGGCAACAGAGATGAAGGAATATGAGCACTATCTGGTACTTACTGCCTTTTCAAAAAGTACACAAACAACCATGCCTAAAGGGCAACTGTACCAGAGGAATATGCAGCACTTGACTTTTTTTAACAGAAGATATTGCTTACCTTGGTGTCGTTTGTAGAGCAGTCATATATATATAAATTATAATTTCATTTCCCTTGTATTCCGCTGCTAGGTGGGTTCAACTTTAAAATTTGATAAATTCAGTTGACCCTTATTCGGACCTACTGACACCATCTTGAACAGAGAACACTTTATGCAGAAACTACAGATACAAAATACATAGAATGATATGCTCTACTGCTCTATAAAGGTCACATACCTATATCCATCTGTTAAATTAAGAACCTCTTATTTCTAAAGGTATAGTCTTCTCATTATGTGGCTCAGTTTTGTACTATACAATCCACTTGTACAGTTTGATTTGTAAAAATACCTGGCAATATATACACAGAAATTGCAGCAATTATGGGGGAAACAATCTTCTCCATAGCTGACAAACTTTAAAAAAAATGTGATTCTAATATGTTTTAATTCACTTGATCCTGATATGTTTTAATCCACTATGGTGAAGTTAGTTTTCCCAGCATCACTTCACTTTCTTTGTGCATATAGCTCTGTGAATAATGAATGGGAAGATGGGTTCTCCTCTGGCTGCATTCTTCTATATTATTTGACTCTATAAAACAGAAGATATATAGATAACACCCCACAGAATAGTTTTTCTCTTGCTTTACTTCTTATTTTAAATAGAAACAAAAAGACATTTGCTCATATGAGAGCAGATTTAGTGACTTGTTGCAAGGGCACCAAAAATGCAAATTTTGCTGACAAAGTGGTATACTGTGGCAAAGTTAATTGTACACTTAATTTGTAGCATCTAATCTATAAATGTTCCAGAGAGTTACAGTATTGCTTTTAACACAGTACTTAAGTGATTCGTAACCCATTATTTTAACTTTACCCATTCTGCAGGGACATATATACAGTCAAATTGCCTACACTTTTAGTTATTTTTCATTATCCCCTAATGTAAACATCTCTACAATTATTTTATGCCTAAAGTGAAACTAACACTTTATATAAGAAGTTGGGTAATTTCATTTCATTTCAAAGTAATTTCAGAATCATCTCAACATAGTCGTTGAGGCTGAAAAAAAAAGGTTTCCATCAATTTCAGCCCATGTCTTATGTTGATATGGAGGAGGGCAAAAAAAAAACAAACAAACAAACAAAACCTTTTCTGAGCTAGAAAGTTATCCATTACTAAAGTGAGTAAAAAATCTTTTCTGAACCTAAAAGGCAACATCCTATCTGCATTGAAACAAACTGTCATCAGTTTTTTTTTTGTTTTTTTTTTAAAGCAACTAAAGTATCTAAAGTCACAGAATTCCACAACTTTATAGCTCTTACTTTAAAAAGCCCTGCCTTTGTTTTAGTCAAAAGTGCCTTTCCTCTAGTCTTGCACAGTTCTCTGTACCAGACGTGGATCGGTCCTTAATGTGAACTCTAATGCATTCTCAACCAGGGTGCAGTGGCACTTTGGTGTGCCACAGACACCCACTTAAGGTGCCACCCTTTTTTTTCCCCCAAAAAAAATGTATTGAAAATTGCACAATACATTATAATAAAATAAACATTGGTACAAAACAAGAACATTACAAAAAAGGACCTAGGGGTCAGTAATGAAAGGCACATATCGAACAAGAGTCCACAAAAAGGCATCGTTCTCTGTCGTCCAGTATAGGTTACTGGTAACTTTGGCGTTAGCTCAATGGGCTTATCCACCCAAGGTGGATGCTCCAGTCTCCAGACTTTGTAAGTCCACTGCTTTGCCGGTGGCAAATGCATCTGTCCTCAAGGATTGGACTGACAAGAAGCTTGAGACATCCCTGAAGGCCATCTTTGCTACGGCTGGTACTTCATTTTGCCCGGCGTTCTTTACTGTTGAGTGTACAGGGCCATTGCATTTTGGACTGAACAGCTAACTGTGACTGTCCGTCAGGGAGCTCCTACTGCTGATATGTTGTGGCTCCTTGCCAACATCTCTGAGGCCCAGCATTATGTTTCTGCTGCTATTTTTGACTCCATCCACTTGGTGACTAGAGTTTCTACCATGTCTGTGGCAGCCAGATGGGCTCTTTGGCTCAAGAGCTGGTCTGCAGGCACTACCTCTTAAGAAAGCCTTGCTTTTGTTAACTTTTCAGGGTACCTCTCTGTTTGGGCCGGAGCTTAAAGACCTCATTAGTGAGACCACAGGGGCTAAAAGTACCCTGCTACCTTTGTTTAGGAAGAAGCCTCCAGCAAAGTGGAATCAGCTTTTTCATCCCTTTCAGGCTGAGGCGCGCACAGTGAACCAGGTGGTTCCCCAGGCTCCGTGCTCCTTCTCCAAGCTCAAACAACAATGGAGGGCCCAGCAGTCCTCCACCAAGCCCAAGGCTTCCAAACCTCCTTTGACATTACTCGCCGAACCCCGGTCCCTGTGTGCCAGTGGGTGGTCATTTACGCCACTTCCTCAGTGTCCAGACAGGCACTGTGGTGGATCTGTGGGTTTTGCAGGTTGTGTCAGAGGGGTTCAGGATCCCTTTCGCCTCTCTTCCCCCATTCAGGTTCTGTCCTTCTCACACACCTCAGGGAGCTGAGAAGCGCTTTCTGTTCCACAGATAGCAGAGCACTAGATTAGCTCAGACATCAGAATCAATAGGCAGAATAGAGCTGCTCAGCAAAACCTTGACAGACGGGCAGTCCCTTCCTGATATCCTCCTGGACTACCATGACGATTGATGCCAGCCTCTCCGGCTGGGGAGTGGTCCTGGGTCACAGCAGTGCCCAGGGTCGGTGGACTCCGGAGGAATCTCTCCTTCCCATCAATGTGTTGGAGCTTCAGGCAATATTTCATGCTTTTTGCCACTGGATGCTTCACCAGGAGCGATGCCCAGTCAGAGTCCAGTCCGACAACGCCATGGCTGTGGCTTACATCAACAAGCAAGGCAGTACAAAAATTCTCACAGCTTGGTTGGAGGGCAAAGCTATTTTAACCTGGGCAGAAGAACATGTTCCTGCCATATACGCAGTTCATATTCCCGGTGTAGACAACGTACCGGCAGACTTCCTAAGTTGACACACAGCGGACTGTGGAGAGTGGGAACTGAATCAAGAAGTGTTCAACCTCATTGTTCAGAAGTGGGGACTTCCCTGCATCGATCTGATGGCAACAAGGCACAATCGGAAGGTTCCATTGTTCTGCTCTCGCTGGAGGGACCCTCTTGCTCTGACAGCGGATGCCATGTCGATCCCATGGCACTTCCATCTGGCATACATCTTTCTTCCCGTTCCCATGCTAAACAGGGTGTTGCAGAAACCGCGTCTGGAGGGCTCTCCAGTTGTTCTGATTGCTCTGTACTGGCCTCATCAAGCTTGGTTTCCGGAGCTCCAGGATCTCTCTGTGGCAGAGCCCTTTCGGCTTCCCCGCTGTCCGGATCTTCTTCTACAGTGGTACCTGTGGAAGGAGGATGTGAACCATCTGGGTTTGACGGCATGTAAATTGAATCCTCAGTACTGAAGAAGAAGGGGTTCTCTTCTGGTGTGGTGGCCACTATGCTTGGTGCCCGCAAGCCTGTTTCCTCTAAGGCCTACCATAGAGTCTGGTCCACCTTTCTC
Organism: Rhinophrynus dorsalis; assembly: GCA_037306005.1. NCBI lineage: Eukaryota > Metazoa > Chordata > Amphibia > Anura > Rhinophrynidae > Rhinophrynus > Rhinophrynus dorsalis. The sequence continues at coordinate 360,748,535 of CM074721.1, read as the reverse complement.
TCTTGGTGCGCTGATAAAGATCTTTCCCAGGAATTTGATCTTCCAAAGGTCCTGTCCTTCCTGCAGGATGGAGTGGATAAGGGCCTCAACTTGAGTTCCCTTAAGGTTAAAACTTCTGCACTCTGTCTTCTTTCAGAGACTCATAACTATCCTTCCAGATGTCAAAATATTCTTTCAGGGCGTTGCTCATACTCATCCTGCCTTTAAGAACCCTACTCCTCCATGGGATCTTAACTTTGTTTTTGACCTCCTTCAGAGCTTTCCATTTGAGGGAAAGGGAACATACTGAGTTATACTGTTTAGTAGGCAGATCAGGAAGGTCTGATAAAGACTAACTTATTTGATAGCAGGCAAGCTATAAAATTCTCAGTCACTAGGGTATGAGGCAAAAGTTGAACTTGATGGGCTTGTGTCTTTATTCAACCTAATTTACTATGTTACTATTCCTCTGCGCATAGCCTTTCTCCTGGTGATCATGTCTGTTCGCCGAGTGGCGGAGTTGCATGCCCTGTCTTTTAAACCACCCTTTTTGGTGTTTCACAAAGACAAGGCGGTTCTTCGCACTTCTCAGGAGTTTCTCCCAAAGGTGTTCTCTGAATTCCACATTACTCAGGAAATCGTGGTGCCCTCTTTCCTGACCCTACATCCAACAAGGAAAGGGATTTTCACTTGTTGGTTGTGGTGCGATGTCTTAAGTTCTGTGTGGACTGCACTGAGTCTAATCGACAGTCTGATGCACTTTTCATCATTCCTTAGGGTCCCAGGGCAGGGAGACCTGCATCCAAGGTGACTATAGCGTCTTGAATTAAGTTTACTATTCGTAAGGCTTACGAACTGCAGAAGAAGCCTGTTCCATTTAGGGTTTTGGCTCACTCCACTAGATTAATTGGGGCATCTTGGGCTTACAAGAATCAAGCCTACGCTGATCAATTGTGCAAGACTGCCACTTGGTCATCTGTGCACACCTTTTCTAAACACTACTGCATTGGTGTGCTGGCATCGGCTGATGCCATCTTTGGAAGGAATATCCTGGAGGCAGTATTGCCTGTCTAGGTTCTCCTTTCGCCTCTTCAATACTTCACTTTTGAGCCCAGTTGGCTCTAGTTCTGTGTGCTGTGCTACAGTTCCTGGTGTGTGTTTATACACCAGTTTTTCTCAGTTGACACTTTGTTGTTATTGTTGGGCTGTCTATGATCTGATGGTTCATATGTGCTCTGGTGACTTTGGGGGCACTGCGCCTGGTCCTTTCCTTCCCACCTCTGGGAAACACAATGGATGGACGTCCCAAAATTACCAGTAACCTATATTAAACGACAGAGAAAAGAGTATTTTAGTCTTACCTGTTAAATCCTTTTCTCTTCATTCATATAGTTTACTGGTCTCCCACCCTGTCAAGGGACCATGCTTGGCTCTCCTGTGACCGAACGTGGGAATCCTTTCAGGTTAATTCTCACAGGAGTCGTCTCTTCCCTTCTTACTACCTAGTCAATAGTTAGTGTCTCAGTTGTTACTGAAAGCGGATTCACTAGCTGCAGCTAAGGAGAAGAGGTAGGCTCCACCCAGCATTCTCTTCAAGAATTGTTCCTGCCTACTTAAAGGGGCGGTCGCCTACCCAAAGTTACCAGTAACCTATATGGACTTAAGAGAAAAGGATTTAACAAGTAAAACTAAAATCCTCTTATCCACAGGGTCAGAAGCAGAAGAATAGTGCCATCAAAGCAGGTCACGGAGCATATGAATCAAAGTTATCCCATATGAGTGTACCGGAAACGCAACCTTCAAAGTCCAGGTAAGATTATAAGATAAGAGAGAGACAGTAGAAGATGGGTGAAAGAACAGTGAGGAGAAAAAGAGAAGCAAGGACGAAAGGAGATAGTAGGGAGAAAGGAAAAAGACCGACACAGAGGAATATGCAGTTGGAGAGCGCAATAAATCAAAAAAGGACAAGATACAGAGGAGTAAAAGAATGAGAGGGAGACAAGGAAAAGGTCCGCACCCCGCAATCTGCCCCGGGCTCATCCCCCCCAACTAATGGTTTAAAACCAGAGCTAAGAAAGGAGCCCACTTGATCGGGGTCTCTACCCTTAAGGAGCACAGAGTTCCGCAACATTGTGTCTGCATCCCGCACCTTATGTTCCCAATCAGCATACACTGTGGGGGGTAACAGATTTCCAGCAGGACGGTATTATAGCTTTTGCTAATCCTAACATGGTTAGTAAAATCAATCTGGACAGAGGGGGTAATCGCGGGGGTCTTTATAGAATAGAATCTGCCAGGGATCTCTCCTAAGCTCTGTACCGAGGCTTTGGTTTATGCAGGCCAAACACTCAGTCCAGAAACTCCGCAACAAAGGGCACGACCACTATAAATGTGAGAGAGTGCCTTTGTGCCAATTGCATCTCCAACAATTGGCATTTACAGATGGAAACATTTTTGTGTAATCTGGGTGGAGTATAATGCCAACGAGAGAGAAATTTAAAGTGAGACTCTTGATGTGTTGATATGGAACAGGAACAAGCGGTCCTCCAAATCCTCACCCATTCTTCAGCAGAGAGGTCTGTCTCCTGTTCTTTCTCCCATGCAGATGCATAGGGGAGTTTGGTGAGCACTCTGCTATGACCTAGCAGTTGATACATCTCGCTGAGTAATGATATGCGTAATGGAAGTTTGTAACGTAGTTTCTCAAAAGGGGTCAGATCCCTAGACCAAACTTGCCTAATCTGACTTGGTTCTAGAAAGTGTCTAATACGGAAAAATTTCACCCGGAGACAACTGGTAGGATCTCTGGAGAGTCAGGAAAGGTATCACCTTTTTGTCTGAAACAAAATCTAAAACATGGTGTAAAGAATCAGCTGGCCACTTTGGAAAATCACACCGTGGGAGAGTATGAGGAGTGGCCCTATCATATAGAACAGGTGCAAAAATGAGACTGGAAAGTAGTTAAGGTGCTACCCAGTACTAGTCCTGACCATGCACAGAGCACAGCCCCTAGCACCGGGTGAGATAGAATTCTCAGGTCTTGTGAGCACCATGGTAGAAAAGCCTCTGATAGCACATCTACACTTGGAAAAAAAAAATGTTCAACCCGAACCCATAGTTTCAACACCCCCCTCCCGGTCCATGTCTCCATTCTAGCAATGATGCACGCAGTACCGCCCCGATAATATCTCTGGAAGTACGGAATACCCGAACCACCACCCTCTCTACTTCGAGTCAAAACAGACCATTTTAATCTGGGTCACCTCGAAACCCATACATATGTAGTTATGATCTTGGTCAGTTGAGTGAAGGACCGGGATACCCTGATGGGCAATGTCTGAAATAAATATAAAACATAAGCTACGATGTTCATCTTAAGAGAGTTTATCCTACCTAACCAAGATAAGTATAGGGAGCTCCATCTTGCCAATTCCTGCTGGATCTTCTTAAGAAGGGGAGGGTAATTCATTTGGTAAGTGTCTTGAACTCCCGCTGCTAACCAAACACCTAAGTATTTGATCTGCTTGAGGGCCCACTTAAAAGGATAAGATTTGCGCAGAGTCTGGGTGACAGAATGTGGAGTATGCAATAGAAGGGCCTCAGATTTGGACAAATTAACCTTAAAATTCAACAACTAAGCAAACTCGTCTATATGCTCCCTTACAGCTTTCATGGAGCCTAGTGGATCAGACAGTATTAACAGAATGTTGTCTGCAAAGACCGACAACTTATGTTCCTCGCCCGCCACCTGTAGTCCAGCTACCCTGGGGTCAAATCTAATTCTCTGGGCAAAGGGTTCCAGTACCAAAATAAACAAGAGGTGAGAGAGGACACCCCTGCCTAGTCCCATTAGAAATATGTAGGGATTCAGAAAGGCAACCATTCGCCCGAACTCTGAGTTTAGAATACAGCACCGATACTTGATCAATGAAATTGGGTCCAAAGCCATAGAATTTAAGGGCTTGAAACAGGAAGGGCCAGTGTACTCTTATCAAATGTCTTCTCTGCATCCGTAGAAAGAAGGACTGAAGGAAGGCGTTCCGAATTTATATAGTGAATAAGGAGAGTACTTTCCTCATATTGTCCCTGGCTTCTTGGCCAGGTGTGAATCTGTTTTGATCCTTGTGAATTAGGGAAGCCAAGAGGGGCTTAACCCTTTAAGTGCCAGAGGGGTACAAAAAGCATTGCAAAGCAATGCGTTGCGTACCCCTCTGGCATCAAAGGGTTAAGCCGATTAACCAGAATCTTTGCATACATCTTGAAGTCCAAGTTAAGCATGGAGATTGGTCTATAACTTTCACGTTTAGTGCGAACCTTCCCAGGTTTAAGAAGGACCGTAATATGGACCTAGGAAGTACACTTATGTCTAGAAATCTGGCCCTCAGCTCCCTATGGGCCCTGTCGAGGCGATAGACTGAAAGATCCTCTCCTTGAAGGATGGTGCGAAATAGTTGCTGCAGATAATCCAGGAAATTCTGGTTCTGAACCTCCTCCGGGATATCCCTGCATCTCAAATTAGACTGATGGTGTCTGTTCTCTGTCGTCTAATTTCACCTGCAGTTTAATATTTCGACAGTATAGCTGAGCATGTTTGACCACTGAGTCAGTGCGATCTGCCTTTCTGTACTCCATAAACTGTTCCAGGGTCTGCACTCATGCGCCAATGTGCTTAATATCACGGCATACCTCAGGTTACTCCTCTCTAAGGAACAATTTCAGTTCTGCTATGAGGTTCTTTAACACTTTGAGTGCCAATGCAATGCATTCCGTACCCCTCTGGCACTCAAAGGGTTAAATCTTCCTTAGTGGAAGGCAGATCATTATGTGTCAGAGTTCCAGAAGTCTCCCCCATATCTCCCTTGTCCGAGGGCGACGAGGATAGAGAAGCCAGTGAGTCCTCCGCGTGTAGTGAGTCCGTCATCTTGATCGCCTCGGCAGGTTTCTGACAACTCGTTTCTTGCAAGAAAAAAAATGTTGTCACACCATGTTGTAGTATTTCAGTTGAAGAAATTGGGTCGTGTTTCAAAGCAAAGAATGTCTCTATGTAAAGGTTTTAATTCCCCGGGGTGCAGAGCTCTGCATCTGTGCATCCATCTCATCGAGCAGCCAAGCCACACCCCAAGGTGACACCCTTTTATTCATAAAAACGTTAAGAAAAATGTGAGATCTCACTTTAAAATGTATTCTTATGGGAATTAATGTGCACAATGCTTATGTATTTATTATTCTGATTGTGGGAACTGAGAATAACTATATTTACTTACTTGTAAACCTAATTACATCCTTGAGAAATGCCAAATCATGTGTTAGGGGTGCCTTGTGCAAAAAAAGATTGAGAAACACTGCTCTAATGTTTGAAGACTACCTGTTTGTATACCAGAAGGCTGATGTGGTTGAAAAAGGCTGTTTTTCTTGAGGTCGCTCTTGGAGGAATTTTCTGCAAGATGTCTGCAGGGAATGTGGTGAAAGAGGTCACATGACAAAGTAACCGGGACTACAGTGGAATCACCAACAACAAAGTGAAGACGTGCTGGGAGATATAACGATTGGAGTTGGTGGATAACTTTTTGGGACTAATCTTTCTTGCTTATTTATTATTAATATTATTATCTAAATCACACTAGGATATATGTGGAAGGAGGTCTGCACGTGTAGATCCAGTTTAATATGTGCTGGTGTTCCTTAACTCTGCAATTCTCTCTCCATCCCTACTGCAAATCTCAGTGATTTGAAGAACAGGGCATCGTCATAGCTTCACTGAGTTATTAGCAGATGAATTGAGATCTTTATCCTTTTCACTGAAGCCCCATGTTTGTGAATTCACCCACAATAGGATTTAATGGAGATGATCAAAATCTCTCAGAAGTGCTCAGTGAAGCAGGCTGGATGAAGAGGGTATTGTAGAGCTTTAGGCTTTGAGAATTCAGTTGTTTGGAAGAATGGAAGTCATTTTTTGTTTCTTCTGGATCTTTCAGTTCCTCCTTTAGGCATTCTGCATCACGTTCTGCTGCTTCCAGATGTCCAGTTAAATCGGAATCAAAATGCCACAACAAGAAGCAGTCTACCAAGCCCACCTCCATAAAATCTCTGTCAGCAACATGATTGCTCTGTGTCCACTCTCAGATCCTCCACGGGGGATGAAGACTCACTCCAGTACTGGAGGGACATGATATCAGATACTGGCTGACTCTAAGACTGTTGTCAAGTTTGGTCCTCATGGGCTACCAACAGTCCAGTATTTAAGGATTTCCCTGTATGAGCACAGGTGGGCAAATCAAAATGAACGAGACACTGATAAACTCACATATGCTTAATCAGGGTAATCCTTAAATCCTGCCCTTTTGGTGGCCCTTGAGGATTGAACTTTGACACCCCTGTTCTAAGATATCAGGCCCTTTTTTTTTCCACATTTTCACCACTTCCTTCAATTTGGACTGGACAAAGTCCTTAATCTTACTTCACTCATCTGTGTCCTTCCAGATATTCCAGAAAACATTCCAAAGTATGAGAGAGACTCTGAGGACACGCAAAAGCACTATTACCTGTTCTGAGGCTAGTCACAGCTCAGAAGCATCACATTTTAGCACTCTAGTTAGAGAGAAGATATGTAAATGTACATTAGCCCAATACCGACCAAAAGGGCAGGCCGGTTATAAAACGATGAGCAAGTCCCCTCTGCATGGGAAATACCAGCTAATCCCAGACATTCGTTTTGGCCTTGTCTGGGCTTCATCAGCGAGGTACAGCTGGTTTTTCTAGGCACTGAAAGCAAGGGGCCCATGTCTGGATTACGCTTCACTCTTAGGGAGACACCATAGTAGTTTTCAAAAGCATGCATAAGTATGTGAGAGTCTCAGAGGACAAACAGAATCAATGTTGCCTGTGTGATGGCTAGTCACCACTCATTGATTTTATTCATCCTCAGAGCCTCTCAGATCCTTTTATTGCTCCAGTACAGGCAACATTACCAAATAATATTTTAGATTTTTTGTGCAATATGTTGTTGGTAATTTTATCTTGACAGTGCCTATTTTTCTCCCCCCTAGAGGTTTGACCTGGATGTTTTAATCTCATTTCAGTTCTTAAAGTCCACATCAAGCAGTGAGAATTCAGAGTTCCTTAAATTCCTGCAGAATAGTGCCAGAATATGTGCGGATGATTACAACTATCTGTCCCCTGATGCAGACCTCTACACCCAGGTTGGTGTCAGTGAAAAGGTTCTCTTGTCTTCTGAATACATAGGAACATACAGTAGGATGCAGTATTTGTGACATGATTTATACAGCTAAATATCAAAGAAGTCGTTATTACATCTCTAGCAATATATACTGAGATTTACAAGAAAAAAAAAGTTCTGGGACAATATACATAGCAGACACTAGAATATCACATTAAAGGTGATACCTTGCTCTATAGAGCTAACAGCTAAAGGGCAGAGTTGATCAACCAGTTTTTGAATTACAATTTCCATCATTATCTTCTTTCCATTAGCTGGCTGATAATTCTAGTAGTTGTAATTCAGCAGTAGCTGGTGGTCCTTGGGTTGCCAAACCCTGTTGGTACAGTAGGATCATTGTAGACAGTGTAGCAATAGAAGTGCATTAAAGTGATAGTAACATTTCACAAAAACAGCAGCTCCAATTAATCTTCATAGTATTTAAGCTATAGAGATTATTTCATTACTGTGAGCGTTGTAGTTCAAGAGTAATTGAATGATAAAGTTTCCCTCTCCCACCCCTTTTACCCAGTGTAAGCCCCCACTCCTTACATGTGGAATCCAATCAATAGACCAGACAGCTCACATCAAGGGTCAATATTCTTACTGTGAGAACAATGAAAACCCTGCCCCCCTTGACAGGGTTTTCAGCTTTTTCCCTTATCTTAATTGAAGATTGTCCCTCTCTGCAATCAACCTGGACACTTCCTGCTGCTCTGAGCGGAGCAGGGTTACATCAGTAGAAGGGACAGGAGGAGGATACTTTATCATTCAATTACTCTTGAACTACAACTCTGTCAGAATTGAAATAACACTCTCCAAGGCCCAAATACTATGAAGGTAGAGTTGCTTTTATTATGAAACATTACTATCCCTTTAACTTGCAAGTCTAAATGTTATGGTCAAGTGACTGTTTGGTAATCTGCAAAGTTGAATTGTTTGTTACATTTTGGATACAAAATGTTGGAGACTAAGGAGAAGATCAAGATGAACTGTATCCTTTCAAAATCCTTCCCTCCGTGGGAGCTTCCATCTTGAAAGGATTTGCATGAGTATTCCTCCTCATTCAGTATTCCCCTCTCTGTAGGAGAGAGAGGACATTTTCTGGGAATGTGAGTAATTTAATTATGAAAGTGTTATCGGGCAGATGAATGAACAAATCTTTGCTGAGATTACATTCCCCACTACTAAATTGGAGATCTCTAAAAATGTTAAAATGATTGAAAAACAAAAGGTACAAAGTATAAGCAAGTTATAGAGGCACATTTAACCCTTTGAGTGCCAAAGGGGTATGCAGTGCATTTCTTTGCAATGTGTTGTGTACCCCTCTGGTACTCAGAGGGTTAATGAAATTGTATGGGAATAGCGCTGTGCATCACTAGTGCCACTACTGGGTGTGTTTGGGGACGTGGTAACCCATCACATGACACCAAGAGGAGGCAATGGAAAAAGAGTTAATTTATTCTGGGATTTACAGTCCTCCTTTATTAAGGACTGTTTTATTTCATGACGGCTATTAAACTTTGAACTACAATTCCCAACACAATTGAAATATAATTTCTCTGTGCTCTGTGTCAAAAATGTATGAAAACATTACATTTTCAGTTCTTTTAACAATGTGCATGTTACACACCTGCACTTATGTTGCCAGGCCATGGCAAGACTGCTTCTACCTTCCTGAAGCCCTTAGTTCAGCTCACAGCTCGGCAAGGGGAAGCACAAGGTACATTGTTGCATCCTCTGCCCCCTCCAGCCTGAGTGAGAGTAAGACGAGGAGAACTGCCTTAGGGGACAAGAGTTGCAGGATCATACCTGGTGTCTGAAACGTACATCTGCTTCTGTGTTCCAGAGTGGAACACACGCCACCAACGAAAACAAGCATGTCGCATGATGCCTTTTCCTCCTGCAAGTGCTTCTAGCGCTCTTGCGTTCCAGCAATGGAAAGTAGGCCCGTTTTCAGCTGGCACGATTGGGTGTGTCTTTTTTTTACTTTTTTATAAGACTTATTGTTGTTAATGTGCATTTTCTGCCAGGATAAGCTTCTTTTTCATTATGGCCTCTACTCCCAAGTCTACTTCTGTTAAATACAAGGCTCCTGCTCAGACTTCTGCCAGGAAGGAATACAAATAGAAGTCTAAATCATGTGCTGTTTGTGAGAAAAAAAATCACAGCCTCTGATTCTTCCCAATTCCAAGATTTTCTTGCATGCATGTGCTCCTCTATGCAAAAAACCACTTCTGAAAAACCTCAGGAAGACTTTGGGTTTGTCTGACGAGCAAAAGTAGGCATCATGGATGCTGCCTTTTAGGGTAACAAGAAAGCTGCCCCAGTCTTCCTAGTTCACCATTTTGTTTCAGGCCTATTAAAATCAGAATGGTGTGTGTGTGTGTGGGGGGGGATAAGAGGTTAACTATAAAAGATTTAAAGGCAAACAAAATCCTGCCTTGCATAAAACGAGGTATCGAAGCAAGAGTAGATAACATTATTTTGCCATTATACAAATCATTGGTAAGACCTCACCTTAAGTATGCAGTGCAATTTTGGGCACCGGTTCTGAAAAAGGATATACTAGAACTAGAGAGGGTACAGCGGAGAGCAACAAAATTAATTAAGGGAATGGAGGACTTGACATATGAGGAACGACTAGACAAACTTGGTTTATTTACTCTAGAGAAAAGACGAATAAGAGGAGGCCTTATCACATTGTACAAGTATATGAGAGGTCAATACAAGGATCTCTGTTGTGAGCTATTTCTTCCAAGGCCTGCTCAGGTGACCAGGGGACACCCCTTGAGATGAGAGGAAAGGAGGTTTAAACTTCAGCAGAGGAAGGGTTTTTTTTATGGTAAGGTCTGTTAAATTGTGGAATTCATTGCCCAGGGAGGTGGTTATGGCAGATACAATGGGTACATTTAAGAGAAGATTAGATACATTTCTTTCAAAAGGGAACATACAGAGTTATACTGTTTATTAGTAGGCTGATCAGGAAGGTCTGATAAAGACTAATTTAATTGGTAGCAGTAAAGCTATAACATTCTCAGTTACTGGTGTATGAGGCGAAGGTTGAACTTTCAACCTAATTTACTATGTTACTATCCCTTCAATGAAGATTGAGATTCTGGTCCGCTCTTCCTAAGGGAGAGGCAACAGTATCCTATTTCTAAACATACCGCTGAAAGATCCCATGGAAAGAAGAATGGGCAGCACTTTTTAAATAAACAATACTCTGCTATTGGTCTAAACCTTAAGGTAGCTACAGCCCTGGTCTGCATTTCAAATACCATGTGTATCTGACTTTCAACATTAGAAGAAAAGAATCTGCAGTCGCAAGGTCAAGACTTATGATGGAGGTAGAGGTCATTAAGGAAGCCACTATTTTCTCCTGTGATGCTTCTCTAGATCTGATAAGAGTGTCCTCTAAATCTTTTTCTCTCTCTGTATCAGCCAGAAAGGCTCTCTGGCTGAGATCCTGGGCTGCTGATTCCTCTTCTAAAAGTAATCTGTTGGCTCTACAGATTGAAGGGGAAATGCTTTTTGGACAAAATCTGGAAGGCATTAAGAAGCTTTCAGGGGGCCTACATTATCCCCTCGGGGCCAGTCTTCCTCCTTCAGATCCAGAAGATACTACTTTCCGAGACTCTGAGGTCTACTTCAACAAGATCATTTGAAATCAGAAAGTGTGCAATTCATTAGCCAGCTAGAGCAGGTTTTGGGAAGGCATTTCCAGCAAATATCAATTTAAAAAGGAATTCCAGTGAAGGTCAGTGGGTCCTGCCCCTAGTTCCAGTTGGGGATGACTGGTGAACTTTTTTCAATCCTGGATTCATTCAACCAATCCAGACAACTGGGTATTCCAGGTTCTACAGGCAGGGGTACCCCATGGAGTTCAACATAGTCCCACGCAAATCTGTTTTCAGAAGATCTGCTATGCCTCTCAGTTCTTTAAAAACTCAAGCATTGAGCCCTGGATCTGGAAAGAAAGAAGGTAATCGAACCAGTTCCTCTAGCAGAAAGGGTCTCGGTATCTACTTTATGTTCTTCCTAGTTACAAAATTCTCATGGTGCTTCAGAGGATTTTATAGATTTAAAATTTCTCAATCCGTATCTGACACTTCAGGATGGAGTTAACATTATCAGTGATGAAGGCCTTGGTTTCCAGGACTTATCTAACATCCATAGACCTTTTAAGATGTTGTCATTGTCATATTCTCATAAGATCTGTCACAGAAGATTCCTGAGATTTGCCCTAGGAGACCAACATTTCCAGTTCAGGACCTAACAGTTAGGACTATCATCAGCCCCCAGGGTGTTCACCAAGATTCTGGCGGTAGCTTTGGAGCCCCTCAAGGAGAGCGAGAGAAGTATCACAGTGATACCCTATCTAGATGACCTGTTAGTGGTAGCACATTCAGAAGAACTCTCAAGCCTTCACACCAGGTTTACTTTGGAACATCTTCAACACTTGGGTTGGTTGGTTAAATCCAGAGAAATGTTACTTACTTTCTTTTCAGAAGTTAATTTTTCTGGGGATGATATTCCTTACAAAGAAAGGGCTTATGGGTCTGTCAAAAGACAGGATAACAAAGTTGATCAAGAGAATTCGGGTCTTCAAATCCCTAATTGTGCATACAGCCCAAAGTTATCTATAGCTGCTGGGGGTCCTAACCTCCTTGATTCATTTAATTCTTTGGGCAAGACTCCATATGTTGGCGATACAAAATCTTTTTTTCAAACGCTGGAACAAAAATCCTCTGAACACGGCCCACAGAATTCCATACATGCACAAGACAAACAAAGAACTGGCTCGGTGGATGAAGTAAAGCAGTTTATCCAAGGGTCTACCGCTTCAAGATCTTAAATGGGAAGTGTTAACCACAGGTGCCAGCCCCACTGGCTGGGGAGGGGTTTGGAAGAATGCAGTAGCTCAAGGAGCCTGGTCAAGTAAGGAACGAAGTCTGCACATCAAGGTGTTGTCACGGTTTGAGCTAACATTCTGCTGTTGATTACTGCTGCCTTAACGAACTGCCTTGACCTCTCTGTTCCCATGGTTACTCACCTGACTATTATCAGCCAACCCCTTCCAGGCTATTTAAAGCAGCTAGGATTGTGTTTGTTTATGGCTGCAAGTGCATTCTCCTGTACTTCTGATTATCCATTTATGACCTGGCTTCCTCTGATGTCCATTCTGGCTCCTGACTCCTTGCTTGTTCCTGACATTGCTGACCTCCGTATTCCTGACTCCGGCTTGTCTGAGTACCCGTCTTGGTTCCTGACCCCGGCTTGTCTGAGTACCCGTCTTGGTTCCTGACCCCGGCTTGTCTTTTGATTCAAGCTCCTGGATCACGATTCTGCTTTGTTTTGGTTACTTTAATAAAGTTGTTTTGCATTTTACATTTTTGTGTCTGTCTGGTTTCTGGTCCCTAACATTACACACGGGCCATGAACCCAGAAGGTGCAGGTGCATGTTTTTACCAGGCTGGACCAGTTGCGTTAGCCTCCAGACTTTGTTGCTCCTTACTGCGCATTTGGTTCCCACCTCAGCAACCTCCGGCACAGGCTGCCCCTATAGCTGCTCCCGCTCCGGCTGCCACTGGTGATTCCAGTGTTGCTAGAGGCATGACTGGGTCCATCACTCTTACCCAGCTTTATGGGGGTGACCCTAACCAGTGCAGAGGTTTCCTGAACCAGGTCGGTATCTGTCTGGAGATGGTACCACAGGCCTTCCCGTCTGATAGGAGTAAGGTGGGCCTTGTGATTTCCTTACTCTGACGGGGCCTTGGCATCGGCTAATCCCCTTTGGGAGACGTAGAAACCTATAGTATACAATTATCCTGAGTTTGTGGCAGCCTTTAAAAGGGTATTTGATGTACCGGCCAAGCAACTAATGTCCATCTGGCAGGGTACAAGGACGGTTTCGGATAATGCCATCTCCTCTCGGGGAGAAAATACAGGCCGCCCAAGTAGATGCACCTGCTGAGACTCCCTCTGGGAGCTGTTTTGTACCTATTAACCTCCAAGGCAAGGTGCTTTCAACCTACCATAATGCTAAGTCAGCAGGGCATCTCAGAAAAAAACAGCTTCTCTGGTCTGTTTTCTGTCTCTTCTGGTGGCCAGAACTTAACAGAGATATTGCCGCCTTTGTTTCTGCCTGTCCAGTCTGTGCGCAGACCAAATCACCCCGTTATCTTCCAGTGGGCGTCCTCCAACCCTTACCCATGGTGAGAAGTCATGGTCACACCTTGCCATGGACTTCAGAGTCGACCTCCCTCTGTCCAATGGTAATAGTCATCCTCATGGTTGCCGATTTTTCTAAGATGATCCACTGCATACCATTCATAAACTCCCATCCGCTAAAGAGTTGGCTTCGGTCTTTATCAAGGAGGTCTATTGGCTGTGCGGGGTTCCCAAAGTCCTGATTTCCTACTGAGGTAGTCAGTTTGTCTCAAGATTCTGGAGGGTCTTCTGTGAGCAACTAGATATCCAACTCTCCTTCTTGGCCTACCACCCGCAATCGATTGGGGTGCAGAAAGGGCTACTCATTCCTTGGAACAATTCCTGTGGTGCTACATCTCGGACCATCAGAATAACTGTTTGGACCTGCTACCTTGGGCGGAGTTTGCTCATAACAGTGCAGTCTTGGCTTCTACTTGGCTCTCTCCCCGTCATGGGGAATTATGGGTATCAGACCTCCATGATTCCAGATTATTTTGCTCCCCATGCGATTCCGCCACTGGCAGATCATCTCCAGCAGATCTGTTCCACAGGGGTGCAGGTCCTAGAGGCACTACGACGCTCGCAACAATCCCAGGAGCTCCAGACCAATCGTAAATGCCTACCCGCATCCTCCTACCAGGTCGATGAGAGGGTCTGGTTGGCCTCCAGAAATCTCCATCTCTGAATGCCCTCTCAGAAACTGGCTCCCCGTTATGTGGGGCGTTTCTGTATCCTTCAACGTGTGAACCCTATGGCCTGTGCCCTAGACCTCCCCCCCAATATGCGGATACACAATGTGTTCCATGTTTTGCTGCTGAAACACCTGGTTTGTAATAGTTTTACTATGGTTGCTCCTCAACCCCATTCGGTGCCTATTGATGGCCATGAGGAGTTCAAGGTCCGCTCCATAGTCGACTCTCGTAGGTTCCGTGGGAGGCTTCAGTATTTGGTCCATTGTAAGGGGTACGGTCTAGAGGAGCGCTCATGGGCTCCTGCCTCAGATGTGCATGCCCCTGCCCTACTCCATGCTTTCCATGCACACTTTCCCCTCAAACCTGGTCCTTCCCCGCGGTGGGGAGGGGGGGTCATCTGCGCTAACACTCTGCTGTCGATTACTGCTGCCTTTCCTTCCCTTTTTCATGCTGACTCAGCTGATGAGTAACGAACTGCCTTACTGTTATCCGCCAACACCTTCCAGGCTATTTAAAGCAGCTAGGCTCACTTTCTCCTTGCCCTTGTGTTTGTTTATGGCTGCAAGTGCATTCTCCTGCGCTCCTGATTTTCCATGTATGACCTGGCTTCCTCTGACATCCCTTCTGGCTCCTGACTTGTTCCTGACATCGCTGACCTCTGTATTCCTGGCTCCGGCTTGTCTGAGTACCCGTCCTGGTTCCTGACCCCGGCTTGTCTTTTGGTTCACGCTCCTGGATCACCATTCTGCTTTGTTTTGGTTACTTAAATAATGGTGTCTTTCATTTTACATTTTTGTGTCTATCTGGTTCCTGGTCCCTAACACGTGTCTGCTAAGATTGAAAAAAACCTTAAGAGGAAAGGCGATCCATATCAGTCAGACAACCAGGGAGGGACAAGGAGCACATCCCACAACCAGAAATTATCCATGATTTTTACTTGGGCAGAGAAGAACTTGTCTCGTCTATCAGGAGTCCTCAATGACCAGGCAGATTTTCTGAGCAGACAGCACCTAGACCCAGGAGAATGGTCAGCACACCAGGAAGTTTTCCTTCAGATTGTGGACAGATGGGGTCTACCAGAGGTAGATCTCATGGCACAATTTTCAAACCATAAAGGCAGCAGCTTTTTACCAGCTAGAAAGACACGAAAGCCCTGGGTAGGATACATTGCAGTTTTCATGGAATTTCTCTCTAGCATACGTTTTTCCTCTCTTTCCTCTTCTAATAGAAGTTCTGAGAAAGATGAGAAGAAAGAGCAGAAGTGATCCTGATAGCGCCCAGATAGCCAAGGAGGACCGGGTTCTCAGAAATAATCAAGCTGGTGATAGACTGTCCCTGGCCTGTGCCGCTGAGGAGAGATCTAATATCACAAGGCCCAATCTTCCAACAGAATTCTTCAAGCTAATGGCATAGAGGCTGAGCAGATGTCACTGAGACTCGGGGGTTTTCCATTATCATGGCTGGTTGTTTGGCTTCCACATTAAAAGTATACTGCAGAATATGGAGAATATTAGGGGAATGGTTTTTAGATAAGAATATTTCCAGAGATTCCATTAGTCATAGACTTCTTGCAGAAGGACTTTGAAGGAGATCTTAACCCAGCCTCCTTACAGATTCAGCTGTCATCTTTATCTGTTTAGCTATTCTCTCTAGACAGAAGAAAATCTAGTAAAATGCTTCATCAAGGCTACAGAGAAGGTTAGCCCAAGGATCAGGCAAATTATTCCACCTTTTGGGGTCTGAATCTAGTCCTTAACCAATTAGCAGATTATCCAAAATTTAAACCACTAGATCAGAGATCTCTTAAAGCTCTACATTTTTAAAACCAATATTTTGACGGCTATAACATCTGCCAAGATTGTTTGTGAGCTACATTTCCTCTCTTGCAAGCCACCATACTTAATTATCCACCAGAATAAAGTTGTTCTTTGCTTTAAACCCAAATTCAAAATCCGGGTAGTATCAGATTTCCATTTAAATCATGAGATTGTTTTGCCCTCCTTCTGTCCCATTCCTTAAAGGGGACAAAGAGAAGAGACTTCATTCTTTGGATTTAGTGAGATCTATCTCCATATATCTTCATAAATCTCCACAGAACAGAAAACTTTAGGAAATCGGATTCCCTTTTTCTTTGTTCTCAAGGGAGATACAAAGGATCTCCAGGCTCTAAAGCATAGAGTGCAAGCAGATTCTCACTTTGGAAGGGAGGTTCTTCAGGTGGTGAGCCCATCTTAACCAGTAGGATTTTTTCCTTGCTTCACACCAGCACTTGGTGTATTTATTTTCTGTTTCTTTATCACCTCTTTCACATTTCTGGACCTCACTTCCTTATTCATGGGTATTTCTTCTCTTCCCACCCTATCTAACTGCTTGGGTATGTCCCAATTGTACATGCTGTGGATTCAGACAGATGAAAGGGTGGACTTTACCTGTTGATATTTCCTTTTCCTCTGTGTCCATCCACTGCGAGCATTACCCATAATGTTATTTTCTGTTATCTTTCAGTTTGGCCAAAAGGATAACAAAAAGGTGGGGGAGGAGGGGTCATTAAGTATTTTCAAATTGGACCTACCAGCTGGAGGGGGCATCAAGACCCAATTATACATTCTTCTCCCAGTGGGCCGGGACAATTCTAGAAGAGGTGCAGGATGGGGCCTCCCCCTCTGATGAGCCCTACAAAACAGCCCCTGTAATATAGATTTCACATGAGTTAATGCTACCCTGCTAAACACACCTGGGGTGACAATGAGGTAATGCTTTCTGGCATTTTGTAGTTTCAGAGTCTGAGACAGCAAGCGAGTGACTGGCAGGCTCAAGAAAAAAAGATTTGAGCACTCAAGTTAAAATCCATCAATCCAGTGTTTTGGTTCTCATCTTGCTAATGGCTCCATGAGACAGCTGAAATGTTGCCATATTTCTTTACATATGCAAACATTTCTATAATGATAGTTTAAATTGTGAGTGTGTCACTCCTTTGTTTGCTCTTTTCTTTGCTCTGGAGCTATCCAGGCAAATTACTTATTTGCAGTTTATGGGTTACATGTTGAAATTTCGCTGTTTAGGGCAGAAATCTACAACAATGGTACTGTTATGTATAATGTTGAAGTGTGCACAAGGCAGGCAGAATACAGTATATTTTTAATTAGACTTTATTTAGTTTCATGTCTTCCTTCCAGGAATTGCTGAAGGCCTGTCAGAAATATGTGAAGAATTATCCAGAGCTTTACACTGTTCATGAGATCACCAGTATTCTTGGTGGGAAGTTTATCCCTGACCTGTCCTTAAAACTGGAGAAGTGCCTTCTTAAATTGGTAACATATGCTAAACCTTTACTTCTGTTTCTCTCCTACAATTTCTGCTGAAAACATAAGCAATTAATATGAACCTACTCATGAATCACATTGATGTTTGTATTATGGGGACTGTATCACTTATAAGTATCTTTAAAAAAAAAAAAAAAAACACCACTACCAATTAACGGTCTCTCTTTTCTGTCTATCATATATAATGTACGAAGGACACATTCTGCTTTCATAAAACTAGAGATTTCTGGCAATTACATTAGGTACAGATGTCCAGTTCCAGGCATTTATATCAAGAACTTATCTGCAAACCAACACAGTGGGACTTGCACAAAAGAAGAGGAACAATTCTAACTCACTGTACCATAGGATTAAAAAAACTTCCCATTGATTGATTAAATGGAGCTTGTAAAATCTTAAAAGCTAGAAAGGTCTCCTCATTTCTTCACAGTGAGTTGGAGACCTCTGTGGAGGTTTTATTTTTCCCTGGGTGCAGTTGGTTTGCTGCCTTTTTCTTTTGTGTATAAAGCCCAGTATCTGAAATCTGATGGGAAGAGAGACTGTAACTTGGAAGATCTATCTTCAACTGATAATACATAAAGAATCACTGAAGCTTTATTCATAGAGGTACATTTCCAGCATACTAGGGGTGTTATTTATAGTAATACTTTTCAACATTTCTGCACCTTTGTATTTTAGGGTTCTGCAGATTTTGTGAAAATCAGGTTTCCCACTGCTGAACTTGATCTCCCAACAACATTTACTAATGTATTATCCAGTTTTCCGCCATCAAGTAAAGCTGCCCTTATGCATACAGTGAGTAGCGAAGCAACCATTTAACATATTTTTGCTTGGGGTAATTTCAGTGCAAAGTACTAGGTTGAAGTTGAGAGGACCAGACTACTTGTGACAAGCAAATATGACAGTGCTGCTGAACGTTTATACTTTCACATTGTTTGCAGTAAAGAAAAACTGCTTTTTTTTAACATAAAGTGGAGTTAATGTAGATCCATCCACTTTGTAAAATGCAAACTAGTGTAGATGTGAAATTGCTTTTGAGAATTGAGGGTTGTGATTAAGATTTCCCGGACAGAGATTAACTTCTCTTCCTCTTAGGAACGTTTATAAAAGAGTTTACTTTAGTTCTTGAAAACCAAGGGTAGGGGATTGATTTTCATTTTTCCTCTGCTCTGGTGGGCTGTAAACAGTATTGCTGATGCATAAAAAATTCTTGCATATATCTCCTCAGAGGAAGAATGATGCATTCTGTTACTACATTGATGCAGTGACAGCCAGAATTTATGCATCTGTTATTATAGGGTGTCATCAGAGTCAGTGGTAACTCACTTATTTTTCACTCACAACATATATCTCTCGCTCTTTCTCAATTTCTATTACCAGTCAGGATGGGTAATACTAGTGGGGCAAAGGTTGTATGTATATGTACAGACAGATGAATGTGGCCTTTGGGCCAAAATAATTGCCCACATCTTGCTAGTCAATTATTAAGCATGTATTTAAAGGGATAGTATTGTCAACTTGTAAAAAAACGAATTTTGAAGCTATTTAAAAATTAAGCTAAATGCCCCAAGTCCCATCTATCAGACCTTTATGGTTTGAGAGAGATTTGGCAATAAAGTTCCCCCCTCCCTCCCCTTTCCCTGATGTCAGAGCTCTAGCTGACTGCAGGGGAATCCGGGACCGTCGGAGACTCTTCAGCAGAGCCGAGATCGTGAGAGAGATAAAAATAACTACTTCACTGGAACGGTCTACAAAGTGTGCTTGCAAATCTCGGCTCTGATGAAGGGCCTCTGACAGTCCCAGGACCGGATTCCCCTGTAGTCAGTCAGAACGCTGACGTCAGGGAAAGGGGTGGAAGGTGGGAACTTTACTGCCGAATATTTCTCAAACCATAAAGGTTTGAGAGATGGGACTGGGGGCATTTAGCTTAATTTTTTAAATAACTACAATATTCATTGTTTTTTTTGTTTATTTTTTTTTTTTTTAATTTGACAATAATATCCCTTTAATGGCAGTTGAAATAAGGTAGTTTAGTAATTGCACGTGCCATTTAGGAGATATGGATTGAGAATATGTAGATGCCAAGGAGACAAGCTGAGTTTTACACTTGTATACTGGGGACTGCATTTTTTTTTTTTTTTTTTTAACTAGGCCTTAATGATCTTGTAGCAAAGGAATCCTAATTTTAAAACCCCTCTCCTTTCACCCAACAGAGTGTGATCTCAGATCCAAATTCAGCTAAGTTGGCTGCAAAGTACTCTCCACAGGTGGTGTTGACATCCCAGGTGCTTTACACTCTTCTGAACAACCACGGAGTTGCCTATAAGGAGCAGTGGGAGATTCCCCTTCGTGTGAAGACCATTACTGCTGAAGGTGATTTTTTTTTTTTTTTGTGTGTGTGCGCTTGTATCAGGGTGGATGTTTGCAGTCATTAAGTCTTTTTTGTCCTGGCAAAATATACATTACTTTGTTACATATTTCCAAATCACAGTACTATGTTCTATTCTGATTGTAAATGTATAACTCTGTTTTCTCTTATGGCCAGTATGGAACACAGGTACCATGACGTTGAGTTCCTCCTCTTGGAGGGCAGGACACAACTCAAAGAGCCCTTCCCCTGCCTCAAATTACCCATAATTCATGTGTCCTGAGAAGAGGAGGGACATTATTAGACATGGGGCTGTATAATCCCCCATTATGTGGGATATCTTTACTGGGCTTCCCTGGAGTAGTGTACAGGTGCTGTGTGGACCCTTGCAGCGGTAATCTTTTGGGTATTTCATTTCACTGTTTGTTATCTATACATAGGGCTTTGGAGTAAGGATGGCTGTTTTTGTTTGTTTGTAATTAACCCTTTCACTGCCATTTTGGCTATTTTGGTGTTTCTAGGGCTTTGTTGGGTCTGTTGTCACTTTCCCCTTCACTTGCGCCTTAGTTTTATTCCACCCTTATATGTTCCCTGGGATATTTGGGTCTCTGGGTTACTCTTTTGACTTTGGTTGATTTTTATTGATGCGACCCCTTTAAGAAAGGAAGCCCGTCGCATCTTTGCTCCATTGACTTCTGTGGCACATACCTCTGCAACCTTTTAAGATACAAAAGTCAGAGAGGGCTCTGTCTTTTTGTCTCATGCCTTGTTATCCAGTCCATGTCCTGAGTGTCCAGGGAGCTTGCGGCAATTCCACGAACAAAGTTGTAGGCCTTGATAGGCAATGGAGAAGACTACGTGAGGCTACAGGGGGTAAGAGTACACTTCTACCCTTAGTTCCTAGGAAGAAAACACCTCTTAAGCGTAACTGGTATTTTCGTTCCTTTCAGAATGAGACACGTCCGGCGAACCAGACAGTTCCCTCAGCTCCGCGTACCACCTCCAAGCCCAAACATCAATGGAAGCCCAAGGTCTCCTCCAAGCCCAAGGCTTCCAATCCTTCTTCAGCATGACTTACCGAACCCGGGTCCACACTCTGCTGTGGGTGGTCATCTGCGTCACTATCACAGTGGGAGGATTCAGTGTCTGTTTTGCAGGTAGTGACGGAAGGGTACAGGATCCCTTTCGTCTCTCTTCCTGCCTTTCACTTTCTTCCTTCTCATAAGCCTCAGGCTGCAGAGAAACGCTGTCTGTTTGACTGCGCTGTTCAGGCTCTTCTGGACAAGGACGTTCAGGACAGAGGTATGGGTTTTTACTCAAACCTCTTTGTGGTCTCCAAGAAGGGCGGCAGTTGTCGTCCCATTTTGGATTTAAAGGCTCTCAATTCCTTTGTGACCCGGACTTATTATCACCAGGAGTCTCTACGGACGATGATTTTTCCCATGTTCCCGAGAGAATTCCTTGCATCTCTGGATCTTCAGGACGCGTACTTACACATTGCCATTCATCCAGAGAGCCGGCAGTACCTCCGGTTTGCCTGCGACATTTTCAGTTCTCAGCTCTTCCATTTGGTCTGACGACAGCTCCTCCAGGTCTTCAACCGTGTCCTTGGAGCCTTAGTGTCCGTCCTTCACTGAGACGGCATCAGAGTTATTCCATACGTGTACGACCTGCTTCTGAAAGCCTCTTCTGCAGAACTTCTTAATCAGCAGGTTCAGCTTCTTCATCAGCAGGTTCAGCATCAGCAGGTCCCACCCATCAGGGTGGGTCATCAACCTGGACAAATCAGATCTTGTCCCATACCAGCGTCTGGTCTTCCTGGGCCTCCTATCACGGTGTCCGTGCTCATGGCTGCAGGCGGCGACACTATGTTTCCTCATTTCACTGCCTCTCTCTTATTGGCCTGGTATTCCTGACTCCGCCCAGGGCTAGCCTTTATATACTCTGTTATGTCTATACTGAGGCTCCCTTTCGTGGTGTACCTGTTCCTGATGTTTGTTCCTGAGTTACTCTGATCGTGTATGACCTGGCCTGCCTGACGACGTTCCTGCGCTTCCTGTTTTGCTGTCCCTTTGCTGACTGATCTGGTTGAGAACCCGCTCCGTTGCTGACTGATCTGGCTGAGAACCTGCTCCGTTGCTGACTGATCTGGCTGAGAACCTGCTCCGTTGCTGACTGATCTGGCTGAGAACCTGCTCCGTTGCTGACTGATCTGGCTGAGAACCTGCTACGCTGCTGACTGTATCTGGCTGAAAACCCGCTCCGTTGCTGACTGATCTGGCTGAGAACCTGCTCCGTTGCTGACTGATCTGGCTGAGAACCTGCTCCGTTGCTGACTGATCTGGCTGAGAACCTGCTCCGTTGCTGACTGATCTGGCTGAGAACCTGCTACGCTGCTGACTGTATCTGGCTGAAAACCCGCTCCGTTGCTGACTTGGTCTGCCGAGAACCCGCTATGCTGCTGACTGTATCTGGCTAATAACCCGCTTCGTTGCTGACTGATCTGGCTGTGTACCCGTTACGCTGCTGACCATATCTGGCTGAGAACCCGCTCCGTTGCCATCAGTGCCTGGCTGAACCGCTCCGTTGCCTCTGTCTGGCCAGCGTTACACACTGTGGCCTTCCAGTTGCTATTGTCTGTTGTGCTCCGCATGGCGGTATCATTCTCTTGATGACCATAGGCTGGGCATTCGTGCTATAGCCACTTACTATAACCGCCTCAGGCGGTGTGCACACGCGAAGTACCGGTACAGTGCTGTATAGCGCTGACTGAGTTACTCTGATCTCTATCTGTGTCCTCCTCCATATCATAGTTGGGCTCACTCCCTGTGGGAGTTGCGGTATTCACGCTGGACGTTACCTATTTGACCCATTCAGTGCCTAGATCGTCTAGGCAGGGCCAGTGTGCCATTTCCTTCTGCAGTAGCCTTTTGGGCTCAAGAGCCAGCGGTTGCATTACATCACTCTTGTTAGTGTGAGGGGACACAAGTTGCCTTCCTGTAGTGTGTCTCGATCCACCCCTAGCGTTCTAGGGTTTGCCTACTATAAGCGGTTGCCTTGGTCTTTCTGTGACCCTAGTCCCAGGGTCAGTGTTGCCTCGCTACTACTGGGTTCAGTGCCTCCCAGGCGTCTGGGTCTCATGCCAGTTACCTACTACTGGACTACTAGTCATCTAGAGTCCTGCTGTCAGCTCCTGGGCTGCATAGCCTTTGTTCACCCCTAGTCCGCTAGGGTCGGGTTGCCTATGGTCTTACGTGCCTCGAGTCATCAGGGTCCAAGCACAGAACTCTCTCAAGCCAGCTGCTGCCTCCATTTCCTGCTATATCTCAAGGGACTATATATAATATATAATATATTGTAGAGAGAGAGAGATAGAGATAGATAGATATATATTTATATAATATACACCCTGTTCCAAATTATTATGCAAATGATATTTAAGTGTCAAAAAGATTAAATATTTTGTTTTTCAGTTTAACTCATGGATGGCATTGTGTCTCAGGGCTCTTTTGATCACTGAAAACAATCTCGGACACCTGTGATAATTAGATTGCCAGGTGAGCCCAATTTAAGGAAAAACTACTAAAGGTGGGTGTTCCACATTATTAAGCAGAGCACCATTTTCAAGCAATATGGGGAAGAAAAAGGATCTCTCTGCTTCCGAAAAGAGTGAAATAGTTCAATGCCTTGGACGAGGTATGAAAACACTAGATATTTCACGAAAACTTAAGCGTGATCATCGCACTATTAAGAGATTTGTGGCTGATTCAGAGCACAGACGGGTTCGTGCAGATAAAGGCACATTGAGGAAGATTTCTGCCAGATCCATGCATCGGATCAAGAGAGCAGCTGCTAAAATACCATTACATAGCAGCAAACAGATATTTGAAGCTACTGGTGCCTCTGGAGTCCCACGGACATCAAGGTGTAGAGTCCTCCAGAGTCTTGCAACTGTGCATAAACCTTCTATTTGGCCACCGCTAACCAATGCTCACAAGCAGAAACGACTGCATTGGGCAGAAAAATACATGAAGACTAATTTTCAAACAGTCCTGTTCACTGATGAGTGCCGTGCAACCCTGGATGGTCCAGATGGATGGAGTAGTGGATGGTTGGTGGATGGCCACCCTGTTCCAACAAGGCTGCGACGTCAGCAAGGCGGTGGTGGAGTCATGTTTTGGGCCGGAATCATGGGAAGTGAGCTGGTCGGCCCCTTTAGGGTCCCCCAAGGTGTAAAGATGACCTTTGCAAAGTATGTGGAGTTTCTGACTGACCACTTTCTTCCCTGGTACAGAAGGAAGAACTATGCTTTTCGTAATAAAATCATCTTCATGCATGACAATGCACCACCTCATGCTGCAAAGAATACCTCTGCATCAATGGCTGCTATGGGGATAAAAGGAGAGAAAGTCATGGTGTGGCCTCCATCCTCCCCTGACCTCAATCCTATTAATAACCTTTGGAGCATCCTCAAGCAAAAGATCTATGAGGGTGGGAGGCAGTTTACATCCAAACAGCAGCTCTGGGAGGGTATTCTGACATCTTGCAAACAAATTCAAGCAGAAACTGTCCAAAAACTCACACGTTCAATGGATGCAAGACTTGTGAAGCTGCTATCAAATAAGGGGTCGTATGTTGAAATGTAACGAGACCTGTTAAAATGTTTAAAAAGTTAAAATGTTGTTAAAAGTTTGATTGAAATAGCTTTTGATTTCAGTAAATAGGCTGCAAACACAACAAATGACATTTTTCAGTTCTTTACAACCTATAAAGTGTTTTGAAACTTACTGTGCGTAATAATTTGGAACAGTGCATTGTAAGTTTTTTATGTTTAAAAAAATACTGTTATCATTAGGAGGTTTGTTCAATAAAATTTGAATTGTACTCTTAATAGTTGAAAACATGAGAATTATGCTGACTGTTATTTACATCAATTATTTAGGTAAATGAGAAAAATATCATTTGCATAATAATTTGGAACAGGGTGTGTATATGTATATATAATATGTGTGTGTATATATGTTCTGTTATTGTGGGCCTGTGGGCCTAACTCCTTGTATGTACTTTATCCTAATAAAGTCATTTTAACCTTACAAATCTGGTCTGAGTGTTCATCAAAAACCGTGACACCTCCTCTTCGATACCCAGAAGAACATGGTGTTTCTTATGGACAATGTGGCTCACCAGATTGTCCACAGGGTTTCTGTGATACTGGCTCAAGATCCAGTTCCAGCCAAGAAGCGGTCATCTCTCATGGGAAAATTCAGTTCCACCATAGAGGTGGTACCATTTGCCATGGCATGCATAAGGGAACTCCAGTGGTTTGTGATCCAGGTGTGCAGGGGTCAGCCGGACCTTCTGAAGAAGTCGGTGTCACCTCTTCATGTGGGAGTTTGTCCTGGTGGCTCAACCTCTCCAATCTGCTGAAGGTCCTGGGTCGCCTGAGTGCACAGGGTCGGTGGTCTCCGGAAGAATCTCTCCTTCCCATCAACGTGTTGGAGCTTCGCGTGATATTTCATGCCCTTCGTCATTGGACATCTCAGCTGGAAGACTGTCCAGTCCGGGTAGAGTCCAACAACGCCAAGGCCGTGGCTTACATCAACAAGCAGGGCGGAACAAGAAGTCTCACCGCTTGGTTAGAGGTCAAGGCTATTTTGTCCTGGGCAGAAGAACTCGTTCCTGCCATATCTGCAGTGCACATTCCTGGTGTAGGCAACGTCATGGCGGACTTCCTCAGTCGACACACACACAGTGTATATAGGAGAGTGGGAGCTGCACCCAGAGGTGTTCACCCTCATTGTTCAGAAATGGGGTCTTCCTTACATCGACCTGATGGCAACAAGACACAATAGGGAGGTTCTGAGGTTCTGCTCTTGATGGAGGGACCCTCTAGCTCTGGCGGTGGATGCAATGTCCAGTTCTTGGTTATTCCCTCTTGCCTACATCTTTCCTCCCCTCCCCATGTTGCACAGGGTGTTACGGAAATTGAGACTGGAGCGTTGTCCAGTCATTCTGATTGCTCCTTACTGGCCTCGTTAGGCTTGGTTTCCGAAGTGTCTGGATCTGTCAGTGGCAGAGCCATTCCGGCATCCTTGCCGTCCGGATCTTCTTCTACAGGGTTACCTGTGGAAGGTTGATGTTCATCGTCTAGCCTTGACAGCTTGAAAATTGAATCCTCAGTATTGTGGAAGAAAGGGTTTTCTTCTGGTGTGGTGGCTACTATGCTCAGTGCCTGCAAACCTGTTTCTTTCAAGATCTACCATTGTGTCTGGTCAACCTTCCTATCTTGGTGTGCTGACCAGGATCTGTCTCAGGAATTTGATCTGCCTACGGTCCTGGCTTTTTTTGCAGGACAGTGTGGATAAGGGCCTTAGTTTGAGTTCCCTTAAAGTTCAGATGTCTGCTCTTTCTGTTTTCTTTCAGAGATGCATTGCCATCCTTCCTGATGTCAAGGTTTTCTTCCAGGGAGTTGCTCATACTCGTCCTGCCTTCAAGATTCCTGCTCCTCCATGGGATCTTAACTTTGTTCTTCAGCGCCCTCCATTTGAGTCTTTGGCTACTATTCCTCTACGCCTGTTGATGTGGAAAATGGCTTTTCTCCTGGCGATTGTGTCTGTCCGTCATGTTGCGGAGTTACATGCTCTGTCCTTTAAACCACCCTATCTGGTGTTTCACAAGGACAAGGCGGTGCTTTGCACCTCCCGGGAGTTTCTGAGTTCCACATCAATCAGGAGATTGTGGTGCAGTCTTTCTGCCCTGACCCCTCCTCTGACAAGGAGAGGGATCTTCACTTGTTGTGCGTTGTCTCAAGTTTTATGTACATCGCACTGAGTCTGTCAGACAGTCTGGCGCATTGTTCGTCATTCCTGAGGGTCCTAGGGCAGGAAGACCTGCATCCAAGGAGACTATTGCTTCTTGGATCAAGTCCACTATTTGTAAGGCTTATGAGCTGAGGAAGAAGCCTGTCCTCTTTCGGGTCACATCTCATTCTGCAAGATCTATTGGGGCTTCTTGGGCTTACAAGAATCAGACCTCTGCTGATCAGTTGTGCAAGGCTGCCACTTGGTCGTCTGTGCACACCTTTTCGAAGCACTACCGTGTTGATGTGCTGGCATCGGTTGACGCCAGCTTTTTGAGGAAGATCCTGGAGGCAGTCTTGCCTGTCTAGGATCTTCTTCGGTTCTTGGTGCTTCCTTCACTTTTGAGCCCCGTTGGCTCTAGTTCAGTTGCTGTGTAATAGTTTGGGGTGTTGTTACCCCTGTTCAGTGTCTGTTGACACTTCATTGTTTTGTTGGTTTATCTCTGATCTGTTGGTTCATATCTGCTCTGGTGACTTTGGGGGCCTTGCACCTGGTCCTTGCCCTCCTTCCCTCCTCTGGAAAACTCAATGGTTGGACATCCCAAAGTTACCAGTAACCTGTATTGGATGATAGAGAAAAGAGAATTTTAGTCTTACCTGTTAAATCCTTTTCTCTTTGTCCATACAAGTTATTGGTCTCCCACCCTGTCAAGGGACCATGCTTGGCTCTCCTGTGGCAGACTGTGGGGGTCCTTCGGAGTCATGCTCACAGGAGTCTTCTTTCCCTTCTACTATCTAGTCAATAGTGTCTCAAATATTTCTGGAGCTGGTTGGCTAGCTGCAGCCAAGGAGGGAAGGTAGGCTTCACCCCTTGCATACAATTCTAGAATTGTTCCTGCCTACTTAAAGGGGCAGATTGCCTACCCAGAGTTACCAGTAACCTGTATGGACTAAGAGAAAAGGATTTAACAGGTAAGACTAAAATCCTCTTTTCCCTGTCATCCAATACAGATTACCGGTAACTTTGGGTAGGCGATCAGCCCCTCTAATAGGCAGGAACAATTCTGAGAAGTGACTGCTGGGTGGAGCCTACCTCCTCTCCTTAGCTTGCAGCTAGCCAATCCCCAACCAGTAAGATTTGTTCTTTGGTCAAGACACAAGCAAGAGAACAGTTCTTCTATAGTTTTAGCTTTTTCTTATTTTTTCTGTTAGAATTGGAATGGATTACCATCACTAATGATTCCCATCACCCAAATGTGGATAGCTCAGTTTACCAGGCACTTTTGTGGACCTAAGCCCTGGGAGGAAAATCTTGGCTGGAAGTTCTTTCCCCAGGAGTTGCCCACCGAGGCTTCTTCTTGATATATGGTAATCTGTAGACAGAAGACCTGCTGAAAAAGGTGAGCACCCTTTGAGTGCTGAGGTCCACATGTCCCATGCTTACCCTCCACACAGGGGTTCCTACTACATACTCATGCACTCATTGGGTTTATTCTGTATGTCTGTTAGGTGTTTGGAGCAATTTTCTGTGGTAACTTAACCCTTTTGCTGCTGGTTAGCACCTTTTGGGGGTGTTTTTGGGCACTTTCCCTGTTGAGTTCAGTATTTGAGTGGTTTTACGTTTGAAATTCACCTCGCTAACTTTATGTTCAGCGCCCTTAAGACACGCGTTTACCGCAAAGATGCCATTGCTCCATTCACTTCTATGGGACTTTACAGTTTGGGACGTGTCTCTGCAACCTCTCCACGTAGCATGGTCAGAGATGGCTCATATTGTTGGTTTTCCCTTGCTTTGTCATCCGGTCAATGTTCTGGGTATGTTGGGGGTTTTAGGGGGCTTCGGGCACTGTTGGGGTACTGTCTCAGCGAACCTACCTTTCCCATAAGCGCCTGCTTCACTTGCTCATTTCCAATTGGCTCCCGTAGCGGCAGACATTTTGTGTTTTCGCAGATCGAGTATCCTACGCAGGGCTTGGACTCTCCTTCTCTCCTCTGCAGCTTAACCCTTTGCCTGCTAGATAAGTTTTATTTTAGTGTTTCTGGGGTGCATTAATTATCATACACGCTTTAATGTGGATGTTTTGACTCTGTGAGAATGTCTACTCTGTTAGACCTTGGGGCTAAACCTAAGACTAAATATACTGGGGTGTCTGTGTCCCTCATTGCTCCTCATGTCAATCAGGGTTACCTAGAGAATACTCAGGTCATGTTTACCCAGCATGTGCTGCTGCCCCTGAATCCCCTGCTGGGGCCTCCAACCATGCACTAGAGCCAATATTGATGCAAGAGTTTAAGGGTACTACAAGGGACCTCCAGTCCACCTTACAACTCCTTCCATCCACCGTACAGGGGGTCTTCAATTCATTGCAGACCCCCGCCCCTATCAGATCTTCCCTGCCTAAACCACCCGGTGTACCTGATGTCTGATTCCTCTGAGGAGGAATTATTGGTGGACTCTGATGACTGTTCAGCTGTTCCTTCATCGGAGTTTTTTGGGGACCCCATTCGAGGCGGACCCCGTTCCCTCGGCTGAGGGCCTGATCAGGGCTGTGTTGTCCACCCTGAACATTCCCTTGGTGCAGGAGGTATCTTCTGACCCCTCTGATGTTTTCCAGGAGCCTGTTAGGCCCCATGCCTGCTTTCCACCATAATCCCACCCTTGACCGCTTGGTGTCAGAGGAGTGGAAATTTCCAGACAAGAAACAATCTGTGCCTAAAAAGTTTGCTAAACTTTATCCGTTTTCTGAAACTGCCCTTACTCATTGGGTTCATCCCCCCCAAAGTGGATGCCCTAGTTTCCAGGCTTTCTGAGTCAACTGCCTTGCCAGTGACTGATGCCTCTGCTCTTAAAGACTGGACTGACAAGAAGCTTGAGACTTCTCTCAAGGCTATTTTTGCAACAGCGGGCTCTGCTCTTCGCCCTACCTTTGCTGCCTCATGGGTAAATAGAGCTGTGACTGTTTGGACTGAACAGCTCAATTCTGCTGTCCGTCAGGGAGCCCATACTTCTGACATGTTGCATCTTCTCGCTAACATTGCTGAGACTCAGCATTATTGTCTCTGCCGCCCTTTTTGATACTGTGCGTATGGTAGCCAGGGCATCTACCATATCTGTAGTAGCCAGAAGGGCTCTTTGGCTTAAGATCTGGTCGGCTGACACGGGATCTAAGAAGGTTCTGCTGTCTTTGCCTTTTCAAGGTTCTTCCCTGTTCGGGCCTGAACTCAAGGATCTCATCAACGAGGCCACTGGAGGGAAAAGTTCTCACCTGCCAGTGGTCCTGAGGAAGAAGGCACCTGTTAAAAGGAATCCGCTTTTTCTTTCTGCTCTCGCTGGGCGGATCCCCTGGCTCTGGCAGTGAATGCCTTGTCGATCCTGTGGACGTTTCCTCTGGCTTACATCTTCCCTCTTGTTCCCTTGTTGAACAGAGTTCTTCGGAAGCTGAGACTGGAGCGTTACCCAGTCATTCTGATTGCTCCGTACTGGCCTCGACAGGCTTGGTTTCTGGAGCTTCTGGACCTCTCAGTTGCAGAACCTCTTTGACTTCCCTCCAGTCCAGACCTCCTTCTACAGGGTTACCTCTGGAAAGAAGACATTCATCATCTGGCTTTGATGGCATGGAGACTGAATCCTCAATTTTGAGGAAGAAAGGATTTTTTTTCTGGTGTTGTGGCTACTATGCTTAGTGCCCGCAGGCCTGTTTCCTCTAAGGCCTACCATCGAATTTGGTCTACCTTCCTGTCTTGGTGTGCTGACAAAGACCTATCTCAGGATTTTGACCTTCCTACAGTTCTTTCCTTACTCCAGGATGGTGTGGATAAAGGTCTCAGTGAGTTCTCTCAAGGTTCAGCTCTTTCTCTTTTTTCAGAGACGTCTTGCCATCATTCCTGATGTCAACGTTTTCTTCCAGGGTGTTGCTCATACCCATCTGGTGTTTAAGTCCCCTGCTTCTCAGTGGGATCTTAACCTGGTCTTAGGAGTTCTCCAACGTCCTCCCTTTGAGTCCTTGGCTACCATTCCTCTGCGTTTGCTGACGTGGAAGATGGCTCGTCTCCTAGCTATTGTTTATGTTCACTGAGTTGCAAAGCTACATGCCCTCTCCTGTAAACCACACTTTTTGGTTTTTCACAAGAACAAGGTGGTGCTTCTCACCTCACAAGAGTTTCTCCTCAAGTTGTGTCTTAGTTCCACATCAATCAGGAGATTGTGGTTCCCTCCTTCTGTCCTAACCCTACTTCTGACAAAGAGAAGGATCTTCATCAGTTGGATGTTGTGCGTTGTCTGAGGCTCTTTGTGCATCGCACTGAGATCTTGAGGTAGTCTGACACTCTGTTTGTCATTCCTGAGGGTCCTAGGGCTTCCAAGGTTACTATCGCTTCTTGGATCAAGTCCGAGATTCGTAAGTCTTACAAACTTTGGAAGAAGCCTGTTCCCTTCAGGTTCACAGCTCATTCTGCGAGGACTACTGGGGCTTCTTGGGCCTACAAGAACCAGGCCTCAGCTGATCAGTTGTGCAAGGCGGCCAATTGGTCATCTGTGCACACCTTTTCTAAACACTACCGTGTGGATGTCCTGGCATCGGCTGATGCTAGTTTTGGGAGGAAGATCCTGGAGGCAGCCTTGCCTGTCTAGGATCTACTTAGTCTCTCAGTACTCTTTCACGTTTGAGCCCTTTTAGCTCTAGTTCTGTGTGTTGTGTAACAGTTCATGCAGTTTGTTTTACCCCTGTTCAGTGTCTGTTGACATTTTGAGCTTAATGTTGAGCTATTTATGATCTGTAGGTTCATTGGTGCTCTGGTGAGTTTAGGGGCCTGCGCCTGGTCCATGCCTTTCTTCCCGTCCTGGGGAATTTAATGGTTGGTCATCTCAAAGTTACCAGTAACCTGTATTGGACGACAGAGAAAATAGGATTTTAGTCTTACCTGTTAAATCCTTTTCTCTTAGTCCATACAGGTTACTGGTCTCCCACCCTGTCGAGGGACCATGCTTGGCGCTCCTGCAGCAGAACTTGGGGGTCCTTTCGGGTTCATGCTCACAGGAGTCTTCCTATACCTTCTTACTATCTAGTCAATAGTTAGTCTGCAAATCTTACTGGTTGGGGATTGGCTAGCTGCAAGCTAAGGAGAGGAGTTAGGCTCCACCCAGCAGTCGCTTCTCAGAATTGTTCCTGCCTATTAAAGGGGCTGATTGCCTACCCAAAGTTACCAGTAACCTGTATGGACTACGAGAAAAGGATTTAAAGGGATAGTAATACTTTATTATTACTCTCCCCCATATTGTACATATTTGCAAAATAATTTAATAGCCCCCAGGTTCATCTCTCAAACCTTTATTGTTTGAGAGATAACCAAGGAAAAGTTCCCCCCTCCCTCCCCCTTCCCTGAAGTCAGAGTTGTGTTGACTGCATGGATATCTGGTCTGACTTTCATCATGCGGCTCTGCAGCAGAGCCGCGATAGTGTTAGTGACAAAGAATTATTTCACTGAAATGGTCTTCTACATGTGATTACAAACCAAGCACATGTAGAAGACCATTTCAGTGATCTCGGCTCAGCTGCAGAGCCGCAAGCCTGTCGTTCGACAGACTTCCCCTGCACTCAGTACAACACTGACTTCAGGGAAGGGGGAGGGAGGGGGGACTTTGCCTTCAGTTATCTCTCAAACTATAAAGGTTTGAGAGATAAACCTGGGGGCTATTCGATTATTTTACAAATGTCTACAATACGAGGGATAGTAATAAAAAAGTATTACTATCCCTTTAACAGGTAAGACTAACATCATATTATTTACATTGTTTTAAAATGGAACTTAAGGATAGTAACACTTCATTTTAACTTTATTTTATTTTGTAGGCATTAAAAAAACATGAAGAATGATATAAGTCTTATCTCTCAAACCTTTATGGTTTATGAGATATTCACAAGCAAAGTTCCCCTCCCCACCCCTTTTACCTAGTGTAAGCCATCTCTTCTCAGATGTGAGTCTGGTTGTATGACAGTACAGATAACAGAAGGGGACAATTTTCTTTGTATGAAAACAATGAAAGCCCTTCCCCCCTTGACAAGTTTTTCAGCTTTTTCCATTATCTTAATTGAAGATTGTCCCTCTCTGCAGTCTACCTGGGCATCTCCCTTCTGATCTGGTTGAAGGGGGGGGGGATACTTTGTTTGTGAATATCTCTTAAACCATAAAGGTTTCAGAGATAAGACTTATATCATTCTTCATGTTTTTTTAATGCCTACAAAATAAAATAAAGTTAAAATGAAGTATTACTATCCCTTTAACCCTTTGAATGATATAGATTTTTCCATGGGAGATTCCTTTTAGTAACCAAAGTTCCATTTGAATAATTGGATTTTTTGGTAATATCACCACATTTCTTAGTACATCAGCCTCAGTATGATAGAGAAAATTGGGGCAACATTATTAAAAAAAAAAATTCTATTTATGCAACAAAAAAGGTAGAATTTCCCAGCTGCTGCTATATATGGAAATCTCAGCTGTAAATAATGTGTTTTATAAGTCTTCTACTGAAATCCGTGATATCAGAAATATACAGTGTGCATTTGGTACTTTAGGGGAAGATGAACTGGCAGTTATCGGGTTATTAGTGTATGATTACTTACATAAACAAAGGTTTCTCTTTCACTGGGAGTCAGGGGGTACATGGGGTTTAGGCCTCCCCACTAGGAGGCAGGGTGTTTTAAGGAAAAAGCTGCTGAACAAGAAAGACTCCCTCTCAATCTTGTTTAACCCCTCCCTGCTCATTCTGTCTTCAGTTTAAAGGCCCTCCTAATAAGGTTCAGGGCTGGTCTCTACTGGGAACCTTATTTGATTTATTTTCTTTAATTTTATTTTGCCTTTTAGTCTAGAAGCGGGGAGGATCAGGGGACGCCACAATGCTTTTTGCCCTCCATCCACCCCTCCATTATTAAAGCAAAGTGTATATAATTTTTACATATGATTACTAATGGCCTGCACTTTTTACGTGCATGTACAAGTGTGTCCTGCTGAGGCAACTGATGTTTGCACAGTACCACAGTTACCTCTTCACATGTACCTCTTCTCTTTTTTCACTAGGGGAGAACCCCAAAAAAATTGTGTATATGGACTCCCCTCTTCCCAAGAAGGAGCTGAATGTGAGACAGAAGAACCATATGTTCCATGAGGTTCCCTTAGACATTTTCATGTTGAAGAAATCGAGTGTTTTATTACGTGTCATTCACCTGGACGGAATAGAAGATGAGGGCCAGGTAAGGGTCCTACTAACCAAACATGCAATAAACCCACTTTTTGTGACATCCACTCCCTGAGAATAGTCTTATATTAGGAGACCAAAATGTTGACCTTAACAGGATAGTATCTCTCTATGAAAGGGTTTATCCTTCTGAGTTAAACAAGAGTACTTCTGCTGATGAGTATTGTTATATTATAAAGTTATTGTGCCTCAAACTTGCATTTTCAGATACAATACTTCAGTGCCCTGAAACCTTATGATGCTGCTGTTGCTTCAGCAGTATATGGGCAGCTGCTGTCAGTGACGGTAACCGTCAAACAAGAGAAAAGAAAGTCTGTTCATCAGATTCCAGCTTTTACCATCAAATAATCTGTGCCTTAAAGGAGTAGTAATGTTTCACAACAGCAGCTCCAATTAATCTTCATAGTATTTGGGCCATGGAGAGTGTTATTTCAATACCGTCAGAGTTGTAGTACAAGAGTAATTGAATGATAAAGTATCCCCCTCCCGCCCCTTTTACTGATGTAACTCTGCTCACATCAGAGCAACAAGACTGTCCAGATGGATCTCAGAGATGGACAGTCTTCAGTGATCATAAGGGAAAAATCTTAAAAACCTGTCAAGGGGGCAGGGTTTTCCTTATGCTCACAGTAAGAAGTATCCCTTGCTGCAATCTGTCTGGTCAAGAGACCAGATTCAACATCTGAGGAGAGGTGGCTTATACTAGGTAAAAGGGGCAGGGGGGAATACTTTATCATTCAATTACTCTTGAACTACAACTCTGATAGTATTGAAATAACACTCTCTGTGGCACAAATGCTGTGAAGATGAATTGGATCTGCTGTTTTTGTGAAACATTACTATCCCTTTATTACAGTTGATAAACTGAGGTTTAGAAAAATGTTCGTGACCAAATCATGTGCACACTGCCCTCCATTTCAAGGCACTTCAGACAGGGCAAGACCCTTTAGTAAAATGTATTTAAGTGATATAACTTCTTTTTCATTTCATTATGCTAAATACACATTCATTCCAGATTTGTGACAGATGGGAACCTGCCTAATCTGAGGTGGTTTGATGTGACTGGCAAGCTACACATGCTTTTGGCAACAAATATGTTTCTAAACCTCCCTTTTTACAGTTTATTTATAATTAAAGTTGCGATCTTATACACAGACTTTCAAAACTATTTATAAGTAAGGTAAAGCTCCCCAGGTTTTTGGGCATTTTTTCTAAACACTGCACAGGCCATGAATGTACTGAACCCAAAAAACACGTCTGAGCAGCAATAACTTTTGAATAAAACCTCCTAAGTGAAAGTAAACCCAGCAGTTTATACATTTTCCCATATTATGTGATATTTAAATTGACATTGTTAAGAATCTTGTGGGACACACATTTCAAATAGTCTTATTCACCAAGGGGATTATATGTTTAGCCTAGGCTTTTTTTGCCATACAGTATATAATTCTTTTTCCAATTTAGCTTAATGATGTTATAATGAAATATAGAGCTGTATTCCAGATTTGCCTATGGGTGGGTACTTTATGTATGAAAAATAGAATTTCTCTAGCGTCATTGAGGGATGCAGGGTCCTATAGGAGGCAGGGCACTCTAAACAAAAAGCTCCTCCCACTTCCTAGCTGCTAACCCCTACCCCTGCTTAACTGCCTTCAGGTGTTTGTTTTTTTTTGTTTTGATTTGTTTTCTTATGTATCCTCTGCTATTGATTCCTTTGCCCCCACTGAAACCACAACGGAGTCGTCAAGTCAATCCACGACCCTGGCTCAACTCCCACACCCGCTTCCTACGTTCTTGCACTCGTTCTGCTGAACGCCTTTTGGAGGAAATCTCGCTCACATGCAGATTTCATCCACTTTAAATTTATGCTGTCCTGCCTGCATTCTGCTTTATCAAAAGCTAAACAAGAATACTACACCATACTAATCCACATCAATAAATCTAACCCGCGCAGTCTCTTTGCAGTATTTGACTCCTTGCTCCATCCTTCCACTTCTTCCTCTCAACCCATACATTCACCTCAAGCTTTTGCAGAGCGCTTCAAGCACAAGGTGGAATCTATTCAAAAACAGATTACTACTATTCCATCTGCCTCCGAACTCTCTCTCCCCAAACCCCTCTCATCATACTTCAATAGTTTTACCCCGATAACAGAGGAAGAATTTTCTCAGCTTCTCCTATCTACCCACCTCACTACCTGCTCCTTGGACCCTTTGCCCTCCCACTTACTCAAACCACTTGCACCACTCCTTACACCGATATTAACACTCATCTTCAACACTTCTCTCTCCACAGGCACCTTCCCTTCTTCCTTCAAACAGGCACAAATTAAACCCCTGCTCAAAAAGACTAACCTTGACCCCTCCTGTCTCTCTAACTATCGACCTGTCTCCCTTCTACCTCTTACCTCAAAACTCCTAGAACGCCTGGTCTTCTCCCAAATAACCAAATTCCTCAACTCTAACTGTCTTTTGGATCCGATGCAGTCTGGTTTCTGGTGCGGTCACTCAACTGAGACATCTGTCTGCAGGGTGGCCAATGATCTCCAGACTGCAAAAGCCAAAGGACAGTTTTCTATTCTTATACTACTCAATTTATCCTCTGCCTTCGACACGGTTAACCATTCTCTGCTCGCTCAAATTCTCCACAGTCTTGGCTTCCGAAATCAAGCTGCTTCATGGCTCTCCTCCTATCTCTCACAACGTTCCTTTTTTTATCCTCTAACAATAACACCTCCTCCACAGTCC
Organism: Rhinophrynus dorsalis; assembly: GCA_037306005.1. Classification (NCBI taxonomy): domain Eukaryota; kingdom Metazoa; phylum Chordata; class Amphibia; order Anura; family Rhinophrynidae; genus Rhinophrynus; species Rhinophrynus dorsalis. The sequence goes on along the minus strand of CM074721.1, from coordinate 360,711,943 downwards.
CTCTGCCTGTGGGGGTGCCTCAAGGCTCCGTTCTAGGTCCTCTGCTTTTCTCACTGTACACCCTTTCATTGGCTGAACTTATTAGTTCATTTGGCTTCAAATACCATCTATATGCTGATGATACCCAAATCTCCACTCAGGTCTTCGCCTCAAATCCAGCTGCAAATTTCAGACTGCCTTTTGGCCATTTCCTCCTGGATGGCACAATGTCAGCTGAAGATAAACATGGCCAAAACCGAACAGCTAATCTTCCCACCAAGACCTTGCCCAACACCTAGCTTCACCATTACAGTTGATGGAATTGATATTGATCCGGTCAGCTCAGCACGCTGCCTTGGGGCCATATTTGATTCCTCTCTTTCCTTCTCCCCTCACATTAACTCCGTGGCTAGATCATCACGTTTCTTTCTCCGCAACATTGCTAAAATCCGCCCGTTCCTGTCCCAACAAACTACTAAAACTCTTATACATGCCCTCATTCGGTCCCGCTTAGACTATTGCAATATCCTACTAACTGGCCTCCCTGATACTCATCTTTCACCTATGCAATCTGTTTTAAACTCGAATCACCACACTCTCCCCAAAAACTAAACCTGCCCACATAATTCTCAGACATCTGTCATGGCTTCCAATTCAGCAGCGCATCAATTACAAAGTCCTTCTTCTTACCTTTAATGCTTTCCACACTGCTACCCCTCCTTACATCTATTGCCTCATCTCCTCTTATGTTCCTGGCCGCTTCCTTCGCTCAGCACACAACGCACTTCTTGTTGCACCATCCACACCCTCTGCCCTCTCCCATCTCAAACCTTTCTCGCTTTCTGCTCCATACCTATGGAACTCCATACCCCTCTCCCTACGTCTTGAAAAATTCCCCTCTGTCTTTAAGTCTACACTGATATCTTATCTTCTGGAGCACTAGGACCATGCAATTCTTTTGGCCAAACTCAGCACTTGTAATCTCAGCACTTACCACCCTCTTACCCCATTGTATGTCTCCTTTTACCCATTTAGAATGTAAGCTCCTTGGGGCAGGGACCTCTCTCCCATTGTTTCTATGAATGTTGCACTTATTTCATCCCCTCTTATTTATTGTAACATATGTCTATTGTAAGGTGCTGCGTACACTGTGTGGAGCCATATAAATAAAGATATACATACATGTATGTCCCTCAAGGAGGGCTACATTTCTCCTGAGAGAATTTACTTAGACTTTTATTATTTTAATCATTCTCCTTTAAAGCTTCTGAGGTCCCTCTCTTTTTGAGGACAGACCCCATATATAACTCTATAAATCCAGCTTCCTTCTATTGGAATAGTATACTTTACTGAATTATAGAGACCCAAGTTCTCTTGGCTGAGAAGGTGAGGAGCTTTATTACTTAGTAGGAAAAACACTGTGGAACATGTACAGGTTTTATTTATTAACTTTTTATTTATTTATTTATAATCTTGTGCATTACTGTATAGTGTTCTGCCTCTTTATATAGTTCTGTTGCTGCCAGTTTCCTTTTCCTCAGGCTGCACTTCAAATTTTGGCGCTTTCTATGTAAAAAAAAATTTACTTTACTGACCCTTAGATTCAAGGTGAATTGTCTAGTGACCTCAGTGAAACCCCTTTGTCCATTGGAGAGGGTTCCACAATAGGGGACATCAGAATCCATGGATTCCTTAATAAAAGCGATTTTAGATGTCCTTGAAATATCAGATGATTAAGCCTCTATGTACTCACCCAAATCACTCTTAAAACATGAAAAGAAATCTGTTGTAATTTTTCCTGATATGACGAGCCTGACCAGATAGTCACAGATGAGTGGTAAACCTCAGATAAATCTATGGTTATTCCCAAGAAACTTGAACGGGTTTACCCTTTTTCTAAAAACAAGGTAGACCTATGGCCTAAACCACCGGCTTTTGACCCTATGACCTCCATATTGTATACCACTATAACTATTCAGTCTACAGCAATTCTTAAAGATCCTGCTGACAGAAAGTTGGATACTTTAAACAGACTAATGTTTTCTGCACTGTGAGCTATCATTCAAGCTTCATTTGCTTCAGCCTGGGCATGCTGAGCTGCTGAGGCTTGGTAAGCTCAAATTATTCAAGCAATGCAATGTGCCACACAAGGATATTTTCCCTCTCATAGGATACATCCGGGAGACAAACCCCTATATTGGAGAGGTTGTCTTGGAGGGAGCAAAGTTAGCATCTAAATGTTAAGCTACAACGTGCCTTGTGGTTTGAGATTTGGAATGCAGATTCTGCTTCCAAAAAAGCTTTAATATCATTGCCATTTACAGGATCCCTCATTTTTGGGGCAGAGTTGGACAAAGTTGTCAGCCATGCCATTGGAGGTAAAAGTATCTTTTTACCTCAAATTGATCAAAAAGGTTTGATAAAATACACCTCACTCATCTGGAGGTTCCTTTCGTTTCAATAAAGCAAAACCTACCTGGGTACACAAGAAGAATGTACCCAAGGCGTCGGAGTCCAAACCCACCACAGCATGGAGTTTCTCATAGATCTTCCACTAGGGGGAGGACTCCGACATTTCATTCAGCAATGGAGGATATCAAATTCAGATGAATGGGTGCTCCAACTGATTCAAGAAGGCTATAGAATGTCATTCAAAACTCTACCTCCTCCTCATTTTTTTCATGTCCAGGGTACCAAAAGAAAAGATGTTGCAGGAAGCCTTTCTCTGGCGATTGGACAGTTCCTAGACAATGGTGTGATAATCTCTGTACCAAAAGAAAAAATATTTTTATTCCAATCTTTTTATTGTACCAAAAAAACAGAGGATTTTGCCCTATCCTGGACCTGAAAAAACATAACCAGTTTCTCAAAGTCTCCAAGTTCAAGACGGAATCCTTCAAACCAGTGATAGCAGCAATGGGACCATATGAATTTCTGCAATCTTTAGACATCAAAGATGCATACCTACACATCCTATATGGCCCAAAGACTGTAAATATCTCAGGTTTGCATACCAAAACCAACACTTTCAATTTGTGGCACTGCTGTTCGGTAGCCACAGCACTGAGAGTTTTTATCAAGGTGATGGCTCCTCTTATGGCTCATCTCAGATACATGGGAGTAGACTTGGCTGTTACTAAAAGCTCCGTCCCAGTCACTAATTTAACAACCTCTTCATCTTACTCTGCTACCCATGAAGAATCACAGTTGGATCATCAGCCTAAACAAGTCTTAACTGGTGCTGTCTCAGCAGATCCTATTCTTAGGACTGATATTTGGTTACCAAAACTCAGAAGGTGAAATAACTTCAAGACATAAAATTTCAGATCTTCAGGACAGAGTCAAGTGTTTTCTCTCCCAAACAGATATTTCAGCCAGGCACTGCATGAAGATTGTGAGAAAAATGGTAGCCATGATAGAAGCAGTCCCCTTTGCTCCATTTCACTTAAGGAGCCCTACTGTTGGAACTTCTCTACAATTGGTCCAGAAACCCAAACCATCTTCATCACATGATGAAGATATCTCCGTCCACAAGACAGTCCCTACAGTGGTGGCTCACAAGCTCAAAACTTTCCATGGGAAAATGCTTCTCCATGACAATATTGGAAATGGACCCCAGTCTGTTTGGATGAGGAGCAATGTGCAGGCATTACTCCATTCAAGGTCATTGGACTCCTTCGGAATCCCATCTACCCATAAACATTCTGGAGTTATGTGCAATTTACAACTCACTACTGGCATGGACTTCGATTCTGAAGACGCTTCCTATTCGGATTCGTTCAGACAATGCCACAGCTGTGGCTTGCATAAATCAAGGAGTAACAAAGAGCAAAGCTGCTTCGATGGAAGTGGAGAAACTTCTTCTCTGGGCAGAGAATCATGTTCCAGCATTGTCATCCATTTACATTCCAGGAGTGGAGAATTGGGAGGCAGATCACCTCAGCTGTTAGACCATAGACCAAGGGGAATGGGAACTAAATCAGGAAAGATTCCTTCAGATAACACGCAGATGGGTAGTTCCAGAAATAGACATGATGGTGTCAAGAAGAAACAGAAAACTAGCAATGTTTTGTTCAAGAGCAAGGGACCCACAGGTAATAGCCGTTCATGACCTACCAATTCCATGGAATTAATGACTAGTATAGTTTATGCCTTCCCTCCAATAGCTATGATTCCCAGAATACTCTGCTAAATAATGGAAGAGAAGGTGCACACCATTCTCATAGCTCCACTTTGGCCCAGGAGATCTTGGTTTCATCACCTCAAAGACATGTCATTGACAGAGCCGTGGCATCTACCTCAGATTCCAGACCTTCTCTCAAGGACTAATTCTCCACCACAACTTACTCAACCTCACTTTGTTGTAGTGGAACTTGAGACTAAAATTTTGAAGAACAAAGGATTTGGTTCTCCAGTAATTCATACTATGCTCAGGATTCGCAAACCAGTGTTGACCAAAATCTAGCACTGCGTTTGAACAATCTAATTTTCTTTCTGAGCTAGGAAAGACCTAGATCCCTCTTCTTTCCGTCTACCATCTGTTTTAGAGTTACTGCAAACAGGTCTAGAAAAAGGTCTAAGGGTTAACTCACTGAATGTTCAAGTTGCAACACTGTCAGTCAGTTCTCTTTTAGAGAAAAATTGCTTCTATACCTGAAATAAAAAATATTTCTTCAAAGGGTCAACAGAATAGTCCCCTATATAGAGATCCCATTCCACCATGGAACTTAAAGGTGAACTGTCACCCCTATACAAGTTTGTCTCATAACTAAGTTCATATAGCGATTAGCTTGAATAGTGGTTTTAATTTCTCTTAAAATTTGTGGTATTGCTAAATTTAAACATTTTAAAAATGATCCTGGTCATTACTTCTGTACAGACTGCGGGTACAGCTCTGCCCTGCAGTCTGTCAATCTTCCCCTGCTCCCCTCCCCACATAGCTTCTCAATCCAGCCTCCTCCAATGATGGAGGATTTTTCCATGTAAGCTGGAGTGCTCTCAATGGCTAGAGAGTGCTCCAGCTTAAAAGCAGAATTCCTCCATCATTGGAGGAGGCTGGATCGAGATGCTATGTGAGGAAGGGAGCAGAGGAAGATTTACAGACTGAGGTAGAGATGTAACCGCAGTCTGTCCGGAAGTAAGGACCAGGATAATTTTTAAAAATTTAAGAGCAGTTAAAACCACTATTCAAGCTAAGCTCTATATGAACTTATTATGAGACAAACTTATATAGGGGTGATAGTTCCCCTTTAAATTAGCGCTAGAATCTTTTCAGTCCTCTCCATGTGAGCCATTGTCATCAGCCTCAATCAAAAACCTCGCCTTCAAAACAGTGTTCCTCACTGTGATTGTATCTGCAAGAACAGTTTCAGAAATCCGTGCATTATGTTGTACTTCTCCGCATGTTATCTTTCATCAAGACAAAGTAGTTTTAAGGACTGTTTCAGAGTTCCAACCCAAAGTGGTTTCTGCTTTCCACATAAATCAAGAGGTGGTTTTCCCTTCATTATGTCCAAATTCATCAACTCTAAAGAGAAAGCACTTCATTCTTTAGGTGTAGTGAGATGTTTAAGACAATCTGTCCAAGCTACACAATCCTTTAGGACAGAAGCTATCCTGAAGTCTACCTTTGCTGCCATAGGTGCCTCCTTGAGGCCTACCTTGGCTTCTGTATGTGTTACCAGAGCCATTGCTGTGTGGACTGAACAGCTTACTGAATGATAGTGTCTGTAAAGTTTCACCTAAGGATGACCTTTTGGCTATCTTGGCTAACATGTCTGAGACTGAGAACTATGTGACTGATGCCGTCTTTGACACTGTTAGGCTTGAAGTTAAGGTTTCTGCCTTTTCTGTGGCTGCCAGACGTACCTTGTGGCGTAAGATTTGGTCAGCTGACCTATCATCTAGTAGTCACTCATTTCTCTCCCTTTTCAGGGTAGGTCTCTTTTTGGACCTGAACTGAAGAATATCATCAGCGAGGCCACTAGGGGCAACAGCGGTTTCTTGCCTCGGATTCAAAAAGCCATAATCTGGTGAGGAAGCAGCATCTTTTTCATCCCCGCCAAAGTGAAGTGCAAAGGGCGAGTCCAGCTGGGTCTCAGGCCAGCACCCCTTGCTCCACCCCCAAGCCCAGGCAACAGTGAAGGTCCAAGCACCTGTCCATCAAACCCAAGGCCACCAAACCTTCTTAAGCATGATTCGCTGAATCCTGGTCCGCACCTCCCTGTGGGTGGTTGCCTGCAACATTTTTCAAGCATTTGGGCAGGCTCAGTTGTAGATCAGTGGGTATTACAAGTGGCTTCAGGAGGTTACAGGATTCCCTTTGTATCCCTGCCTCCATTCTCAATCCCCTCTGGACCAAGAAAAACTCAGTCTTTTCAATGGGGCAGCTCAGGCTCTCTTGGACAAGGGAGTTCTGGCTCCAGTACCTTCACAAGGGAGAGGTTTAGGTTTTTATTCAAACCTCTTTATAGTTCCCAAATGCCATATCCTGAACCTCAAGAACCTCAATTCTTTTGTGGTCCATACTCAATACATGATGGAGTCTTTGCACTCTGCCATTGCAGCAATGTGTCCAGGGCAATTTCTGGCCTCTCTGGATCTGCAGGATGCATACCTGCATGTTCCATTTCATCCAAACATTCAGATGTACCTCAGGCTCGCTTGCACCTTGGGACACTTCCAGTTCACCGCTCTCCCCAATGGGCTCACCACTGCTCCTCAGGTGTTCGCACGGGTCTTAGGGGCATTCATTGCCTTCCTTCGCACCAAGGGGCTTCAGGTGACTGCTTCCATGGACGACCTTCTGTTGAAGGCTCCTTCCAGGTATCTTCTGGACTGTCAGAGTGTCCTGAGCTCTGGAGTGAACCTCAGACACGGTATACAAGTTCTCATCCCTTGTGGGCAAGGTGATATCTACCACAGAGGCGGTTCCGTACTCCATGGTGTACACCAGGAAGCTTCAGAGGTTCACTATCCAGGCTTACTGGGGGAATCCGAAATCTTGAATCATCCAGTCTCTCTTCCCCAGGAGGTGAGACAGGACCTCCTATTGTGGTTGAACTGCACCAACCTGAGAAAGGGGAGACCCTTTGTTGTACAGTACTGGACCCTGGTGACGACGGACTCCAGCCTTTTCAGTTGCTGAGCTGTCTTGAGTCACCTGGGGGTTCAGGATCATTGGAATGCAGAGGAGACCCTCCTATCCATCAACATTCTGGAGCTCAGAGTGATTTTCCATGCTCTAGTGTACTGGTCCTCTCCACTGAGGGGCTGTCCAGTCCGCATGCAGTCAGACAATGCCATGGCCATGCAACAAGGAAGGAAGCAGAAGAAGCGCTTCCGCTTGGTTAGAGGTCAAGGCTATTTTGGCAGGGGCAGAAGAACATGTTCCTGCCATCTCCGCCATGCACATTCCAGGCATAGAGAACGTTGTGCGGACTTCCTCAGTCACCAGACGGTGGACCCCGGGAAGTGGGAGCTCCATCAGTAGGTCTTTGACCTGCTGGCCCACAAATGGAGACATCCTTGGATAGACCTGATGGCTACCAGGGACAAGAGGAAGGTTCCAATGTTTTGCTCTTGCTGGGGGGATCCACTGCAGTTTGCAGCGAATGCCTTGTCCATTCTTGGCATTTTCATCTATCCTACATTTTTCCTCCTCTTCCTCTCATCCTCAGGGAGTTGAGGAAGGTTCTCATGGACGGTGCATCAGTCATACTGATTGCTCCTTATTGGACCAGGCAACCTTGGTTTCCAGAACTGTTGTCTGCTCAGTATATGTTTACTCTGCCACGCAGACCGGATCTCCTTCCCCAGAGTTACCTTTGGAGAGAGGATGTGGACAGTCTGACTTTGACGGCATGGCTGATGAAGCCACCATCTTAAAGAGGAATGGCTTTTCTCCTGAAGTGGTCTTCACTATGATTCAAGCCAGGAGGCCAGTTTATTCTAAGGCCTACCACAGGGTTTGGTCTACCTTTCATTCTTGGTATGTGGACAGGGTCTGTCCTCACAGGAGTTTGATCTTCTGTCCATCCTGTCCTTTTTGCAGGATGGTATGAACAAGAGCCTTAGCCTTAGTTCCTTGAAGGTCCAGACCTCAGCTCTCTGTCTTTTACCAGAGACGCATTGCCACGTTGCCAGATGTCAAAGTCTTCTTTCAGGGCGTAGCTCATGTTTTCCCTGCCTATGTGGCTCCCATTCCCCAGTGGGACCTTAATCTGGTCTTGGGTGTCTTGCAGCGACCTCCTTTTGATTCTTTGGCTACCATTCCTATAAGTCTTCTGACGTGGAAGACTGCCTTTCTTTTGGCTGTGGTCTCTGTCTGCTGAGTTGCAGGCTTTGTCCTGCAAACCGCCTTTCCTAGTATTTCACAAGGATAAGGCTGTTCTCAGTACCTCCCAGGAATTTCTTCCTAAGGTGGTCTCTGAATTCCACATCAATCAAGAGATTGTTGTGCCTTCCTTTTGTCCTGACCCTAAATATGACAAAGAGAAGGATTGCCACTCGTTGGATGTGGTGTGTTACCTCAAGTTTTATGTGCACCGTACTGAGTCCATCCGCAAGAAGTATGCTTTGTCATTCCTGAGGGTCCCAGGGGCCGGTTTGGCTTAATCCTGGATTAAGTCTACCATCCGCAAGGCTTATGAGCTCAGAGGGAAACCTGTTACCTTCCGCATTATAGCACACTCCATCAGGTCTGTTGGGGCCTACTGGGCCTACATGAGTCAGGTCTCTGCTGAACAGCTGTGAAAGGTGCCCACTTGGTCTTCTGTGCACAACTTTGCCAAGCACTACCGTGTGAATGTTCTGGCTTCGGCTGAAGCCAGCTTTGGCAGGAAAGTCCTGGAGGCAGTTTTGCTTGTCTAAGGCTTTAATTTTCCTGCACCTTATAGCTCTTTAACTTTTTGAGCCCTGTTGACTCTTGTTCTTGCATGCTGTGTATTGTTGTTCAGTGTCTGTAGTTTGGGCTGTTCTGTGTCCTGCATTGTCTGTGGAAACTCAATCATAGGGAACTGGCGCTTGGTCCTTTCCTTCTCTTCTTTGCCTTAGGAGCTAAATTTTGGTACATCCCCATGGTAACTGTGAGTTATATTGGATGACAGAGAAAAGAGGATTTTGAGGATTTTAGTCTTACCTGTTAAATCCTTTTTCCGTAGTCCATATAACTCACAGGTCTCCCACCCAGTAAAAGGGACCATGCTGGGTCTCCTGTGGCTGGACATGGGAGTCCTTTTGCATTCATCACTCACAGGAGTCTTCCTTTCTTCCTTCTTACTATCTTACTTGATAGGTTTATTTTCTCAAATCTGTCTGGATGGGGCTTAGTGAGGGAGTCTGATATGAAGGAGGGGGAGGCCCCACCCCTGCACGTCTTTGAGAATTGTTCCAGACCACTAGGAGGAGCTGTCCCCTCCCCATGGTACCTGTGAGTTATATGGACTAGGAGAAAAGGATTTAACGGGTAAGACTAAAATCCTCTGATTCATTTGTTGGTTTCATAACTATTTCAGATTGAAGTCACACTACATTACCTTTCTACAATGGTTGTAATTCAGAGTACAGTACATGATGAACTGTATGTATGTGTCACATAATGGCTATCCTAGACTTCTATCGCCCCTCTTCCCCCATACATCATTAACCATTGTTATGGGAAATAACTGCTATCAAACTGTGCAGAGTTCCTTACAAGTAGGAACACATTACACTGGAGGGATTGTTTTCAGCTGAAGCCACTTTTGCCAACCTCTCCATGGGCTCGATTCAATTAGAGCTATTAATACTTTTGTTAGGACCAAAATTAGTTCTGACCCGTACACACATAGGGTGTACCATCAGAATTCAGTTGCCTGACCAACGTGAACCACAACATGTGTTGGTCCCCAAAATGTGCGGCCCATTGTTCTTTGCAGCTTTTATATTATAATGGTAACATCAATGGAAACTAGCTAACGCTCAGTGTTTTTGACATAGTGTCAAGCATTGAGTGTGAGAGCTAATAACCCTCACCCCACCCTCCTAAACACTACCCCATAAAGTATCCCCCTGGTCCTACACTACACCTAACATTAACCCCTTCGTGTCCACTGACGTGCCAGAACCGTCACGGCTGTCCGGCACTTAAGAACCAGTTGACGGTCTTGGCACGTCACATACTTTTTACTCACATTGCTTCTGCAGGAGCGCTGTGAGTAATAGCGGGGACTGAAATTGATCAGTCCAAGACCAAGCGATCTCTTTCAGTCCCCCATTCGGCATGCCGGCACACATGATCAGTCACGTGGGCCGGCACGTCAGACTTTTCTATCTGGTCCTTAAAGGATGCCCCCCCCCAGGACCGCTGGTCCTTAAGAGGTTAACAATAAAATTAAAAAAAAAATACTAGCCCTAACACTATCCCATGACCCATTCCTCACAGCTGTAACACTTACCTTGAAGTCTGAAGTTATCACGGTTCCCGTGCTCCTTTTGCGACATTCTGTCAGTCTACACTCCTGCTCTACTCCTATTGGCTATACTGTGCTTGTCCCGCCCAGTATGGCCTTTATATACTGGGTTCTGGCACCTCTCCGGTGCCCTTTCGTGGTGTTCCTGTACCAGTGCTTGTTCCTGATGTCAGTATTCCCAGTGTATCGACCCGGCCTGCCTGACTACTCTACATCTCGTCTCCTGCCTGTGAACCAACTCTGACTGCCTGACCATTCTGCTTCTCCTTCTCCGTGTACCGACCCGGCTTGGCTGACGTTCCTGCTCCGTGTACCGACCCGGCTTGGCTGACGTTCCTGCTCCAGTTGCCTGTATGTCGCCTCAGCGACATTCATATTGGCTTGTCATTCGTGACGCTCCCAGTTGGTTGCCACCTCAGGGCGAGTTGCTCATTCCATTACTGTCACGGCAGTGCTTAGTTGCGCAGTCTCCACTACTGTCACGGCAGTCTCCATTCGCTTAGTCTCCATTACTGCTCCGGCAGTGTGCAAGTGGCCTAGTCTCCGTTTACTGCTACGACAGAGTGCAAGTGGCCTAGTCTCCGTTTCTGCTACAGCAGAGTGCAAGTGGGCTATCTCCGTTCACTGCTACGGCAGAGTGCAAGTGGCTTAGTCTCCGTTTACTGCTACGGCAGAATACAAGTTGCCTGGTCTCCATTATGGCTACTGCAGTGCCCACATCTCTTGGTCTCCGTTACTGCTAAGGCAGTGATCAAGTGGCCTAGTCTCCATTACTGCTCCAGCAGTGCTGTATGTGGCTCAGCATTTTTGGCGAGTATCCTACGCAGGGCTTGGACTTCTCTTCTCTGCAGATTAACCCTTCACCTGCCAGATAAGTCTATAATTAGCATTTCTGAGGTGAAAAGTTAATCACTAAACACTGTATTGGGTGATTTATTGTTCAGTTGGTTATTTTGACACTGTGAGTATGTCTATACTGCTGGAGCTAGGGGCTAGACCTAAGACTAAGGAGGCTGGGGTATCAGTATCCCCCATTGCGCATTGCTCTTCCTGTCACTCAGGGCTACCTAGAGAGTTCTCTGGTCATTTATGCCCAGCATGTTCTGAAGTTCCTGCCAGCAACCCAGGGACATCCAGCCATGCTATTGAGCCAGCTTGGATGCAGGAGTTTAAGGCTGCAACTAGGGACCTTAGGTCCACACTTCAACTCTTTCCATCCCAGATACAAGGGGCCCTCCAGGCCTGGCAGGCCCCCTCTGGTATCAGATCTTCCCTGCCTAAACCCCAGGGAGCACCTGATGTCTCTGACTCCTCTGATGAGGAATTGCTCATTGACACTGATGCGGAGGATGGTACTGTGTTAGAGTTTTCCAGGGATATTGGGGACCCATTTGAGGCTGATCCTGACCTCTCTGCTGAGGGCCTGATCAGAGCTGTTTTAACCACACTTAACATTACTCTGGTTCAGGAGGTCCCGACTGATCCCTCTGATGTTTTTCAGGAGCCTCCTAAGCCCCTGACTTATTTTTCTCCTAATCCCACTGTGGACCGGCTGTTTTCAGATGAGTGGAAATCACCGGACAAGGCTGCTTCTGTGCCCAGGAAATTCGCTAAGCTTTACCCATTTTCGGAGATTGCGCTTGCTAAGCGGGTCCATCCCCCTAAGGTGGATGCTCCTGTTTCTAGGCTTTCTAAGTCTACCGCCTTGCCTGTTTCTGATGCTTCTGCACTGAAGGATTGGATCAACAAAAAGCTTGAGCTTACTCTCAAGTCTATCTTTTTGCGACTGCAGGATCTGCTATGCGGCCTGCTTTTTCCATTGCGTGGGTTAACCGGGCTATTGCAGTCTGGACTGAACAGCTCACCACTGCTGTCCGCCAGGACGCATCTACCTCAGAGAAATTGCGCCTGCTTGCTAACATATCTGAGGCTCAGCACTACGTTTCTGCTGCTGCCTTTGATGCGGTCTGCATGACCGCTAAGGTTTCAACTATGTCTGTGGTGGCCGGAAGAGCTCTTTGGCTCAAGATCTGGTCTGCTGACACTGCTTCCAAAAAAGCTTTGTTATCCCTGCCTTTTCAGGGTACTTTTTTGTTTGGGCCTGATCTTAAAGAACTGATCAGTGAGGCCACTGGGGGCAAGAGTACTCACTTGCCATTGGTGGCCAGGAAGAAGTACCGCTCAAACGTAACCGGTATTTTCGTTCCTTTCAGGGTGAGACACGTCCGGCGAACCAGACAGTTCCCTCAGCTCCGCGTCCCTCCTCCAATCCCAAACAGCAATGGAAGCCCAAGGTCTCCTCCAAGCCCAAGGCTTCCAAGACTGCTTTGGCACGACTCGCCGAACCCGGGTCCGTATCCTGCTGTGGGTGGACGTCTTCACCTTTCTCACAGAGTTTGGGAGGATTCTGTGGCGGACCCATGGGTTTTACAGGTGGTGTCGGAAGGGTACAGGATCCCTTTCTCTTCTCTTCCTCCTTTTCGCTTTCTTCTTTTACATACTCCTCAGAGTACAGAGGACGGCGACGCGGTTCAGGCTCTCTTGGACAAGGACGTCCTGGAGCTAGTTCCTATTCCAGACAGGGGTTCCGGGTTCTACTCGAACCTCTTTGTGGTTTCCAAAAAGGACGGCGGTTGTCGCCCTATTTTGGATCTGAAGGACCTCAATTCCTTTGTGACTCGGACTCACTATCTCCAGGAATCTCTGTGCACAGTGATTGCTGCAATGTTGCCGGGGGAGTTTCTTGCTTCTCTGGATCTCCAGGATGCCTACTTGCACATCTCCATCCACCCAGAGAGTCGGCAGTACCTTCAGTTTACCTGCGACAGGGGATACTTCCAGTTCTCCTCCCTTCCCTTTGGGCTGACCACAGCTCCTCAGGTTTTTCTTGGAGCACTGATATCTGTCCTCCACCGGGATGGCATCAGGGTGACTCCCTACATGGACGACTTGTTGTTGAAGGACTCGTCAGCGGATCTACTCCTGCAATAACTACAAACCTGCATCCAGTGTGTATCCCATCATGGTTTGATTGTCAACCTGGACAAGTCGGATCTGATTCCGTCTCAGCCACTGGTCTTCCTGGGCCTTCTCTTCGACACGCAGAAGTGCGTGGTGTATCTTCCGCACAAGGTGGCTCACCAGATTGCTCACAGAGTCTCTGCAATTCTGTCTGAAGATCCAGTTCCACTTCAGCGGCTCAACATTTCCAACCTGCTGAAGGGCAGGTCCTTCCTGATCCCCTTTTGGACCAAGGTGACAACGGATGCCAGCCTCTCCGGCTGGGATGCGATCCTGGGTTGTCTGAGTGCTCAGGGTCGATGGTCTCCGGAGGAGTCCCTCCTTCCGATCAACATCTTGGAACTATGAGCGATATTCCATGCTCTTCGACATTGGACAGCCCAGTTGGAGGACCGTGCACATTCCAGGCGTAAACAACGTCATGGTGTACTTCCTCAGTCATCACACAGTGGACAGCGGAGAGTGGGAGTTACATCCAGAGGTGTTTCAACTCATTGTTCAGAGATGGGGTTCCCCTTATATCGACCTGATGGCGACGAGACACAACAGGAAAGTTCCAGTGTTCTGCTCTCGATGGAGGGATCCTCTTGCTCTAGCTGTAGATGCTCTATCCATCCCTTGGCTGTTTCCTCTGGCCTACATTTTTCCTCCCCTTCCCTTATTAGTCAAGGTAATTCGGAAGCTGCGGATGGAACCTTGTCCGGTCATTCTGATTGCTTCGTATTGGCCTCGCCAATCTTGGTTTCTGGAGCTTCTGGCTCTGTCGGTAGCAGAGCCTTTTCGGCTCCCCTCTCGCCCGGATCTTCTTCTGCAGGGTTACCTGTGGAAGGAAGATGTCCACCGTCTGGCTTTGACGGCTTGGAGGTTGAATCCTTAATTCTAAGGAAGAAAGGGTTTTCTTCCCCGGTGGTGGCTACTATGCTTAGTGTACGTAAGCCTGTTTCATCTAAGATTTATCATCGCATCTGGTCTACCTTTGCATCTTGGTGCGCTGACAGGGATCTGTCACCTGAGTTTTATCTCCCCAGCGTCTTGGCGTTTCTGCAGGACGGTGTGGATAAGGGTCTCAGTTTGAGTTCCTTGAAGGTTCAGACCTCTGCGCTTTCTGAGTTCTTTCAGCAGCGCATCGCGTTTCTACCTGATGTCAAGATTTTCTTCCAGGGCATTGCGCATATTCGTCCTACCTTCCGGAGTCCTGCTCCTCAGTGGGATCTTAACCTAGTGTTGGGGTTCTTCAACGTCCTCCATTTGAGTCCTTGGCGACTATTCCTCTGCGTCTCTTGACGTGGAAGACGGCCTTTCTTTTGGCGATTGTGTCTGTTCGCCATGTTGCGGAGTTACAGTCGTTATCCTGCAAGCCACCTTATCTGGTGTTTCACAGGGATAAGGTGGTGCTCTGCACCTCCAAGGAGTTTCTTTCTAAGGTGATCTCCGAGTTTCACATCAATCAGGAGATTGTGGTACCCTCTTTCTGCCCTAACCCCTCCTCTGACAAGGAGAGAGATCTTTACTTGTTGGATGTGGTCCGCTGTCTGAAGTTTTATGTGCATCACACCGAATCTGTTCGGACGACTGATGTGCTGTTCGTCATTCCTGAGGGGCCTAGAGCAGGAAGACCTGCATCAAAAGTGACTATTGCTTCTTGGATTAAGTCCACGGTTCGTGAGGCTTATAAGTTATGGAATAAGCCTGTTCCCTTCAGGGTTACGGCTCATTCCACCAAGTCCATTGGGGCCTCTTGGGCTTATAAGAATCAAGCTTCTGCAGATCAGCTGTGTCGGGCGGCCACTTGGTCCTCCGTGCACACCTTTTTGAAGCACTACTGTGTGGATGTGCTGGCTTCGGCTGATGCCAGCTTTGGGAGGAAGGTCCTGGAGGCAGATTTGCCTGTCTAGGGTTTTCTTCTCTGGTTCTTAGTGCTTCCTTAACTGTTGAGCCCTGTTGGCTCTTGTTATGTGTACTGTGTGTTAGTTCCGGGGTAGTTACCCCTGTTTGGTGTCAGTTGACACTTCAGTTTGTTGGGCTATCTCTGACCTGTTGGTCCATAGCTGCACTGGTGACTTTGGGGGCCTTGCACCTGGTCCTTGCCTTCTTCCCACCTCAGGGAAACTCAATGGTTGGACATCCCAGAGTTACCAGTAACCTGTTTTGGACGACAGTGAAAAGAGGATTTTAGTCTTACCTGTTAAATCCTTTTCACTTAGTCCATACAGGTTACTGGTCTCCCACCCTGTCAAGGGACCATGCTTGGCTGTCCTGTGACAGATTGTGGGGGTCCTTCGGGGTCATGCTCACAGGATTCTTCTTCCCTTCTACTAGCTAGTCTTCGTTAGTGTCTCAATTCATTCTGGAGCTGGTTGGCTAGCTGCAGCCTAAGGAGGGAAGGGAGGCTCCACCCCCTGCATAGACTTTGTGAAATGTTCCTGCCT
This sequence comes from Rhinophrynus dorsalis, assembly GCA_037306005.1. NCBI lineage: Eukaryota > Metazoa > Chordata > Amphibia > Anura > Rhinophrynidae > Rhinophrynus > Rhinophrynus dorsalis. The sequence goes on along the minus strand of CM074721.1, from coordinate 360,696,063 downwards.
ACCACTAGAGGGCTTCGCCTCCCAGAGTTACCAGTAACCTGTATGGACTAAGTGAAAAGGATTTAACAGGTAAGACTAAAATCCTCTTTTCTTCTTCCGTAAATTTCTTTGAAGTCTATTAATTTTATTTATTTTTTAACACACCCTCCTCCATTAACCATTGCTGCCAGGAACAGGAAAAAAAAAATCACACCCATTGCATTACCTACTCGGTCTTTTGCCCGAGTCAAAGTGAGGGAAATCTGAACAGAGACTGGTTTTTATACGGTCAGTCTTTGTTCAGTTTTATTCACATTGGCTGGGATGTGGGGTTACGCAAGGCACTGAATATGTCCTGCAGTCACCACACCTCCCAGCCAATCAGCTTCTAGCTGTAGGGGTCACAAATGTGCGTTTCGTCATCCCCTCAATCATTGAATTGCATTTCCATTCAAAGGGTTATTTATTGTTTGGTTTCACTTATGTTTTTTGTAACTTGGATGTATTGTTATGGGGCTTAGGGCCCCATATAAATACACCTGTGGCTCACTAATGTAGGGATGCCAGTATCATTTTTTTGGTTGTTTGTCACAGCACATGTAATAGAATACCAAACTATGACTTAAAACTACCATCATTAGTTTAGTTTTTACTACTGGAGATAATTGAATCGAGCCCCATGTTTCCTGCGTCTCATTCCTTTATCTCATTTATTCAATTTAAACTTGTGTATTTCTAACATTGTGCACTTCTTTTTCCACTAATCAGCACTGTTGTTATTCCTGCAGCCTTCCACCTGTTGCTTTGCTACAACTCCCATCATACTCAGATGGTCTGTGGCTGCCTGAGTATAATGGGCATTGTAGCTCACCAACCACTCACCACAGGCTGCCCACCCTTGCTTTTCTGCTGGGTTTCCTTAACCCATAGCCTCAATTTCAGGTTCTAATGATTTCCTTTCCTGATATTTTATCTGCACTATTCCTGAGGCCTTAAAGGTCTCAGAGGCTTCAAATTCCAGTTCTTCTTCCACTGATAGCTTTTAGAGACAAAATGGAGGCTGCCATTTTCTTCCTCACCATTCCCTGAACCAGGTTCTCTTGGAGGATGCCTGACAAGAGGTTTTTCCTTCCAAAGTGTCTGTCTCGTGTCCTTTCTCTTCTGATGCGTTAGCATAGTGGGTCCCCCCCTCCCCTCCCCTAGTGGACTCACCTAATCTCTTGCCTTTTCAAGAATATGGCTTTGCTGCCTGTGGACACAGAGGCACTTAAGGATCAGCCAGACAAGCACCTGGATTTGCTTTTGAAGGCACATTTTGCAGCTTCTGGTGACACTTTTTGCCCTACTTTTGCTGTTCCCTAGGTGACCAGGACTATGGCTATTTAGGGGTATCTGCTTTTGGAGGCTGTCCAAGCAAACGCAACTAAGGAGCATATAGTTATTACTATCTTTAAGATCCTTGAGGCTATTGCAGAAGCGTGCTTTGATGCTGCTGGGTTACTAGAATGGCTCAAGCTCTCTGTGGACACAGGTCTCAGTCTGTGGCTCAAGATATGATCTGCTGACCACCAATAGGAATATACATCCAGGGCACCTATCCTGCAGTGCCCCAGACACACTCTACCCAGAAACCACAACAGGACTGGACAGAAGCCAAAAGCTAACAAGCCTACCTCTGCATGACTCACAGGAGTCTGGTCTGCTTCATGCAAAAAGGAGGTGGTCTACTTTTTTAACAGAGCATGGGCCTTTTCCATGGTGGATCAGTGGGGTTTGCAGATAATTTTGGAGGTATGTCACATATACTTAGTCTTTTTCCTCCCTGTCCTTTCTTCATGTCCAGAGTTCCTCGCAATCCTGTGCAAAATAATCTGTTTTTAGATGTGGTTTCTTCTCTAGTAGATATACAGGTACCTGTTTTTTCTCTGGAAAGGTTCACCGGTTTCTATTCCAATCTTTTCATAGTGTCTAAAAAAGGCAGTGGAAGCAGTCCTTTTCTGGATTTGATGCTTCTCAATCAGTTTGTCCTTGAATCCTGGCTCAAGATGGAGTCTGTCATGGAATTGTTGGCTTCCCTAGACATAAATCATGTTTGCCTGCATATTCCCATCTGTGTAGATCATCAGCATTATCCGCAGTTTGCTTTTCAAGACCGTCATTTTCAGTTCATTGCTCTTCCTTTTGGTCTGATGTTTTCAAAGGTCCTATCAGCGGTGGAGGCACACACCCACTCTATATGTATCCCTTTGACTCATATCTGGATGATTTTTGTTAAAGTCTTCTTCAGAGGTGAATTTGTTCCTTCAGAACCAGACTAGTGTGTATTTTCTGCAACAAAACTGTTGGGTTTTCAGTTTAAAGAAATCTTCTTGAAATTGAAAACCCAACATTCTACTAGGGAGGGTCTTCCTACCAGAAGACCATATTCTGTCATTGTGTCAAAAGGTGTCTTAGGTCCTGCTTTGCCCATCAGAAATGGTCAGGAGTATATGAAGTTGCCGGTTTATGTGGTTTCTACCCTTGAGGCAGTCCCTTTTGTATAATTCCATACACGGGAGTTGCTGTTGGGAGATTCCAAGAATTGGTTCAGGTTTCTGTGTCATCTCTCCCAAGCCATGTGATGTGATGTCCCGATCATAGGCAGACCTTTGTTGGAGCCTGCAGAGATTCCATCTGTCATTGAGGCAGTCACTGGTTATTCCAAATTGGGTGATAGTCACAATGGATGTCAGCATATCAAGCTGGGGTGCCTCCTTGGATCAGATGGATCAGGGTCTTTGGACTGGAGCGGAGATTGATGTATCCATCAGTATTCTGGAACATCAGGCATTTCATCTAGCCAGCGATCTGATCAAATCCAAAAATACAACGGTGGTGGAATAAATCATCCGCCAGGGAGCAGAACTGGGGCTGCATGGTCGGAGGTTTGGCTGATCCTCATGTGGACAGGGTTGGCAAAGTCATGGCAGACTCTCCGTTTCCAAAGGCTGAATCCCTCGAATCAGAAGCTCAACAGAAGGTATTCAACTTTATAGTTTGTCTGTGGTTTCCTCCAATGGTGAACCTAATGAACCACAACTTTCTTCAGTTCTGTGCTAGATCCCTGGACCCCTTAGCTCTTGTAGTGGATGCAATGGTCATACCATGCCATTTTCCACTGCATATATGTTTCCTCCATTTTCCCCAATTCCCAGAGGGTTGTGAAAAATCAGTATGGAGCATGCTCATGTCATTCTGATCACGCCTTTCTGGCCCTGTCAGGACTGTTTTTCAGGTCTTCTCAAGCTGTTTGCTCCCACTGCTTTCAGACCTCGTAACTTTGTCATCCAGATGTGCAGAAGCTGGCATTGGGATCTTTTGCATTTGAAGCCAGCATCCCATCATTTCTACAATGATGCCAGCTCACAATCTGGTTTCATCTAAGGGATACCATAGGGTATGGTCCATGTTCCATAAGTTGTATTAAGGCCAGGGGTGGCGGCTGCAACCTTTTTGACTTCTGGTTATGCTGGCTTTTTTTCAGGAAGGTCTTCAGAAAGGGTTTAGTGTTGGCACTAATAAAGTCAAGAGTTCAGTTCAGTGTGATTTTTCCAGAGACATGTTGTTCCAGTACGGCTCTGTAAAAACTGGTCTTATGCTTTGAGGTTTTTTTTCTCTTTCCATCACTGAAATCTTGGTATATCCCCATTGTTCCTGTGTTCCACACAGGACATGAGGGGATGTTTGTGTACTTACTGATTAAATCCTTTTCTCTTAGTCCATGTAGAACACAGGACTTCCCTTCTGGAGTAAAATGAGCTGTTTGAGTACCAGGCAGGGAGGTTCTCTAGTTAGGCGATTTCCTTTCTTGCTTCGCTTCTGTTTCCATTTAATCTTTGTTATATGTTAAAACTGGCTTAGACTGGTGGGTGTCAAGTGGACACCATTGATGATCTCTGCGCTGCACTAATGAATTGAATAGCATACATTATCATATGATCCCACAATCAGGGGCTCATCGTACAGAATTAAAAAAAAAACAACAACAAAAAAAACCCTTCCTCTGATATCAAGGGGTGGCCTCTGATTATTTGATCAGGCAATGGAATGAAAAACTCACCAGAGGTATTGACCTATCATATATACATTGTGATAATATCTCCTTTTAGTTGTCTTTTCTCTAGAGTAAATAATACAAGCTTGTCTAGTCATTCCTCATAATTCAAGTCCTCCCTTCCCTTAATTAATTTTGTTGTTCTTTGCTGTACTCTCTCCAGTTCTAAAATATCCTTTTTCAGAATAGTTGCCCAAAAACTGCACTGCATGTTTGAGGTGAAGTCTTAAAGGGATAGTAATAAATCATATTTAAAAATCAGCATCTTGTAGCCATTAAAAAAAAATAAAGAAAATGTCCACAGTCCCATTTGTCAAACCTTTACGGCTTGAGAGCTAAGCGTAGTTGAAGTTCCCCCTTCCCTCCCCTTTCTCTGACGTCAGTGCTCTAGCTGACTGCAGGGGAATCCGGTCCCGGGACACTTGTTTTTTTTTTCAGTAACGCGATCTCTGCTCTGCTGCAGAGCCGCCGGCTGGTCCCAGGAGCGGATTCCCCTGCAGTCAGGTAGATCGCTGACATCAGGGAAGGGGGAGGGAGGTGTGGTACTTTAACTATGATTATCTCTCAAACCATAAAGGTTTGAGAGATGGGACTGGGGGCATTTCGTTTATTTTTTTAATGGCTACAAGATGCTGATTTTTAAATATGATTACTATCCCTTTAAGGACAATTTGTACAGTATTATCCAGTCTTGGTTCAATACCCCTTTTTATGTAAGAAAATACTTTGTTTGCCTTTGCTACTGCTATTTCACTGTTGCCCAATACAGGTCACTGGTACTCTGGGAGGCGATTCGCCCCTTTAATAGGCAGGAACAATTATGCAAATGATTGCAGGGGGCGGAGCCTCCCCTCCTACTTAAGCCACCTTCAGGCCAGAGCCACTAGATTGATTTGTTCCTGGGTGCTGTGCACACCAGGTAGAGAACATCTATGCATTCAACTTAGTATTTTGTTATTTTTTATTCAAATATGGAATACCACCATTAGGAGGGTGACCATGGCTGTGAATTGCCCTCTTTAAAGTGGCTGGTGCAGCTTCCAGGGATTTTCTGTGGACCTTATGCCCTGAAGAGGGAACAGCTTCAGTTAAGCAGCTTCCCTACTGGGGAATTTACCTCTGGTTTATTCCTTCTTCATCATGGTCACCTGAAGACTGAAGTCCTGCAGGAAAGGTGAGCCACCCATTGAGTGCTGAAGGTCCACTTGTCCCCACAGTGTCCCTTTGCTGGGCTTGTATTTGGGAGTTTGCTTTGCACTCCAGCACTCATAGGGTGTTTTTATTTGCATTTCAATGATTTAATGCAGTTTCTGTGGTATTCTCTGGGTTTTGGAGCTTTGATTAGTGTTTATTTATGTGTTTAATACATGTTTGGGCACTTTTTAATGTTTTGTTAAACTTTATTAAAATTGGTGTTCCGCGCCTTTAAGCGCGGCTTTTCCCGCTCAGACGCTATGGCTCCTTTACTCTCTATGAGATTTCACAGTGTGGGACATATCTCTGGAACCGCTTGTCACAGCAACTTCAGAGAGGGCTCATTTTAATGCTAGGCTCCTGCTCTATCATCCGGTGTATGTTTTATAAGTATGGGGTGTTCAGGGGGGCTTCGGGCACTGTTTGGGGTACTTGTATGGGGAAAACTACATTTCCCATGAGCGCCCGGTTCGCGCTAGTTTCTGATTGGTTGTCCTAAAGGCCGCCATTTTGTGGTGCTCTTCCTCAGCGAGTACACTACGCAGGGACCGAGCCTTCTCTCCCCTCAACAGATTAACCCTTCGCTGGCCAGATAAGTCCAAATTTAGGCATTTCTGGGGTGAAACTTTAATCTTCCACACTTTTACTGGGTGATAGAGTTTAAAGTGGGGTATATTGACGCTGTGAGCATGTCTACTTCACTGGAGCTAGGGGCTAGACCCAAGTCAAAGGAGGATGGGGGGTCTGCTCCCTCCATGGCGTTTTGCTCCTCTTGTCACACTGGGCTATCTAGTGATAATTTGGGGGATCTATGCCCTAACTGCACTGGTCAAGATAGCAACCCTGGGCTTCCCAGCCATGCTATTGAGCCATCTTGGGTGAGGGAGTTTAAAGCTGCCACTAGGGATCTCAGATCCACTCTTCAACTCTTTCCCTCTCAGGTACAGGGGGCTCTCCAGGTCTGGCAGACCCCCTCTACAATCAGGACCTCCCTTCCTAAGCCACAGGGAGCTCCTGATGTGTCTGATTCTTCTGAGGAAGAACTATTGCAGGATTCTGATGCTGAGGAACGCACTGTTATTGAGTCTAACAGGTCCATTGGGGACCCTTATGAGTGTGACCCTGAAGTCTCGGCTGAGGGTCTGATTAGAGCTGTGTTGACTACGCTCAACCTTCCTCTGACTCAGGAATCTACTTATGATCCTACTGACGTTCTTCAAAAGAAACCATCTAAGCCTGTTGTTTGTTTTCCAAGTAACCCTACCCTTGCCCGTCTAGTCTCTGAGGCGTGGAAGAATCCTGATAGATCCTCCTCTGTCTCCAAAAAGTTTGCTAAACTGTACCCCTTTCCTGAGACTGAGCTGGCAAAATGGGTTCATCCCCCCAAGGTGGATGCTCCTGTTTCCAGGCTATCCAAGTCTACCGCCTTGGCTGTCTCTGACGCCTCTGCCCTGCAGGATTGGACGGACAAAAAGCTAGAACTTTCTCTTAAATCTATTTTTGCCTCCATTGGCACTGCCATGCGTCCAACCTTTGCAGTGGCGTGGGTTAATAGAGCTATTGCGGCCTGGACTGAACGACTGACTGACGCAGTTCGCCAGGATGCACCAGTGTCTGAACAGTTGCAGCTTCTTGCTAATATTACTGAAGCTCAGAATTATGTTGCTGACGCTGCCTTTGATGCTGTGCGCATGATGGCGAGGGCCTCCACTGCTTCTGTGGTGGCTAGACGTGCCCTTTGGCTGAAAATTTGGTCTGCTGATACAGCCTCTAAGAAAGCCTTGCTTTCCTTGCCCTTTCAGGGGAATTTGCTATTTGGGTCTGAACTCAAAGAAATGATCAGTGAGGCTACTGGCGGTAAAAGTACTCTTCTACCCTCAGTCTTTAAGAAAAAGTTTCCAGCCAAACGCAATCGGTCCTTTCGTTCCTTTCAGACTGAGACACGCTCCTCGGCCCAAACGGGTCCTCCCGCTACGCGCTCCTCCTCCAAGCCCAAACAGTCCTGGAAGCCCAAAGTGGCCCCCAAGGCCAAGACCTCCAAGACTCGCCGAACCCGGGTCCGCATCCGGCTGTAGGTGGACGTCTCCGCATCTTTCGCCGGACTTGGGAGGAGTCAGTGGCGGACCCATGGGTTATTCAGGTGGTGTCGGAGGGATACAGGATCCCTTTCTCCTCCCTTCCTCCTTTTCGGTTCCATTTTACTCGTCCTTCTCAGGAACCCACAAAAAGACGTCTGTTCGACGACGCTATTCAGGATCTCTTGGACAAAGAGGTCCTGGAAGTGGTTCCTCCGGAGGACACAGGTTCAGGATTTTATTCCAACCTGTTTGTGGTGGCCAAAAAGGACAGAGGGGCTTGTCCTATTTTGGATCTCAAAGATCTCAATGCCTATGTGGTGACTTCCCACTTCCGCCAGGAGTCCCTGCGCTCTGTGATTGCCGCTATGTCTCCAGGGGAATTTCTGGCCTCCCTGGACCTTCAGGATGCATATCTTCACATCCCTATCCATCCAGAGAGCAGGCGGTATCTCCGGATTGCCTGCCACAGGGGACACTTTCAGTTTTCAGCTCTTCCCTTTGGGCTGACTTCAGCTCCTCAGGTCTTCCAGAGGGTGTTGGGTTCCTTGATAGCTGTGCTTCATCAGGACGGGGTCAGGGTGACCCCCTATATGGACGATCTCCTCCTCAAAGCTTCCTCGGCGGAGCTTCTCCACCAGCAACTGCAGAGGTGTATACACACTCTGACCCGTCATGGCTGGATCCTGAATCTGGACAAGTCGGACTTGGTCCCATCTCAGAGGCTTCTGTTCCTGGGTCTCCTGTTCGACACTCGCCAATGCATGGTGTTTCTGCCGGAGGATGTGGCTCATCAGATAGCCATCCGAGTGGCGGGGATTCTGGAACTGGACTTAGTTCCGGTACCGAAGTTGACGTCTCTGGTGGGGAAGTTCATTTCCACGATCGAAGCGGTACCATTTGCCATGGCCCACTCAAGGGAACTTCAGAGATTTGTGATCCAGACGTGCAAGAATCATCCAGATCATCAGCATCTGTCAGTCTCTCTACCTCCTCATGTGGAATCGAGCCTGCACTGGTGGTTGGATCTTTCCCATCTCCTGAAAGGGAGATCCTTTCAAGTTCCTCGTTGGACCACGATCACAGCGGATGCCAGTCTTCGGGGCTGGGGTGCTGTGTTGGGTCGTTTCAGTGCTCAGGGGAAATGGGGTCTGGAGGAATCTCTTCTCTCCATCAATGTTCTGGAACTGCGTGCCGTCCGGCTTGCCCTGAAACACTGGGAATCTCAACTGACCGGTCGTCCGATCAGAGTGGAGTCCGACAAGGCCACTGCGGTGGCTTACATCAACAGGCAAGGCGGCACAAGAAGCGGCACCGCCTGGTTGGAGGTCAAGGATATTTTGTCTTGGGCAGAAGATCACGTGCCTGTCATCTCTGCAGTTCACATTCCAGGCGTAGACAACGTCATGGCGGACTTTCTCAGTCGTCATACCGTCGACAGCGGAGAATGGGCTCTTCATCCAGAGGTGTTTCTCTTGCTCACCCAGAGGTGGGGGATGCCGGTGGTGGACCTGATGGCCTCCAGACACAACAGGAAGGTTCCGGTGTTTTGCTCCCGGTGGAGGGACTCCCTTGCTCTAGCAGTGGATGCCTTGTCGATCCCTTGGGATTTTTCTCTGGCTTACATCTTTCCTCCTCTTCCTCTATTGATCAGAGTCATCCAGAAGTTGAAGCAGGAGCGTTGTCCTGTCATCCTGATCGCTCCAAACTGGCCTCGCCAGTCCTGGTATCCGGAGTTGATGGCCATGTCAGTGGCGGATCCGTTCCCACTTCCTGCCCGACCGGACCTACTTCTTCAGGGATATCTGTGGAAGGAGGATGTTCACTCTCTCCATTTGATGGCATGGAGGTTGAATCCTCGATTCTAGCAAAGAAAGGATTTTCTCCTTCTGTGGTATCGACTATGCTCAGTGCTCTTAAGCCTGTGTCCTCCAAGATCTATCATCGCATATGGTCAACCTTCGTTGCATGGTGCTCTGATAAGAAATTATCCCTTGATTTTCATCTTCCCACTGTCCTGGCCTTCTTGCAGGACGGTGTTGATAAGGGGCTCAGTCTGAGTTCCCTCAAAGTTCAGACTTCTGCCTTGTCTGTGTTTTTCCAGGAAAGGATTGCTATCCTTCCTGATGTGAAAGTTTTCTTCCAAGGTGTGACTCATGTTCGGCCTGCCTTCAAGAGTCCTGCTCCCCAGTGGGACCTCAATTTGGTGCTGGGAGTTCTCCAGAGACCCCCGTTTGAATCCTTGGCTTCCATTCCATTACGTCTCTTGACTTGGAAGATGGCCTTCCTTTTGGCTATTGTTTCAGTTCGCCGGGTAGCAGAGTTACAAGCTCTGTCTTGTAAACCTCCTTACCTGGTGTTCCACAAGGATAAGGCTGTGCTTCGCACTACCAAGGAGTTCTTACCCAAGGTTGTGTCCGAGTTTCACATCAATCAGGAGATTGTGGTTCCCTCTTTCTGCCCTAACCCTTCATCTGACAAGGAATGAGATCTCCATTTGTTGGATGTGGTGCGTTGCCTCAAGTTTAATGTTCATCGCACCGAGTCTATCAGGAAGTCTGACTCTCTATTCGTCATTCCTGAGGGGCCTAGGGCAGGGAGACCGGCTTCCAAAGTTACCATTGCCTCTTGGATTAAGGCTACTATTTGTGAAGCCTACAAGTTGCGGAATAAGCGTGTTCCCTTCCGGGTTACTGCCCATTCCACCAGATCTATTGGGGCCTCTTGGGCCTACAATAATCAGGCTTCCGCTGATCAACTGTGCAGAGCGGCCACTTGGTCCTCTGTGCACACATTTTCAAGGCACTACCGAGTTGATGTGCTGGCCTCGGCTGATGCCAGTTTTGGAAGGAAGGTCCTGGAGGCAGTTTTGCCTGTTTAGGACTTCTACTCTGTGATCCTTAGTGCTTCCTTTCTGTTGAGCCCAGTTGGCTCTAGTTCCGTGTGCTGTGTTAGTTCAGGGGTTGTTCCCTTGGTTGGTGTCCGTTGACACTTACAGTTTGGGCTATGTAATTAACTGGTTCATAGCAGTTTTCGTGACTTGGGCCTTGTACTGGTCCTTGCCTTATTTCCCGCCCCTGGGTCAGCTCAATGTTTGTACATCCCAGAGTACCAGTGACCTGTATTGGACGACAGTGAAAATAGGATTTTAGTCTTACCTGTTAAATCCTTTTCACTTAGTCCATACAGGTCACTGATCTCCCACCCTGTCAAGGGACCAGACCTGGCTCTCCTGTGGCATTCAGTGGGAGACCTTTGGGGCATGCTCACAGGAGTCTTTCTTCTTGCTTACCTGGGGTCAGTTTTAGTGTCTCAAATCAATCTAGTGGCTCTGGCCTGAAGGTGGCTTAAGTAGGAGGGGAGGCTCCGCCCCCTGCAATCATTTGCATAATTGTTCCTGCCTATTAAAGGGGCGAATCTCCTCCCAGAGTACCAGTGACCTGTATGGACTAAGTGAAAAGGATTTAACAGGTAAGACTAAAATCCTATTTTTGCACTAGTAACTGCTTCTAAGTTTGTGATTTACAAGAATTCCCAGGTATCTTTCTAGCAACATATCCCATAAAATTATTCCATTAAGTTCATAAGTAGCATTGGGATTTGTTTTTTCCTAAATGCATTACTTTACTCTTTCCCACATTAAACTTCATATTCCATTTGTTTGCCCAATCTGCCATTATATGAAAATCCCTCTGTAAAGAACAAATATCCTGTTCTGAATGTATTACCCTGCATAATTTAGTGTAATCTGTAAATATTGATATTTTGCTTTCTATAGCTATTTCCGGCTCATTTATAAACATGTTAAAAAGCAATGGACTAAGTACCTAACCTTGAGGTACTCCATTCTCAACTTTAAAGGTACAGTAATGTCCCAGAAAAAAACTTTATAGTTTTATAGTGCTTAAACAATTAATCTATATGCAACAAACCCTATCTCTCAAACAGCTATGGTTTGAGAGATATTCACATTAAAAGTTTCCAGTTTCCTTCGGTCAGTTGTAAAACTGACAGCAGGAGATCCGTGTCAGCCGACACAAGGAGGCGCTTCAGCAGAGCTGCAATTGCATTATTTAAAACGAATTACTTCATTGAAATGGTATACAAAGTGTGTTTGCAAACAAGGCACACTTTGCAGACCTTTCCAATGAAGTAATTTTTTTCTAATAACAAGATTTTGGCTCTGCTGCAGAGCTGCCAGTTGGTCCCTGAAAGGATTCCCCTGTAGTCGGCACAGCACTGATGCAGTCATGCGCTGTAGAGACTTCCCGAACGCACAGAGGAGCATTCTGTGCTTTTGGGCAGTCTCTGCTGCGCATGACTGCTTTGGACAAACATTCTAGAGCTTTATTATATAGAATTATCCCTTCTAACAGTTTTCTACAGAGGTCAAAGTCACAGGTCTATAATTGCCAGGTTCTGTTTTAGTTCCCTTCTTAAACACAGGCGCTGCATTGGCTTTACTCCAGTCTTGTGGCACTGAGCCTGTGGTGTGAGAATATTTCAAGAGTAAAAAAGATGGGTCTTGCTAACACTGCACTGTTCCTGAAGAACCCTTGGATTTCTACCATCAGGACCCGGTACTTTGTCAGTCTTAATTTTGTTCAGTCTTACCATGACCTCTTCTTGTGTTAACCCAATATCTGATATTGGTATGGTTTTATTTGTTACTTGTTGAGGCTCTCCCACCATTTCTTGTAACCTTGCATATACTGATGTAAAGAAAGTGTTTAGAACATTGGCCTTTTCCTTATCCTCTCTAATCAACTCATCTCACTTTTGAAATGTCCAATGCACTCCCTCTTTAGCTTTTTGCTATTTTTTCTTCTTTAAAACAAAAAGAATAATTAAAATTAAATTGGCCCGTTAACGCTTGCCATTAGCGCCAGTGAGAAAAAACAAATCCGTTATTGCATTACCTTCTCAGGCTGTTGCCTGAGCAAAAGTGAGGGGAATCTGAACAGAAACTGGCCTTTTAAATGACTAGTCTCTGTTAAAATTTGTTTCCACAGTCCCATTTGCTGAGCTGTGGGGTTATGTAGTAACCACACCTCCCAGCCAATCCTCTTCTAGCTGGAGAGTTCACAAATGTGCATTTTGTCATCTTTCCAGCTATTCAGTGATTGGCTACAACTGTGTGTGTACCACCCTGGAACTCTTTTTACCCCAAAGAACGTATTTAGTGGCACTAATAGAATCGAGCAGATTATCTTTTGGTTAACATGACACCAAATATGCAAATGTGAATTCAAGGTGACAGGTCCAATATAAATATGGATAATAATTATTTATATCTGAGATAATGAATCTTACTTTCTTTCACCGACACACATTCCTTTCTGTTACTCATTTCTATCCGCCCCTGAATCTCATGTGCCCAACTTGGTCTTTATTGTTTCTTTCTCTTCTTCCCCTCTTTCCTGATTTCTACACATTTCTCTCCAACTTCCTACCTTTATTCCATCAACCTCTTTTTCCCATTTATTTTCTTTCCGCTGCGTCTATTTTTCTTCTTACTTTTACTGTCCCCACTCAATCTTCCATCACTGTCTTCTTATTTCTGTTTCCCATCCTTCTCTCCCTCAGATAGTCGGTGAAGACAGCCACTTAGGAAGGCATGTGACAAGTGACTCAATGGATATAGACTTTGAAAGTGATGTAACAGAACTTGAAACCTTTGGATCTGCTGTTACTCCCACCAAAGATTCCAGGTCCCCTGAATCCACCACGGTGCATCCAAAAACCTTGTCGACAACGATGTCGCTGTTGGATAAGAAACAGGTTATTAACACAGCACATGTGGTGAAGATGGATAATAAAATGAGATCTGCGGAAAACACTGTCTCTGTTACTCAGTCCCTTTGGTCTGACACTGATGATGCTTCTTCTTTTGAAGGCTTTGAATCAGATGACCCCAAAGCTAGTAAGGAGAGCAGTGAAGAAGGGTCAAGTTCAAATTCAGGCCAAGAGAGCAAGATGGAAGTAAGCTCCAAATCCGAGATCTCTGCAGTAGAAGCCACAGCCATTACTGGCAAGCAGCCTCGCACCTTAGACTCTAACATGAGTGACTCGGAGGATGACCGACTTGTCATAGACATTGACTGTGAAAATGGCAAACACTCCAGCTCTTCTGTGCCCCCTTCCCTCACTCACACACAGGAATTGCAGAGCTTGCCCAGAAAACCTGCTAAAAGGATCTCTAAAGAGTTTGACCCTGTGGGACAAATTCTGAAGATGCAGACACAGCTCCTTAAACCAGGAACAAAGAAGGTGCATGAGCAGAGAGTCGTTAACCCAGAAATAAACTGGCAATTTCAGCCAAACACAGGGCCAACACCAGTAGAAGCCTCTGCTATCCTAGCAACTGACCCAACTCTAGGCATTCCTGAGAATACGCCATCTAGCCTCAAAAACTGTAAGTGGTATTGCTTTTTCATCTCCCAGTCCTCTATCTGTATATTATAAATGTAATGGAGCAATTCTTGATTTAACCTCAAGGGGAATATGGGAAATCTCCACTGATTTTAAATGGGGCTTTTAAACCCTTGAATGCTTGATGTCTCCAGTGGATTATGAAGCAATGCATTAATGAGCTCTGTAGCATTCAATGGGTTAAAAGCCTCATTTAAATTAATAGGGATTTGTGGAAATATTATTTGTCACCTTTGAAGTTTTTATTGCTTCAGAATTACTCCAAGTATGATTTTGTACATATGGCTCAGTGTATTTTATAGTAAGTAATATTTTCTTGGTCTACTCATTGCTTTTAACACATCCATGACCCTTTATAAGTGGGCCACCTTTTATCCCTTATCTGCATGTCATATCCCTGGCTGCAGTAAAATGTTATGTTTTGTTTTCTGTGGGAATGCAAGCTCTGAAAACTGGGGCTTGTGGATAGCTCCTATACAGGCAAGTAACTACAGGGAGTGCAGAAGGTGCAGTTGCACCGAGGCCCAGCATCCAAGGGGTACCCCCTCTGCCCCAGGGTCTAATTGGTTCTTTGTGAAAATATTTTTTGTTGGGGGACCCATAAAATGTTTGCAACAAGGCCCTCCAATAACTAGTTATGCCACTGCACTGAAAATTTGTGTTTATTTTTTTGCTGTTATTTTCAGCAGAAAGAATCAGTCCATTTTTTCTCAACACTAAGATAGAAGTAGACTGAGAGCCATAAAAAGTGAGGAAATCCTGGAGCACACCCAACTGCAACTTATGAAACAAATAGCACATTTTAAAACTCCCATTGTCTAAAATGGAGCCTTTAAGCCTTTCAATGCTAAAGAGGTCTTTGGGAATTCTTTTATCCTTCCATTTGGTGCAGATTTTTTTGCCCAGAATTGCTTCACTTCTGACATTATACATATGGCCCAGTATATTATATGGCAAAACTACTTTCACAGACTGTACATGCAGCTGTAGAAGGTCAAGGTCACAGGTTCTAGTCCCAGCTGGGTCAACTCAGCCCTTCATCCTTCTGAGGTAGATAAAATGAGTACCATTAAATTGGGTAAGAATATCTATACCCCGGGACAGACTTGAAAACTAGAGTCAATCTCAATGGATCCTTCCTGGTAAAATACTTTGATATTATTCTCCTAGCTGCTGTTAAATCTCAAGGCCTGTTTAAGTACCATTTATTTAGTTTTTTCTATATTTCTATACCAGTAGTTTTATATAAATCTATAGTTATCATAAATTGTGTAATGCATCCTCTGTGTTTGCCATTTTATTTACACTGGAATTGGAAGTCCTGATAAGCATTTTGCAAAAAGTCACAATTTTTAATTGAATAACAAAATTGTGACTACTTGATGACTACAACAAGGTAATACTTATTTAGAAAGATTTTCCACATTTAGTGATTATTTGTGAGATACTGGAAATTTCTGTGGCACATTTATCAATGATTCAAAAGCTTGGGCTTTTAATGAATTAAATGCTAGTGATGTCCCTTTAATTGATGGAAACCCCACCCCCCATCATGGTTCATTTGGTTGTTTCAGATTCACTCCACTTCTGTATATGTACATATGCCCCCTCTTTATCGTAGGACCAGGAGATAATGCTGAAGCCTGCCTAGGGCTTCTAAGAAGTTAATAATCCACCATTTTTTAACCCTTTGAGTGTCAGAGGGGTACGAAACACATTGCTTTGCAATGCGTTGTGTACCCCTATGGCACTTAAAGGGTTAAATCTAGGCTCTTTATGAAAAACAAGCCTCCAGGTTTCCATTCACCATTTTTTTTTCTCTTCTGCCTCAGCATTGCTTCCCAGCAATCTCTTGGCTACCTGGGAGGATGAGACAGAGTACAGAGTTCATCCTGGAGAGAATGCTGCATACAAGCTCTTCAGCCTGGATGACATGCTGTTACTGATCCGTTGCAATGTTCACAGAGCATTAACACGTCTAAGGACGCGCATCAAATGTACCAAAAAGGTAGGTTTCTTCTTCTGACAGTGCAAAAGCTATTTGGAATTTTATTTTTATGGAGCCCTCCATAGTGTGTGCAAAGTAAAAGAGGAGCAGATTCTTGAACATACAACGGCATCATAAAAAAAATGTAACGAAATTTACGAAATCCCCATTGATTTAAGTGGGAGTTTAATTCCTTAATTGCAAAAGGGGTCTCAAGAATATTTCTTTTTAAACTTAATTTTTTATAAGAGGTTTTTAGAAACATGACAAAATGTTTCAGTACAGATTAGGTAAAGAAGTCGTGTTATGTCCAATCATTATTGAACAGGAAAAGAGATATGCAGGGATTTAGGGTTTCTGTTATAAAGCCAAAATAGTTTTGTTTATATTAGAGAAGAGACGTCTAAGGGGTGATATGATAACTATTTACAAATATATTCAAGGTCAATACAAAGACCTCTCTAACAAAATATTTACTCAGAGCTGAGCAAAAAAAAAAAAAAAGTGGTCATCTATTAAGACTAGGGCAAAGGTGATTGTGCTAAAAGGCAGGGACTTTTTTGCATTAAGGGCAGTAAAGTTGTACACGTTTTTGCCTCCAGATTCTGTAGTTGCTTTGAAAAAGTAATGGATACCTTTCTAGCTCATGACAGCCTTAACAGTATGAAAGTGGGTTTCAAAACAGATAGGATGCTGATCCGGGAAACATCTGACTGCAATTTAGAGTAAGGCAGCATATTTTTTTGGCCCCACTTGGGGCTTAATTGGAAATGGCTTCAGTTCTGTTTTTTTTTTTTTTTTTTTTTTCCTTTTGGATCAATGAGGTGATGTGGCATGAGCTGCACCTGATGGACGCATGTCTTTTTTCACCCTCATCAATTATGTTATTACTAGTGTAAAAGCCTGTGTACATGGGCCAGCATTCTGTGCATTCGAGCAGTCTCTACTGCTCATGACTGCATCAACAGTCTTGACTGCGCATGACTGCAAAAGCCTGTGTATACAGGCCAGCATTCTGTGCTTTCGGACAGTCGCTACTGCGCATGACTGCATCGAACAAACATACATCTGGCCTTTTATATTATAGGATGTTTGCGTGTTTGCCATTTTGTGTGCCTTCATTCTCTCCATTTCACTCATTCTCTTGAGTATGTTATCCCTTACATGCACTCTCATTGTTGTGTACTCTCTTGTTCTCTTGCCTGCATTCTCTCTTTCTTGTGTTCTCTGGCTGCATTCTTGTACTGTCTTGTGTTTTATTGTGTTTCCTCTCTCTTTGTCTTAGATGTGCTCCCTCTCTTGCGTGCACTCTTTTACTGTCTGCTTCTATGCATATTTTTCTGTGTCTGTCTCACTTTGTGTCTTTCCCTTACGCTTCTTTAGCTTTCTGTCTCTCTCTGGGGATGGTGGGAACTGAAATACAGCTGGATAGCCACAAGTTACCATCTCCGGTTTAAGTCTGTGAAACTTGAGCTGTCTCACTAACCGTTTGGGTCAGAACACAACTGCATGCTTTGTACCCCTTGTAGTTGCACACCTACTCAAGACTGCAAATCCCATAATTCATTTTCTCCCAATCTGTCACCACTGCTATTCCTTGGTATGTCCTGCAGTGGAAGGAGGAATCCTTCCTGGAATTTCCCTAATAGACAGACATGCAATATAAGCATTCTGTGCGTTAGGGCAGTCTGTACTGCGCATGACTGCATCGGACAAACATACATCTGGCCTTTTATTATATGTAGAACAAACTGATTTACTCAGTGTACTGGACCATAAAAACTAATATATATATATATATATATATATATATATATATATATATATATATATATATATATATATATATATATTTATTTATTTATTTATTTGTGGGCAATCCGCAGCAGGGATCTTTATCAAGATGGCAGCCATACACATATGCCCCCATTAAAAACCCTACACCTGTGAACTATCTCCTCCCGCCTAAGCTGTGTTATAACAACTTTGTACGTAAGTGTTTGACAATGTGTACAAATGATTCCTTTACTCTATATTGTTTACAGAAAAATATTTCCAATGTGAAAAAATAATCCAAGTGTTTAACAATTTGAAATACAACTTTGGTAAAGGTCTCAAACATCAAAGATAACAATAAACTGTTTTGTTGATCAAAACCATTATGTGCATTGAGACTTTGTGTAATATGTCACT
The DNA here is from genome assembly GCA_037306005.1 of Rhinophrynus dorsalis. Classification (NCBI taxonomy): domain Eukaryota; kingdom Metazoa; phylum Chordata; class Amphibia; order Anura; family Rhinophrynidae; genus Rhinophrynus; species Rhinophrynus dorsalis. The sequence continues at coordinate 360,678,110 of CM074721.1, read as the reverse complement.
ATTAACTTAATTTAATTAGACATAATCAATCTAAGACCCATCCGAATCCACTTGTGGGTCTCCCCCTCATTGCACAGCATATGCAGTACCTGGAATATCCTCACAAAGTGGTTAATCCTGGTGTCTGTTACTCTTAAAATCATCAGTAATATGTCGGGGTGCAGACTATGCAAAAAAAAAAACCGGAGTGGCATAATATTAAAGCCCATGCTTACAGCTGTGTCTCCCAGGACTCCAGCACATTGCGCAGCACTGCTGGTAGAATGTGGTTAGAGTTCCGATGAGTGCTACGATTTAACAATTCCATTCAGAGACCTTTTATTCGAGTGAAGAATCAAACACAACCTTGTAGCTGTTCTACCCCTCCCAGCATTCTGTGCAGATAAGTGTTTGACCCCTTTGCAAAACATGACTTAGTACTTGGTGGCAAAACCCTTGTTGGCAATCGCAGAGATCAGCCGTTTCTTGTAGTTGGCCGCCAGGTTTGCACTCATCTCAGGGGAATTTTGTCCCACTCCTCTTTGCAGATCCTCTCCAGGTCATTAAGGTTTCGAGGCTGATTTGGCAACTCGAACCTTTAGCTCCCTCCACAGATTTCTATGGGATTAAGGTCTGGAGACTGGCTAGGCCACTCCAGTACCTTAATGTGCTTCTTCTTGAGCCACTCCTTTGTTGCCTTGGCCGTGTGTTTTGAGTCATTGTCATGCTGGAATACCCATCCACGACCCATTTTCAATGCCCTGGCTGAGGGAAGGAGGTTCTCACCCAATGTTTGATGGTACATGGCCCTGTCCATCGTCCCTTTGATGCGGTGAACTTGTCCTGTCCACTTAACAGAAAAACACCCCCAAAGCATAATGTTCCCACCTCCATGTTTGACGGCGATGGTGTTCTTGGGATCATAGGTAGCATTCCTCCTCCAAACACCCCGAGTTGAGTTGATGCCAAAGAGCTCGATTTTGGTCTCATCTGACCACAACACTTTCACCCAGTTCTCCTCTGAATCATTCAGATGTTCACTGGCAAACTTCAGATGGGCCTGTACATGTGCTTTCTTGAGCAGGGGGACCTTGCAGGCGCTGCAGGATTTCAGTCCTTCACGGCGTAGTGTGTTACCAATTGTGTTCTTGGTGACTTTGGTCCCAGCTGCCTTGAAATCATTGATAAGATCCTCCTGTGTAGTTCTGGGCTGATTCCTCACTGTTCTCATGATCATTGAAACTCCACGAGGTGAGATCTTGCATGGAGCCCCAGACCGAGGGAGACTGACAATTAATTATTTTGTGTTTCTTCCATTTGAGAATAATCACACCAACTGTTGTCACCTTCTCACCAAGCTGCTTGGCGGTGGTCTTGTAGCCCAGCCTTGTGTAGGTCTACAATCTTGTCCCTGACATCCTTGGACAGCTCTTTGGTCTTGGCCATGGTGGAGAGTTTGGAATCTGATTGATTCATTGCTTCTGTGGACAGGTGTCTTTTATACAGGTAACAAGCTGAGATTAGAAGCACTCCCTTTAAGAGAGTGATCCTAATCTCAGCTTGTTACCTGTATAAAAGACACCTGGGAGCCAGAAATCTTGCTGATTGATAGGGGTCAAATACTTATTTCACTCAGTAAAATGCAAATCAATTTATAACTTTTTTGAGATGCGTTTTTCAGGATTTTTTTTGTTTATTCTGTCTCTCATTGTTCAAATAAACCTACCATTAAAATTATAGACTGATCAACTTTGTCAGTGGGCAAACGTACAAAATCAGCAGGGGATCAAATAATTCTTTCCCTCACTGTATATATGTGTGTGTATATATATATATATATAATAATAATAGAGAGAGAGAGATATAGATAGATCTGCTAATATGAGAATGTTATAGGTTAATTGAGGACTGATTGCTAACACTAAGAATCATTGCCATACTTTAGGTGCCGCCTATAGATAGAGAGCACACAGACATATGAGCCTGGTCCATGTATGTTGGTTAATTGATGAACCTTCCATCTGTTAGTGGTTTTGTGTTGGTTGACACTCCAAGGAGAAGTCTTTATTCTATGTAATTCTTATGGTTTGTTTTTTTCCCACCATAATGTATAGAGCATAGCCTCATTTACTGCTATTCCACAGGTGAAAGTTCCTCCTTTTATATAAGGAGCAGTGGCTTCTACTCTTTAATTGCTTTCCTCAATACATGCATCACAGTGGGACATATATCCCTGACACTCTTATCTTTATTTTATTTTGTAGGCATTAAAAAAACATGAAGAACGATATAAGTCTTCTTTCTCAAACCTTTATGGTTTAAGAGATATTCACAAGAAAAGTATCCCCCCCCGTTTAGCCAAATCAGAAGGGAGGTGCCCAGGTAGACTGCAGAGAGGGACAATCTTCAATTAAGATAAGGGAAAAAGCTGAAACACTTGTCAAGGGGGGAAGGGCTTTCATTCTTTTCATACAAAGAAGATTGTCCCCTTCTGTTATCTGTCTGGTCTTACAACCAGATTCACATCTGAGAAGAGATGGTTTACACTAGGAAAAAGGGGGCAGAAGGGGAAACTTTGCTTACGAATATCTCTTAAACCATAAAGGTTTGAGAGATAAGACTTATATCATTCTTCATGTTTTTTTAATGCCTACAAAATAAAATAAAGATAAAACGAAGTATTACTATCCCTTTAAAGTGGGTCCTATTGTTTGCATAGTTTATTCCCATTAAATGCATATATTTAAACTATAAGTACTTTTTTTTCCAAACCGGTTAACCCTTTTACCCTTTGAGTTCCACTCTTCTGGCTCTCAATGGGTTACTGACATGGTCATTAAAGGGTGAATAAAGATGAGAAATGTAGTTGTTGACGAATTTAACCTCATCAGAGTTTTGTTCTCTGACTTAGATAAAGCTGCATAATCAGCATAGCTGGGAACTCTGTGGTTTTGCCCCAGAGACTCCGGTTTTCACTCTGCATTACCAGGTCTCTGGGGCAGAGGCTGATTCTCTGGATGTGGGGAGTTTTCCTTCTGAAACTCTGCCCACATCTGCTCCTTCCCATCTGTTTCTCCAATTTATCCTCCTTCCCCGACGTATTCCTTACAGATTTTGCAGGCCCATAAAGCTCCGCCCCCACTCACGATTAAGCTCTGCCCCCTTTTTGACATGAATCGCGTCATCTCTCTCCCACAGAGACACTAAAGGAGTCCCCCTCCAGGGACAGCAAGATAAAAAGTTCCCAGGTATGATGATCTGTTGCTCCCTGATAGTGTCTTTCCACCTTCTTAGGCTACTAAAACCAATCTTTCTATTAGAGGGGCAGGGTACATTGACAAGGAGGAGTAATCATGCAAATAATTTCAAGATGGCAGCTTCCACTGAGGGGGGAGGGCTTGGAAAGGTGACAAGTCTTTTTTTTTTTTTTTTTTTTTTTTTTTAAATAAAGAAAATTGTGCATCTTAGAAACAAAGCAAAGGTCCTCTTTAAATGGCTCCACAGACATTACAAATGTACAGTGCTTGATCGTTTTTCCTTTTTCTGAATCTCTCTGGGTCTGTTAAACTGCTGGTGTTCTTTTTCTCCTGCCCCTTTCTTCCTGTAATCTTTCCACTGATGATAAAGGGCAATGAGCTGAGTGGGAGATCAGCAGCTGACATCTCCCAGAAGAGAACATTGACATTACAAAAAATGAATTGTCCGGTAAATCTTTGAACATTTTTATACCATTGCATCTGATATGGCCTGTTTTTAGGTCAGTCTTAGTGTGATTTTAGTTCACACTTTAAGTAGCTGAATGATGGCCATACGGTATAATTTTGTCAAGAAACAACCAGCTATCTGATCATCTGATTGCTGAGCTATCAGACTGCAGGTCTCCCCACCCTCCCATAGACCAGGACAAAGGCAATCTGATCACTCTGCAGTCAGATTTCCTGTTTATCACAGTGTTTGGGTGGAACTGTTAGATCGAGTTGGAATGGGCTGTTCTGACTTGATCTGCATAGCACCATACACTGATAACTGTGGTTTGTTCTTTTTTAAAGGGATAGTAATGTTTCATAATAAAAGCCGCTCTAATTAATCATCATAGTATTTGGGCCTTGGAGAGTTTTATTTCAATTCTGTCAGAGTTGTAGTTCAAGAGTAATTGAATGATAAAGTATTATCCTCCCGCCCCTTTTACTGATATAACATTGCTTACCTCAGGGTAGCGGGGTGTGTCCAAGTGGATTGCGGAGAGGGACAATCTTCAATTAAGATAAGGGAAAAAGCTGAAAATCCTGTCAAGGGGGGCAGGGATTTCATTGTTCTCATAGTAGAATATTCACCCTTGATGTGAGCTGTCTGGTCTATGGACTGGATTCCACATCTCAGGAATGGAGCCTACACTAGGTAGAAGGGGCGGGAGGGGGAAACCTTATCGTTCAATTACTCTTGAACTACAACTCTCACAGTATTGAAAAACACTCTCTATGGCTCAATTGCTATGAAGATTAATTGGAGCTGCTGTTTTTGTGAAACGTTACTATCACTTTAACCCTCACGTACGTTAGTCTGGTTGAGTTTTCAAGGCATGTTGATCAACTTAGGCAACCAATTTGCCACAATCAGATCATGCTGTCAGATACAAAGTGATAAATGCACAGTACTGTCACTTTTGGCTAGTTTGCATATTTTGAAATGACCATCCATATGGCTATGTATATGGGTGCCTTAAAGTGGACCTATCACATTAAAAAATATTTTTGCTTAGTAATTAAAAATGAAAAGATTACTTTACGTTTTGGTTTTATTTTTTTTCTAAGATGGATTGTCTTCTTGAACGTTGAACTTAGTTGAGCTATTGTATATTGTATAGTTAGTCTGAAGCCAAGCATGCTTACGAATACCACTAGGTGTCTCAAAAGTACAAAAAATGTTTTTATTTTATTTATTTGTCTTACCTGATGAACCCTTTTATCACCAGCAGGAGGTGTTGCTCACCTCTCTGGCACAGTTTGGAACCTTAAAGGCGGAGTAGCCAACATTTGGCTCTCCAGCTGTTGGGGACTACAACATCACATCAGAGTTGTAGTTCCCAACAGTCAAAGGTTGCTTAGCCCTGACTTGGGGTTTATTACTATATATGTCTGTCCGTCCGTCCATCCACCCTGGCCTGAAAATGGTTGTAATGCATGTGAGAGCATTCTGGGATTTGCAGCCAAGAGTTTGTAACTTTTTTCTTTATTTTATTGCAGCTCTTGAGCTCCGAAAACTACAAACCAACAAAGCTGACTTTTTTGTCATTTGTAAGAATATTTATTTCTGATAATTCAACTTGTTAGAGTTTCCAGCCTCTGTACAACTCACCTGCTTGTATAAGGAGAACAGAATAAAGCAGGGAGGGTAGTAAGTGGCTCTTCAGCTGTTAGACTTCAACTCCCATCATCCGCAGACAGACAGAGGGAAAGAGACAGACATAGATCCAGAGAGGCACATGTCCACAGGCAGAGTCAGTCTCAGAGCGAGAGAGACGCGCAGACATTCATAGAGACGTTTCCTGAGCAAGAAAGACACATGCAGACATTCATAGAGACATTTCCTGAGCGAGAGAGAGACACATTTATGGAGCGCACCTCAGACGTTAATGGAGCATGCAAGACATTTACAGAGTGTGAAAGAGAGACATGTCCACAGAGCACAGGCTAGGCATAGACACATGTCCATAGAGAGTGGAAGAGAGACACTCGTCCACAGAGAGCGAGTGAGAGACAAATACACTTCCACAGAGAGGGAGTGAGACACAGCTACACGTTCACAGAGAGCAGGAAAGGCCCAGACACTCGTTCACAGAGAGAGGGAGAGGCTCAGACGCTTGTTCACAGGGAGCGGGAGAGGCCCAGACGCTTGTTCACAGGGAGCGGGAGTGGCCCAGATGCTTGTTCACAGGGAGCGGGAGAGGCCCAGATGCTTGTTCACAGGGAGCGGGAGAGGCCCAGACGCTTGTTCACAGAGAGTGGGAGAGGCCCAGACACTTGTTCACAGAGAGTGGGAGAGGCCCAGACACTTGTTCACAGAGAGTGGGAGAGGCCCAGACACTTGTTCACAGAGAGTGGGAGAGGCCCAGACACTTGTTCACAGAGAGCGGGAGAGGCCCAGACACTTGTTCACAGAGAGCGGTAGAGGCCCAGATACTCATTCACAGAGAGCGGGAGAGGCCCAGACACTTGTTCACAGAGAGTGGGAGAGGCCCAGACACTTGTTCACAGAGAGTGGGAGAGGCCCAGACACTTGTTCACAGAGAGTGGGAGAGGCCCAGACACTTGTTCACAGAGAGCGGGAGAGGCCTAGACACTTGTTCACAGAGAGCAGGAGAGGCCCAGACACTTGTTCACAGAGAGCGGTAGAGGCCCAGATACTCATTCACAGAGAGCGGGAGAGGCCCAGACACGCTTTCAGACACATGTACAGAGTGTGGGAAAGGCACAGACAAACATCCATGGAGCACAAGAGAGACACAGACAGAATAAAGATAAACACTATGGGATGACTGTAAAAAAAAGTGTGTGTTATGCATCCCGGGCAACACTTGGACATTTCTGCCAGTTTACTTATGTTTACATATTAGAACTTTATGTGCAAAGTAAAGTGGGTGAGCTGTTTACCAATATATTTTCTCACATAACCTGAAACTTTTTTGTGGTTTTCCTCTTGCATCTTGGCTAGGCTATTGGAACAGTAAGCAAACCTCTGTGTTAGCAGATATTTTATATGCTTTCAAAAATCACTGTATTCTTTTCTTAGCCCAGAACAATATAGAAAAATATGTCAATTGGTTTCATTACAGATAATATGAAGATCCAATTGGTTATCCTTTTGTCTGGGGCTTAAAGGAGGGACATTATCACAAACCAAATGAAGAGATCAAATCCATTCAAATATTATGCACTCCTAGACAGCATTTTAAATTTGTTTCTTTGGTGAGAAAGTTCTGAAGTCCTACAAAACAAAAGGTAAAAGTGGCCATTTTCTTTCATGCCTTCTAAAAATAATAGGGCAAAACAATTAAGTGGTGATTGCCTTGAAATTAGAAAGTACGTAGTTCAGTTCATTGAAACTCATGTAGTATTTGTTTACCTAAATCAGGTCCTCCATTGTCCTCATCACTTGTTTAAACAAATAGGTGCAAAATGGTCATGCAAAGCTGCCTCCAAATGAATAGGAAAAGCACATTCAATTTATATTTTGGAGTTTATGCACATAAGATTTTTTTTAAATAAATGTTGGTTAGGGGTGCATGATAGTTAAAAAGGTACAGAATGTCCTCTATTCATTTTAGGTGATAATGTCCCTTTAATTGAAAAATGTTTTGAGCTTGATGTGCACATATTTTCTTTGCTATGTTAGAAACAATGGTAATCTATGGGAGCAAGGGAATGGAAGCACTATGTGTGATCAGCTACTTATACACTCTACTGATACATTCAAACTAATTTTACAATTGGATTTTCTTTTCACCTCTATATTCAGAGGAAACATTTCATGCTTTTTAGTAAATCATTCAGCTTATCGTACCTGTTCCATCACAGTCTCAAAAACAGCCTCTTGGTTATTCTCTCAGTTTAGTGAAATGTGCCCTTTGTATATGTTTCTTCTGTCAAAGTTTATTAAAAAGGAGTCATACCTGTCTCATGACCCCGCTGAAATTTACCTTATATGCCTTAGATGGAGCGTGGTGGGGGCTGCCACTGTCTCCAATCATGCCCCACAGAGCCTATAATCCATGGCTTCCTGCCCCCTGAATCAGCTGAAATGACTGCCATTATAATCTATTGAGGGGCAGGAAGAAGCCAGATGTCTGGCTGCCATGAACAGCACAGTAGGAGCTGTGCGCCTGAAGAGCATCCCTCACATACCATATCTGTGACATGTAAGAAGTTTCGGGGCTGTCATAGGAGAGTTATGATTCTCCTTTAAAGCGGAACTACCACCTCCACTAAAGTCGCCCTGCAATACTTATGCAGGTGGCGACTAGCTTTGTAATCCTTATTTTACCCCACAAATAAAGTTATCCTTAAACTTCTGAGACCAGAATCCAGGCAGCACCGCAGACTTCTTGAATGCGCGTCTGAGCTGTCAGTCCTCTTCACAGGCATTGCACTGGCCGGACGGCTCTGGAAGAGACTGACGGCTCAGGCACACAGGCTGCAGTAACCTGGCCGTCAGTCTCGGAAACTTAAGGATAACTTTATTCGGGTGCACTTTTGAGAGGTAAAATAATGATTACAAAGCTAGTCGCCAGCTGCATAAGTATTGCAGGGCGACTTTAGTGGAGGTGGTAGTTCCGCTTTAATGATTAGAAAGTGAATACATGAATAATAATTATGGGGCTACAGAATTTATGATAGAAAAATATTTAAAGGCTTTTGTAAAAGTACAAGCAGACCATTTTAACTGCAGAAATAAGGTAGCTATTCAGTATTTCAGTTCTACCTGTTGGACTGCATTGTAAAATATGTTGGTGCTTTATAAACAAATGAGAAAGATTATCATGATAGTAATGTAGACGGCTTCTACTTTGTATTGTATTTCTAACATGTGGATTGGATTTTCCCTTTCCCCTTTAGCATATCCCAGTTTATGTACTGGCAAAGGTGAATTATCAGTCCTGTTATGGGGTGGAATCGCTGACAGAGAGCGAGAGCTGCAGGCTGTGGACTGAAAGCCTCTTACATGCCAACTGCATCTCTTATGTTGGTGAGTTTAACCTTTTCTCATACATCGCTCCCTGCCTGAGGGAGACTGCATTGTTTTGTTCAACCCCCAGGCTGGCAAACTATGTCCCCACAATCTGATTTGTTTTTGGGCCTCAATGTCTTTTACATAGAAAAATATTACTCCCGACTTTCTTAGCAGATGAAGACCACTTCTGCTGAGTGAAGAAGACATTCATAAAATATGCTTCTATTCTTGACATTAATGATTGGTTTATGTTTAAAATTTAACCACATGTGCTCAGCGTGGTGAAATGAACTTAGAAATTAATAAAACATGCTCTTGTTATTGACATAAGGGTTAATTAACCCTTTGAGTGCCAGACTGGTTTGTACTGCATTGCGTAAATGGAGAGGGATAGAGACCTCATGGGTGGGCCGGATAAATATAGTTAACGCATATCTGGCCCCTAAAGTTTTATATCTGTTTAGGTCAATCCCTTTGAAAGTCCCAAAAAGATTATACAGGATATATCAAAGAACTTCTCTGTATATGTTTGGCAATATACAAAGCCAAGATTTTCTAGGAATATCATCCTAAGATTTAGAACTTGTTTAGGCCTTGGATTTTCGGTTCTTCAAAGATTACATCAAGTTACGATGTTCACTCATGCTTTAGCTTGAGAGGTTAGAAAGAATGATCCCCCTAGGTGGCTAAATTTAGAGATTGCACAAACAATCTTACAAAATCCTTTTATATTATATTGGGTCAAACAAGAGGAAATCAGAGATACGAAAATAAAATATCCGGTGATTAAAGACATATATTACAAAATATTAATAGATTTCGTAAGCTGTTCGAATCAGGGAGATTAATTACTACTTGGACACCAATAGAACACTTGGAAATTTATATTCCTGACATTAAATTAAAAGAATGGATTAGAAGTGCCCTTCTGGACCACAGTGACGACTGATGCCAGCCTCTCCGGATGAAGAGCGGTGCTGGGGCATTTGAGTGTTCAGGGCCTGTGGTCTCAGGAGGAATTTCTCCTTCCCATCAATGTCTTGGAGCTTCGGGTGATATTTCATGCCCTACATCACTGGACATGGCAACTGGAGGATTGGCCAGTCAGGGGACAGTTGGTCAACGCCACAGCGGTAGCCTACATCAACAAGCAAGGTGGCACAAGAAGTCTCTCAGCTTGGCTAGAGGTCAAGGCTATTTTATCATGGGCAGAGGAATATGTCCCTGCCATTTCCGCAGTTCATATTCCTGGTGTAGACAACGTTCTGGCAGACTTCCTCAGTCAGCACACGGTGGACAGCGGAGAGTGGGAGCTACATCCAGAGGTGTTCAAACTCATCATCCACCAGTAGGATCTTCCTTGCATTGACCTGATGGCAACCAGACACAACAGGAAGGTGCCAACTTTCTGCTCTCTCTGGGCGGATCCCCTGGCTCTGGCAGTGGATGCCTTGTCAATACCGTGGACATTTCCTCTGGCATACATCTTTCCTCCTGTTCCCCTGCTGAATAGACTACTTTGGAAGCGGAGACTGGAGCGCTGCTTAGTCATTCTGATTGCACCATACTGGCCCCGGCAGGCTTGGTTTCCGGAGCTTCTGGACTTCTCAGTGGCGGAACTTCTTGGACTCCTTCCCCCCTGTCCGGATCTTCTTCTACAGGGTTACCTCTGGAAGGAAGACGTTCATAGTCTGGCTTTGACGGCATGGAGATTGAATCCTCAGTTTTGAAGAGGAGAGGATTTTCTTCTGGTGTGGTGGCTATTGCTTAGTGCCCGTAAGCCTGTTTCCTCTAAGGCCTACCATCGAGTTTGGTCTACTTTTCTGGGTTGGTGTTCTGACAAAGACCTGTCTCAGGATTTTGACCTTCCTACAGTTCTTTCCTTTCTCCAGGATGGTGTGGATAAGGGTCTTGGTCTGAGTTCTCTTAAGGTTCAGATTTCTGCGCTCTCTGTCTTCCTTCAGAGGTGTCTTGCCATCATTCCTGATGTCAAGGTTTTCTTCCAGGGTGTTGCTCATATCCGTCTGGTGTTTAAATCACCTGCTCCTCAGTGGGATCTTAACCTGGTCTTGAGAGTACTCCAACATCCTCCTTTTGAGTCCTTGGCTACCATTCCTCTATGTATGCTGATGTGGAAGATGGCCTTTCTCCTGGTGATTGTTTCTGTTTGCCGAGTTGCGGAGCTGCATGCCCTGTCTTGTAGACCACCCTTTTTGGTCTTTCACAAGGACAAGGCCGTGCTTCGACACCTCACAAGAGTTTCTCCTGAAGGTGGTGTCTGAGTTCCACATTAATCAGGAGATTGTGGTCCCTTCCTTCTGTCCTAACCCTACTTCTGACAAAGAGAGGGATCTTCATCTGTTGGATGTTGTGCGTTGTCTCAAGTTCTTTGTGCATCGCACGGAGTCCTTGAGGCTCTCTGACTTTGTCATTCCTGAGGGTCCTAGGGCAGGGAAGCCTGCCTCCAAGGTAACCATAGCTTCTTGGATCAAGTCCACGATTTGTAAGGCTTACGAATTTTGGAAGAAGCCTGTTCCCTTCAGGGCCACGGCTCATTTTACAAGGTATATTGGGGTTTCTTGGGCCTATAAGGACCAGGCCTCAGCTGATCAGTTGTGCAAGGCGACCACTTGGTCATCTGTGCACACTTTTTCTAAACACTATCATGTGGATGTGCTAGCATCGGTCAATGCCAGTTTTGGGAGAAATATCCTGGAGGCAGCCTTGCCTGTCTAGGATCTCCTTAGTCTCTCAGTACTCTTTCACTTTTGAGCCCTGTTGGCTCTAGTTTAGTGTGCTGTGCTACAGTTCATGGGGTTTATTTTTACCCCTGTTCAGTCCGTTGACACTTTGCGGTTAGTGTTGAGCTATTTATGATCTGTAGGTTAATTGGTGCTCTAGTGACTTTGGGGGCCTGTGCCTGGTCCTTGCCTTTCTTCCCGCCTTGGGGAGCTTAATGGTTGGCCATCCCAAAGTTTACCAGTAAGCTATATTGAATGACAGAGAAAATATGATTTTAGTCTTACCTGTTAAATCCTTTTCTCTTAGTCTATACAGGTTACTGGTCTCCCATCTTGTCAAGGGACCATGCTTGGATCTCCTGCGACAGAATGTGGGGGTCCTTTCGGGTTCATGCTCACAGGAGTCTTCCTTTACCTTCTTACGACCTAGACAATGGTTAGTTTGATGGGGATTGGCTAGCTGGAAGCTAAAGAGAGGTGGTAGGGTCCACCCAGAAGTCACTTCTCAGAATTGTTCCTGCTTACTTAAAGGGGCTGATCGCCTACCCAAAGTTACCAGTAACCTTTATGGACTAAGAGAAAAGGATTTAACAGGTAAGACTATTTTTACCCTATAAGCGAACGATTAATGCTAACTTGTATAGGGGTGATACATCCCCTTTAAAAGAAAAAGAAAAAAAAAAAAGAGGCTGTGTGCATACATTGTCACTCAGCCTGGTGACCAAAGGTGCCTTCCATTAAGGCGATTATCTCCTCATGTAAAAGCATCAAGATCGAACATGTTGGATCTTTAATACGTTCACTCTAAAATGCAGTGGTTTCAACATAGCTGATCTGCACAGTGGCCTATGGGGACACGGGCAGATCTTTCACATGAACTACTTTTTCAGTTTGTAATTCTCGTCACAAGTGTATGGCAAGCGCAAGTGGGAATCAACCAATCATGTATGGGCCAGTTATCAGCTATGTACACCACTTTCAGGAACACAAGCAAAGGTATAATGATTGTAATATGCTGTTTTCAGCTACGGCTCTAAATAATTTTGTATAGAAAAACCTAGACCTTTTTTATTATCTTTTCTTCCAGAAAATGCATGCTTTGGTTTATATTTATACTATGAGTCAGTTTGGTAATGTAACCCATGTGTTGTGCATTCTGGGCTTAACCATGAAAATGTCCACTAATAGGATTGTAGTGCATGCTACACACATTGGCAATATAGTGCCTGTAATGTACATATTTAAGTCTACATATTGTGCATTAGCATACTCCTTAGATATGGAGCATTCATATTTTGTTCTTCTAGTGTGTTTGAATGAGATGACAATCAGGAAAGTTTGAATGGTTTTTCCTTTTATGGACCTGTATTTTTTTTTTGTTTACTAATAGGTTCATACTAATTTGGTTTTTCACTAAAATGCTGTTATCTGTTTACTGGTTCTGTGGTGCTTAACACCTTTTACTAAACTATGTAAGCTGATAATTCCCATTTATGTTTAGGTTGTGCCGGGGGAAGGCAGCGGGGAAGTGTGAGCATTTTGGGGTGTGTGCTGTTCTCTGCATCTTGTTACTCTCTGTGTTAACAAGGAGCCAAGGGAATTAGCATAAACTGAGTCAGATTTCCTGCACTTGCTGTAGGGGAGGAATTTGGTGCTTGGTAACTGTAACCTTTTGAGTTCCACAAGGGTACGCAATGCATTGCAAAGCAGTATGTTATGTACCCTCTGGCCCTCAATGGATTCAACTCCTAACAGGGGAAGTGTGTGAACCTTTATGCACTAAAGCGTTCATACTGTAGTGCATACATCGAGTGCAGCTGCGTGATATTTATACCGACATCCAAGCATAGAAAATGAGTTGTGCTGGCAGATTTGTACGTTCTGCCTAATTAATACATATTTGGTATCAGTGTACTTAGGAATTATCTAATGTTTGTAGGTGTGATTAATTTGATTTAAAATGTGGAGAAATGTTAAAGCGAAACTTTCACAAGCAAATGACCATCCATCTTTTGAAATATATACCCATAATGATCCTGTTTGTGTATATATTTGTCCCCTGCTATGCCCGTATGCTACAACAAAATACCTTTTGATTTCGTGGCAAGACCAGGGAGAGTGGCGCCATCTTTGCTTAAAAGTGGAGGAAGAGACACCCCCCTAATTTTTTTTTGGTCTGTTGAGCATGATGCGCGCTCGTGCACGATCCGCATGCAAATTGATGTACACGCAGCAAGGTCCTGTACGCCGCGTGCTCACTCAGGACCCTGAACCCTGTGGAAGTGTCTTCTGCACCATACGGTGCACGGCTTACAGCTCAACCAAAGGCTTACATCATCCGGTACAGAACCGAAGTCTGTGTTGCTGAATTTAGACGCATTTAAAAATGAAAGGACACACAACAATATGAACAGGGGACACAAAGGAAGAGATGAAGTGACTATAATACAGAGGTGAAATTTCCGCTTTAATTAAATGGGAGTTATAGACTTTTACATTTCCCACGTTCTAAGCATCTACAAATCATTTCTTTGGAATAACAGGTCTGCAAGATAATCTAAAACAAATAGAAATGTATTATTATTATTATTATTGGATCTGAGGAAACTGTTAATGACTTGATGGAAAGGGGTGGGAGGGGGGAATTCTTTAAACCGATTTTGATGAAGAGTAGGAAGGTAAAGAGACTGAAAAATATACTGTGCATTCTAACAAATTAAATTGAACAATCTTCTCTAATGCTTTACATGCAACTTCTCTTGTGTTCAAGATATTGAAATTACCATTTAAATGCGTGGAAATCCTCCCGAGTACAGCCTTATGGGCCTTATGCAGAAAGCAAAAGATGTACAATTCTGGAGCAAAGCAGCGGCACCATATGGTGAACTAAAAATTCCTATTGATTTTAACTGGCACTTTTAATTGGCATGTACATCAACTGCACAGTAGGAAACAAAATATCAGGTACTTGGGTCTTGCCAAGCTCCATCACGTTGGCGTCTACATCCTCACTGGCCTGTGTGAGTGTGTGCGCACATAAACTTGCATCTTGTTCACAATCTCGCTAATTTCCACTCACATTGTAGAGAATGCATCTATTAAGCGCACTACGTTGCATAGTGGTGTGCGAAGATCACTGCACACTTGCGTCCTGCAGAGCAATACACATCCACCTTTGGCTGTGATTAGTCGACTAGTTCCTGGTCCTCCTATTAAAACCCCCTAACAACTTTTAGGCAGTGCTTTTTTAGGCACCCATTAGGTGGGTTTCTAATATCTGTTCCTCCTGGGTAGATATAGACCAGGTAGATATAAAACACAGGCTCTTGTGGCAATTTTGGATGAGGCATCAGCTCTTTTTCAAGTATCCTGAGGCACCAGTTGGGTTCCAGTCCATGGCAAGGGGCAGCTGAAGCTGTGCTTTAACGCATATAAGGGGGAATACCCTCCTCTTCTGCGGCAATCAACTGTGGTGGTTGGAGAGCCACCCCTCAGTTCATATGTAATGGAGCGAGATTTTTCAGACAAAGTAAGGGGAAGTGCTATCACAGGCAGATAAGTGTTTTATCCTTATTTTCTGTCATGTATTTCCATTTTTGGGGTCTCCTGGCTATGTCTGAGTACAAGGGAAACATGGGGAAGTCTAAGGCAGCTAGGGTTTCAGAAGTTTTATCAATAACCCTTTGTTCCTCGTGTTACACTAGACTTCCTGGGGATTTTGCCGGTATACTATAAACCCATGTTCTTTGGTCCCTACACAGCAACCTCTGGGCCCTTCTTCCTTTGAACTAGGAGCCTGCATGAGTTAAAACACTTATTTCCACTATGAATTACTATTCCTTTATCTGTTAAGGGGCTCCTTAAGTCCTACAACAAGGACCACCCTCTCCCCCTAAAAGACTGTTGTTGTGAATGGGGGGGGGGATTTTCCCATAGTACAAGTGGATTCCTCTATTGAAAAAGCAGAATATGAGGAGGATTATGTTGCTTCCTTGTTTACCCCTGGGGATTAATTTGAGGAAGAACCTAATACATCTGTTGATGGTCTTGTTTGGCCAGTTTCTGAGGCCTCAGATTCTAGTTCCTCGTGTAAGGATATTTTTAAAATGCTCAAGAAGGATTTTGTAGTTTTTCCCTTCCTATCATTCCCTTGACCAAGTGGTTCTTGGGAAATGGAACTCCCCTGATAAAAATCTGTTTATCCCCAAGCACTTTCCTCTTTTATATCCCTTCTGCACTACAGCAGTGGCCTACTTCCCCAGTGGTTGACCATCCTATATCTTGCTTTCAAAGAAGAAAGTATTGCTGGTTGTGGACTCAGATGTCCAAGAACCAGGGGGATAAATACGAAGATTTCCTTTTTAAGGCAAATTTTGTTTCCTCTGGGGTCACTTTACATCCAGCCTTTGCTACTTCATAGTTGACGATGGCCATGGCTATAAGGGGACAGTCTTTAGACTCTCCTAAAGTGGACACTGCTCTTTCTGTTCCTTTGATCCTCAAGACTAATCCATATCTTGCTGAAGCTGCATTCTCCACTGCGATGTTCATTAGCGCCCTCTGTTGCAGCTCAACATATCCTTTGGTTGAAAATGTGGTTGGCAGACCAGTCTTCTTAGAAGTCTTTAGTCTCTCTCTCATTCATTGGCAAGCAACTGTTTGGCCCAGAATTGTAGAAAGTCATTAGCCATACTATTGGGGGCAGGATTGCTTTGTTGCCTCTGGTTACACCAAGAATCCATCCTTTCCACTTTTGTGGATTTTGTTATGTCTGCCAGTACAGATTATTTTTGGAAGCCTGGGGCATAGATTTGAAATCTCCTCCTCCTTGGTGCGCATGCAGGTCCTGGTGCCTGTTTCTCCTCAGGAGGGATTCTTGAGATTCTATTCAAACCTTTTTGTAGTCTCCAAAAATTGTGGCGGCTGTCCTCCTTTCCTGGATTTTAAGAATCTAAATTTCTTTTTCATGCTCTTTGGGTCAAGATGGTCTGTTCTCTCCTTCATCAATGCCATGTTCCCAGGGGTGATTTTGGCCTCTGTAGACATTAAGAGCATTTACCTGTGTATCCCCATCCCTGTAGATTATCGACATACCATCAGTTTGCTTTTCTAGACCATCTTTTTCCATTCATCTCCCTTCCTTTCGAGTTGGCCTCTGCTCCGCCAGCCTTTATAAAGGTCATGACAGCGCTGGTAGCTCATATCCAATCTCTAGGGATCTCCTTGACTTTCTATCTGGGTTGCCTTGCAGATTTAGACTTGGATCTAGAACAAAAGGGTTGGGTAGTTTTCCAATTTCAAGAAATCTTGTCTGGCTCCTTTCCAGGTAATGAGATTCAACACCCTTCTGGGGAGGGTCTTCCTGCCAGAAGACAAGATTCTTTCGTTGCCACGGTTCTGTTCATCCACAATGTTATGGTAGTATATGAAGGTGTTTTGGGTTATCTGGTCTCTGCCCTGGAGGCAGTCACATTTGCACAATTCATACACGGGAAATGCAACTGGAGATATGCTCTGCTGACCACTACTGTCAAAATCACTCCCCCATGATTGGACCAATGGGGCCGCTAGTATAGAGGAGATTAATAACTCCTCCCTACTGTCTTCCCTGGGTGTGTGTGCCAGGGCCCCAGAATTTTGGTCACATTACTGGTTTCTCTTTTATTAGTATACAGTACACAAAAGAATACCCCTTTTTATTTAAAAAAAAAAAAGAAAAAAAATGAAGATTGTATATTTTATTATTATTTATATATATAGAACAAAAACCAAATCGGCAGTGGCACTCAAATTATCAAAATACCAAAAGTCTGGTGCACATCCCATAGGTATTTATAAACACAATCAGCCTGGGCTGAAGCGATGTTTCAATAAACTGAGTTTGTTCTTCATTTTCATTGTGTGCCATTCCGTCCCGGTAAGCCCAGGCTGATTGTGTTTATAAATACCTATGGGATGTGCACCAGACTTTTGGTATTTTGATAATTTGAGTGCCACTGCCGATTTGGTTTTTGTTATATATAATAAAATATACAATCTTCATCATCAGCCATTGTCGATCCACTGCAGGATGAATGCTTCCTCAGCAAGCCTCCAACAACTTTAGTCCTGTGCCTTTTGTTGCCACAGTGTACCAACAAATGTAGCAATTTCATCTACTCATCTTGTGTTTGATTTTCTTCTTGGGTGTTTAGTATCAAGTGGAATCCATTCCAAAATCAGATCTTGCTATGCGGCCTGCCCATTTCCATTACAGGAACGTTACTTTTTTAATTAAATCATAGACCTTTATTGTTTGTCTTTATGTTTGTCTTCTGTGTTATGTGTTACATTTAAAGGCACTTATTCTGAAAGTATATTTTAATTTTAAGAGTTTTATTTCCAGCTGGGATGGGATGGGTATATTGTTTAGTTTTTAATAAACACTAACTACCCAATATTGTTATATGGGTCCATTTTTGTTTGGCCTAACCCTTCCCCTTAGGATGTAAAGGGACAGTAGTACCATTTAATATGGAAAAAAATTAGATTGTAGGGTTTATGCTACAGAGTAAAAGAAAGGTATTCCCACTTCCAAGAGAGATGCTTTTTTCAAAATGTATTACACCTTAAATTTTAATTTTTCAGTGTAGAATCTCCATGGCCTGAAATTTTACATTGGTGCTGTTGCTACAGCTATGGCCAGCTGACAGTAACCCTCTATGGGGATGCTGTAGCAACAGCACTACTGAAAAATTTCAGGCCATGGAGGCACTGCACCCCCAAAATGTAAGTTTCCTTTGCACTAACTTTTGAACACATCTTGAACACATCTTTCAGCAGTGAGAGTGCCCTGAAATAAGTTCCCTGTAGCAAGCAATACTATCCATTTAAGTACTGATCCACATGTAATCCTGGATTTGCAGCCTCTCCCTTGCATACTCCAGTCTATTACTCTGTTTCCCCAGCCTTTGAGAGGCTCTGCTCTGTCTCACAGATAAGCCCCTTTGGAATCCAGTAGTTTTCTCAGATTACCAATCTGTCATTCAGGCCCTGTTACACAGCCAGACTGGTTGTCCCACTTTTGGTTGGTTCAGCTCTTCAGATATTCCTTTCACAAGCTTTTCTGCAGTTTTTTTTCGACTTTTAATTTGTTACTCCAAGATTCATAGTTTGCAAAGTTGCCCTCTCTTCTCTGAATAAGGATTATCACTCCCTCCAGTCATGTATTAAAAGGGACATTTTCAAGTAAAGCTTTCTCTTCTGAGAGAAAACATATTAGCCCCTTGAATGCTGGTGAGGTCTCCCAACACCTGGGTTCACAATGTGTTGGAGACCTTTCTAGCTTTGAGAGCTAAAATCCCCATCTATGGGGATTTGTATATATCCACTAGTGCAGTTGGTTTATCGTAGATGTTTCTTGATGTTTCATCTGGCGACACGGAGATAGTGCCCTAAATCCGGAGTCTCCGAGTGAAACCCGGCAAGTTCCCAGCTATTTACATTGTAACCTAGTTCCCAGGGCTGGATTTCCCAATAGGCAGAGTAGGCAATTGCCTAGCTCCAAATTTTGAGTGGAGCTGTAGCTGTGCTGGCTGCACCCACATTCTGAATTGTGGGTGTGGCCACAGCAATCTCCATGTCCTTGCACTAGTTTTGTAGCCTTTACAGGGTATTTTTTAACCCCTTGGTTGCTAGAGAGATCTTCAACGCATTATGTTGTAATGCATTGGAGATCTCTGTAGGAACCGAGGGGTTAATCCATTTTTTGTCCTTTCTTTTTATAGGCCAAGGGTATTTTCTGTGCCAGGAAACAGTGGGTGGGACTGGGGACAGGGCCATATGAGTCTTGGGGGTGTGGCCATGGTTGGCGCTGAAGGCATCTAGTACCTAAATCCCTCCTTGCTAGTTCCTAAATTAAACCTTTGTGTGCCAGAGGGATATGGAACACATTCAATGCATACCCCTCTGGCACTCAAAAGGTTAAAGGAAAAAACATTATTTTTAATTAGGATTAGTTTAGCAAATAGGTTTCAGGATTTCCTTGCTGGTTTCAGGTAGCAGGAATTTGAAGCATGCTGTTTGTTATTGAGGGGGAAGGCACTTTTTCCAAGGTGAGAGCTGCTGTGAGTCACAGTGCAACCCCCTCACTCTCATCCGGCTTTCTCATTGCATTCTCTGACTGGTTTCCTGTTCTGCAAATATTGCAAGCTTTGTTTTTCTGTTGCCATGACAGCTCCCTGCCCTGTGGCTCACTCGCATATTACTAACGTGTGTGTGTGTGTTTTTTTTTTTTTTTATTCTGCGAAATTGAATATTTTATTCTGCGTTAATGAGTCTGGAAATTAACTGCTTCCATTCCAGAGAGAGAGAATGGATCCCAGCTCCTTATTACTGAATAAATAGAAACTGCAGTCAGTTTCCTTATTTTTATAATTTCTTTTTTCATGTGCTTTCATATATCACAGATTTTTAGAGCACGAGATTTTGAGAGGTGCCTCAACTCTCCTAGGCCCACCCTCTCACAGTTGTGAGTGTGGCCAGGGAAATCCCAATGTCCCTGCACCAGACACCTGCTTCTGGTTTATGGTGGCAACCTTATAAACTAGATTATAAACCTCTTTATTCCTGTCAATTAACCCTTTTGATGGTAGGGATATCTGCAGTATATTATGAAGCGATGTGTTGGAGATCTGTTTGGCAACCAGGAGGTTAAGACTTTGTTTTTGTGCTTGTGTGTTTTAGGCTAGGGGTGAGCAGACTACAACTCCCATCATCTCTAACCAGCTTTTGGCTTATTGGAGAATGATGGAGCTGTAGTTCCCAACAGCTGGAGTGCCACATATTATCTTGACACAGGGTATTTACAGTGTCTGTGGATACATGATATGTAAATCCTGACTTGATAACACAAATTGGCTGAGAGTATGAAATGAAGCCCTAGACTAGATGTCCATTACTGAGACTAATTGAATTGAGGCCTAAAAGTGGCCAAGTGAGCCTACCATAGGATACTTACTACCTGTAGGAAGAAGAAATAATAATTGTGACTGTGGTTTCCATAATGCTGGTCATGACAGAAGGTTGGGAAAAGGCAGAGATGTTCAAAAGTCACTGAGATATCTTTAATCTAAGCTGTACTTCATCAAACAGCTGGCGTGCCAAATATTGTCTAGCCTTGTTAGAGGCTAAGGGTATTTTCTGTGCCAGGCAGAGGTGGTGGGGTTATAAAATGATTGAGGGTGTTGCCAGAGTGGGGCTCAGAGTACTTGGGGTGTCTGTGGGTACGTGGGATGTAAATCCTGACTTGATAACACAACTTGGCTGAGAGTATGAAATGAAGCCCTAGACTAATGTCTATTACTGAGACTAATGTAATTAACGACAACTCGTACAAAGAATAGTATGTGTTATAAACTATAACTCTGAGTGCCAGAGGGATGCCCTATGAATTGCTACAAATTTACATAACTCTTCCCTACTGGTGCTGTACAGAATCAGAAACAATGGCATGAGACTTTCATCAAAACTAGTTTCAGGTTCCATGCCTGACAAACCTAGGGTCTGCAGGAAGGAGGAGTTTTGTGACTTCCTCCCCACTGTTGCCTGAGCGGGGCATTTTTTGTAAATAAACACCTCATTATGACAGTGATTTGACAGCAAAAAGTAGACAAAACACCCAATGGCCAGTTTAAATCACCTGCAGGAGCTCAGATCCCCCAACCATCACCACGTATACCTTCTGCATGCTTCCACAAGTCCTTAGTATCAAGATCCCCAGGGATCCTGGTCCACTACTTTAAACAGCCATCTGCCAATGTCCTCCATCTTCCAGGGGTTAATAATAGCACCTCCGCAGGGTCTCACTCAAGCTCCCTTTGCATCTAATAATGTGTGTTTTCTCTGTCGTCCAATACAGGTTACTGGTAACTCTGGGTAGGCGATCCGCCCCTTTAAGTAGGCAGGAACAATTCTAGAATTGTATGCAGGAGGTGGAGCCTACCTTCCCTCCTTGACTGCAGCTAGTTAACCAGTTCCAGAAGGATTTGTTCCTTGGTGAAGATAACACAGGCAAGAGAACAGTTCTGCTATAGTTTTAGAATTTTTGTTTTATTCTTCTGTTAGAAAGGGAATACCATCATTAGGCGGATTACCGTAACTGACAATGCCCTTAGATGTGGCTAGCTCATTATCCAGGTGTTTTTTGTGGACCTTAAGCCCTGGGGGGGGGGGGGATCTTAATTCTAAGTTCTTTCCTCAGGAGTTACCCACTGAGGTTACTTCTTACTAGGGGTGCACCGAAATTTTGGTGGCCGAAATGTTTCGGCCGAAAATGGCCTTTTCGGCAAAAAGCCGAAATAAAAAAAATGGCCGAAAATCCTTGTCAGCCCGCATCATCACGCGCCCCTGCGGGCCGTGATGACATACAGACAGAGAAGAGGGCAGAGGCACCGGAAGAGAAGCGCTTGCTGCCAGCAGACTGATCGTTACTGTCTGGCAGCAAGCGCTTCTCTTCCGGTGCCTCTGCCCTCTTATCTGTCTGTATGTCATCACGGCCCGCAGGGGCGAGTGATGATGCGGGCGGGCAGGAGGGAGCTCAGAGCCAGCCAGCCGCAGGGGACCGGGAGAAAGAGAGGTACAAAGGGGGAGAAAGTACATAGGGGAGAAAGAGATGCACAAGTGGGAGAAAGAAGTACATGGGGGAGAAAGAAGTACATGGTGGAGAAAGAGAGGCACAAGGGGTAGAAAGAAGTACATGGGGGAGAAAGAGGCACAAGGGGTAGAAAGAAGTACAAGGGGGAGAAAGAGGCACATGGGGGAGAAAGAGGCACATGGGGGAGAAAGAAGTACATGGGGGAGAAAGTGAGGCACAAGGGGGAGAAAGTGAGGCACAAGGGAGAGAAAAGTACATGGGGGAGAAAGAGGCACAAGGGGGAGAAAGAGCGGCACAAGGGGGAGAAAGAGAGGCATAAAGAAGTACATGGGGGAGAAAGTGAGGCACAAGGGGGAGAAAGAAGTACAAGGGGGAGAAAGAAGTACAAGGGGGAGAAAGAAGTACAAGGGGGAGAAAGAAGTACAAGGGGGAGAAAGAGAGGCACAAGGGGGAGAAAGAGGCACATGGGGGAGAAAGAAGTACATGGGGGAGAAAGTGAGGCACAAGGGGGAGAAAGTGAGGCACAAGGGAGAGAAAAGTACATGGGGGAGAAAGTGAGGCACAAGGGGGAGAAAGTGAGGCACAAGGGGGAGAAAGTGAGGCACAAGGGGGAGAAAGTGAGGCACAAGGGAGAGAAAAGTACATGGGGGAGAAAGAGGCACAAGGGGGAGAAAGAGCGGCACAAGGGGGAGAAAGAGAGGCATAAAGAAGTACATGGGGGAGAAAGAGAGGCACAAGGGGGAGAAAGAGAGGCACAAGGGGGAGAAAGAGAGGCACAAGGGGGAGAAAGAAGTACATGGGGGAGAAAGAGAGGCACAAGGGGGAGAAAGAAGTACATGGGGGAGAAAGAGAGGCACAAGGGGGAGAAAGAGAGGCACAAGGGGTAGAAAGAAGTACAAGGGGGGAGAAAGAGAGGCACAAGGGGTAGAAAGAAGTACAAGGGGGGAGAAAGAGAGGCACAAGGGAGGAGAAAGAAGTACATGGGGGGACAAAGAAGTACATGGGGGAGAAAGAGAGGTGCATAGACCCCATAGTAAAATAATAACAATGATTCATGTTAACTGTGTAAAGTTTTTTATTCTACTGTTTGTTTTTAACACTCAGTTTGTTCATTAAATAATGAAAAATTAGCATATTGTTTTTTTTATCCAATTAATCGAAAAAATAATCGGCCAACTAATCGATTATCAAAATAATCGTTAGTTGCAGCCCTAGTAATCCTAGTACTGAGCAGCCGCACTACGTCACAACGTAGCTAGCGCGGGCTGCTTAAAATCAACAGACACAAAAAAACCAGCTAGGTGGTAAGCTGTTACCACAGTGCTCCCCTGCTGCTGCTTTTGGACATTTTCCGTGCCGAGAGTGACAGGAGACCCTGAGTGGCTGCTGTTGATGCCCAGCCTGCATTCCTCTGCTGGACCATAGAAGAGGTATTGGTAATACACATCCAAAATACCAAAAATGTTTAGAAGAACTAAAAGCTATAGAAAAAATAAATAATAATAATAAAAAGCCACACTAGATGTAAAAGGATAATTTTATAAAAACCTTTTTCAAAGTCAAGGTTTAAATACATTCATAATGCATATTTTAAAACCCTATCTCTGACTTTGAACCAGTTTTGACAAAATTATCTTTTAAAACTTGTTTTTGTTTGTAAAATAGAAACATCTTGGCCATTGCTGGGCAGTCATAAGAATCTCATTTCTCCACTACCAGAAATGAGATTCTTATGTTTGCCCAACCCTGGCCAAAATATTTTTTTTCCTTTTTGCAAACAAAAACATAATATAACAGGCTAAGTTTATGAAAACTTTTTAAAAGTCAGGGTTACGGTTTTAAAATATGCATTAAAGTCAGTTTCGGTTTCGGTTTTCGGCCAAGTGCATCCTGACGTTTCGGTTTCGGTTCAAAATTTTCATTTCGGTGCACCCCTACTTCTTACTACATGGTAATCTGAAGACAGAAGATCTGCAGGAAAGGTGAGCAACCCTTTGAGTGCTGCAGGTCCACATGTCCCACAGTGCCCCTCAGCACAGGGGTTTTTCATTTGGAGTTCCTATTGCACACTCCTGCACTTACTAGGTCTATCTGTATGTCTGTTGGGTGTTTGGAGCAGGTTTATGTGGTATTTAACCCTTTAGCTGCTGGTTTGGCATTCATTTGGGGTGGTTTCTTACACTTTTCCTACTGATGCAGTTGCGTTTTTTGGGTATCCTACATGTTTTAGTGATGTTTCATGTCTTTTAATATTACACCTAAAATTTTGTAAAAATTGAGTTCAGACGCACTTTACCACATAGACGCCATTGCTCCATTCACTCCTATGGGACTGTACAGTTTGGGACATATCTCTGCAACCGTTTAACCTAGCGACTTCAGAGATTGCTCATTTTACTTGTCTGCCCTTGCTCTATCATCTGGTTCATGTTTCTAGTGTGTTGGGGGGCTCAGGGGGCTTCAGGCACTGTTTGGGGTAGTTTTCCCAGAAAAGTACATTTCCCATGAGCACTTGCTTCGCGCACTCGTTTCTGATTGGCTCCCGCCGTGGCTGCCATTTTGTGATCTTTCTAGAATAAGTATCGTACGCAGGGCTTGGACTCTCCTTCTCTCCTCTGCTGATTAAACCTTTGCCTGCCAGATAAGTCTATTTTAGCGATTTCTGGGGTGAAACTTTCATCGTATACATTGTAATTGGGTGATTTCTTATACAATAAGGTTATTGACACTGTGAGAATGTCTGTACCATTGGAGCCTGTAGCCAGACCTAAGACCAAGGATGCTGGGGTCTCTGTATCCCCTATTGCTCATTGCTTTTCCTGTCATTCAGGGTTGCCTAAAGAATTCTCAGGTCCTTTTATGCCCAGCATGTTCTGATGTCCCTGAGAGTCTTCCAGGGACCTCCAGCCATGCATTAGAGCCAGTTTGAGTGCAAGAGTTCAAGGCTGCTACTAGGGACCTCAGGTCCACTTTGCAACTCTTTCCATCCCAGTTACAGGGGCTCTTCCACTCTTGGCAGACCCCCTCCTTCGTCAAGTCTTCCCTGCCAAAGCCTCAGGGTGTACCTGACGTGTCAGATTCCTCTGAAGAGGAACTCCTAGTGGATTCAGATGTTGAAGAATGTTCTGCTGTGGGCTCCTCTCAGTTTTTTGGGGATCCTTTTGAGGCTGATCCTGAGCCCACCGCTGAGGGCCTGATCAGGGCTGTCTTGAATACTCTTAACATTCCCTTAGTTCAGGAGGTTCCTTCTGACTCATCTGATGTGTTTCAGGAACCTAAAAAGCCCCTTACTTGATTTCCACCTAACCCCACTCTTGACTGCCTTGTGTCTGAAGAGTGGAAGTCTCCGGACAGAAAACCTTCTGTCTCCAAGAAATTTGCTAAGCTTTATCCCTTTTCTGAGGCAGCGCTTGCTCAGTGGGTTCATCCTCCTAAACTGGATGCTCCTATCTCCAGGCTATCCAATTCTACTGCCTTGCCAGTGTCTGTGTCTGCTCTAAAGGACTGGACTGACAAGAAACTGGAGGTCTCCCTCAAGTCCGTCTTTGCCA
The DNA here is from genome assembly GCA_037306005.1 of Rhinophrynus dorsalis. NCBI lineage: Eukaryota > Metazoa > Chordata > Amphibia > Anura > Rhinophrynidae > Rhinophrynus > Rhinophrynus dorsalis. Next base: position 360,652,479 of record CM074721.1, on the reverse strand, counting down.
CTGTTGATTCTGCCATGCATCCAGCATTCGCAGCAACATGGGTAAACCGGGCCATTGCGATCTGGACTGAACAGCTCATTGTTGCTGTCCGTCAGGGTGCTCCTACTTCGGATAAGTTGCGCCTCCTTGCCAACATTTCTGAGGCACAGCACAATGTTTCTGCTGCCCTATTTGATGCCATCCATTTGTTGGCTAGGGTTTCCACCATGTCTGTGGTTGCCAGATGGGCTCTTTGGCTCAAGATCTGGTCTGTTGATACTGATTCTAAGAAAGCTTTGCTCTCCTTGCCTTTTCAAGGCACTTCTTTGTTTGGGCCAGATCTCAAGGATCTGATCAGTGAGGCTACAGGGTGTAAGAGTACACTTCTACCCTTAGTTCCTAGGATGCAAACACCCCTTAAGTGTAACCGGTATTTTCGTTCCTTTCAGAATGAGACACGTCCGGTGAACCAGACGGTTCCCTCAGCTCCGCGTACCTCCTCCAAGCCCCAACAGCAATGGAAGCCCAAGGTCTCCTCCAAACCCAAGGCTTCCAAGTCTCCTTCGGCATGACTCACCGAACCCAGGTCCACACTCTGCTGTGGGTGGCCGTCTGCGTCACTATCACAGCAAGCCAGTGTCTCAAAAATTATGTAAAACATGTGAGTATGAACCAATCTTAATTTTATTTACTTCAAAAAGAAGATAAAAAGAAAATAAAAAAATACAGAATTTAATCAATGACTTTCTTAGTCTAAAAACTATAGATAATAAAAATTATATATGGCTTGCTCTTTAAGAAGTAGCAGTTTTCTTATTTTTTGACAAGATCAAATAAGGTTTAGCCTATTGTAGCATTGGATTTTTTTATATCCTCTGCTCAACTGGCACAAATCTATCACTCCTAATGAAGAATCTTGTAAAGAACTCTGTCTACGTGTGACCCCGAGTGGAGAAGATCACTATACTGGGGTGTAAGCCAGTGCAAGTGGAGTAAACCAGGAGGCAGGTTGTGTGCCTCTGAAAAATGTGAGTAACATTCTGACGATTTGTTCCACGGTGTTTTGGTGAAGGACCAATCTTCTGTGATTAATATACTACGCTTAGAGAGTCTCTTTTGCGCCGCTCTTCTCTTCTTTTTTTCTTTTCTAATTTGTCCAGTCTGGAGTGGGAACCCATCTCCTGGTGAGCGTTCAGCATTGGACTCAAAGAGCATAATATATCTTAAGAAAGAGAATTAAGAAATCCAAGCATTTGTGTTTGTTTTTTTACAAATTTTCCACTTTCTGTTGTTTTTTTTGTTTCCCCTTTATAACTGTTTTTCTATCTATTGATTACACATTTTGCCTTGAGATGCATACTGTAGGAAGAGGCGCAGTAGTTGGGGATTTTTTTAGTTTTCATCTTGGCTCCCAGTTTGTATATATAATACCAGCAGAGAAACACTGTCTTTTCGATGGCACTGTTCAGGCTCTTCTGGACAAGGACGTTCTGGAGCCAGTTCCAGTTCAGGACAGAGGTATGGGTTTTTTACTCAAACCCCTTTGTGGTCTCCAAGAAGCATGGCGGTTGTCGTATCATTTTGGACTTGAAGGATCTCAATTCCTTTGTGCTGCCATGTCCCCAGGGGAATTCCTTGCATCTCTGGATCTTCAGAATGCGTACTTACACATTGCCATTCATCCAGAGAGCCGGAAGTACTTCTGGTTTGCCTGCGACCGGGGACATTTTCAGTTCTCCGCTCTTCCATTTGGTCTGACGACAGCTCCTCATGTCTTCAACCATGTCCTGGGAGCCTTAGTGTCCATCCTCCACTGAGGCGGCATCTGATTTACTTCATACATGGACGACCTTCTTCTGAAAGCCTCTTCTGCGGAACTTCTTCATCAGCAGGTTCAGCAGTGCATTCATGATCCACCCGTGATAGGTGAGAGTATCAACTTGGACAAATCAGACCTTGTCCCATCCCTGCTTCTGGTTTTCCTGGGCCTCCTCTTCGATACCCAGAAGAACATGGTGTTTCTCATGGACGATGTGGCTCACCACATGGACAATGTGGCTCAAGATCCAGTTCCAGCCAAGAAGCTGTCATCTCTCATGGGCAAATTCATTTCCACCATAGAGGCGGTACCTTTTGCCATGGCACACACCAGGGAACTGCAGCGGTTTGTGATCCAGGTGTGCAGGGGTCAGCCGGACTTTCTGAAGACGTTGGTGTAATTTCCTCTTCATGTGGAACTGAGTTTGTCCTGGTGGCTTGACCTCGCCAATCTGCTGAAGGGCAAGTACTTCCTAGTTTCCTTCTGGACCACGGTGACGACGGATGCCAGCATCTCCGGATGGGGAGCGGTCCTGGGTCGCCTGAGTGCACAGGGTCGGTGGTCTCCGGAAGAATCTCTCCTTCCCATCAACGCTTTGGCGCTTCGGGCAATATTTCATGCCCTTCATCATTGAACATTTCAGCTGGAAGACTGTCCAGTCCGGGTAGAGTCTGACAATGCCACAGCCGTGGCTTACATCAACAAGCAGGGCGGAACAAGACGTCTCGCTTCTTGGTTAGAGGTCAAGGCTATTTTGTCCTGGGCAGAAGAACACATTCCTGCCATATCCACAGTGTACATTTCTGGCGTAGACAACGTCATAGCGGACTTTCTCAGTCGACACACAGTGGACAATGGAGAGTGGGAGCTGCACCCACTGGTGTTCGGAAATGGGGTCTTCCTTACATCGACCTGATGGTGACAAGACACAACAGGTAGGTTCCGAGGTTTTGTTCTCGATGGAGGGATCCTCTAGCTCTGGTGGTGGATGCAATGTCCATTCCTTGGTTGTTCCCTCTGGCCTATACCTTTCCTCCCCTCCCCATGTTGCACAGGGTGTTATGGAAATTGCGACTGGAGCGTTGTCCGGTCATTCTGATTGCTCTGTACTGGCCTCACCAGGCTTGGTTTCCGGAGCTTCTGGATCTGTCAGTGGCGGAGCCATTCCGGCTCCCTTGCGGTCCAGATCTTCTTCTACAGGGTTACCTGTGGAAGTAGGATGTTCATTGTCTAGCCTTGACGGCTTGGAAATTGAATCTTCAATATTGAGGAAGAAGGGTTTTTCTTCTGGTGTGGTGTGGTGGCTACTATGCTCACTGCCCGCAAACCTGTTTCTTCCATGATCTACCATTGTGTCTGGTCGACCTTCCTATCTTGATATGCTGTCAAGTACCTGTCTCAGGAATTTGATCTGCCTACGGTCCTGGTTTTTTTGCAGGACGGTGTGGATAAGGGCCTCAGTTTGAGTTCCCTTAAAGTTCAGACGTCTGCTCTTTCTGTTTTCTTTCAGAGGCGCATTGCCATCCTTCCTGATGTCAAGGTTTTCTTCCAGGGCGTTGCTCATACTCGTCCTGCCTTCAGTATTCCTGCTGCTCCATAGGATCTTAACTTGGTTTTGGGCTTTCTTCAGCGCCCTCCATTTGAGTCTTTGGCTACTATTCCTCTACGCCTGTTGACGTGGAAAATGGCTTTTCTCCTGGCAACTGTGTCTGTCTTTCATGCTGCAGAGTTACAGGCTCTGTCCTGTAAATCACCCTATTTGGTGTTTCACAAGGACAAGGCAGTGCTTCGCACCTCTCAGGAGTTTCTCCCGAAGGTGGTTTCAGGGTTCCACATCAATCAGGAGATTGTGGTACCCTCTTTCTGCCCTGACCCCGCATCTGACAAGGAGAGGGATCTTCACTTGTTAGACATGGTGCGTTGTCTCAAGTTTTATGTACATCGCACTGAGTCTATCAGGCAATCTGATGCGCTGTTCGTCATTCCTGAGGGTCCCAGGGTAGGAAGTCCTGCATCCAAAGTGACTATTGCGTCTTGGATCAAGTCCACTATTCGTAAAGTCTACGAGCTAAGGAAGAAGCCTGCTCCCTTTCATGTCACGGCTTATTCTACTAGATTTATTGGGGCTTCTTGGGCTTACAAGAATTAGGCATTTGCTGATCAATTGTGCAAGGCTGCCACTTGGTCGTCTGTGCACACCTTTTCAAAGCATTACTGTGTTGATGTGCTGGCATCGGCTGACGCCAGCTTTGGGAGGAAGATCCTGGAGACAGTTTTGCCTGTCTAGGATCTTCTTCGGTTTTTGTTGCTTCCTTTGCTTTTGAGCCCTGTTGGCTCTAGTTCAGTGTGCTGTGTAACAGTTTAGGGTGTTGTTACCCCTGTTCAGTGTCCATTGACACTTCATTGTTTTGTTGGGCTATCGCTGATCTGATGGTTCATATCTGCTTTGGTGACTTTGGGGGCCTTGCGCCTGGTTCCGCCTCTGGGAAACTCAATGGTTGGACATCCCAAACTTACCAGTAACCTGTATTGGACGACAGAGAGTCTTACCTGTTAAATCTTTTTCTCTTAGTCCATACAGGTTACTGGTCTCCACCCTGTCAAGGGGCCATGCTTGGCTCTCCTTTGGCAGACTGTAGGGGTCCTTCGGGGTCATGCTCAAAGGAGTCTTCTTTCCCTTCTACTATCTAGTCAATAGTTAGTGTCTCAAATCTTTCTGGAGCTGGTTGGCTAGCTGCAGCCAAGGAGGAAAGGTCGGCTCCATCCCCTGCATACAATTATAGAATTGTTCCTGCTTACTTAAAGGGGCGGATCGCCTACCAAGAGTTACCAGTAACCTGTGTGGACTAAGAGAAAAGGATTTAACAGGTAAGACTAAAATCCTGTTTTTCCAGACTCGCCTCCTCTGGAGATTGCTTTTCAGCCCACCACCACCATGTGCACTGTTTTCTTTGGTGCTGTCCAAGCACCCCTCTGATCTCTAGAGCTCTGCCCAGTGCTGTTGTGTACCCAGGGCCCAGGCAGAGAATGTGCTTCAAAGTGTTCATCACTAAACTCTGCTACTTCTGATTGAGACATAACAAGTAGCCGAGTTTACTGATGAACAAATTGAAACACACACTCCACCCAGGATAGACACAACAACAGAGACTTTGATGTCACCAAGGTGAACTAGAAATGGTAGCCTCAGTGGGAGCCTAAAATGAACTTTCCACGGGAGGCCTTTGAGGGGACTCGTAGCTAAAGATGGGATTTAAAAGAGATCCCGCAGATGCATATTTATTTCCTTTAGGACGGAAGGGGCACAGGCAACTGGATGCTGAATGCAGCTGTGAATCAGGACCCGATAATGAGGGAGGCTCCCATCCATGTCATGAAAAAGGGGCAAAATAGAGATTCTGTCACCACCACAGGACAGTGGAGCAAAGTGTCAACAATTTTTCTGTTTCTGAGGCTACCAGTGGATAGTTGAACAAAGTTGGGGTGTCAGACCATGTATGTGTTATTCTGTGAATACAATTAGGACAGAGAAACAAGCTGGGGTGTCAGACAGTGTATGTAAGATTCTGAGACTACAAGTTGATAGTGGAAGATTGCTGGAGTGTCAGACAATATATGCGGGATTCTCTGAGATGGGCAAAATTGGGGATTCAGTTTGTATGAGGGGTACATAGAGGGAAACCGGGGCAAATGGGGAATCTAATTGTATAGGGAGAGACTAAGGCAATAAATGGCTTCTATTGTTTGGTTGGAGAGGTAGATGGAGAGGTGGGCAAAGACTGGGGGTTCTAATTGCATGAGAGGAGGGGCAAACACTGAGGATTTGAAACATACAAGAGGGTATTATTATTATTCTTTATATAGTGCCAGCTAAATCCGTAGTGCTGTACAATTAGTACAAATAGTACAATCAAATGTGGAGAAACAGAAGGATCAGAGGGCCCTACTCGTGAGCGCTTACAGTCTAGGGGAAGAGGGTAGAGAGGACTAAAACTGGCTTTGAGATTCTGTGGCTACCACTGGATATGTGAAACAAATCCAGGATGTCAGTTAGTGTGTGTTTGCAGTTAACAGTGTGATAGTGGAACAAGGCTGATGTGTCACACACTGTATGTGTGGATTTGTAACTACTCAAAATCCAGTACAAATTTTAAAGTTATAAATTTAAAAAAAAATGGAAGTACTAGTGATCTCTCCCTCTGAATCATTCTGTGGAAGACTATTTGCAGCTGTACAGGGGTCGATCAACAGTATCAACAACTGTTGTGTAATTTGTAGATCACTGAAAAGGGAAGTAGAGAGAAGAACTTGTGCGTAAATGAAGTACAGTTTAGATTAAAGATATCTCAGTGACATTTGAACATTTCTGCCTTTTCCCAACATTCTGTCATGACCAGCATTATGGAAACCACAGCTACAATTATTATTTTTTGTTCTCCCTACAGATAGTAAGTAGATTGGGTGCTGTTAGGTAGGAAACCCTATAGCAGGCTCACTTAGCCACTTATAGGCCTCAATTCAAATAGCCCCTTTGGCCAAAAAAAACAGCCAGTGGTATTTTTTGATGCATGGTAAGCCATTTGATTACCAGCGCTGTGAAAAAATATTGGTAGAAAAAAATTCACAACAGCACTAAAGTTAGTGCCCATTGGAACCAAATAAAGCAAGTTTTAATTTTCCATTCAATTCAGTGCATTAGGCAGCAACATGCGTTAAGTGGCCCACTTTAACAGGAAAATCTGCACCCAATTATTTTGGGAGCAGAGTCCCCTAACGAATGTTTCATCCTGCTGATGCAGAAATTGAAGGAGGGGAAAAAACCCTGCAACCCAATGACGAATGGATGTATTGATATGGGGCCCTAAGCCCCTTGTCCATACATTTAAGTATACAAAATGTGTGAAATGTTCGTAGAATAAACCCTCTGAGTGCCAGTGGAGTATGCAACACATTGTACAGCATTTCATACTCCACTGGCACTCACAGGGTTAATTTGATTAACGTTAACACCATCACATGAAAATAAACAAGCAACTATAATCCTGATGCCCAGCGGAGTCTTTAGCACCCTGGTCACCTACTGTCCGTTTTCTTCTGTCATCTTCTGTCTCCTCTTCTTCCTCTTCATCTTCATGCTTTTTATCTTCTGTCTTCTAATATTCTTCTGCAAATTCTAATGTCACTGTAAGGGGAATAAATGTCCAATTAAACATGCTCCCAAAAATTATGCCACAAAGATACGCAAGCCTTAACCCTTGGAGTGCCGGAGGGTTATGCAGTGCATTGCAGAGCAATGTTTTTCTTACCCCTCTGGCATTCCAAGGGTTCAGTGCATGCTGGCATTCCAAGTGTGAACATTATGCTGCCAATCCAAATATAAATAATATGCTGCCATTCCATAAAAAAGTGTTCTGGCATTCCATATCTAAAATGTATTATGGCTTGGGCAACGCTGCCGCCGTTGCCCAGGCCAGTCTGTGGAATATTTGAACAGAGAGCTTCTAGCAGGGAGGATGACGAAACTTGCCAGAAGCCAATTGCCTGGGATGTGCATAAGCACACATCCCAGCCAAATGCAGAGTGGGAACCATTTTGAACAGAGACTGGCCGTATAAAGGCCAGTCTCTGTTTAAAAAAAAAAAAAAAAATTCCGCAATGGGCCGAAAGGTAACGTGAGGGATGTATTTTTACACTGCATTGCCATCTCTAGTGGCAGCGTATACTTAACCCTCAGGATGCCACAATACATTTTAGATATGGAATGCCAGCATACTCTTATTTTCATATGGAATGTCAGAATATTATTTATATTTGGAATGGCAGCATAATGTTCAGACTTGGAATGCACTCCAAGAATTAAGGCTTGCATATCTTTTAGCATAATTTTTGGGGGCATGTTTAATTGGATATTTTTTTCCCTTACAGTGACATTAGATTTTGCAAGAAACAAAAGAGAAGAAGAATGAAAATGAAGAGAAAGAAGACAGAAGAAATAAGAAGACGGACAGTGGATGACAGGTAAGTGTTATACAGCTTTGGGTGTTATTATAGTAATAGGGCTAGTATTATTTAACTTTATTATTAAGGGGTAGTGTAGCTTTGGTGTTGGGGAGGATGACTGTGTGTTGAGCTCATGTGAAGCACCGAGGGTTAGCCATTTTCCTTTGATATTCCCATTTCTCGTGCTGTTTAGCTTTGGTTTTGGGAACTTAAAACACACTATGAACGTTTGGCCAAAAGTCAGGTTCTTTGGCCCAATATTCGTTGTGGTTTCTGTTGGTAGGGCATTTGAATGCCTCTGGCGACACAGTGTGCGCACCAGTCAGTCGCCATTTTTGTCCTACCAGCTGTTTTACTCCTGCACAATTGAATCGAGGCCCAAGTCTCCTGGGCCTTTCTACTGTAGTATAGGATCAGTTTTCCTCAATCTATACTTTTGTAGCCTTGCACAGTACATGCAGTATGTGGCTCCTTTATTTTTGGTCCCTCTCCTATATTGTTTTACACTTCTTAGAAATTCCTGTTGATTTAAATGGGGAATTTAACTCCTTGAATGTGCTTCCTTTTTTAAGACTAATTCAGTGGGAGGAGTTTGAGGTCTTTGATTCCTGCAACAAAGAATGTTAGTCACCATGGATGTTATCCAGTACTAATTAAAGATTAGTTTTGGAGAATCAGTACAAGCAGAATTGATTCAGTTGCCATGAATGCCATTCCCACACTCAGAGTCTTAATGATGGAAAGTCTGATTCCCTGTGTTTTATTTGTAGTATTTCTCAGACTAATGCATTTATGCCAGCTGTGCCAGGTTTAGCGCTTTACAGATTTTCTTTTGTAAGACTCACTTGCTACTAATCTGTACACCGGTAGAACTGGATATGATACAATATATGAATGTTAGGCTTCAGGCTGCCCCAAATCCCCTTGGGACCATATTCTGGCTGTTCTTTGTACAACTGTGGCTTATGTTCTAGCAAAGAAAATGTTACATTTTAGGAATTTTTCGAGTTCTGGTCCCTGTGTAAGTCCAACACTCATGGCATTGTAGACTATGCCTGGCGTGTCATAGACATAGCCATAGAAACTCCAAACTGGGTTTTGTATAAGCACAGAATGTAATCCAAATCCTGCAGAGGCCCCGTAACTGTGGGGTCTGTTTTTCAGAGACAGTTGAAGCAGTTCAGGTTTGTATGCAGAAAGAAAAGAGACGTTCTTGTGCAAACCAACAACATTACAGGGAACAAATGAAATTTCAGGTGATTTTTGTAACCCATTCAATGCAGTGCATTGAAGCCCTCCCTCACACCCATGGGTTAATTATACTTTTAACACCAAGGTTTTTGACAAATTTAGGCAAACTTCGATACTGTACAGCAGCTAAGCTAAAATTAAGAATAATTGCAGAAACATTTTAATCCAATTATAATTACCATCTGTATCCTGCTCTGCATTATATTAAAGGGATAGTAATGCTTAAATTTAAGTTTATTTAATATTGTAGGCATTAAAAAAATAAGTACAGCAATGTAAGTCTTATCTCTCAAACCTTTACAGTTTGAGAGATAACTAGCTAAAGTTTCCCCCTCCAGGCTGTTTCAGCTCTCTATAGGACAGCAGCAGATTCCGGTCATTTGACAGGACGGCAACTCTTCAGCAGAGCCGAAATCATACTATTTAGAAATAAATACTTCATTGGAACGGTCTACAAAGTGTGCCTGGCTTGCAAGCACACTTTTTAGACCGTTCCAATTAAGTATTTATTTCTAAATAGTACGATTTTGGCTCTGCTGAAGAGCCGTCTGCTGGTCCCGAGACTGGAATTTCCTGCTGTCCACTAGATGACAGATTTGTCTGAAACAGCCTAGAGGGGGGATCTTTAGCAAGTTTTCTCTGTCGTCCAATACAGGTTGCTGGTAACTTTGCGTAGGCGATCAGCCCCTTTAAGTAGTCAGGAACAATTCTGAGAAGTGACTTCTGGGTTGAGCCTACCTCCTCTCCTTAGCTTGCAGCTAGCCAGTCCCCATCCAGTAAGATTTGTTCCTTGGTCAAGACACAAGGCAAGAGAACAGTTCTGCTAAAGTTTTTCCTTTTTTATTATTTTTCTGTTAGATATGGGATACCACCATTAGGCTGATTACCATCACTGACAATTCCCATCACCCAAATGTGAGTAGCTCCGTTTACCAGGAACTTTTGTGGACCTAAACCCTGCGGGGAAAATCTTGGCTGCAAGTTCTTTCCCCAGGAGTTGCCCACGGAGGCTTCTTCTTGATATAAGGTAATCTGAAAACAGAAGATCTGCTGAAAAAGGTGAGCACCCTTTGAGTGCTGAGGTCCACGCCCCATGCTTCCCCTCCACACAGGGGTCTCTATTGGAGTTCCTATTACATATTCATGCACTCATTGGGTTTATGTGTTATGTCTGCGAGGTGTTTGGAGTAAGTTTATGTGGTAACTTAACCCTTTTGCTGCTGGTTAGCATCTTTGGTGGGTGTTGTGGGCAGTTTCCCTACTGGGACCAGTGTTTATTGGGTCTGCTGACTTTCTCTACTGGGCTTTTGAGTGGTTTACGTTTGGTATTCACCTTATTAAATGTAGTGTTCCGCACCTTTAAGGCGCGCATTTACCACATAGACGCCATTGCTCCATTCGCTTCTAGGGGACTTTACGGTTTGGGACATATCTCTGCAACAGCTCCACGTAGCAAGGTCAGAAATGGCTCATTTGGTTGGTCCTCCCTTGCTCTGTTATCCAGTCAACGTTCTGGGCATGTTGGGGGGCTCAGGGGGCTTCGGGCTCTGTTGGGGTCCTTTATGAGCGAAACTGCAATTCCCATGAACGTTCGCTTTGCGCACTTGCTTTGCTGATCGAGTAGCCTACACAGGGCTTGGACTCCCCTTCTCTCCTCAGCAGTTTAACCCTTCGCCTACCAGATAAGTCTATTTGATCAGATCTATCAGATCTTCCCCGCCTAAACTGCCGGGTGACCTGATGTGTCTGATTCCTCTGACAAGGAGTTATTGGTGGACTCTGATGATGAAGACTGTTCTCCTTCCTCTCAGTTTTTTGGGACTCCCTTTGAGGCTGATACTGTTCCCTCAGCTGAGGGCCTGATCAGGGCTGTGTTGAACACCCTGAACCATTCCCTTGGTACAAGAGGTTTCTTCTGATCCTTCTGAGTTGTTTCAGGAGCCTGTTAGGCCCCATACTTGTTTTCTACCTAACCCCACTCTTGACCACTTGGTGTCTGAGGAGGGAAAGTTTCCAGACAGAAAACAGTCTGTCTCTAGGAACTTTGCTAAGCTTTATCCATTTTCTGAAGCGGCCCTAGCTCAGTGGGTTCATCCCCCCCAAGGTGGATTCCCATGTCTCCAGGCTTTCTAAGTCCACTGCCTTTCCTGTGGCTGTTGCATCTGCTATGAAAGGCTGGACTGACAAAAAGCTTGAGACCTCTCTCAAGGCCATTTTTGCGATGGCTGGTTCTGCCCTGCGCCCCGCATTTTCTGCGGAATGGTGAATTGAGCCGTGGCTGTTTGGACTGAACAGCTCACTTCAGCTGTTCGTCAGGGAGCTCCTACTGCTGACATGTTGCGGCTTCTCTTCAACATCTCTGAGGATCAGCATTATGTTTCTGCTGCCCTGTTTGACTCTGTCCGCATGGTAGCCCGGGCATCAACTATGTCTGTGGTAGCCAGACGAGGTCTTTGGCTCAAGATCTGGTCTGCTGACCCTGCCTCCAAGAGGGCTTTCCTGTCCTTGCCCTTTCAGTGCACCTCCCTGTTTGGGCCTGATCTCAAGGATCTGATCAGTGAAGCCACTGGAGGGAAGAGTACTCACCTACCAGTGGTCCAGAGGAAGAAGGCGCCTGTCAAAAGGAATCAGCTTTTTCATCCCTTTCAGGCTGACTCACGCCAAGCGACCCAGGCAGTGCATCAGGCTCCACGCTCCTCATCCAAGCCTAAGCAGCAATGGCGGCCCAAGTTCTCCGTTAAGCTCAAGGCTTCCAAACCTTCTGCATGACTCGCCAAATCTGGGTCCCCACACGCAGGTAGGTGGCCGCTTACGCCACTACCTTTCGGCTTGGGAGACATCTGTGGTGGACCCGTGGGTTTTGCATGTGGTGGCTACGATGTACAAGATCCCCTCCACCTCCCTTCCTCTTTCTCTGACCTTCTCTTCTCACTCTCCTCTGGGAGCAGAAAAGCACCGTCTTTTCCAAGGAACCATCCAGGCCCTCCTGGACAGGGGGTTGGGTTTCTACTCCAACCTCTTTGTGGCTTCCAAGAAGGATGGCGGCTGCCATCCCATTTTGTATTTGAAGGATCTCAACTCCTTTGTGGTCAGGTCCCAGTATCGCCAGGAGTCACTGCGCATGGTGATCGCTTCCATGTCCCCTGGGGAATTTCTGACCTCGTTGGATCTTCAGGATGCTTATTTGCACATCACCATTCATCCAGAGAGACGGCCATATCTTTGCTTTGCCTGCGACCGAGGGCATTTCCAGTTTTCAGCCCTCCCCTTCGGCCTGACCACAGCTCCTCAAGTCTTCAACAGAGTCCTGGGAGCATTGATTTCAGTCCTCCATTGGGACGGCATCAGAGTTACCCCGTACATGGACGACCTCCTTCTGAAGACATCCTCTGGAACTCTTTCATCAGCAGGTGCAGGATTGCATTCATGCTGTGTCCCGTCACGGGTGGATCATCAATCTGGACAAGTCGGACCTTGTTCCTTCACAGAGGATGGTGTTTCTGGACCTCCTTTTCAACATCCAGAGAGGGATGGTGTGTCTCACGGATGAAGTGGCTCATCAGATAGTACTGGAGGTCCAAGCTGTCATTCTCAAGATCCGGTTCCAGCCAAGAAGCTGTCATCCCTGGTGGTGAAGTTTATTTCCACCACAGAAGCAGTTCTGTTTGCCATGGCTCATACCAGGGACCTTCAGAGGTTTCTAATCCTGGCATGCAAGGGTCGACTGGATCTCCTGGAGAGGTTCCAATGCCTTCCTCTTCACGTGAAGCTGGGCCTCTTGTGGTGGCTCAACCTGAACAAGCTCCTGAAAAGAAGGCCCTTCCTGGTGCCATTCTGGACAACAGTGACAACGGACGCCAGCCTCTTTCTGCTGGGGAGAGGTCCTGGGGCACTTGAATGCTCAGGACTGGTGGTCCCAGGAGGAATCTCTCCTTCCCATCAATGTCCTGGAGCTTTGGGCGATATTTCATGCCCTGCAACATCAGACATGTCTGCTGGAGGATTGCCCAGTCAGAGTACAGTCTGACAACGTCACAGTGGTAGCCTACATCAACAAGCAAGGCGGCACAACAAGTCTCGCAGCTTGGCTAGAGGTCAAGGCTATTTTGTCCTGGGCGGAGGAGCATGTCCCTGCCATTTCTGCAGTTCATATTCCTGGCATAGACCACATTCTGGCAGTCTTCCTCAGTCAACACACAGTGGACAGCGGAGAGTGGGAACTGCATCAAGAGGTATTCGGTCTCATTGACCAGTTGTGGGGTCTTCCGTGCATCGGCCTGATGGCAACAAGACACAACAGGAAGGTTCCAATGTTCTGCTCTCCCTGGGCAGATCCCCTGGCTCTAGCAGTGGATGCCTTGTCAATTCAGTGGAATTTCCCTCTGGCATAAATCTTTCATCCCATTTCCCTGTTGTACAGGGTGCTGCGGAAACTGCGACTGGAGCGTTGCCCAGTCATTCTGATTGCTGTGTACTGGCCTCGACAGGCTTGGTTTCCGGAGCTTCTGGATCTCTCAGTGGCAGAACCTCTTCGGCTTCCTTCCCGTCTGAATCTTCTTCTACAAGGTTACCTGTGGAAGGAGGATGTTCATCTTCTAGCTTTGACGGCATTGAGATTGAATCCTCCGTTTTGAAGAAGGGGTTTTCTTCTGGGTTTGTGGCTGCTATGCTTAGGGCCCATAAGCCGATTTCCTCTAAGGCCTACCATTGAGTTTGGTCTACCTTTCTATCTTGGTGTGCTGCTAGGGACCTGTCTCAGGATTTTGATCTTCCTATGGTCCTTTCCTTCCTCCAGGATGCAGTTCTCTTAAGGTTCAGACTTCTGCTCTATCTGTTTTCTTTCAGAGGCACCTTGCTATTCTTCCTGATGTCAAGGTTTTCTTCCACGGCATTGCTTGTACCCTTCCTGTGTTTAAGACTCCAGCTCCTCAGAGGGACCATACCTTGGTTTTGGCCATCCTTCAGCGCCCTCCCTTTGAGTCATTGGCCACTATTCCTCTCCATCTGCTGACGTGGAAGATGGCTTTTGTCTTGGCGATTGTATCTGTTTGCCGTGTTGCGGAGCTGCATGCCCTGTCCTGTAGGCCACCCTTTTGGTGTTTCACAAGGTGGTACTTCGCACTTGACAGGAGTTTCTCCCGAAGGTGGTGTCTGAGTTCCACATTAATCAGGAGATTGTGGTTCCTTCTTTCTGCCCTAACCCTACTTCTGACAAGGAGAAGAATCTTCACCTGTTGGATGTTGTGCGTTGTCTCAAGTTCTATGTGCATTGTACTGCGCCATTGAGGCATTCTGACACTCTTTTTGTAATTCCTGAGGGTCCTAGAGCAGGGAAGCCTGCTTCCAAGGTAACCATTGCTTCTTGGATCAAGTCCACTATTTGTAAGGCTTACAAACTTAGGAAGAAGCCTGTTCCCTTTTGGGTCACGGCTCACTCTACAAGGTCTATTGGGGCATCTTGGGCCTACAAGAATCAGGCCTCATCTGATCAGTTATGCAAGGCAGCCACTTGGTTGTCTGTGCATACCTTCTCGAAACACTACCGTGTGGATGTGCTGGCGTCGGCTGATGCCAGTTTTGGGAGGAAGATCCTGGAGGCAGCCTTGCCTGTCTAGGATCTCTTTAGTGTCTCAGTACTCTCACTTTTGAGCCCTGTTGGCTCTTGTTTAGTGTGCTGTGTAACAGTTCCTGTGGTCTGTTTTACCCCTGTTCAGTGTCCGTTGACACTTTGTGGTTATTGTTGAGCTATTCATGATCTGTTGGTTCATTGGTGCTCTGGTGACTTTGGGGGCCTGTGCCTGGTCCTTTCCTTTCTTCCCACCCTGGGGAACTTAATGGTTGCACATCCCAAAGTTACCAGTAACCTGTATTGGATGACAGAGAAAAGAGGATTTTAATCTTACCTGTTAAATCCTTTTCTCTTAGTCCATACATGTTACTGGTCTCCCACCCTGTCAAGGGACCATGCTTGGCTCTCCTGTGGCAGAACGTGGGGGTCCTTTCTGGCTTCATGCTCCCAGGAGTCTTCCTTTACCTTCTTACTACCTAGTCAATAGTTGGTTCTCAAATCTTACTGGATGGGGATTGGCTAGCTGCAAGCTAAGGAGAGGAGGTAGGCACCCAGCAGTCACTTCTCAGAATTGTTCCTGCCTACTTAAAGAGGCTGACCGCCTACCCAAAGTTACCAGTAACCTGTATGGACTAAGAGAAAAGGATTTTACAGGTAAGACTAAAATACTCTTATCTCTTAAACCATAAACATTGTTGTACTTATTTTTTAATGCCGTCAATATTATTAAATAAACTTAAATTTAAACATTTCTATCCCTTTAATCCTTGTAAGCCGCTGTAAATGTTGGTAAAAAGGGGGGACCAGATATGTAGGCCAGGGGAATTGTTAGATACTTACTGAAAGAGCTAAATTCTAGGTCTCAACATTAAAGAGAACTAACACATCCTAATAATATCAGCCACCACTTATCTTACTATGGCCATGAAATCCTAGTGGCCCCTATGAACTTTGCCCTTGTGCCTTTCGTCATGAGATAATCTGTTCAGTCAGTCCTGGATATCATGTCCACAAAGTCAAACATGACAGCAGGCGACAATTTTTTCACCCTGCAACAGACAGTGCATGTCCCTACTTAACCTTTTCAGTGCAAGGTGAACAAAGCAATGTACGATGCTCTTCTTTGGTTCTTAAAGGGTTTCGATCACTGTGTTTGGCTATTAGCATTTGAGGTCCTTTGGTCATTCTTTCAATGTCATGTCTGTCTCCATAAACTTGATATCAAGGACTGACTCAACAGGTTATCACTTAAAAAAGGCCAATTTCAAAGGGAGGCATAGGATTTCTGGCTTTAGTAAAATACATGTGTGTGCGCGGAGGTATTTTTAAGAGACCTTCGTTCTCCTTTAAAGCCCCATATTTCTAGCTTGAAGCATATAATGCTGTAATATGGTGCTAATATTAATTTTGTTAATGGTATAATGGTACAATAATAATAATTTTGGAAACCAGCAACTCCCCTAATATAGACATTGCCATTCAGAAGAAATTATAATTTAAGTGTCAATTGGATGTCAAAAGTGCAAAATGGTGTTCTGTAGTCTCAAAACTGAGTTGACTTAGAGAGACCCCATTGGTTTGCTTCCACTGTGGAACTGTGGTAAGTAGACTTTATCTCCATAACAGCCTCTTTTCACTGGAGTTTTAGACAGTGGTTTAAAAAAAAAAAAAAAATAAATATATATATATATATATATATATATATATATATATATCGGTCCTCAGGAGCGATATTGTTTTTTTTTCTCAAGCTTCCTGGTTCAGAGTAATTGAGTACTGGTTTTCTGGAACTGTGTGTAGATCAGGATGGGCAGACTGAGGCTCTACATATGATGGGGACTACAACGTCCATCACCCACAGCCAGTCATGGAAGATGTGTAGATGTATAATGAGTAAAGAACTTGTGGGGCAATTCTGGGACAGGGCTGCAGTATTTAACCCCTTGAATGCTAGAGGGGTATCCAGCATATTATGAGGTTATGTGTTGGATACTTCTCTATCAATCAAGGGTTTACAAACCCCATGTAAAACAAACCCCATGTGTTTCTTCCCTGTAATACAGCTGGTTTGCCCCATAATTGTTCCACTTTGCCTTTATACATAAGGCCCCTCCCTAATATCACATGATGGGCTGAACCTGACATTTTAGTTTAACTCTCTGAGTGCCATAGGGGTGTCACACTCATCTGACACTCAGGGTTAATCCTTTGAATGCCAGAGGGGTATGGAACACATTTCAAAACAATGCATTGCGTATCTGGCACTCAAAGGAGTATTACTTGTATCCATACAGATAATTAAAACATCCTCAATTTATAATACAAATGTATGTATATTTATATATTGCCATGCATGTACACATTCGTTACAGAAATGGTAATAGTACAATACAAAAGAAATCAGTAAAGGGATAATAGTTTCAGGCTAAAGTGCTATCATTTTGTAATTAGCAGGAGAAAAGTACAGAAAAGGGAATCCTATATTGGGATGGGGCCTGTACAATTACAATTATATGACAACAGAGAGAAGGAGAAGACGTGTAAGTGCAAGCCTTTTGTAAAGAAAATGCAGAATGAATTTTATGTGAATTTCAGTGCACGCAAAGGCAATATTGTTATTGAGATCTCACCTTGAGCAGGTGGGTTTTTAGGAGATTCTTGAAAGTGATGTGTGTGGATGATTGGTGAATAGTAATAGTGAGCACATTCCAAAGTTGAGGGGTAAGATTGAAGCTGAGAGATGGCTTCAATTGGATGAGGAGTGGACAAAAGGAATCCTTAAGAAGATTACAATTGACGAAAGGGGTGTTGCAAAAGAGAGTAGAAAAATGTGAGGGTGTTGAAGAAAAGAGACTTATAGGACAGGAGAAGACTTTTGTATGACATTTGAGACCTTATGGCTTGCCAAGATAGGGTTTTCAGGAGCGAATGGAAGAGAAGGTATCTGGGAGCAAGGATAGTTATTCTTACTGTTGCAGACTGAAGTGGAGAGGGATGATGTGTGAAGACCAGAGAGAAGAATATTGCAATAATCTAGTTGAGAGAGAATGAGGGGCCTATGTGAGAGTTACTGAGGGACTCATTTTGACAATATTTTCAAGAAAGAAATGGCAGGTTTGGGTGACAGCTTGGATGTGGGGGGGGGGGTAAAAGTAGAATGGAGTATAACACAGCATGCTTTTGGTTACGGCATGACTCATATAATTGTCAGCTATGATGGAGAAAGTGATTGGGGTGGGGTTTAGGAGGAACTACAAGTTCTGTTTTGGCCATTCTGAGTTTAAGATGGTGGTGGGCCATCCATGAAGATATTGCCAAGAGTCACGGAGTGATGGAACTGTGCAGCCAGATTTAAGTCAGGGGAAGGGAGGTAGACTTGTGTGTCATCCACATAGAGATGGGAATTTAAGCCAAGGGATGAAATAAGGTCTGCAGGTGAGATGGCATTCAGAGAAAAGAGAAGTGATCCCAGGACTGATCCCTCGAGTTCACCCACTGAGAGGTCATGGGGAGAAGATGTATTAGCAAAAGAAACACTTAAAGTATAGATGGGAGTCAGTCATTCTAGAGCTGTGTCACAGATGCTAAGGGTGTGTAGTGTGGAGAGCAAGATCAGCAGTGTCAAAGGCAGCACAGAGGTCTTGTAAGATTAGTACATAAATGTCCAGTTTCCAATGCCTTACAAGTCTACGATGGCACATAAGGCCATGGTCACAAAGACAAAAGAGTAGCAATACAAGGGCAAACCAAATGCATAAGGGACAAATACACATTCACCTTCATTGAAATTGGCTTTTAACCCCTTGAATGCTCGAAGGGTCCCCAAGTCGTCAAAAGGTCCTTGCATACGAGAAATCTTATTTGTCCCTGATGTGCACTTGGTTTGCTCCACTTCTAGCTTTCTGCACATGGCCCATAATGTTAAATGTACGAATTAACCCTTTGAGTGCCAGAGAGTTATCCAACTCATTACAAAGCAATATGTTTGATACCTCTCTGGAACTCAAAAGTTAAAGGCAACTGTTACACATCCTCAATGGCCATATACTGGCTGGGGATTAAGGACAATTGAGTTAAATGGGTAGTATAGTGTCAGTAAAATACCTTCTTTAGCCCCTGGATATGCTCCCAGAGTTGTGGGAACAAAGGCCCATATTTATAAAAGCAAACTGGAGTTATTCTGGAATAAACCAATTAATTGCATCATAGGGGTCAAATAAAAAATCCTAAATACCATACCTCCCAAGTGTCCCTTTTTAGGGGGGTCAGTCCCTCTTTGAGACCCAAATCCCTCTGTCCCTCTTTCTTACCCTGCTGTCCCTCTTTTTAGGAGATCTGACTGTGTGGTGTGTAAATAAGTGTATCACACTGCTGCGCAGTAATAGAAACTAACATTAAAGGGCATGTATCACCTTATAAAAAGGTGTTATCATTCTCTTTGTTAATAAGTTATTATAGGAAAGCTGAGTTATATTTTGTTTTTTAAGTACTTATAAAGCTATTCCATCTTGAAGTGCAGAAGAGCTTTGCCGAAGAATCAGCGTGTCGGCAAAGCTGTTCTGCACGTCCTGTTTCTCCTCCCTCCCAGCTGCTCCAGGGAGTGCGTTCACGCTTCCCTTCTGTGTCCCGTGAACAGCTCCTAGTGCTACAGCAAGCTGTGATTAGCATTATACTGAGGTTGCAACCTCAGAACAGCAAGACTGTCTGGATGGATCGCAGAGAGGAACAATCTTCAGTTAGCATAAGGGAAAAACTGTCTGGGGGGACAGGGTTTTCCTGATGTTCACAGTAAGAAGATTGTCCCCTGCTGTGACCTGTCTGGTCTCAGGACCAGATTTCTCATCTGAGGGGATGTGGCTTACACAATGTAAAAGGGGCCAGAGGGGGATATTTTATCATTCAATTACTCTTGAACTATAGCTCTGACAGTAATGAAATAACACTCTCCATGGCCCAAATACTATGAAGATTAATTAGAGCTGCTGTTTTTGTGAAACATTACTATCCCTTGAACTAATGGGCCTTATTCATCCACCAAAGAAGGGAGCTTGTCGGGGAAGCCAGCAAAACCATAGGGTAAATAAAAATACCCATTCATTTAAATTGGGGTTTTAACCCACTTAATGTTAGATAGGTCTCCATTGCATTGCTTTGCAATGTGTTGGAAACCTTTCTATCATTTGGTGCATTAAAGGCCCATTTATTTCAATGGGGGTTTGCAGAGTTTCCATTTCAAACCTGTGGTTTAGCTTGATGAATAAGGCCTAAGGTCTGCTGAGGTGGTTTTACTACTTTTCTTGATTTACATAACTTAGAATTGTAGTTGGCAGAGTAGTTTTATTATTCATAATGGAGGTTTGTCCCTTCAGGTAAATTTTGGATTGAATCAGAGACAATGTATTATTAAGCAGGGGCCTTGCTACATACTGGCTGAGGATGCTGAAGTTCCAGGTCTCATAGTTAAAGCACTGAGTCTTATTGCCTTCCTGGAGCATGTATTGGTGCTAATCTCTCAACTAGTAAATTTGCAATTGGGATGCATTTTGCACAAACAGTGTATTAGGTTTGCTTAAGCAAACCTTAAGCCTCAGATTTTGGGTAACCTAACAGCTCTCCTGATAACCTTAGATGTGAGGCCTTGGGCTTGGATGTGTTTGTGCCGTTTTTGTATCATGCAAATTATGTAAGGTAATGTCGACTGTGTTCATATACTTGAAGAGGGAATTAAACTTTACTGCACCCCACTTAATGTTATTCTCCTCTTACCAGGTCACATTGATGCCTTCACATCAAAATTCTTCATGTTGGAAGAAATAACCACAGAGGGACTGAAGGACAGAATTGGTAACTTCAAGTAAGTCTGAACTCTGCATCCAGTAGTGTTTTTCTGTCTTTATATGGTCTGCTAGGTAGTAAAGTGCTATAGAATACTTGTAGTGGACACACACACACACACACACACACACACACACACACACACACACACACACACACACACACACCAATGAATGAACGAATGAATGTTTATATAGCGCCACAAGTGTACACAGCGCTTTACAATTTAAGGCTTTAGACAATACAGGGGTACAAGTGCTTTGTAGCATGAAACACTGGGTGTGCAGTCCCTGCCCTAAAGCTTACAATCTAAACTGTTTTGAGACCCTTAGGGGCTCTGAAGCCTCTAACTTGAATTATTTTTCCCAGGTATATTTTAGAATGTCACTTGAGGGATGCTGTGTTCCCCTCTCCATCCATCCTTGGACCTGATGGTTCTGAAGGAAGAGACGTTGCCTGTTATGATAGCATTTGTTCCCAGACTATCTCATCCTTCAGTACTAACATTCCTTTTTTTTCCATGGAAGATTGGTGGTTTTCGATACCCCGCCACTACATGTATACTCCCAGGGTGTCTACTCCTACAGCATCTAGGTCGTTCACTACAGCAAAACCCAAACAGGTCTGGACAAGCAAGAAGCCTGCCCAAAATCCACCAGCTGACAAGTCTTCCTCTGCATGCTTTGCAGCGGTCTGGTCTGTCTCAGACAGTCGGAGTTCATGTGTGTCACTCACAGTACATGGTGGACCAGTGAGTTTAGAGGGTGCTCATAGAAGGTTATCATACAAATTTCAGATCCATTCAGATGTGTCCTCTTTCATTTTCTGATCTGGTGAGAGACCATCTGTTTTTAGACGCTGTACCTTTCCTGGTGAACATGCAGCTCTTGGTACCTGCTCTTCCTCTGGAGTGACTAATGGGATACTATTCCATCTTTTTCGTAGTTGCCAAGACAGACTGCAGATGCCATCCTATTCTGGACTTGAACTGTCTCAACTATTTTTTTTTTTTATGTTCCGGTTCAGGAGGGAGTTTTTGTGCTCTGTCATAACTTGTGTGTCCAGTGAAGTTTCTAGACTCTCTAGGCACATATCTGTATATTCTTATCCATGCAGATGATCAGTTCTTTCATTGGTTTGACTTAGTGTCTTTTGCAGTTCACAGCCCTTCCTTTTGGGCTATTGGCTGTTTCACAGGATTTTTACATAGGTCTTGGTCTTGGCATTGCTGGCTGCTAACATTAATTCTCTAGCTATTTCTCTTACTCCCTGTCTGAATTACCTTTTGCTAAAGGCTCCTTAAGCAGAGGGTTTGTTCTTTCAGATTCAGACTTGTGTGTTCCTTCGGGAGCAACACAGTTTGACACTCCATTTCCAGAAATTCTCTCTGGTTCTATTATAGGACCTTCTCTTTCTTGGTATAAGATTTGATGCTTTTCAGGAATGGGTCTGCCTCAGGATAAGATTCTGTATTTGCCCAGGCAAGTGTTTTATTCTCCTTTCTGCAATGCGGTGCTTATACAGGAAGTTGTTAGAGTTTCCGGTCTCTGCCTTGGAGACAGTCACCTTTGTCCAGTTCCATACTCTGGAACGGCAGCTGGAGATTCTCAGGAATTGGTCCAGACAGCAGTGTTATCTTTCCCACACCATATCTCTCTCCATCTGGAAGAAGTCAGATATTTGTTGGTAGCTTTAGATATTCCATCTGTAGACTGGAAATGGCCGTTGGTCATGCAGGATTGGGTGGTGGTCACAACGGATACCAGCCTGAGTGGATGGTATGTCACTTTCAAATAGCTCAGAGCCTTTGGCCCGAGAGTGGGAGTCTTCTGCCCATCACTGAGCTCTGGGCAATTTCTCTGCATTGTCCCTCCAGGGTTTGGCAGTTCGGATTCAGTCTGACAGTGCAACGCCGGTGATCTATATCAGCCACCAGGTAGGGACCAGGATTGCAGTTGCATGGTCAGAAGGTTGGTTGATTCTTGTTGGTGCAGAAGATCACTTGCCCCACTCTGCCATTCTAGTTCCAGGGGTAGACTTACTCCGCCATCAGCAGTGAAATCTCAGGAAACAAAAGCTCAACTGTATGATGTTCAACCCCATGGACAGTATGTGAGTTCTGACCTCTAGGTTGAATCACAGGGTTTCCCTGTTTTGCTGCAGATCCAGGGTCATTCTGTGGGAGTTTCCTCTGGAATATGTTTTTTACATGCCCTCTGATTACCATGGTATTGAGGTAAGTCAGTACAAAGCTGGCTAGTGTGATTCTGCTCACTCCGTTCTGGGCCCTCCTACCCTGGTTTTCAGTTTTCTCACTCTTTCCATATCTGGACCTTTTTCAGCTACCACTCCTTCCAGCCCTCTCTTGTCCGGGCCATCTGTGTCTCCCAGAGGTAGAGATGTCTGTTTTGATTGTGCTGTTTCTTCTGGACAGCATTCTGATGAAGGAAGGTTTCTTTGGTTTTGTCTTTGACACTGTGATGATGACTCGCAATCAGGGGTCTTCCAAGGCATGTTTCTTATTCTTCCAGTGTTGTGAAGACAAGGGGTAGTGACTGTAATGGAAACAAAGGAAGCTGAATTTTTCTTGGCTGTTGTACCAGGTTTCTCCCTCCTAGATGTGGCTACAAATGGGTAGCCATAGCGTTCTCCCTTGAACAAAGCTTCTGTGAATGGGGGTCAAAGGGGACCCTTTAAACCATTCATGAAGTAAGACAGCACGCTCTTTTAGTTCCAAAGCAAACTTTTTATTTTTTTGGGCACATGAGGGACATTTTAAACAGTATAAAAACAAAGAAACCTGATTCAAACTTGCCCTTCTGATCTTCCACCATAGGAAATTGGAGCAACAAATGACAATCACAATAGCGACCAATCCGGGCCCTGTTCTGTTCTGTTCATATTTTGATCGAATTACCTGAGCCCGGAAGACTAATTCCATCTTGTTGCACTGGCACTCCAGCCTATGGGAACCTGAGCGACAAGATGGAGACAGGTGGCGACCAATAACAGAACAGCCTGATTGTCGAAGCAATGTCACGCTCTGAGTGGCATTGTTTGACAAATAACTGCCAATGATGAGGCAGCATACATGTCGAATACACAGTTCAGCACAGACATCACATGTTATGACGCAACACGTTTTAACATTAACCAGCCAGTGGCCGCCACCTACTTTTTAAAACCATGGCGGTATTTCTACTACTGCCAGGCTCCCCTAAGCTGGGACTTTAGTTTGTCTTGGCCAACAGTTCTAGTGGCACTGAGAAGTGCCTCTAGTAACAGTCTACGGCTCGTTACAGTGGATGTGTCCTTCCAGTGTTCTTACCTTTTGTTCAGGATAGACTTCAGCAAGCACTTGGCCTTCGCTCTATTAAGGTCCAGATTTCGATTCTATATGTGTCTTTTCAGAGACTTATTGCCTTGTTACTGGATATGCATGCTTTGTGCAAGGGGTGGCTCATGCCTACCCATCCTTTAGGGATCCCACTCCTCCAATGGTCTGGACCTTTGTTTTGGGAGGGTTTACAAAGGCTTCTTTTCGAGATTCTGTCTTTCCCTTTGGTCTTTGACTCTTGGGAAAGCTATCCTTTTTGTGTCAGTTTGGTGTCTGGCAAAACTACAGGCTTTTATCCTGTAAACCTCCTTTCTCTGTTGTCCAATATAGGTTACTGGTAACTTTGGGAAGGCGACCGCCCCTTTAAGTAGGCAGGAACAATTCTGGGAAGAAATTGCTGGGTGGAGCCTTCCTCCTCTCCTCTCAGCCAATTCCCTCCAGTAAGATTTGTTCCTTGATGAAGCAAGGCATGAGAACAGTTCTGCTGTAGTTTTAGCTTTTTTATTATTTTTCTGTTAGATATGGAATACCACCATTAGGTGGATTACCATTACTGACATTCCCAAGTGCATAGCTCAGTTTCCGGGTGCTGTTGTGGACCTGTCAGCCCTGAGAGAGAAAATCTTGTGTAGCATGTTTTTTCCCTGGTAGTTGCCCACTGAGGCTTCTTGTTTAGCAATGGTAATATGAAGACAGAAGACCTGCTAAAAAGGTGAGCAACCCTTTGAGTGCTGAAGTTATCATGTCCCATGCTTTTCCTCTGCACAGGGTTCTCTCTTGGAGTTCCTACTGCATAGTCCTGCACTCATTGGGTTTATTTGTATGTCTGTGGGGTTTTGGATCAATGGGTTTCTGTGGTAAATTTACTCTTTTAACTGCTGGTTTGGGCACTTTTGAGGGGTTTATGCTATTTTCCAGTGTTTATTTAATTTTTCTACTATTTGCTGTTGCTTATTGCACTGTTTTCTCACTCTTTGTAATTTTTGGTTTGAGTTCACCGCATAGATGCCATGCTCCATTCACCTCTATGGGATTTTACAGTTTGGGACATATCTCTGCAACCGCTCAACGTAGCGACTTCAGAGATGGATCATTTTCTTTGTCTCCCCTTCTTCTATCATTCGATTGATGTTCTGAGTGTTTTGGGGGGGATCAGGGGGCTTTGAGCACTATTTGGGGTACTTTTCAAGGGAAACTACTTTCACATTAGCGATTGCTTCGCACGCTCGTTTCTGATTAGCTTCCGTCGCGGACACCATTTTCTGCCTTCCCTTCCTGAGTAGCCTACGCAGGGCTTGGACACTCCTTCTCTCCTCAGCAGATTAACCCTTCGCCTGCCAGATAAGTGCATTTTAGCTATTTCTGGGGTGAAATACTTAATCTTACACACTGTATTTGGGTATACCTTATACTTCCAGACATTTTGACCCTATGAGGATGTCAGATCCGTTGGAACTTGGGGCTAGGCCTAAGAATATACTGGGGTGTCTGACCCCCATTGAGCATTGCTCCTCATGTCAATCAGGGCTGCCTAGAGGATACTCGAGTCATTTATGCCCCTCCGTGTGCTGCTGCCCCTGTTTCTCCCCGAGGGTCCTCCAGCCATGCACTAGTGCCACTGTGGATGCAAAAGTTTAAGGCCACTACTAGAGTTCCTGGGGTGGTGTTACCCTTGTTCAATGTCCGTTGACACTTCTGGTCCTTGCCTTACTTCCCACCTCTGGGAAACTCAATGGTTGGACATCCCAAAGTTACCAGTAACCTGTATTGGACAACAGAGAAAAGAGTATTTTAGTCTTACCTGCTAAATCCTTTTCTCTTAGTCCATACAGGTTACTGGTCTCCCACCCTGTCAAGGGACCATGCTTGGCTCTCCTGTGGCAGACAGTGGGGTTCCTTCGGGGTCATGCTCACAAGAGTCTTCTTTCCCTTCTACTATATAGTCAGTAGTTAGTGTCTCAAATCTTACTGGAGCTGACTGGCTAGCTGCAGCCAAGGAGGGAATGTAGGCTCCACCCCCTGCATTCACTTCTAGAATTGTTCCTGCCTAGTTAAAGGGGAGGATCGCCTACCCAAAGTTACCAGTATCCTGTATGGACTAAGAGAAAAGGATTTAAAAGGTAATACTAAAATCCTCTTTTCAGCAGTGGGAGTACTCTAGTTTTACTCAGTGGGATAAACCCTACAACATATATTTTCTTTTACATTTTAAGTATTCCTATCCCTTTAAGTTGTTTCTCATTTTCAAGAATTTTATTCTTTCTTCTCCTTGTCCTGATTCTTCTGACAGACAAGAGTAGGAGATTTATTGCTTTGATGCAGTTAAGTTCTTGTGGTGCTAATTCCTTGCATGAGGCCCTTACTCAATTCAGACTTGCTTCTTGTCATTTCTGAGGATCATAGTGTGAGCCTAGTTGCATCTCAGGTGACTGGTTTCCTTAGTTAAGGTGACTGTTCATCAGGTCTATGTCCTCAGAAAACACATCTATCCCCTTTAGGGTTACATTTCCTTTCACCAAAGAAGTGGGTGCTCTCTGGGCCTACAGGAACCAGGCATTGCAGATACTGTCTGTCCCTTCACACATTTGTTTAACAGTACCATGTCATTGTTCTCGCTTCAGCTGAAGCAACTTTTGGACTGAAAGCCCTATAGGTTGTTGGGCCTGTGTGGGTATCCTTTTCTTTTCCTCTGGTAACTTGTGCTTTTCCTGTTACTTGATTTTGTGTGTAGGTCTCCATTGATACCCCTCGTTGAATCTGTTCCTTTCTGTTAGAACTAGTCTGTGTTTTGAATTTCTCTTTCTCTGTCTGAAATCTTAATGAATACTGTTGGTATATCCCAGCGGTTCCTGTGTTCCACAGTGGGCAAAGAGAAAAGGAGATTTTGTATACTTACCAATAATCGTTTTCTCTTAGTACATGTGGCACAATGGACTTCCCTCCTGGAGAATGATAAGTTTATGCTCCAGGCAATTAAGGGCCCTTTGGACTCTCTGATATAGTTTTCCTGTCTGGCTTTTTTTTCTGTCATTGCTAATCATTAAAACTGAGCTGGATTGGTGAGGTTAGGGTGGGAGTCTCCACTTCCAGAAAGCCTTTAAGGCTACAGGAGAACACTTTAGCCCATGGTTTCTATGTCCCACATGGATTAAGAGAAAAGGATGTATCAGTAAGTACACAAAAATCCCCATTTCATCCACTATGGTACAGTTGGAGTTGACCACAATTGGCCTTAGAAATTAATGAAACTTTGATCATGGAGTAAACAAACTGCACCACGGGGATAAAACATTCCTATTGATTTAAATTGGGCTTTTGACCAACTAAATGCCAGGGAGACTCTGATGTATTTAAGATGGGAAGTATCTCCCCTTCCGCTGTTATGAAGTTGTTTAGATTGGGCACATATTGCTCCTGGTGATTTACTCTACACAGCGGTTACCGGTAGGACCCTCTGCAACATTCTGGGGGGGGGGGACATTTGGAATGGCTGTAGAGCCACTTTTTCTTAGCAATAAAAGACTGCAGTCCCTAGAATTCTATGTTATAAAGGTTTACCAAGCATGGAAGGGGTGATCTTGGAGTAGCACTTTTCTTTCTTGCTTGCCACATGCTTCGCAGAGGCTGGTCTCTTTCTCCTGCCTACCAGTTTAAGCCCATGCAGTCAGATAAATAATTTAACTTTTAGGTACTTTTATGTACATCATCTGCTATTTAGACCTTTTTTTTTGGGTGCCCTTGTCAAAACCCAAGGGACACTGGAAAGTCCAATGCTAGGTCAAGTCACTTCTCCCTCACTGTTCTGTTTTGTTCAATGTTCCTCAGGATCCAGACTGGGGCAATATTTCTATAAGCAGTCTCCTCCCTGCTAGAAAAGCAGGTATTAGCCATTGTTTCTCCACTATAGCGCTTCACTGGATTCTCAAATATTATTGTTGTTTCCAAAAAAGATGGCTTCTGCTGTCCCATTCTGGACTTAACGTGCATCAACTATTTTGTGCTGACCCGTCGGTCTTTGCTCATTGTCATCATGGCTATGTGTTCAGGGGAGATTCTTTCCTCCCTAGATGATGATAAATTTTACCTGCATGTCCCAATCCACCTGGATCATCAGCGATTCTTGCTCTTTGCTTTTCAGGACAGTCCTTTTCAGTTCACTGCCCTTTCTTTTGGCCTAGCATCCGCTTTGAGGGTCTTCACAAAGATCGTCGCCTTTGCAGCTTACATCCATTACTCAAGGGATCTCTGTGACTCTTTACCTAAATTGCCTCATCAGTCTCCTTCTGAGTGGTTATGCGTGCTCAGATTCAGGAATGTGTTTCTATCGTAGTGCAGCACAGTTGGGTGTTCATCTTCAAAAATTTTCTTTGCAGGTCCTTCATTTTCTATGCAGGAAGACTGATTCCTTCCATGGGAGGGTATTTCTTCCAAATGACAAGATTCAGTCCTTGTTCATTTAGGTGTCTCAGGCAATATCCTTTCAGTGACTCTGCAGGAATACATGGAGGTACTGGGTTACTTATTTTCTGCCTATGGGGGAGTTTTTGCACAATTCCATAGAAGAAAATTGCAGCTGAAAATTTTTGTGAATTGGTCCAGACATCAATCTCCTGTTATGTCACTGTCTCTACAGACAAAGGAAGACAGCTGGTGGCTTCACAGTTCCTATCTGACCCTGGGACATCCATTTGTCATTCCAGAGTGGATTGTGATCACTACTGATGCCAGCCTATTGGGCCAAGGTGTTGCCCTGGATCTTCTGACAGCCCTGGGCCTTTGGACTACGGAGGAGAGCCTCTTAGTCATCAGTGTCCTAGAATTGCCACTGGTCTCATCGTCTGTTAGGATCTGTAGTGAGGATTCAGTCTTGACGGCAGTCACTTATATTAAGTGCAAAGGAGGAACCAAGCCAAGGTTCAACATTTCTCCAGTGGGCCCTGTCTTTTGGGATCCCACTCTTCTGTGGGACATGAACTTGTCCCGGAATAGCAGAATGGAAATGTGGTCACCCTAAGTAAAAGGGGAACAAGGGGGGATCCTTTAGAATCGATTTATAGAACATTTAACTATTGAAATACAGCACTACATGATCCTCGGTGTATGAGGATCAATCAGAGCTGCATTTTTATTCTGCCATCACTATCCCTTTAAGGGGCAGGGTTTAGCTGCTCAGTGGTAGATATGCAGTATGCTTTTGAAAATGGCGTTCTGTAGGGCTGGACACAAACCCTGTAGTTAATGTTTTTCATAAGCACCCTGCATTAAAATAGAAATCTGGACACCTTACTGTTATTTATCCTATACCAGTGGTTCCCAGATTTATTATCTTGTACAATTAACAGGCTAGGGAAGGAACAGAAACAGGATTACTACATGATTTTTTATTTTTATTTTTTTTTTTAGAAAACCAAATTATTATTATCCCTTATTGAGTGTCAGCATTAAATTATGCAACACTGTGAAATGGTGGATAAAAGCCCATTCAGTGACTTACAGAAATAGACCAAAACAAATGGTATTGGGGACCTTGGTCCTGATAACTTAACACATTGAGTGCCAAAGAGGTGTTTGCACTGGAACACCCTCTGGCATTTAAATTAAGCATCTTGTCAAAGTAACCCCTTTCACAGAAATATGACTGCCATTTGTAACCCTGCTAGGTGATATACCATGTATGGGGTGGGTGGCTCTCCAGATGATGATGATGATGACAGGTGTTCTACTCCAACAACTGGACAACATTTGGCTATTTAAATAAACTTAAAACAGAACTAGTATCCAATCCTTTCCTGAAGATATTTGCTGTATCTGCCAACAGAACCTCCCTTGCTAGTTGTTTCCATATCTTTATTGCTTTTACAGTAACCTTTCCTTGGTGGAAGGTGAAATCTTCTTTCCTCTAGTCTCATGGGATGACTTTTTGTAATTTGCACAGCCCTGATGGAAATGTTCCCAGGCAGCTCACTGTATTGACATTCAATAGATTTTTAAATAGTGTTCATAACACTTTGTATGGATCTGTTTTTCAGACTCAGCAGACCCACTTTAACCCTTTAATTGCCAGAGGGGTGTGAAAAGCATTTCTCCACAATGCGTTGCATAACTCTCTGGCGTTAAGTGAGTTAACTCTTTATTAAACTCGTCCATTGTCCTTATTAGCGTTTGCCTTTTCTAAACTCTAATTATTACATATTGAGGCTGATGTACTAAGTAGTACTGGAGTCATTTTAGAAAAATGCATCGAAGTCCTATATATCATTTAAGTGATTAAAAGCCTAATTTAAATCAGGATGATTTATTTTATTTGTCCAATTTGCTGTAGTTTGTTTGCCCCCAGATTTCTCTAGCTCTTCTTAGCACATCGGCCTCATTGGAGTGAATATATGATTGTAATTCCACTTGAAATCAGGCACTGGAATCAAGTTTTTTAACCTACTTCTGTCTGCCTTCAATTTACTAAACTACATATGCCACAATTTCTCCTCTTAATGCTGGTTGCACCATGGGAAGGACAGTGGGACAGTATGTGGGCATTTTGGGGTGTTCCCTATATGCCTTGTTTTTTATGAAATGGTGTGATTATACACATTTTTCCTGACCATGCTAAGGGGCTGAGTACATGACTTGCTGTCATTAAAGTTCTAACTGTGGCTCCGCTTGTTCACCGGTTTGCACTAGAGCTGTTAGACAATGTATTGCATTCCTTGAAGTGCAGCCATTGGCACTGGAGGCTAACACTAGCTGGGCTGCACTGGTGAATTCATACATTCTCTATTGTCTTCTTATGAACTGCTTTACGAAACTACACTACATATCCATTATTGCCACTGGAATCTGTTCTGCTTCCAATGGCTTGTTATTAGCTGTGTTACAAATGTGTACCCAACTTCCAGTTATATAGCAACCATGCGTATTTGTGATAAGGTCTTGCCAAATATTTCCCGAGAGTCTATTCACTTTTTTGTATGGTGATACCTTGTTGGCTTTTAGAGCCACTGATTGACACTGAGTACTGTTGCAGATTTAAGGTCTACAGTTAATAATTGCACCTTAAAGAGGAACCACCACCCTGAAAAAACTTTATCTTGATTAAGCCTTCATCTGGCGACTAGCTGCTTAGTAGCACTAGTTGCCAGAATTATTACCTGGTTTAAAAGATTTTCGAATTAATTGGAAGCTGACAGTAGCAGGAAGCACGGACATCTTGCCATAGTGACGTCCGTGAGCTTGCGCTGTCAGTCCCTTTTGGAGCCGGCAAGCGCACGGACGTCACTATGGCAAGATGTCCGTGCTTCCTGCTACTGTCAGCCTCCGAATAAGTCGAAAATGTTTTAAACCAGGTAATATTTCTGGCTACTAGCGCTACTAAGCAGCTAGTCGCCAGATGAAGGCTTAATCAAGATAAAGTTTTTGTGGGGTGGTAGTTCCCCTTTAATTAATTCAAAATACTTCTCAATCAAGAATTCTCAATAATTCCCCTAACAATGTTCCATTTAATGTGTAAATTATTCTCCAAAAGAATGACCTCGTATTTATCGAATGTAAGCCATATCCGCCAGTTTCAAGCTCAGTCTCATATTTTATGTTGTTGCTTGCTTTCACTTTTGTTTCAACAGAACAATGAATTAAGTACCACAGTTATGAAATGTAATACCAAGAGTTACCAACAGTACATGTTTTGGCGGACCAACTATAGTGACTGAGCCACTGATAAGTCCATCTGCGCTTCAGCTGGGATATCCTGAAAACAAGCATAGTTGATAGCTCTGGAGGACCAGGGTTGGCTACCCCTGAACTAGATGGAAATAACATTTGATCATAACAGATACATTCCTGCTGCATTTAGTTGAGCCCAAACATATCTCCATAGTCAGCAAGATAAATTGGAGCAATTCTGGCTCAAATCAACCACAGCAGTGGATGCAAAAAATGTCATTGATTCAAGTGGAGCTTTAAGCTCTTTGATGGAGATTTCTATATAACTCAAGGGGTTAATAGATCCCCCCCCCCCCTTGTGTAGGTGGTTTTCCTCAGACTTGATCCACTTTAGCTTACTGAATAAGACTCTTAACCCTTTAACCTTTGAGAGCCAGAGAGGTATCCATGCATTGAATTGCGATGTGTTGGATACCTCTCTGGCACTCAAAGGCTTAAGTACTAAGAGCAATGCATTGTGCAACCTACTGGTCCTTAAATTATTAAACTGCAAATGTGACAGTGGACCAACCCCCCTTAGCCTATCAAAGTCTGCTTTTTTGTATGTGCTGTGCATCTTAATTGATTCATAATCATCATTTTTCACTCAGGATATCATTATGTCAATCATTTGGGGGTTTTTTTACTGTCTTGGCCTACCATTTCTACTTTGATGCATGACCGTGAACCCTCTACGCACATGGTATAATAGTAAATTATGTGTTTATTTTTGTGTACAGGGCAGCAAACTGTCTTAATATTCTACGCCACATCCTGAAATGGGTGACTGGGTGAGTACTAAGCTAATATTCTATTTCCTTTATTCTTATGTTTTATCAGATTAATTATAGTCTGCTTACTGTGCAAAGTAGTGTGAATCAGCATGTTGCAGACTTCCAGTTGGGCAATTGTTACACAAGATTCTAAGTCTAGGGCACAGTCTTTAGCGTTTACAACTGAGGAGTACTTTTGAGCCATGGTTTGACTGCCTGGGTTCTCCAGCTGTTGGCAGACTGAGGAATATGGGAGTTATAGTCATACAATAGATGCAAGGTCTTCAATTCCCCATGTCTCTAAGATAGGTATGTTAAACACATAGGCGCTTCATAAGTCCCCTCCCTTCTAGAATGTGGCCATTGTAGTGTCTGCCTGTTCTAAGGCATTGTAGACATTTTCAGTGTTTTCAGCCTGTCTGTGCTTGTATTGTAGCAGATTACATAAATACAGTTGATCTTTAAAGTGTGAGATTAAATGTAGACACTTTAGGCTCAACCAAGACTATTGTATAAACTGTAAATGCATTAAATCAAATGTTTCAACATTAAAGTTTAATACTACTCAGCCTGAGCCCTCTGCCGTTCTCTGTCCTACCTGCTCCAGTAACTGAAACTCGGGCATTTTCTATAATAGCATAAAGCAATGTGTGAGAGCAATACAGCACCAAGCATGTCTGCTTTATAAGGTGAGATGTGAGCATTGAATGTAAATGTAAGTCTTGTGTTAGAAGTAAGGAAAGAGTTTAGAAGAAAGTTACCAGGCCGTTTCATTCTCTGGCTATCGCCCTTCTTGCGGCATTCATTGGCGTATTGCTTTTGCTAGTCTCGTGAAATACCTGGTAAAAAAAATAAATAAATAAATACTGAGGGGTTGAACCTTACTAGGGTCCCCCCCATCTGATCTACATACAGACACTATTTGTTTTTAAAACCAATAGTTTGCCTAATTTTATTTTAAAAATGTCAAATGGTTATAACCATACTTGTCATGGCCCTCCTTAATACCTTGTAAACTCAGCACTCTTCAAAGAAATAAACTGAAGCAACAACTTAAAAATAAAAAGACTCTTTATTCTACTATCTGACACGTTTCGCACCTGTTGGTGCTTATTCATAGACATTCTCATTGCCTAAGTAATGGAAATTTAAAAACTTCCTCCAAAGCAATCAACTAACATGATTTATTAAAAACAATAATGGAGCATGTGTATAGTATAACACGCAATACAGAAACTCATATAGACCAAACATAATCACAGAACCATCATCTAGACATACAATAGACAATATTATGTTACTGATGTCCCATTTGGAGTTCAACATTTTTGGAATTCTAGTATCCAATTTAAACATCCATTATGCCTCCCTCCTTAAAGAGAATGTTGATGAGACAACCCTCAACTAAATTTAAGTTTGAGGTACCTCATTTGAGCCTCCTAGAGAAATGAACACCAAGAAAACCAAGGCATTTCTAGTAATTTGTAAATAAATGCCATATGAACATAGCAGCATTCACTGAAACTTAGATTTCACTGCAATATTACTAAGAGCTTTCCTTATTGATTTTCCCCAAGATATCCTTTTACCAAATTATTCATGATGGAAACCTTTCAGTGAGAAATGCAATTTTAACAAGATGTCATGCTCTGAATATGGAGGTTGGCAACATGCAGAAGAAATATATGGTAAACTGCTTTATCATTTAGGGTGCCTTTCTTCACACTTGGAACCACTAAAAAATGTAGCATGCCACGCCCCTGCACATCTCTTGCACAAGTGATTAAAATTCATTCATCTAAATAATCTGACAGTACAGTCTTTCTAAATTATATAACATCATCAATGTTTGTAAGACTGACTCTCATTCCCATGAGAGCCATCTGGTCAGTGCATTCAACAGTAGCAGAGATCAGATGGCTTCTGCTTGCAGCCAAGTCCCATCATTACTAGGATCAGATCTCATGAGAAGTCAGCAGACTAAACAATTCCACCAATACCTGTTTATAAAAATGCATGTATGTACGTTTTTTTCATCACTCATTGGTGGTCATATCTGGTATAAAGACATTTCTTGATCTTTATTGGAATTTATAATACATGTAAAAAGTGGGTCAATTCTGGGGTAAATGTATTTAAATAACCTTCATCTCAACATAAACTCTTAAATGCTCTGCAATTAGTCCTCTCTAGCAATGTGTTGGATACCTCTCTAGCAAACAAAGGAGTTAAAAGTCCTGTTTTAATCAATGGGGATTTTAGGGGTATTTATGTCTGTTGTACAGGAGGTTTGACCATAAGAGTCATCAATTCAGTTAGGAATGATCAACATGCACATACATTGCTGCACCCATCTTCTCACCTGAACTATTACTAAATATCCAGGTTCATGGAATTTCATAGTGACTAACATTTAATGTCAACACCTGTAGTGCAGGGTCTTTGCATACCTTGGTTCCAGAAGTATGGTGATGGCTCAGAGAAAAGCCGATTTCTCTGTCATCCAATACAGTTTACTGGTAACTCTTTGTAGGTGATCCGCCACTTTAATTGTAAGCAGGAACAATTCTAGAATTGTATGCAGGGGGTGGAGCCTACCTTCCCTCCTTGGCTGCAGCTAGCCAAACAGTTCCAGAAAGATTTGTTCCTTGGTGAAGATAACACAGGCAAGAGACCAGTTCTGCTATAGCTTTAGAAGTTTTATATTTTTCGGTTAGAAATGGAATACTACCATTAGGCAGATTACCATAGCTGACAATGCCCTTAGATGTGGCTAGCTCAGTGACCAGGTGCTTTTTGTAGACCTTAAGCCCTGGGGGGAAAATCTTGGCTACAAGTTCTTTCCTCAGGAGTTGCCCACCGAGGTTTCTTCTTTAAACGGGGTAATCTGAAGACAGAAGATCTGCAGGAAAGGTGAGCAACCCTTTGAGTGCTGCAGGTCCACATGTCCCACAGTGCCCCTCCGCACAGGGGTTTTTCATTTGGAGTTCCTATTGCACACTCCTGCACTCATTGGGTCTATATGTATGTCTGCTGGGTGTTTAGAGCAGGTTTATGTGGTATTTAACCCTATAGCTGCTGGTTTTGCATTCATTTGGGGGG
Organism: Rhinophrynus dorsalis; assembly: GCA_037306005.1. Taxonomy (NCBI): domain Eukaryota; kingdom Metazoa; phylum Chordata; class Amphibia; order Anura; family Rhinophrynidae; genus Rhinophrynus; species Rhinophrynus dorsalis. The sequence continues at coordinate 360,617,119 of CM074721.1, read as the reverse complement.
GTTTTCTAACACTTTTTTCCTACTGGTTCAGTGTTTTTTTGGGTATACTAACATGTTCTAGTGATGTTTTATGTCTTTTAGTTGTACACTTTCAATTTGAAAAATTTGAGGTCCGCTTCTTTAAGCTGCGTTTTACCGCATAGGCTCTACCGCTCCATTCACTCCTATGGGACTGTACAGTTTGGGACATATCTCTGCAACCGTTTCACCTAGAGATGGCTCATTTTACTTGTCTGCCCTTGCTCTATCATCCGGTTCATGTTTCTAGTGTGTTGCGTCAAGTCTTTCCTGCCAAAGCCTCAGGCTGTACCTGACGTGTCAGATTCCTCTGAGGAGGAACTGCTGGTGGATTCAGATGTTGAGGAATGTTCTGTGGTGGGCTTCTCTCAGTTTTTTGGGGACCCCTTTGAGGCTGATCCTGAACCCTCGGTTGAGGGCCTGATCAGGGCTGTCTTAACCACTCTAAACATCCCCTTAGTTCAGGAGGTTTTTTCAGATCCCTCTGATGTGTTTTAGGAGCCTAAAAAGCCCCTTACTTGTTTTCCACCTAACCCCACTATTGACCGCCTTGTGTCTAATGAGAGGAAATCTCTGGGCAGGAAACCTTCTGTTTCCAAGAAATTTGCAAAGCTTTATACCTTCTCTGAGATGGCGCTTGCTCAGTGGGTTCATCCCCCCCAAAGTGGATGCTTCTGTCTCCAAGCTAAGTCTACCACCTCGCCAGTTTCTGATGTGTCCGCTCTGAAAGACTGGACTGACACACTTGAGGTCTCCCTCAAGTCCATTTTTGCCACTGCTGGTACAGCCATGCGTCCACCGTTCACTGCGGCATGGGTTAACCGGGCCATTGCGGTCTGGACTGAACAGCTCACCCTGGTTGTCCGTCAGAATGCTCCTACTTTGGATATGTTGCTGCTTCTTCCCAATGTTTCTGAGTCCCAGCACTATGTTTCTTCTGCCTTATTTGATGCCGTTCTGGCTCATGATCCAGTTCCAGCCAAGACGCTGTACTCTAGTGGGGAAATTCATCTCCACCATAGAAGCGGTCCCATTTGCCATGGCTCACACCAGGGAACTCCAGAGGTTTGTGATTCAGGTGTGCGGGGGTCAGCAGAACCTTCTGAAGACGTCAGTATCCCATCCTCTTCATGTGGAACTGAGTTTGTCGTGGTGGCTCGACCTCTCCAATCTGCTGAAAGGCAAGTCCTTCCTGGTATCCTTCTGGACCACTGGGACGATGGATGCCAGCCTCTCTGGCTGGAGGGCTGTCCTTAGTGCTCAGGGTTGGTGGTCTCCGGAGGAATCTCTCCTTCCCATCAATGTATTGGAGCTTCGGGTGATATTTCATGCCCTTCGTCATTGGACACCTCAGCTTGAAGACTGCCCAGTCCGGGTACAGTCCAGCAATGCCACGGCTGTGGCTTACATCAACAAGCAGGGCGGAACAAGAAGTTTCGCTGCTTGGTTAGAGATCAAGGCTATTTTGTCCTGGGCAGAAGAACACATTCCTGCCGTATCCGCAGTGCACATTCCTGGTGTAGACAACATCATGGCAGACTTGCTCAGTCGACACATGGTGGACAGAGGCGAGTAGGAACTGCATCCAGAGGTGTTCACCCTCATCGTTCAGAAGTGGGGTCTTCCTTGCATCGAACTGATGGAGACAAGACACAACCGGATGGTTCCGAGGTTCTGCTGTCACTGGAGGGATCCTCTAGCTCTAGCGGTGGATGCAATGTCCATTCCTTGGTTATTTCCACTGGCTGACATCTTTCCTTCCTGTGTTCCACAGGGTATTGCGGGAATTGAGACTGGAGTGCTACCCAGTCATTCTGATTGCTCCATACTGGCCTCGACAGGCTTCGTTTCCGACGCTTCTGGATCTGTCAGTGGCAGAGCCATTCCGGCTCCCTTGCTGTCCGGATCTTCTTCTACAGGGTTACCTGTGGAAGGAGGATGTTCATCAGCTGGCTTGGACATTGTATCCTCAATGTTGAAAAAAGGTTTTTCTTCTGGTGTGGTGGCTACTATGCTTCTATGTTTCTTCTAAGGCCTACCACCGTGTCTGCTCAACCTTTCTATCTTGGTGTGCTGATAGGGACCTGTCTCAGGAATTTCGCTGCCTATGGTCCTGGCCTTTTTGCAGGTTGGTGTGGACAAGGGCCTCAGTTTAAGTTCCCTTAAGGTTCAGACTTCTGCTCTCTCTGTTTTCTTTCAGAGGCACATTGCCATCCTTCCTGATGTCAAGGTTTTCTTTCAGGGCTGTGCTCATACTCGTCCTGTCTTCAAGTATCCCGCTTCTCTGTGGTATATTAACTTGGTTTTGGGTGTTCTTCAGCTCCCCCCCTTTGAGTCCTTGGCTACTATTCCTCTACGCCTTTTGACGTGGAAAATGGCCTTTCTCCTGGTGATTGTGCCAGTTCGCCGTGTCGCGGAGTTACATGCTCTTTCCTGTAAACCGGCCTGTTTAGTGTTTCACAAAGACAAGGAGGTGCTTCTCACTTCTCAGGAGTTTCTTCCGAAGATGGTTTTGGAGTTCCACATCAATCAGGAGATTGTGGTGCCTTCTTTCTGCTCTGACTCTACCTTTGACAAGGAGAGGGATCTCTACTTGTTAAATGTGGTGCGTTTTCTCAAGTTTTATGTCCATCACACTGAGTCGATCAGGCAATCTGATTCCTGAGGGTCCCAGGGCGGGAAGACCTGCATCCAAAGTGACTATTGCGTCTTGGATCAAGTCCACTATTCGTAAGGATACGAGCTGAGGAAGAAGCCTGTTCCCTTTCAGGTCACGGCTCATTCTACTAGATCTATTGTAGGCTGATCATACCTCACCTTTAAAAAGGGATACATAGGAAATAGGCATATTTCAGGAGTGCAACAAAATCAGAGCAACCCTGTAGTATGTATTTTTCATGTGTGTCTCTTTTTAAAGGCGAGATATGGTCAGCCTAATCTATTGGGGCCTCTTGGGCTTACAAGTATCAGGCCTCCGCTGATCAGTTGTGCAAGGCTGCCACTTGGGTCATCTGTGCACACCTTTTCGAAGCACTACCTTGTTGATATGATGGCATCGGCTGATGCCAGCTTTGGGAGGAAGATCCTGGAGGCAGTCTTGCCTGTCTAGGATTTTCTTCGTTTCTTGGTGCTTCCTTCACTTTTGAGCCCCAATGGCTCTAGTTCAATGTGCTGTGTAATAGTTTTGGGGTATTACCCCGTTCAGTGTCCGTTGACACTTCTTTGTTTTGTTGGGCTATCTCTGATCTGATGGTTCATATCTGCTTTGGTGACTTTGGGGGCCTTGCGCCTGGTCCTTGCCTTACTTCCTGCCTCTGGGAAACTCAATGGTTGGACATCCCAAAGTTAACAGTAACCTGTATTGGACGACAGAGAAAAGAGGATTTTAGTCTTACCTGTTAAATCCTTTTCTCTTAGTCCATACAGGTTACTGGTCTCCCACCATGTCAAGGGACCATGCTTGGCTCTCCTGTGGCAGACTGTGGGGATCCTTTGGGGTCATGCTCACAGGAGTCTTCTTTCCTTTCTACTATCTAGTCAAATCTTACTGGAGCTGGTTGGCTAGCTGCAGCCAAGGAGGGAAGGTAGGCTCCACCCCCTGCATACAATTCTAGAATTGTTCCTGCCTAATTAAAGGGGCGGATCGCCTACCCAAAGTTACCAGTAAAGTTTCCAGTAACCTGTATGAGCTAAGAGAAAAGCATTTAACAGGTAAGACTAAAATTATTTTTGCTGCATCTGGGGCTGCCTTTAGCCCTACTTTCACCATTGCATGGATAGCTAGGGCTATATCTGTCTGAGGGGATAAGCTATTGGGTGCCATCCATGTGGATGCACCCAAGGAGGACCTGGTAGATCTTATAATCAAGATCCGGGAAGCTAATGCGTATCTTATGGAAGCAGACTATGATGTCACGACTGGAAAGACCATTGCTTTTTAAGTGGCCGCATATCACACTTTGTGGCTTAAAATTTGTTCAGGTGACCAGTCCTCCAAGAAATCCTTGGTTTCTCTTCCTTTCTTGGGCAAACAGTTATTTGGCCTGTAATTGGACAAAGCATGCCACTGGAGGCAAGAGTAGCTTGTTACCTCTGGTCGCTCCTAAGCTTTCATTTCTTCCTCAGAAGATGTCTGGCTTTCATTACCCCCGCCTGCATGTGTATGCACCCAGGGCTCATCTCTGCTCCACAACCCAGGCTCGTCCCACTCCCAATCCCAAGCAGGCAGGAAGCCTGTGCAAAAGTCCAGATCTGACAGATCTACCTCAACATGACTCACAGGGACCTGGTCCATTATAAGCAAATATAGGTTATGTCTGTTTTTTCTGTGGCAGACCAGAGGGTTTGCAGGTAATCAATGAAGGGTACCTCATAGATCAAGTCCCTTCCTCCATGTTGTTTCATTATGTCCTGAGTTCCTTGGGATTCCTAGAGAAGCAGTCTAATTTTGGACCTGGTGACTTCCCTTCTTGGTATGCAGTTGTTAAGAATTTCCTTCACTGGAAAGATAAATGACATACAGGCAAAGAAGAACATTTACATATAAACAGCATAGGTCAAATGGAGCCCTAATACAGCTCATGCTAAATGAAAAATTAACAATAACAAGCAGCCATATTATCAGATATAATACGGAGCTAAACGTAGATAACCGATAAAGAAAAAGGAAGATAAGAGAACTATGAATAAAGAGTGAGTGAGAGACCTGGAAGCCTAAAAACCAACAGAGCAATGTCAACATTGGAGGGACCAACCCATTGAATTTAAAAAAGATATGGAAATTAAGGTTGAAGAGCGGGCTATGGGACCGCAAGCCAAACAGGCTAAAGACTATGGTACAACAAAATGTACACTGGGGAGGTCAACTGCCAATACCATCCCACCCAAGGAATCTTATTGCTATGCTTTTGGTGTAATGTTTAGTGTCCACTAAATAGGGTGAAAGTTGCTACAACTAGTTCCCAAAAAAGGCAGCTTATATAGTCCCATTCTGGACTTAAATCTCCTTAACTGTTTTGTTTTTACACCCTGGTTCATGATCGAGTCCTTGCTCTCCGTCATCGCTGCCATGTTTCCCATTGTTTGCTTTTCTAGACCATCCTTTTCAGTTCATTGCCTTCTGTCTTTGTTGGTCTAAGCTCAGCGGGCCTTTGCAAAGATTATGACAGTACAGGAAAGTAAAGTCTGTTCTCCAGTTATCGCCTTGACTCCCTATCTGGACAACCTTTAGCTAAAGGCTGCTTTTGGAGACACTGTCCATTCAGATTCAGATTTGCGCATCTATTCTGGAACAGCACAGTTGTTGTTTTTGTTTCCCTGGTTACATTCCAGGTACTTCTGTTTCTCTGTATAGGATTCAACACTCTTCCGAGAGTGTCTTTCTGCCAGAAGACAAGATTCTGTTGTCACCTCTCCAGGTCTCTCAGGCCCTGCTCCGACCATCACTGATGGTGCGGTTGTAAATGAAGGTGCTGGGTTTTCTCATCTCTGCCATGGAGGCAGTCCCATTTCCAATTCCATATGCGGGATTTGCAACTGGAGATTCTCAAGAGTTGGTCCAGGAATAAGTGTCATCTCCCATGAAATGTACCTATCTGACTGGACAAAAGCAGACATTTGTAAGTGGTTGAAGTCCCATCTGTCGCTGGTACGTCCATTGCTTATTCCAAATTGGGTGATGAACATGACCATTGCCAGCCTGAAAGGCTGAGCTGCTACCTTGGGCCCTCAGATGGCTCAAGGTCTTTGGACCAGTGTAGACAGTCTTCTGCCCATAAACGTTCTGGAGCCTCAGGTGACTCATCTAGCTTTTTAACACTGGTTTCAGTCTCTCCAGGGATCTCCTCCCTGGATCCTTCCTGACAGTGTGACTGCTGTTTACTACATCTATCTCCATGGAGGAACCAGAAGTGCTGGGGCACGGTCTGAGGTTTGGCAGATCCTCACATGAGCAGAGGGACACACACTGGCTCCCTTAATTCTTCAGATCCCAAGGGTAGACAGTGTTGTGGCTGACTTTCTCAGTTGCCAATGTCTGGATCCTGGGAATCAGGAACTTAATCAGATGGTTTTGCATTCCATAGTTTGTCTCTGGGGTCCTCCAATGGTGGACCTAATTGCCTCTCAATTGAACTGCAAGGTTCCTCAGTTCTGTTAAAAGTACAGGACCTACTAGTTCTTGCGGTGGACTTGCTTGTCATGCAGTTGCTCTTTCCCCTAGAATATGTGTTTCCTCTGTATCCCCTGATCCCATAGTGCTGTAGAAAATCATTATGGCGTGGGTTCAGATCTTCTCACTCTATCCATGTCAGAGCTGTTTTGGCTCCATCTGTCCATTGTCCTCATCTCCAGTGTCATCCAGAGGTGGAGAAGCTGGTTTTGATGGCGTGGCTCTTGAAGCCAGCATTCATTTTCTGTCATTTTGGCCTTTATTCAGGATGAGCAGGCACAGAATGGGAGTGCTGCATGGACATTGCCCGAGCTCACAGACCAGACGGAATACTTCCAATATCAGTAAAAAGACTTCTTTACTGGTATCATAAAAACATCAAAAACAACGGAGATACGAGTACCATCATTGCTGATATTTTTTGGTACTCGTATCTCCGTTGTTTTTGATGTTTTTATGATACCAGTAAAGAAGTCTTTTACTGATATCGGAAGTATTCCATCTGGTCTGTGAGCTCGGGCAATGTCCGTGCAGCGCTCCCATTCTGTGCCTGCTCGTTTGCTGGAATCCTGCTGTGATTAACAGGGGCTGCTCTGGACTTGCCAACACTTACTGAAAGGGGTGAGTGTATGACTACAAATTACTTTGACAAGCTTAAGATATTGTATCAAGTGAAACATTGTAGCCACCACTTAGTATCTACATTATATTTATTCAGGATGGGCTTTAAAAAGGACTTGTTCTTAGTTCTATTAAAGTCCAGAATTCAGCTCTCGTGCTCTCTCTTTCCAGGGACATATCGCCTTATTGCCACATGTGCAGACCATTGTGCAAGGGGTGGCTCATTCCTACCCCAGTCTTTAGGGATCCTACTTCTCCTTGGGACTAGAACTTCTGTTCTCGGAGTGCTTCAGGAGGCTTCTTTTGGGGTTCTGCGTTTAGTTTCTCTGCATTTCTTGATGCTTAAGACAATCAGCTGGCTATTGTTTCTGTTCATCTGCTGGCCAAAATTCAGTCTTTGTCTTGTAAACCTACTTTTCTGATTTTTCCACTTTGATAGGGTGGCTTTGTGGACCCCTATAGCATTTACACCTAAAGTTGTCTAAGTGTCTTATTAACCAGGAAATTGTTCTTCCTTTTCTCTGCTCTGCACCATCTAAAAGACAGGAGTAGGAGTTTCATCTTTTAGATGTGGTTAAGTGTTTGAAGTACTATGTTTATTGCAAGCGGCCTTTTCAAAAATCTGATTCTCATTTTTTTTTCTCAGGGCCCCCATGCGGGCCAGGCTGCCTCTTAAAGCTACCTTAGCTTCTTGGATTAGGACTACCATTTGCAAGGCATATGTTCTCAAGAAGAAGCTGGTTCCCTTTTGGGTCACAGCTCATTCCACCAGGTCAGCAAATGTCTTTTGAGCCTAAAGGAATCTGATCTCTGTCTCACCTGTGTAATGTGGTCATCCAACGTATTTGTCAAACTCTGCCATGTTAATGGTTGAAGCCTGTTTTGGTCATTCTTCATGTTGGTATCTCCCCATGGTTCCTGTTTTCCACCTAAAATACAAGAGAGAGGGGATTTTCTGTTAGTCCATGTGAAACACAAGAACCATGCAGGGGGGCAGGGCACTTGCCTTAAAAAGCCCTTCGAGACAGGAACTTTTTCTATTTGTAGGTCAGTTTTAACGTAGAATCCCCTAAACTAGAGAACCCAAGAGGAACCCTCTGCCTGGGACTCAGTACATCTGTTTTCGTCCCCTGAGGGAAGTTCTGTGTTCCACATTGCGTAAGAAAAGGATTTATATGTAAGTACACAAAATGTCCTTTTTCACAGGTAGCTGCTTTTAACCTGTGTTTTTGTTGTATCTTTTTTTGAGAGACTGCAGTGCTGGGGAATCTTTGCTACATTGGCTACACTGTATCTAAAAACACCAATATTTTCAGTTGCTTCAGGGTTGCTATCTTTGTTCAAAATAAAATGCTAGCCATTATATATTATATATAATATTTCTTTTGCCTTCTCTTCCAGTTATCAACAACTACTTGGCAACCCTATACTATGTGTCAATGGAAAATTATTTTTCTATAGGTCATTAAGCTGGATGTTTTTGTTTTTTTTAAGTTTGCAGGACGGGTCTTACCTCCTGAGCCACGTTTCCGGGGACTCCTCAGTCTGTCTCTACAAGAGCATTTCAGAGAAATGTCGCGGATCATATAACCTCCACAAGGCTCATAGCAGCCTTCCTAAGACACCCTCATCACTCTCTGTTCCTTGGGTGCCCTTGGACCCCAACCTCTTGCTACCCTACCACATCCACCACGGTCGTCCTCCATGTACTTTTCCTCCCATACCACAAGGGAACACAGTGAGAGCTAAGGTAAGTCTGGGCACACTGACATATCCTGAAAAACTGCCCTTGTGTAGGCACATTCACGTGAGGTTGAGGTTGTAGCTTCATCTGTAGATTGTCTTTATATGAAACTTGAATTAGCTAATACAGTTTATTTGGCATCACATAACAGACACAAGGAAAAAGGGGAATAATCTTGGAGAAAACTAACTGCACCATAAGACACAAGTGAACATGTGAAGCAACATTTGGAGACTTCTCTCCTATTCAAAAGAATTAGAAACCCGATTTAAATCAATGAGAATGTGAAGAATTTGTATTGGTTTCCTACAGTATAGTTTGTTTGACCCTTTTTGGTATATATATATATATATATATATACTGCCCACTTTGTGTCACAGCCAGATATAATTATACACTAATAATGTGTGTTTAATCGTTGAAAAAAAAAAAGTTCTATACCATGGGCGTCCAACTTGCAGCCATGGGCCAAATGTGGACCACCTGTCCCCAGGGTGCGACCTGCCTGAAATTTGTATCCCTTTCAGTGCCAGTGGGGTACTGTACCCTCTGGCACTGAAAGTGTTAAGAAGCTATTTTTTATACCTAAGTTACTAGCACACATGAACTAGTAGACCAATAAGACCTAATCCTCTGCCTGCGAGTAACATTCAGTCCAAGAATTGATGTTCCATACCTCTTTTGCCCCCCCCCATGGCTTTCACCACCCTCTTGCTCCCCATACCTGTTTTGCCACCCTCTTGCCCCCCAATGCCTCTTTCACCATACTTTTGCCCCCCCCATGCCTCTTTCACAACCCTCTTTTTCCCTCCATGGCTTTTTCCACCACCCTTGCCTCTTTCTCTCCCCCCCTATCCCTTGCCTCTTGGCTCCATAATTCTTGACAGGTCTGGCACCCCACTGACCACATTAATGACAGCCAGAACTGAGTGAGACGCAGTGACACAGTGAAGTGGATACTGGGGTTTTCTTCCACGCTATGCAGTCTTGCGCCGCCTCACTCATGTGATGCAATCATGCGCAGTACAGATTGCTTCTGACAAACATCCTAGTGTTTTATTATGTAGGATTTTTTGTACAGAAGTACAGCACTCATTGAATACCCCTTCCTGACACTCAATGGTATATCTTTTTTTGCTTATGAATGTGTAGACAGCCATGATCATGTGTCTTAACCCCTTGAGTGCCAGAGTGGTACGCAACGCATTACTTTGCAATGCGTTGCGTACCCCGCTGGCACTCAAGGGCTTAAAGTCATGGGTCCTATGCATAAATAAAAAGTAAAATAGGTTCCAACAGCACAAACTGCCTGTGACAAATGTATATTCCGTTCTTTGCCACTCAGTAACTGATCTGAATAAATTTCCCTGCCTCCTGCATAGGGCTTTCTTTCCTTAGCCAGACCTGAGCTGTTGTGGTCTACTTGCCTCCATGTTTCATGTAACTTCCACTTTCCCTGTTACTTTTGACTGACATATCAATGCCAGCTATTCAGAGGTAATGCAGCAACCTGATGATGTTACTGGGTCTCCATGGCAACAAGTAGGGCCTCGCCTTACCCAGTCAGTTTCAGCACTAGTAGCCTAGAGCACCAGGTGAGGAAGTCACCCAAGACAGGGTTAACCCATAGTTCCAGAAGGGTGTAATACCCTGTGAGTACCATGGTGTTAGAGAAAATTCTCTCTCTGGTACGCAAAAGGTTAACCCCTGGCCTGAAAAAGTACATCACACTCCTCTGGGTCACAAAGGGTCAATTGGAAACCCTTTGAGTGTCAAAGGGTGTAATGTACATGTTCAGGTAGGGGATTAATCTATTGAGTGCCACGCTGACGTTAAGTACTTGTTAGCCTGGACAGGAAATCAGTTGGGGATTAACACTTTGAGGTCCAGAGTTTAATGTACTTGTTAGCCAGGGAGGCGATGGGATTAACTTAAGTGTGTACTAATTGTTAATAACTGCCCCCCCCATTCCAGCAAGATATAGTTTCAAATTGGCTTAACAGTGTATTTTTCTCTGTTGTGTGCACCACACTAATGAATTATGTACGTCTCTGGATTAGTGGCTTATTGGGCGGTATGACCTAAAGCGATTTTTAGGAAAACCAGCCAGACCATAGGAAACAGGATTTAAATGAGGCTTTTAAACCCTTGAATTCCATAGGGACCCCATTTTGGAGACCCCTCTATTATTCAAGCAGTTAAAAGCCCATTTAAATCAGAGACAAATGGGAATTTTAACATGTTTCCTATCGAGCAATTAATTTGCACCTGAGTTGGTTTAAATCGCTGGGTCATTTTATTTGTTCCCTATGGTAGATACTTTTGGAATGCACCAACTTTTTATTTATACACTAGTTGAAGAGCCTGTTACACAGGCCACAGTGCCACTGCCAGCCGGTTGTGGGGCAGTCATGCACAGTAGAGAATGCCCACTCCGCTGCTGATACAGTGCCAGCCGGTTGCGGTGCAGTCATGCTCAATAGAGACTGCCCGCTGCATTTCAATTGGCTGGTTTGTGAAGTTTTGCCTGTGTTCCCCTGCGCTATCCCAATGCTGAGGGGATGTGGTTGATGGCTGGCCCTCGTTGATGGCTGGCCCCAATGTAGGATGGCCTTTAGTTTGCACTTGTAGCTTTCAAGAAAGATCTGCTGACAGCCCTATAGGGTGAAATGCATATCGGCCATGCTAAATATTTACTGTGTTCATGCATGATCATAGTAAATATGCACCATGCTGCAACTCGGAATGTTCATGCAAGGCCACAGTTACCAATATGGAAGGCAACATAGGCCACAAGGCTGCCTCTTGTCATGGGTGACATCGAAGATACAATGTTGCTCGTCCATGTTGCCACTGTGTTGGACGTATGTACAACTAATTTCTCTGCAGTTCGTTTCTCAGTCAGATTAGGCCTGAATAGGGCCCTAGGCAGTATCCCAAATTGGAAGCCCCCTGCCAGCTTGCCCCCAAATCACAATCCTTTCTCAATTTGCCCATTGTTCTTATGAGTAGAGCTGTTAGTAACATAGTTGACAAGGCTGAAAAAAGACATGAGTCCATCAAGTCCAACCCATACCAAAACACTGCTGTTGATCCAAAGGAACTACAGGATTGCACCAACTTAATAAATAATAAACACCCATATAGACAAAGCTGAAATAGCTGGGGGTGCACACTTAGGTAAATATATTTATGAATCCATTGATCCAGAGGAAGGCAAAACAAAAACAAAACACTGAAGCCACTTCCGATTAAGTGGGTTAAAAAATTATTTCCTGACTCCAAATGGCAGTTTCCTGGTACTAATTTAATAAAAGACAGAATTAATGCTTTACACCTTTGATGCCAGAAAGGTCACCAAAACGCATTGCATTAGACACCTCTCTGGCATCCAAGGGGTTAAATATATTTTAAAAATGTACGAAAGAGCTTACATTTTAAATGGGGCTACACTAGTGACATCACAGAGGCTCACAATTGAAATGGGGATACACTTGTGATATCACACATTTTGCAGTTCAAATAGGGCAACACTAGTGACACCACAGAGCTCACAATTGAAATGTTGTGGTTACTTGAAGAATGAGCATTCACAGCAGCCATATTGGTCTCAAGCACATGAGTGTATAAAGGACTCCTTTTGCATTCTGGGGTGGTTGTAAGGGGGATTATGGTGCTTCTACCTGTTTACTCTACTTGGCGAACCCCCGAGACACCCCCCCCCCCCATATCAAGAGTGTGTTTTGAGCATTGGCTGGAGAGCCACCACACCGTGTTTTAGTTAAGGAAATAACAGTACCCAGGGCTGGGGAAGAGGTGGTCCTGTGCAGATCCTCTTCCCTTTTGGTTTCAACCTGCTATTTAGAGGCTGGTTTCTCCCTCCTTTCTTGCCACATTAACCTGCTACAGTCAGATAAGTACTTTTAAGGTTATAAATCAAATACCCTGTATTTCAACTGCACTCAAATAAATAGGATGGGGAAATGTAATAAAATTAAAGCTGCTATACTAAATATAGATCCTCCATCTTGTATCTCCAAAACGTTAAAATGGAAAGGAAAGTTTAAAGCAACATCTCTGTTGGCTCATATCCTCTCGCTAGGGATCTATTTGACTTCGTACCAGGCCGAGCTTTTGCTGAATGCCCCTTTAGAGGAGTCTAAGCCTTCAGGTTCAGACTTGCTTATATGTTGTTGAGCAACATGGTTAAGTTCTCAGTTTCAAGAAATTTTCTCCTTCTAGGTCCTTCACTTTCTCTGTATGAGATTCTACACTTCTCGGTAAGATCTTTCTACCAGAAGACAACATTCTGTTTTTGTCTCTCCGGTTCACTATCAACATGCTGCCCTCAATTTGGCGACCAACCCATGGGAACAATAAATATGTTGCCAGCCTGAAAATGGCGACATAAGAATCTCGCACGCATCACAAGGGCGACATACCTAGTAAAGCTGGGGAAAGCCGAATGAGCTTTGAATGCAGATTTCAGAGCAGCAAGCGTGATGCCCCATCTGCGCAATTGCAGGGGCTGTGATGCATCACTCAAAGAGTTAGTGAATGGAATGGCAATGCTACATTCTCCCTACACTGATGCCGAGTTGCAGGAAATTTGGGATGGATTTTTGTCATCCCTGAGAACCTTCCTGTGAGCTAGGCTGCTTCTAAGGTAACAGTGGCTTCTTGGGTCAAGACGACTATTCACCAGGCATATGTTCTCAGAAAGAAGCCTGTGGCCTTTGAGATCATGAAGCATTCCACCAGATCACTGGGGGTTCTTGGGCCTACAAGAGTCATTCCTCTGCTGAACAGCTGCGGTGATGTGGTTATCCCTGCACACATTTGTCCAACACTGCCATGTCAGTGAATTTTGGACGGAAAGTCCTACAGGCCAATACTGTTCTTTGGTTTGCAGTGTCAGTCTCCATCGACAGCTGAGGTTAATATTGTAGCAGTTTTTCTTGGTTGCCACTAGTCTTTCGTTTTTTCTTTTTTTCCCTCCCTGGAATCATGGTGGATGCTTTGGTATAGCCCCATGGTTCATGTGTTCCACATAGAATGTAAGAGAAAAAGGGATTTTTGTGTACTTATCGATTAAATCCTTTTTCTGTTGGTCCATCTGGAACGCAGTACGTCACTCCTGGAGAAAATCTGTTTGAGTCCTGGGTGGGGAGGTCCTCTTTGGTTGTCTAGTTCATGGGATTCCCTTTCTTCATTCACTTCTGATTCTTTTAAAATGTAGCAAAGATTAAATAAAACTGCGAGCATTCCTGGTAGGGTAAAGTGTGTCAGTAATGGAGTCTCCACCACTGAGAACCTTTTAAGGCAAGTGTCCTGGCCGGAGAATACTTAAATCCTTTTCTCTTAGTCCATGTGGAACTATCAGCAAGTACAGTATGTTGTATGGGAGTAAAACATGTAAAGTTATGGTGTTTCTTTTTGTGTGTTAATTTTAGGCCCTTTTGGTAGAAATGTACTATATAAATAAATATTTTATTAGTGTCTCTATTATGTGATCCATTATGTGTTTGAGACAGAAATTACAAGCTCTTGGCACACAATAGCCGAATGTCACATACTGTCCAGAAGGCTTGCAATTTCTTTTTAGTTTTACTTTCTAATAATAAACCCTGTACTTTTCCTTACTATGGAATGGCAATCCTAATGGCCTGTATGAATTTTGTGCTTGTGCTTTTATTCAAGTTGTCTTCAATAAGTCCTGGATGTTATGTCCATGGAGCGAAACATGATAGTTGCTGACATTTTTTTTAAAATGGAGTGGCCAGAGTTCATAAGCCCGCTTAACACCCCCCCCCCCCCAGAACATTTGGAATATGCAGCACTTTCCAAAGTAATGCATTGTTCACGTCTCTGATACATAAAGCATTAACCCTTTGAGTGCCAGAGGGGTGCGTTGCTTTTCTTGTTCAGTGAGCAGATTTTGAGGTTCTGTGGTCTTGCTAGCAACTGTCATGTCAACGATTATTTGAAGATGTTATGGCGTGATCAAAGACACAAGAGCAAAATTCATAGAGGCTCTCAGGATTTTCTGACACCTAGTATTGTATATTTTTATTTATATAGCGCCAACCAGTGTACTTGGCACTTTACATTTAATATAGGAGGGGTACAATAAGTGCGGTGATTAAGTGCTTATAAAGACAATCATAAGGGGAACAACAGGTGAGTATATATTAGGATAAAAGGTCCCTGCCCAGTAGAGCTTACAATCTAAGTATAGGCTGGGTGACATACAGATATGAGCTGGTAGAGGAGGAAGTTCGGTTTTTGACATATGAGATGCTGTTGCTATATTTAAAAGGTGCTCTTTTAGCTTGGATTTAAAGTTGTTGAGGGTTGAAGCTTGACTAATAATGGGTGGTAGGGTGTTCCAGAGGTAGGGTCAGCAAGGGAGAAGGCCTTCAGTCGTGAAACAGCGATAGTGGTGAAAGGGGCAGAGAGGAGTCCACAATGCATGGTGCGTAGTGGACGTGCAGGTATGTGTCGGTATATCAAAGATGAAATATAAGGTGGGGACAAGTGATGGAGAGCCTTGACTATAGTGAAGAGGAACTGGAATGTCCTACTCTGCTTTATGGGAAGCCATGACAGTCATTTTAAAAGTGGTGGGGCGAGTACTGTTCTGGAGGACAGGAAGAGTATTCTGGTGGCCAAATTAAGAATTGATTGGAGAGGAGCGATATGGTTAGCAGGAAGACCAATAAGTAAAGAGTTGCAGTAGTCCAGGCAAAAGAGGATAAGCGCATGAATGAGTGTTTCTGTTGTAGAGTGAGAGAGGAATGGCCCGATTTGCTATATTCCGAAGAAAGAAGCGACAGGTTTTGGTTACTTCATTAATGTGGGTGGTGAAGGAAAGAGAAGAGTCCAAAGTTACCCCGAGGCAGCGGGCCTTGTCTGCAGGGTAAATTGTGGGGTCCTCAACAGTTGTTGAAAATGGAGGTGTTGTGCAGGATTTCGGAGGGAAGATAAGGAGCTCAGTCTTAGACATGATAAGTTTTAAGCGACGATGAGCCATCCAGGGAGAAATAGCAGTAAGGCAGTCTGAGACCCGCTGCTGTATTTCAGGTGATATTGAGGGTGCGGAGAGATATATTTCCATATCACGTTCGCGCGCGCACACACACAGACACGTTTTGCTTGATTTTTGTACTGGATGGTCTTTAAAAATAAGACACATTGTATGTTGTTAGAAATTTGTCGATATCACATTATGCAATATGCTGCATTACTCAATGACTTTTGCTTTAACTCTTTAGCTGTCATAAAAGTATACAATTCATTGGGCAGCTTTCGGGCACTCAAAGGGTTAAATGTGTTAGTGCAGATAACATACTGGTATAAAATGACATGTCTTTATATGTTTCATAATGGCATACTCAAAGATATTCCATTATATTACTGTATATGTAGCGTACTTATTTAAAGGGTTAGTAAGGCCCGTATTTAAGTTGATGCAATATTGTAGATTTTAAAAAAAATAAAGTATCAGAGAAAGTCCCATCTCTCAAACCTTTATGGCTTGAGAGATATTCACAGCTAAACTTCCCCCTCCCTCCCCTTTCCCTGATGTCAGCTGTAAAGCTGACAGAAGGAGATCCATGTTGGCTGACTCAAGGAGGCTCTTGAGCAGAGCCAAAATATCAATATTTAAAAAGAACTACTTCATTGGAACGGTCTACAAAGTGTGCTTGCAAACCAGGCAGACTTTGTAGACCTTTCCAATGAAGAATTTATTTTTAAATATCACTATTTCGCTCTGCTGAAGAGCTGCCGGCTGGTCCCAGGACCGGGATCTCCTACTGTCAGTAGAGCGCTGATGTCAAGGAATGGGGAGGGAGGGGTGAACTTTAGCTGCAAATATCTCTCAAACCATAAAGGTTTGAGAGATAGGACTTTCTCCAGATACTTCATTTTTTAAAAATCTACAATATTGCATTAACTTAAATATGGGCATTACTAACCCTTTTAAAAGAATCCGTTAACTAAAATCTGCATTTTCTTTGAAATAAGGTTTTAATCCGCATTAAGTAGACAGTGCATTTTGACACACATCTCATTTCATCTGAGGAATCCATCAAAATAGTAACATAGTTGACAAGATGTGTTGCCTTTGCCATACCACCTTTGTAGAGACAGAAAAAGGAGATGAAAAAAGAAAAAAAAAAAAAAAAAGCCATTTCCAGTTAAAGGAATAGTGATGTTTCAAAAAAAACAATTAATTAATATTGATAATATTTGGTAGTATTTGGGACGTGGAGTGCGTTATTTCAATACTGTCCGACTTGTAGTTTGTGTAATTGAATGATCAATTATCCCCCTCCCACCCCTTTTACTATGTAACATTGCTCACCTCAGAGCAGCAAGACTGTCTGGATGGATTGCAGCAAGGGACAATCTTCAGTGAGCATAAGGAAAAACCTGTCAAGGGGCAGGGTTTTCCTTATACTCACATTAAGAACATTGTCCCTTGCTGCATCTGGCTTATACTAGGTGAAAGGGGCAGCAGGTAAATACTTTATCATTCAGTTACTCTTGAAATACAACTCTGACAGTATTGAAATAACACTCTCCATGGCCCAAATAGTATAAAGAATAACAGGAGCTGCTTTTTTTTGTGAAACATTACTATCCCTATTAACATCCTATCTGCACTGAAACCATAATTCTCAGTATTGTTCTGAGCTAGAACGGTATCCAGTCCATTTCTGAATCATCTACAATAGCCGCAAAGACAACCTCCTGAGCTAAAGAATTCTATAACCTTACTGTAAAAAAATCCCACCAATACTTTGCTTAATATTGGCAATATCTCACAGCGATGTGTGATTTACTGTTATACAACATCATTGAGAGGCAACCACATTCACTACAAGGGCTGAATATTTGGCTCTCAAGTCCATCAAAGGGCCACACATTATGGTTAAAAATTCTAAACAAAGATTGAAAAAGATACATTAACCCTTTGGATGTTTGAGCAGTCTTCAACACATTCATTTGCAATGCATTGGAGACTTCTAGCACCCAGTGGGTTAAGGTAAAGAGGCAAAACAAAAGGGGTATGTGATATTTGTGGGTGATAATAATTTTGTGATGGATCATGTCAGCAAGAGAGTTTCCTCTTCCCATTTTACCAGCTATCTTACTGGGGACCACAGGAGAAGCCTTTGAGGATTGCATTTGGTCCTTGGGGCTCTTATTGACCATCACTGTAGTACCTGCATTGTTCTCATGAGATGTTCTCTATTTTTAGTGACATTTGGGGAATAGTCCTGTTCATGCTATTGCTAATATATCATTATTATTATTGTTATTATGACCATTTGTTCCAAGACAGTTTCTTATGCCAACCTGCTGGTGAAATACCAGCTAGTGATGCAACCGCTATGGAAAGGTTAAACAAGGGCAAGAACTGTTTTTAAATTGATCAAAAAACACTGTACTTTTTTATTGCCAAATGAGATCCATGCCAATGTCATTGTCAGGGTTGTGGAAGCTGCAGCTCCCTATATCATCAGCCTACCTCCAACCTATTTTTTGGACTACATCATCATACCTGGCAACTCTCCAGAGACTCCAGTTTTTAGAGCCCAATACAGGGTCATTGGGGACAGAGGCTGATATTCTGGATGTCTTGAGTGTCCTAGGTAACTCCACCCCTCCTCCTTTCTTCCTACTTCCCACCCTGTTCCGCCCACCTTTCCTATTCTCAATCTGACTAAGCCCGACCAAGCCAATTAAGCCCTGCCCACTTTGACACAATTTACATAATTTAGACTTGCTTTTTTCCCGCCCCAGAGCTGTCTCCGAGGGTGCAAAAGAAGAAACTTCCCAGGTATGTACATCATCCTCAGCTAGCTGTTGGCAAGGTAATGGACACTCAGTGCAACTAACAGCTGGAGAAAAGCAGCTTCCATATGCAGAAGTACATTAAACAAGTTCTAGGCATTGTTATTCCATACTTATTTTTGTTATTCCATACTTATTTTCTGTTTTGTAAATCCCTGTTACCTATACAGCTTTTAGTCTATGTCTATATAAACCGTATGTACCTTATTTTAGTTTTGCAAACACTGTAATAGTCAGAGATTTTTGATTTAGTGTTTGGGAGAGTACTCTCGGCAGAACTTTGTCCTCTTACTTGGTCAGATAAAACCTCATAAGTACTCACATGTCCAGGAAATAACCTCTCTCCACCTTCTTAGAATGCAAAAAAGAGAGGGCTGGAATATATTCATAAGGACAAATACATGCAAATCCTTTCAAGATGGAATCTCCCACCAAGGGAAGGACCGGGAAAGGTGATAAGTCCTCTTTAGAATATATAAAGAAACCTGCACCAAAAAAGAAAAACATAGTGTAAGGTAAACTTCCTTTTAATAGACAAAACTGGTTTTAAAGAGATGGGTGAACTTTAAAGGGATAGTAATGTTTCACAAAAACAGCAGCTCCCATTAATCTTCATAGTATTTGAGCCATAGAGGGTGTTATTTCAATGCTGTCAGAGTTGTAGTTCAAGTGTAATTGAATGATAAAGTTTCCCTCTCCCGCCCCTTTTACCTAGTGTAACACTGCTCAGCCAAAGCTGTGGATTCTGGTTGCTTGACCAGACAGATGACCGCAAGAGACAATCTTCTTACTGTGAGAACAATGAAAACCCTGCCCCCCTTGACAGGTTTTTCAGCTTTTTCCCTTATCTTAATTTAAGATTGTCCCTCTCTGCAATCTACCTGGGCACCTCCCTGCTGCTCTGAGGTGAGCGGTGTTACATCAGTAAAATGGGCAGGAGGGGGATATTTTATCATTCAATTACTCTTGAAATACAACTCCGACAGAATTGAAATAACACTCTCCAAGGCCCAAATACTATGATGATTAATCAGAGCTGCTTTTATTATGAATCATTACTATCCCTTTAAGTCTTCATTCCCATTGCTTTCTGTTGCCCTTTGGTAAGCCAGTCATCTGTAAGACTGGGTGACGTCAGCGCAGTGTGGTACTTCTAGGAGATTGCTGTCCTATTGAACTCTCTATTAGAGATCTACCATGAGCACCTTATCAGAGCTGATGTCACTCAGCCTCACCAGTGGGCAACAAAGGAGTTTAGAGCTCTGGGGACTGTTTCTGTAGCTCTTGAGATGCAGCCTGGCATTTAAATGGTCCTTGTATGGACCCAGTACTGCCCCTTCAAGCAATGCATATGATTACCTTGCTTGGCATGGTGAAATATTTGCTGCTTTCTAAACATCAACCTTCTAGTGTTTGATTAATCTGAAATGTTTGTGCTGAGCTTAAAGGGAAATCTCCAGTAAACAGGTCTGCTCCTATGTGAAAAAGTTGCAGCAGCTGCATGAATGTTTTGACCTTTACAGGAACATAATTTCAGTTTGAACTTGTAAGCGTTCCCTGCCAACTCACTGGTAAGAATCCAGCTAGACTGGGATTTGCCAGTAGCTTTCAGGGTAATGTGTGAGTCATTGCTTTTTAGGCAGACTGCAATTTGTTCAGGGCCTACCCAGCCTTTGTCAAGCTGGTGTCACCATATTTATATAAGAACATATATACAGTCAAAAAGCACCTTGTGTGCTGGAAGTGACTCACATGATGACAGCTTGACAAACGATTTACCTAGAATACATTGCTACAGTCTTGTATTCTGCATTCAGTTGATGGAGTAGTCAGTGGTACTCTTCTTCTGAAATGAAGCTCAATGAACCACCTGTAAACTGGATTTGTAGGGCAACTACCCCAAAAACAGTTCAACTATATGAATGACTACCTCAGCTGGAACACAATCCATATTTTTGTGGCTCTCAATCATTCTTTTTGGGCTGTGTGTGTAGCCTCCCTAGATCCTCTGTCAGGCTTTCAGGCTCGAAGCAATGCATCTATGGGTTATGCAGGAACAATTGTGGTACTCCATTGGTCTGCTGGATCTCACAAAGCATTCTTGGATTTTTTTTTATTCCCTATGGTGCAATTGGTGTGCCTAAAAATGACTCCACTTTTTTTTGTGTGCAAATAACGTCAAAGACTTTGAAGTCTCCTAGTTCAGTTTCATTGTGTAACCTTGTGAGACAGCTGCAGGAGTCTGTTTCCTGATCCTGAAACCACCAGGATGCACTATACAGCTCATGTTATCCCTAGGCCTGCACCTGTAGCATAGTCTTGCCAAAGGGGAACAATCTGATTATTTACCCTTTTAATACTGTAGATTTACTGCAAACTTTGGCTCTTCAGCTGCTGTAAACTGAAACTCCCACTGTTTGTTCGAGATGATGGAAATTGTAGTCTCCAACAGATGGAGAGCCACAGGTTTCTACCCCTGTTTTAACCCTTTAAGGACAGAGGGTTTTTTAAGGCATTGCCCCTCCAGAGTCCAGGTATGACAGAGGGCATGTTGGCTTGAAACATAACTTGTTATATACAATTATATGGGCTAATCACCAAGGAAAGGCATTGAAGCACTCTCAGATCAGAGTGACTGCTGTAGATACATAGATTTCCTTGCCTCCTTAGGAGAACAAGTCGTAGAACAAGCCATTGGCATGCAAATAAGCCCTTTACGAAGCCGGGGCCCAGTTTGGCCTGAATGTGGGCACATGGGTCTTCCCCCTACATCTTTCTTTTTTTTTTGGGGGGGGGGGCTCCAGCATCACAGACCACAATGGAGGAATGCCTTCCCAGATGAAAGGGTATTACAGTTTATTTTTCAAGATTTTCAAATTAGTTTCACCAGATTACTTCCTCCTCACTTTTTCCTGTCCACTGTTCCCAAGTATCCTTCACTAGCAGTAGACATTTTCAAAGAAATAGTGTATTCTTCACTCATTCAGTGGCTTCTGTTCAAATCTTTTTATAGTTCCCAAAAGAGACAGATGTTTTCACCTTGTCCTGGACTTAAAAAATATCAACAATAACCTTTGTGTACCCTAATTCAAGATTGAGTCACTAGGACTGTCATTCTTTACATGGAACAGGAAAAATTCTAGCACCCCTGAATATGAGATGTAGATTTTCGCATCCCCATCCAATCGGTTCTCTACCATGTTTTGAGATTTCCAGTATCTTCATTTCATCTGTGTCCCTACTCACAGCATGCACTTGGGTTTTGTCTCTGTCCTCCAGCTGGATAGGACCAATGGAAACTTGAAAAGGCAGGCCTGCTTCAAGTGTCCTCAGTTTCTTTGGTCCTACCCAGCTGGAGGAAGCATTCCGGTCCTCAGGAAGTTTCTAAAATCTCTGTTTTTTTATTTTATGCTATTTATGGGCCAAGTTTGCTGCCTTACTGAGGTCTGGTTATCCTAAGGCCCCCCTGGAGCCTCGTCTCTCATGCTAGCCAGGCAAAGGCTTTTCCTCCAATGTTGCGCCATAGCTGTCTTCTGGTCCATGGCAGACAAGGGAAAGATGCATGACACTAGTCAGAGCAATGCAGCAAGATGTGTTCCATTGCTGGGACACATATCCAGCCGCAGCTACAGCCCATTGGCCAACTCATGCAGGAAGCACCTGCATTTCAAGGATGGAATGCAAACTTTCACAGAGGATATTTAAACCAGATGAGGGACAGCCTGAAAGATTAATGATCTTATTATTAGGGGAAGCTGCCACTTCCAATGTTAAATAATGCCCTGAGTGCCTGCGTAAGGCTACTGGTAATGAAATGCCAGCACAATTCCAATGCAAGATTACCTTCAAGTCCATGTGCAACAAGGAGAACCCCAGAAAAAGAGCTATATCTGAGACAGGTTAGGGCACTTCTTCCCAAATAGAAGAAGACTTTGAAGCTAGCTTAATGGAGTCAGAAGTAGCTTCGGAAGAAGAAGGTGAGATTCCAGAGGATCCTGGATCCTTTATTATACATAAGATTGACACCTTTATTAAAAATCTCAGAAAAATGCTGGGGCTATCAGAGGTGCAAAAGGAAATGGGTATTCTGGACGTGGCTTTTTTGGGAAATAAAAAGGCCTCACCAGTATTTCCTATCCACTTGTCCATTCAGGATCTTGTCAGGAATGAGTGGGGGACTGGTGACAAGATAACTTCAATGCGAAGGAAGTTCAGCAAGATGTATCCTTTTAATGAGGAAGAAGTCGGATCTTGGGTCTCTCTCCCCCAAGATAGATGCCCCCATTGTCTGCCTATCAAAAGAACCACTCTACCTCTAGAAGATGGCACTTCCATCATAGATGCCATGGATAGGAAGATGGGTAATTCTTTAAGAAAGTAATTTTCCATTATGAGGCAAATCTTAAAGCAGCTACAGCTATAGCTTGCATCACACATACTATGAGGATTTGTTTCACTGAGCTGGAAGAAAAGATTGAAACTTCAGAATCCCAGTCTAGGCTCATGAAAAAAGTAGCCACTAAGCCTCCCTGGACATTATCAATCAAGCCATCAAGATCATTGGCCCTATCCATATCTGCTAGGATAGCTCTCTGGCTCAAGTTTTGGGGGAAGACTGTCCTTCTAAGAATAATTTTATTGCTCTGCCCCTTACAGTTCCAGTGTTGTTTTGATACCATCTGGAAGAGATCATATGCAAGGCATCAGGGAGTAAGACCACCCTTCTTCCTCAGGAAAGAAGAGGACGACAATCATCAACAAGATCTTCAGCTAAGTTTCATCCCAGAGATCAATCCTTTTGGGACTCCAGAAGACATAAACAAGGAAAATTGTATGACCAAAGATGGAGGTATCCCTCAGTCCACTAGAGTGAGGTACAGGAAGGATTTTCCTTGCAGAGCCCAATGTATGAAGGAAGCTCTGTGAGATGCAGCTGGTCCCAGCTTCTATCCCAGTTAGGGGCAGACTGGTTGAAGATTCCCAACTTAGATTCTTGGGTCATTCAGACATTGGAACTTGCAGTCTTTAAGTCATCAGTCTGTACACTAAGCAGCTGTAACAGCTCGTACCTTAATTTCAGCATCCTCTGGCAGGGAGCTGCTGAGAGATTAGTTCCAGGAGTGGAGCTCAGGCATCACTTCCCGCGTTCTCTCCTTGCTTGCGGCTGGGTCGTGTCAGGTACCTCCCACGGCCGACCGTGTCCTTTCCCTGTACGACGCGGTGGGTCAGAATGTCACGTGATACGACGCATCTTCCAGTCTGCTGTGTCATTCAGGCGCGCGTCAGTGGGAAGTCAGTGACGCAAGTTTCCTTTTATACCTGTGGCAATGTAGACTCCTCCCTGCTTCTTCCTGGAGGGAGTTAAAATGGCAATGGACAGTCAGTCCAGTCGCCTTTATGTTGGTGTCCAGTGCAGTTCATTAGTTTTACTCTTGATCTCCAGTGTATGACATAGGCTTGTCTGACCATCCAATCTGGTGCTGACCTGTGGCTCTGTCAGACTGTTCCCTCCGTGTTGCCTCCTTATAGTGGACATCCAGTCTGGGGCAGACCTGTGGCTCTGGCTGACTACCCGCTCTGTGTATGACCTAGGCTTGTCTGACCATCCAATCTGGTGCTGACCTGTAGCTCTGTCTGACTATCCTATCCATGTTGCCTCCTTACTAGTGAACATCCATCTGGTGAAGACCTGTGGCTCTGGCTGACTACCATCTATACCAACTGCAGGCAACTGCAGCTCAAGGGCTGTGTAACAATATTAAGGATGAGATTGCTGCCCGTGATTTACCCAACAATTTGAAGGAGCTAATATCGTTTACCATCCTAATTGACACCCGGGTCAGTGAGAGACCTTCGTTTAAGAAGCACCTGTGGAGGCATTCTTCCAGACCAACTTCTCACTTAGCTTGCCCACCCATTCCTCCCTCACCTCCCACACCTCCTGGTCTTGACTTCAGGGGTGGTGAACCGATGCAGGTTGGTGCCACCCGGCTTTCTGTGGAGGAGAGGGCCTTCTGGAGGAGGGAAGGACTTTATTTGTACTGTGGGAGACCTGAACACCTGTTGAAGTCCTGCCCGGTACATCCGGGAAACGATCACACCTAAATTCCTGTCTGGGACAGAACTTGGGTGGTATTTCCCAATCCCCAGAAATTGTGCAGGAGAAACCCATTATCGAGGTGATCCTTGCTTGGGTCAATGAGTCGATCTTGTTTCTGGCATTGTTGGACTCGGGTGCTGCTGGTTACTTTATTGATGCGGAATTTGCGGCCAAGAATTCTATTCCATTGCAGTCTCGCTCTTTTCCATTGGCCGTTGAGGCCATTGATGGTAGACCCTTTCTACCTTCGCACATTACACAGGAAACCTTCCTGTTAACCCTGAGGGTGGGAGCCCTCCATAAGGAAGCCCAGAAGTTTCAAGTGATTAACTCTTGTCATTACGCCATCGTCCTGGGGTTTCCTTGGTTGCAGACACACAACCCCAGGATCGATTGGCGCACTTGTGAAATTTTGTCTTGGACTCCGCAGTGTGACTAGTCTTGTCTCTCTCGTCCTGTGAGACTGGCGTGTGCTAATGCCTCAGGCCTACCTGAGTAGTACTCAACGTTCAGTGATGTATTTAACAAGGTGCAGGCCGGAGCATTACCTCCTAACAGGCCATATGATTGCTTGGTGGAGCTACTGCCTGGTACGACCCCTCCTAAGGGCCGCTTATACCCCCTGTCTGTGGAGGAGAACAGGGCTGTGGAGGAATATGTCTCGGGTGCCCTGGCTAGGGTCATTATTCGAAAATCCTCTTCCCATGGCGCAGGATTTTTTTTTTTTTTTTTTGTGAAAAAGGACGGAGACTTACGTCCGTGCATTGACTTCTTTGGATTGAACAAATTGATGGTTAGGAACGCTTGTCCTATACCTTTGATTACTGAATTATTTGACAGATTAAGGGGGTCCAACATTTTTACTAAACTCAACTTGAGGGCGGCATATAATCTAGTCTGTATGAAGGAGGGCCATGAGTGGAAGACAGCATTTAAAACCCGGCGCAGGCATTACAAGTATTTAGTTATGCCCTTCGGTCTCTGCAATTCTCCTGCTGTCTTCCAGGAATTTATCAATGACGTTTTGGGAGACTTATTACAGAGCTGTGTGGTTGTCTATTTGGACGACATTCTGATTCACTTTCCTACTCTGGTGGTTCATGACGAGGATGTGTCCAAAGTGTTACTCTTGATAAGGGAAAATAATCTCTGTTGCAGATTGGAGAAATGTGAATTCCACAAAACCCAGGTATCCTTTCTGGGGTACATTATCTCTGTTTCCAGGTTGGCAATGGATCCACAGAAATTGCCAGCCATGTTACAGTGGCCTCTTCCTGAGGGACTTGTCTTTACAGAGATTTTTGGGTTTGCTAAATACCGTAAATTCATTAAAAATTTCTTTAGTGGTAAAACCACTAACATACATGACCTGCAAAGGTGCCAAGACCTTGGAATGGTCTCCCAGTGCGTTGCGTGCATTTGAAGACCTCAAGGCAGCATTCACAGCAGTGCCCATTTTGGTTCACCCAAATCCCACCCTCCCCTTTACCCTAGAGGCTGACGCATCTGTAGAAGGAGTTGGAGACCTTTTTTTTATCAGCACTCGGCCCCAGGGAGGCCTTATTTCCTTGTGGCTTTTTCTCTAGTAAACTGTCCAAGGCTGAGAGGGTATATCAGATTGATGACAGAGTTACTGGCTATCCTCCTGGCCCTGAAAAAATGGTGACATCTCCTGGAGGGTACCAGCTCTCCAATCTTGATTCTAACTGACCACAAAAATCTCACGTATTTGTCTGAGGCTAAACTGTTGTTGTCCTTGCAAGCCAGATGGGCTTTGTTCCTGTTCAGTTTCAATTTCGTGGTCTCTTACCTTCCTGGCTGTAAGAATATTAAGGCGGATGCCCTATCACGCCAGTTTTGTAATCTGTCCAAAGAGGAGCCTCCTCCCACACCTATCATTCTGGCTGACCGGATACTTGCTACGATACGAACCTGTATCACCTCTCTGCTGGGAGAGGAAATATTGGCTGCTCAAACATCTGCTACTGTGGAGAAACCCTGTGGGAGGTGCTTCGTACCTGCCCAGTTGATTTGGTCCATTTCCAGACTCTTCTGGTGGCTGAGTCTCAGATCTAACTGTTCTGCTTTTACTGTGGCATGTACGACATGTGCAGAAAATAAATCGCCTCAATATTTGCCTATCATTCTCCTCCAACCAGTGGCCAATGGGGAACATCCTTAGTCACATTTGTCCATTGATTTCATGGTTGACCTTCCGGCATCCAAAGGCTTCACGGTCATTTTGATGCTCATGGATACATTTTCTAAGTAGGCTCACTTTGTACCACTGAAAAGCTTTCCATTCTCACAGGATTTGGCGATTGTGTTCGCTAGAGAGGTTTTTTGGCTCCATGGCATACCCAGGGTTATTGTGTCGGATTGGGGGAGCCAGTTTTGTGTCTTGATTCTGGAGGTGCTTTTGTGCTTAGATGGGGATTCAGCTAGCCACCTTCTCTGCATATCACCCTCAGTCTAATGGTGCGGCAGAGATGTCTAACCATGCCTTGGAAGAATTCCTCCGTTGCTATATTTCCGACCACCACGACAATTGGGCTGCCCTGTTACCTTGGGCGGAGTTTGCCCGGAATTATGCTATTAACTGTTCCTCACTGTTCTTGATCAATTATGGGTTCCAACCCCCTGTCCTTCCTGAGGCTTTCGAAGCACAAGAAATTCCAGCTCTGGATGAGCATTTGAGGGCGTTCCTTTCCTCCCAGGTATGGGTACAGCATACCCATCCGGGGGGGGGGGGGTTTGGCTGTCATCCCGCAATCTTAAACTCCAGGTTCCCCATCTTAAGTTTGCTCCTCAATTCATTGGTCCCTTCCGTGTTCTGCTGCGAATTAACCCTGTGGCTTATGCTCTGGACCTTCCGGCCTCGATGCGAATACACAACGTATTCCATGTCTTTTTGCTCAAACCTCTGATTTGCAACCGGTACACCTCGGCTGTGGTTCGGCCAGCACCCATTAGGGTTGGCGATCATGAGGAGTATGTGGTACAGAGCATTTTGGAAGGCATACATTCCTGAGGAAATCTCCTGGATACCTTCTAATGATGTGCATGCCCCGAGATTGGTGCGTAAATTCCATGTTCATTTCCCTGGGAAACCCAGGACCATGGAGGAGAGGCCTTTAAGGGGGGGATACTGTCACAGCTAGTACCGTAGTTCCAGCGTAGTCTGGCGGGGCACTGCTGAGGGATTCGTTCCGGGAGTGGTACTTGGGCGTTACTTCCCGCATCTCTCCTTGCTTGCGGCCTGGTCATGTCACGTCAGGTAGCTCCCGCTGCTGACTGTGTCCTTTCCCTATACGACGCAGTGGATCAGAATGTCACAGGATACAACCCATCTTCCAGTCCGCTACGTGACTTTCAGGCGCGGGTCAGTGGGAATAATACAAGTTTCCTTTTATTCCTGTGCCAGTTTGGACTCCTCCCTGCCTCTTCCTGGAGAGAGTTAAAAGCGCGATGGACAGTCAGTCCAGTCGCTCTTACACTGGTGTCCAGTGCAGTTCGTTAGTTTTACTCTTGATCTCCAGTGTATGACATAGCCTTGTCTGACCATCCAATCTGGTGCTGACCTCTGGCTCTGTCTGACTATTCCCTCCGTGTTGCCTCTTTAAAGTGAACATGCAATCTGGAGCAGACATGTGGATCTGGGTGATTACCCACTCCGTGTATGACCTAGGCTTGTCTGACCATCCAATCTGGTGCTGACCTGTAGCTCTGTCTATCTTCTCCGTGTTGCCTCCTTAATAGTGAACATCCATCTGGTGCAGACCTGTGGCTCTGGCTGACTACCATCTATACCAACTGCAGGCATGAGTCAGGTATTCTCCTCGTTGCCTTCCTTTGGGGAGATCAGCTTCACTCATACTGACTGCAGGTGTGAGTCAGTGGTCTCTCCCTAGCTCGTTCCTGATAGGAGTTCTCCAGTTCCAGTTTCCGGGTTCCAGCTGAGACTACCATTGGCCTAGCCTAGTCTCTAGCAGTGAGGTCTCTTCTGGGCAGCCTACTATTTCCGATAGTTGTTTCTGGCTTATCTTGTGACCCTCTGCACCTTCCTGTTTACTCTGCCAATAAATATAGATATATATATTCTTATTTTGAATAAAGGTAAATTTGTTATATACCGTACTGACTCCTGATTTATTCCTGGGTAACCGTGACCGCAGCCTGTCTGGCCTCCATAGATCTTCAAGATGTCTACTTCTACTTGTGTAGGTCCCTATCAGGCAGGTACACAGGAGGTTCCTACAGTTTGCCTTCCAGGATCAGCACTTCCAGTTTACAGCCCTCCCTTTCAGGCTGACCTCAGCCCCTTGAGCACTCACCAAAGTTATGGCAGTAGCTTTGGCACCACTGAAAGAAGAAGGAATCCTCATCATTCCATATCTGTACAATATCCATATAGTCTCAAGATCCTCCAGTCAAGCAGCAGAGCATATTTCGAAGGTCCTCCAGCATCTTGACTCTTTGGGGTGCTTAACCCCTTCGCGACACAGGACGTACATGTACGTCCTGTGTGGCTGTCACTTAGTGACAGAGGACGTACATGTACGTCCCGGAAATCCGGCTCCCCACGTGGCTGCACGCCGTTCGGGGACTCCGGATTCTTTTAGAAAAAAAAAAAAAAATGTTAGACGGGCGTTAAGTGACGGCTGCGTCTGCACGCGGCCGTCACTAAGGGGTTAATCAACCTCTTCTTTCCAGAGCATGACTTTCCTGGGAATCCTTTTAAGACTCAGGAAGACCTGGTCTTGCTAACTCCATACAGGATTGCAAAAATAAGGAACGAGACTCTATCGTCAGACTTGCCATATGGCCCAGGATTTCATGGAGCTTCTGGATCTAATGTCCTCCTCTACCCAGATAGTCCTCTTGACAAAGTTTCATCTGAGTACTCCAGCAAAACGTTCTCAGATTTTGGAACTCACTTAGAGCCTTTGAGAAGTTTTGTCTATCTCCTTCCCTCAGTAAGAAGAGACCTGACCTGGTGGCCAAAGCCAATAAATCTGCAGGCAAGAATACCACTACTAGACTCTCAGTGGGAGGTAGTATACACAGATGCCAGTCTCAAGGGATGGGGAGCCACTTGGAAGAAACACTCAGTCCAAGGACTATGGAAAGCAACAGAAAAGGCTCTCCACATAAACGTGTTACAGCTCAAAGCAGTATTTCAGTCTCTAAGACATTTCAGAACCCATCTTCAAAAACCAGTGTTGATATTGTCCGACAACATGGCCACTGTCTCCTACATCAGAAATGGAGGAACAAAGAGCAAGGCTCTTCTAAAGGAGGAAAGCAACATCACAACATGGGCAGAAATCAACCTTGCCTCAATTTCAGCAGCTCACTTGTCCAGGACACTGAACTCAGAGGCAGCCTTCCGAAGCAGAACTCAAGTGGACGCAGGGGAATTGTCCTTAAACCACAGAAGCTTCAATAAGATAATTCAGAAATGGTGAGAGCCTTATATTTGATTGCAACCAGAACGAACAGGCGATGCCAGAGGTATTTTGCCCTTTGGAAGCATCCAATATCCTTGGGACAAGATGCTTTACTGTTCTCCTGGTATTTCTCCCTCACCTACATCTTTCCTCCAATTCTGATCCTGATGCAGGTCCTTATGAAGATACATGTAGCTTGGACAATAGTAAACTGAGGACGCTTGCAGCAGGCCTGCTTTCTGAAGTTTTCCTACTCACTTGTAGGGCGGAGAAAATATCCACTTGCATGCCGTGGAGGGACATAGAAGAAACCCGAATATCTGTGCATTAAATTATCCCCTTTTCAATTTGTAGCTCATCCCATCTGCATACCTACAGCTTCAAAAGTATTCATAAACATCATGGCACCTCTGGCAGCATTTCACATGTCCTTAGGGGTGAACATGACACCTTATCTTGATGACCTATTGATCAAGGCAGTACAGTTGCAAATTTTACAGGATAACCTTCAATTGACAATGTAGAATCTGGATCAGGAATTATTGGGTGGGATCTTCGACACATCCCTTCAGAGAGTGTTTTGCCATTATGCAAAATAATTACATTACAAACCAAAGTCTGCAACGTATTGTCCAGTCCTTACCATTTGGTCAAAATTGTATGCAATTTATAGGGTTGATGGTCTCCACATGGCGACAGTGCTCTTTGCCTAGTTTCATATGAGACTACTGCATCTGAGTATGTTCAAACATTGGATCAATAATAACCATCACCTTCATTGCAAGGTGATTGTCTCGGGACACCCCGCAATCACTTCAGTGGTGGCTGACATTCCAGACATCAGCAGTGGATATCTCCTCTCAAATCTGGATTGGAAGGCAACAATCAATGTTAGTCATTTAGGCTGGCTCAAGATTCAATTACCACTCTGCTCATGGTCTGTTGTCCCCAGCCAAAACAGAACTTTACTTCGATATTCTGGAACTCCAAACAATATTCAATGCTTTATAACATGGACAATCCTCTTAAAGGCACATCCGGTCCAGGTCTAGTCTGACAGTGCCACCACAGTAGTCTATATTAACCATCAAGGAGGCAGCTGGAGCAAAACAACCTGGGCAGAAGTGGCAGATATAAACACTCTAGCTTTATCTGTAGTATACATTGCAGGGATGGACAACTGGGAGAAGGATTATTTCAGCAGACAGACTCTTGATCCAAGAGAGAGGGAATTAAAGCAAGAAGTCTTTAGCACATCATTAGGGACTGCCTGATGATTTCACAACACAAAACTGATAAAATGTTTGCAAAAAATGAGAGACCCAAAAGTGATAGCAGGTAGATGCCATGGCTATTCACAGTACGCCCTAGTGCATGTATTTCCACTGATTGACATGATTCCAAGAAATTCTTCCAAAATCCAGAAAGAATAAACATACACTGCTAATAGCTCCATGCTGGACAAGGACTTCATGGTTCCATCATCTTCAGAGCATGTGCATAGCCAACATTTGGCACCTGCCTCTGCTAGTTGATCTGCTCATATAAGGTCCCATATGATATTCCAATCTATCCAACCTCTCTTTTCCCACCATTCTGGACTTTTTGAAGGTTAGTCTTGATAAAGGATTGAGAGCAAGCTCA
Source organism: Rhinophrynus dorsalis (assembly GCA_037306005.1). NCBI lineage: Eukaryota > Metazoa > Chordata > Amphibia > Anura > Rhinophrynidae > Rhinophrynus > Rhinophrynus dorsalis. The sequence goes on along the minus strand of CM074721.1, from coordinate 360,585,509 downwards.
CTCAAAGTGCAAATCTCTGCATTATATGTTTCATTCCAGAAATGGATTTCCATAACTCCTGAAGTTCAGACATTCCTACAAGGTGTAATTTATATTATCCCTCCTCACAGAGCACCTAACTCATCCATGGAATTTCAATCAGGTGTTGGAAGTTCTACAGCAGCATCCTTTGAACTTCTTTCTTCTGTATCTATCAATTACATACAAAATGTAGAAACAAAGGGCGCCCAATAGAGTAATATAGTATGTTATATTGTAACAGTAAAGTAATACAATGGGTACTCACATACGTCATTGTCAGCAGAATACCAGCTGACAAACATACATTCAGAGGACTGACCCCGTCTCCGTTCGGGTAACTTCGGTATTGGAATGCAGGAAAAAATGTCAAACAAATGGCTCCACTGGTAAAAAGGCTTAACCTGAAGATTCTAACATGTTTCGCAGCTATAAACACCACTTTATCAAAGAAAATAGTCCGGGTTATAAGAAAGGGAGCCAGCAAACCTCACAAATGTAAATACGCTGTCTAGTCCCCCCCCCTCCCCATTTTTTCTTTGTTTTTGCATATGGTGTGACGTTTGGGAGAACAGAACTCTAAGGTGCTGCCCATTGCAAACTGTTTTGGGGCATCTATTTACAATTCCCCAGGAGTCTTTGAGCTACATAAGTAGCTAAGCAGCAACTATTTTTGTGAGTGTAACTCACTTTGGTGTACTGGTGGAGGTTAGAGTGTCGTTTAGATTCAACACAAGGGACGCCTCTTTTGTTTTGTCTCCCTGTTGATCTTCTATATCTTACATGCAAGTTTTTCATACAGATATGACTTCATCTTGGCAAGTGTCAGAACTGGGAGCTTTTTCTTGCAAATCCCCACACACTGTCTTTCATCAGGATAAGTATGAACTAATTCCTCACTTTCAACCAGAAGTCATCTCTTCCTTCCATATCAGTCAGGAACTGATTCTTCACTCCTTGTGTCCTAGACCTCCAAACCACAAGGAGGATCTCCTTCACCCATATCTTAAAGCGGAACTAGCAGTCATAGAAATGTGCCCCCCATTATTTCGAAATTTAAGTTATTCAGATACTCACCGCCAGGATTCTTGAGGAAGAGACATCTGCGTGCTTGGTCTGTATGTCCCTGTCTGTACCTTAAGGTCAATGCAACTCCCGCTAGCCAATCATTGAGGAGACTGGGACAGACAGCGCAGGTGCACAGATGCCACTTGGGCAAGATGTCAGTGCTGTTGTCTGCTGGTGAGTCTCCGAATATCTTAGCTTTCTAAATAATGCCGAACCTAATAAGGACTATCAAAGGATTTATATGCATTTCGCTATAGTAAAAATTAATTGGGGGGCATTTTTGTATGACTGATAGTTCCGCTTTACATACTTTTTGCAAGCAAATTAATCTTTTAGGCAAATGGGTACCATGTTTGTTATCCCTGAAGATGCCAGTAAAGGCAAACCTGCCTCCAAAACCACAATTGCTACGTGGCTTAAATGGATTATTAAGCAGGCCCATCTCCTTAAATCTCACCCAGCTCCATTTTTAAATGACAACCCTTTTCACTCGTTCTTAGTACTTCATGCTTCTTGAAACGTCAAGCTTTTACAGATCAACCTGGCAAAGCAGATGTTTGCTCATCAGTTCATACTGTTACAATATTCTGAAAGGTGTACTTTTTTTTTCAAGATGCCATATTTGGTTGCAAAGTTTTGTAGGCTGCAGTTCTCCCACCCTGTATTTTTTGGGGCCACTTTGAAACATCCCCATTGGATTGGTTCCTGCATCTCTTAATTGATGCTGGAGGAAAGAGTATATTTTACTTACCAATAAATCTTGTTCTCTTAGTCCATTTGAGGGATACAGGGCATCCCACCCTGATAGAACTATGTCTTGTTATTGGGGGAGGGGGGTGCCCTACCATTTTTATTTACTTTTCTTCCCTTAGTCTTCATCTTTGCTTTATGTAAACTAGTTGGCTGTTGGGAGGGCTATAGAGGGCAAAATGTGGAATTAATTACATTGAGTGCCCTGCCTCCTGGGGAGGTTTTGTTATCCCATTGGTTCCTGTATCCCTCAAGTGATCTAAGAGTACAAGATTTATCAGTAAGTCAAAAAAATCCCCTTTTCCATGTCTATAGGTGCCTATACAATTCTGTGTGGCTGCTGGCATGACAAAACCATTACAATGATACATACAGCTCCTGGGATCCCATGTTAGATGGATTAATAAAACACACACTGCTTTATTAAATTAATTCCAAGTACATTACAAGCATTCAAGAATAAACTGATCTGTTTTAGGGTGGAGCCCTTATATGTTTGTGCCAGTTCAGGAAAACTCTTCCCACTCCCCCCTGTGGTTTGTCTGTCGAAATTCACAGACTAGAATTAGAGGGACACCAGCATCTTATAATAAAATAGGGTTGTACAATGAAATATGCTGGATATATTTGTCAATGTTCTTTCTTTGATACAGGGGTTAATATATTTATAAGTATTCCTTTCATAGGGCCTGGTTTGTTTAAAGCTGTAAGGGCCTGAGGTGCTTGCAGCACATTTCAAAACAACATAATGTGCACACCCCCTGGTACTTAGATGATTAAACAGGTTTGATGGTGTCTTAGAATGGAGTGCAGCGAGAGGGCAAGTCTGAATAGAATAGGCTTAAAATATGTGAATTTACATAAATTAACCATAAACCTTCAAACTACGCGTATTAGCAAGTACAGCACTTTTTGTGCTCTTGTGCTTTATAAAAGAACTTCAGCATTTGTACTTTTTTGAACACAGAACAAAGTGGAAGCCCTGTGTAGCGGCTATGTTTACCTTTTTATTTGTTAAATGGTGGTGGGTGTGTAACTGCATTAGCTACATTTACTTTTTACAAGCCACACAAAAAGTAAACTGTGTCCTTGTTGTCTACTCGCATTAGAAACGGGATTAACCCTTTGAGTGCCAGAGAGGTATCTATTGCACTGCAGTGCAATGCATTGGATGTCTTTCCAGCACTCAAAGGATTAAGAATATATAAAAAAAAAAAAAATATATATATATATATATATATATATATATATATATAAAATGCTATTTTGGAGTTGGATTTGATGTATAAATATGTATAATCCTGTTTAATTTTTAAGTGTTATTGTTGCTTTAACTGTGTAAAACTAGACCTGTTGGGTGGGGAAAAGCCACACGCCTACATCCTACTCCTAATCCTTTTTGTGGCAAGGCCCATATTGCTATGAGTGTTTGCAAGAAAATAGTTTCCACTGGCACACATTCAGAATCCTCCTAGACTGAGCCACACTGTCCAACTCATGTCAAGGAAAAATCTAATTGGTGGGTATCCTAAAACACTCCAGCTGTTGTTGGATTAAAATTTTCATCTGTTGTTAATTGGCTGAGGATTGTGGGAGTTGTGTTCCAAAAATTCAGTGGTTTCAGGTTGCTCCACTCTACTTTAAACTTTGAGTGCCAGAGGGATGGGAATTGTTTCTCATTGCGTTGGACAGCCCTCTGGCACTCAGAGTTTTAAAGGCACATTTTCCACAAAAATCATAAAATCCAAAATGTTAGTTTTTCTCTTGATTTGATAGATAAACATAACGTGTAGCAATAGATTCTGACATTCTTCCAGAAGGGCTGCAAGTCATTTTCCTTCTTGGGAATGAAAGGGTTTATTGCACTGAAATCTATTAAAGATTCCTTTCACTGTATGAGAAGTGTTTAAAAAACTGGCAGTACTCGAGTGCTCTGCTGACTTTTGCAATTCTCATGGGCGGCCTAAAGTTTTGGATCCAACAATGACTTCAAACTTCCATTCTCTGCAAAAAAATGTTACCACCTCCAGCTTCCCATCTCCAGTTAGGGAGGGGCTGCTTAGAGTTTCTGAACAACCACTCATACAGTCACTGTGGACTGATAGAGGAGGGAGGGGAGGCAAGTCGGACACAAATCCTCTGTTCATGGATTAACTCGGTTCTAGCTTTTTGAAGGAAAATGGCAAATTAAATCTGTCTGCTCCTCTGAGATCTGCACACACACAAACTCATAGATACATACTCTTACCCTTCTGTTTCAGTATGTCTAAACTATTTTGTTAGCAGACTTTGTATGACTTGTCTTTTCTGTGTCTCCCTATTATGGACTACTAGTGTAAAAGCCTGTGCACACGGGCCAAGGTCCAGGTAATGTTAAGCGGCTGTTACCTCACTGCTCCACGCGATGCAGTCTTGCGTCGCCTCACTCACGCAATGTAGTCATGCGCAGTAGAGACTGTCTGAACATTCGCAGTCTTTACTGCGCGTGATGGCTTCTGACAAACATCCTAGCGAATTATTATATGTTATGTTATTATATGTTGTTGATTTGTAAATTAAATATAATATTGCACTGTTCACAATAACACATTCTTGGAGATATGTCTGCACACAACACACACATGCATGCAACCTTGGTATCTCATACATGCAGATAGGCTATGCACAGTTATACATGCAAGTATCCCTGTACATTGGTACCATAATGCTCCCAAAGGCAATTAAATGCAGAATAAAGGGATTACACATACACCACACATAGGTGGAGATGCATCCACTCAGGCACAGACAATTTGTCATATTTCTCATTACTACATGAGATTATTGCTATGCCAATATGTGCAGACAGAATTCTTTGTGGCTGCCTATCAATGAGAGTCCTGCTCCCACTGACCAAAATATCTAATATTTGTAAATACTGGAAGATTGATCTCCTCCATGTTCACTTAGTGTAAGGAAGAATAAAGGGCTATTTTCACCTCAGTAAATTCATAGCAACTACTGTGACAAATCATAGCGAGTGTTTCTGGGCAAGGTTTTCCAAGGAATAGTGAAATCTCAAGATCAGTTCCAGGGTGTAGATACCAAGGTTGCAGTTTTTATTTTATAGACTAGGAATAAAACTGTTTATGTGTGTCTCGGAGAAGAGAGTTGGGACTTTGATGAAAATTTCCAAATACAAGAAAATCCTATATAATTGCTAAGGAAGTTTGTCAGAAGTCATCATGCGCAGTAGAGCCTGCCCGTGCCGCGGGGGATAAGGAGCGGGGCACTCCATATTCAGACTGGAGTCCTCTCTGCGCACCTTCCTGGGACCAAACATCCCAGGAAGGTGCGCAGAGGAGACTCCGGTCTAAATTCAGAGCGCCCTGCTCCATATCCGCCACAGCACGGGCAGTCTCTACTGAGCATGACTACAGTGGTGGGACTGTGGCCCGTTCAAACTGGCTTTTCAACTAGCATTTAATAAAGAAAAACATAAAAGCAGAGGTACACAACTGCCAGAGGCATAACTAGAACTGCTGCTAGAACCACGCAGTGTGCAGCAGGTTTGTTAACCCTTTGAGTGCCAGAGGGACACTTTCTTGGAAAGGGGCTCACCAATGCTATTCTTATTTTACAGGCTGGCATTGGCTGTGTGTGAGGTCATCGGCACTCAGCCTAAATATGAAACTGGTTTGATTGTAAGTGGTTACAAGATAATGCATAGCCAATAGCAATACCCTTGACAACTGCCATCCTCCATCTTCATTATGGGCTTTTTCATATGGGCAGTTGTGATGCCCGCTCTGCCCTGTGTTTCCCTAGGCTTAGTGATGTTGAAGTGGGCTAGCTATGATTGTCTAACACCCATGTAGGGTAGATGTAGGGTAGAAGTTCATTGGAGGTTGTATTCATATAGCTGGCCTAGAATGAATGGAGTTGTAGTACAGCAACAACTGGAAAGCTTCATGTTCTTCACCCTGCACCTTGAAATTCTGGTTGCCTTTTCCACCTTTTTTTTTTTGGAAAGAAGAAAAAAAAATCTGGCTTTGCCCTGTTTCTCATTGACTCAGTTGCCTCCAGGACCACAAATGAGACCTATTTGCAAAGCACTGTACTGTACTGGACACATCTGCAGGGATGGCTTTACATTGTAGGAAAGGCAGTTTAGGAGCTCTTAGCACTGCCCATGGATACACCCCCACTCCTCATTTGACCAAGCCCCACTTACTGCTGAAGATCTCCCTAGTATCCAAGGGGTTAAATTATAGCCTGTAAATAGATATAAAACTTTTTCAGGAACATTGGGATTGATCTTCCCACAATTCAGAATATGGGTGTGACCAGCACAGCCGAGGCTTCCCTCAAAACTTAGGTCTCTAGGCAGTTCCCTACTCTGTGTTATGTGAAATCCAGCCCTTACTTCCTGGTCCCTAAAGGGTTAATATAAAAGTACAGTGATCAATTAACATCTGCACTTTTATCAAAGGTAGGAAAAGGCAGATTGGGTCAGCCAATATTTGCCATGAAATGCAATAAATCTGTGGCTGGGATTAACAGCTGCATCCTTCTAGGCGCAGAGTATTGGGATGTGGCTCTCCAGGGATGTTGCTTATTCCATTGCACTTTTCTGCCTCATCTGTGATCAGCCCTCACTGGGTGTGTCTGTTCAGGGTATTAACTGGCCTGTGTCCTGTGAGAGTGTGTGGTGCGGGGGGGGGGGGGGGGGCTTTGGGTAGCGTTACACCCCTTCACAGTCAGCCAAGTCTGTGGGCATGTTTCCAAGTCATTCTGGTGCAGTATTGTATGATAGGCCCTCTCTAATTTGTGATAATTTATGCCAGTTTACATGGAAATTTTGAAAAAAACAGAAGAACAGTTTGGCTCTCCTGCCAATTTCCTAATTACTGTAAAACTTTTAGATCGCAATAGATCATCAGTGTTCTTTTTTATTATTCAGGATGTAGCTTTATGTCTACTCAATGCACTTTTAATAGTGTGATCTTCCTTTGTGGTATTAAATGAACCTCCTCCCCCTCAGTTTACTAACTGGAAAGGCACAAAAATCAATCACCTGACAAACTCAGTCACGTCCTCAAGAATTACAGGCAAATATTAACCATTTCAAGAACAGAGGTGTGTAGCATTGTTTTAACCCTTTAAGATGCAGAGGGGGTTTCCCTCTGCAACTTAAAGGGTTGAAACAATGCAAACAATATTTAAATGGAAATTTGCACATGAAAGTGTCTGCTCTTAAGCAGGCACAACTAGTTGCATAGTACAAACTGAAGCAATGATTTGGAGATCTTTGTAGCATGAGAGTTTAATACACCTACTGTATATGATGGTTTATTTATAATTAACCCTATCAGAGTAGACTGAGACATCTTTAAATGGGACAAGTGGGAAAAATGCAAAGTACAAGGCTAGTTTTGTTTTAGTACTGCCCTGAAATATGCATATTTACCATGTCACATCTTAAAGTTGTGGTCTGCTCAGATTACCAAGGCAACTGCATTCATAGTATAGTGAGACTGTGCCATTGCTTCTGTTTTGGGAAGTGTTCACAGTTGTGAACATATAACAAAATAATATTTGTAAGTAACCAAGTAGGGTTGCTACCTTTAAAAATAAATACATACAAAAATACTAGTCATCCTAGCTAGTAGTTAGCATTTGGAAAAAGCTCAATTTGCATGTAAAATACAGATCAGATGGTACCTTTAGTGAAACCCCACTCTTTATTAGTAACTGTAACTCGCATGTGACTAAGTGGCATATGTGTGTGATCCTGTCACTAAAAGCACAACAAAAGAAAATAATTTTATAAGTATGCTTAATGACAGTTTAATTCCCAAATTAGTACAGAAGCCAACTAAAAATTAGGTCTTGCTGGACTAAGTGGTTTCAGACAATTCTGAAATTGTAAAGAATATTCAGTTAAGGGAACATTTGGGCAGCCATGACCCCAGTATAATATCCTTTGAAACTGATTAGGAACACATCAGCTGGGGACCTGTACTCAATTAAAATGAATGAGCCACTGAGTAATTCACCTATGCTTTATCTGTTTGTAGCCCTTGAAGACTGAAATGACACCCGTGAACTAGGGTTTAACTGAACTTTAAAAAGATAATTTTACTATGGTAAAAGAAGTATTGGAGGACATCAAATGGGATGTAATCTTTAAAGATAGCAATGCAGACAAAAGATGGAATTTGTTTGAATCGTTCTTGATACATATACACATCTCTTTATACCACTGGGGAATAAATACAAGCGGAACAAATTAAGATCAATGTGTATGCTTTTATGATCTGTGGCATACTTTGTTGCTAGCTTGAATTTCCAGCACGCCTATGGGATTTACATTATAAAGTCCCATTCTCTTTTTTATCTGAATTAGCCAAGTGTCATATGTGAAAACTGTTTATTGCCCACCTATGACAGTCTGATATGTTTTCCTGTGCTCATGGACATTTAAAAGTAGTTGTGCAGTGCTGAATTTAGGTTATTTACATAATCTGTGCAAGCATCTCCCTGCAAAAATAACACTGGAGGCGGAGGTACAATAGCACACAACATTGCAGTAAGAGAAGTCAGTATAAAATACAAACACATCCCATATTGATGATTATGTACAATAGATGTATGTGGTAATGGCAAGGTTGCCCTGATGATTGCACCAGTATGCTAATTTTGTTTGTGCATATGGCCTTTGGTTCTTCCAGAGCTTCAGGTCAGCAAGCAAGGTCTGTTGAAGGAGGGCCACAGGCCTGTGTTAGCACTATTCAACACTTCTGCATTGAATTAAGCAGCATATTTACTATAGATAGTTTTGTCAGTTAACAAGAACACACCACTGGATTTGTGCTGTGATTAAAGCGGAACTCCCATGGTCATGCAACCAAAGCTCGTATAGTAACCCCCCCCCCCCCCAGGTAACAGGAAAAGGTTAGGCAATACTCTAAAAAGTATTTATAAGTTGTGTAATCTGACCCGGTATCCGTGTATGTAGCGCAATCAGACCGCCGCCATATTGGCGAAAACGTACCACTGCGCATGCTTCAGTTCTCTGTGTGCCTGTCAGTCAAGAAGGTTCTGCCTTCCCACAGCCGTCTTTTTTTTTTTTTTTTTTTTTTTTTTTTTTTTTAAACATTCGAGCGTCCAGAGCTGTGTGATGCAGGACGGATCATTCACCCAGTGGGACGAACTAAGGAGCCATTTGGCTCCATGAAAAACTTGCGCATTGGGACAGACTGTATAAGGTACTATAGTAATTTACTGTTCTTTATAAACACGTTTTTTTTTAAAAACTAACTATACAGTGGTTCTAACCAAGGGAAGACAGATTAATAAACACATAATCATATTGGGGTGGTAGTTCTGCTTTAAATGAGACAAGAAATTCTAGTGATGATGATTTTTCTTTAATGGACTACTTTTAGCATACTACCTAAGGAAAGCCCTCATTGACTTCTCCTCTTAAAAAGTTTGCTTTATATTGGCCATGTGTGGCCTGTTCACACTGCCCCCCTCTGTCGTCGTGGCCATTATTTTGTGGGTTGGCCAAGTTATCTTATACAAAGTAAATATCATTTTCATTGTTTCTGTACCACATGATTGGGGCCTGTCATTCAAAGCTGGTCATGTGCAGCAGAAAGGAATGGCCCCACTCAGAGGTAGCATCATCTTTAATTCATTCTTGTGTAACCTACCACCTCTAGTTGTTGCTGGACTACAGTTCCAAATACCCATAGCTGTTATGACTGGTACCATTCAGACATCATTTAAGGCTGATATACATATAAGCACTCTAGCAATTCTGGAGAAAACCAACTGCCCCATAGGGAGCAAATCAATATTGACATTGAGTTAAATAGGTCTTTTAATACCTTGACTGCTAGAGAGGTCTCCAGTGCATAGCAAAGCAATATGTTGATTTTAGCATTCCGCCTATTTTAAGGTGTCTAAACCATTCTACATTTAAAAGATCTGTTCTTCAAGACCAATATGGAACTTAGGGTTAACATAGTAACATAGTAGATAAGGCTGAAAAAAGACATGCGTCCATCAAGTCCAGACCAGGCCAAAAACACCCCCGTTGATCCAGAGGAAGGCAAAAAAAAAAAAGCCCTCTGGAGCCATTTCCAAACTAGTCCCAAGTGTGTGTGTGTGGAGGGGGGATTATTCCTTCCTGACTCCAACTGGTAGTCAGTTCCCCGGATCAATATCCTATTTGCTTTGAAGCCATCTGTCATAATTGTCAATATTGTTCTGTGCTAGATAGGCATCCATTGCTTTTTTGAATGCAGTTGCATTATCTGCAAGCACAACCTCCCAAGGCAAAGAATTCCATAGCCTTACCTCCATTACTGTAAAGAATCCCTGCCTTTGTTTTAGTCGAAAGCGCCTTTCCTCTAGTCTTATTGGATGACTTTGTGTTCTTAGCTCAGCTCTTTGCATAAATAATTCATTGGATAGTTCTTTGTATTGACCTTGAATGTATTTGAAAATGGTAATCATATCACCCCTTAGACGTCTCTTCTCTAATGTAAACAACCCCAGTTTGGCTAGTCTCTCTTTGTAACTCAGATCCTCCAATCCCTTTATCAGTTTTGTTGCACATCTCTGCACCTTTTCCAGTTCAGTAATGTCTTTTTTTAGAACAGGCGCCCAAAATAGTACTCCATATTCTAGATTAGGCCTAACCAAGGATTTATACAGAGGTAGGATAATATTAGCATCCCTTGCTTCTACACCTCTTTTTATGCAGGCTAGTACTCTATTTGCTCTTGCAGCAGCTGAGTGACTCTGCACACTGCTGTGAAGTCTATCGTCTATCAGTACTCCTAAATCTTTCTCTAATGAGGATTTCCCAAGTTGTCTCCCATTTAGAGTATATGTAGCAAGTTTGTTTCTACAGCCCAAATGCATAACCTTACATTTATCTACATTAAATGTCATCTGCCACTTTTCTGCCCATTCACTTAGTTTATCTAAATCCTTCTGTAGTGAAAAAACATCCAGCTCTGTATGTATTTCCTTACATAGTTTAGTGTCATCAGCAAAGATTGAGATGCTACTTTCATTTCCCCCTTTTAGACCATTAATAAATTAAAAAGCATTGGTCCCAGGACTGAACCCTGCGGCACCCCACTTATAACCTTAGACCAATTTGAAAAAGTTACATTTACAACAACGTTTCCTAATGTTAAGTGAGGGTGCACTAAATGCACCTTACTTGTCATAGTTAATTGGTTCCATGGGAGGGATGTGAATATTAGTCAATATATTGGTCTCTAAGGGCTGTATTCATAAAGTTGAATAGGTGCATTTCTAAAGCAAACCAGCAGCACCATAGGGGGAAATGAACATTCCCATTGATTGAAATGGGTCTTTTAAACCAAAGAATACTAGTAAGATCTCAATGCTCTAGCATTCCGGGTATTAAAAGATCCATTTAAATGAATGTAAACTTATGTCACCTATGCTGCTGTTAGTTTGTACCACAAATGCAATTTAAGTGAATGGCTGGGCCTGTGTTTGGTGGTGGTTCTGGAAACCCTTTATAAACTCCAGCCTATGCTGTCTCTCTGAGCCTTTTTTCCTCCCATATTACAGGACCCACTGCCTTTCAGGATTACAGTGCCTTTAAAAAAGGTTGCATTTGAACATCTCACCAATAATATAATTCTGGAGGACTCTTCTTACCAGGTGGTTTTGTTACTGGTGGCCTCATTGAGATGAAGACAAATATTTCACTTGTTTTGCTCTCTGAGTGCAGTAACATCATAAAATACCAAAGACACAATCTGATTCGTACATTATAAGGGTTTGCTTTAGTGTGGGCTAAAGTGAATCTCTTGTTGCAGTTAATAGGATATATCGCTGCTGTTATCATCCATGTATTTTTTGTTCTTATATGTAGGTGGTGAATCCAGTAAATGCCCAGAACAATAATGATTCCCAGTCTGACACAAAAATGGACACCAGCCAGTTACCAAAAAAGAAGAACCGTTTGGGCAAAGCAAACAACACTGCAACGTGGAAGGCACAAAATAAAGCATGGAGGGTAAAACCCAAAGCACAGAAGAAAGCATGAAATTCACAGACACGAAGATAGTTTCTATCCCTGCCTGAACTCTCTTGGAGACCTTGATTTGTAATGTTAAAGAGTTTGTGTTGTTTTAAACTGCCTTATTCATAGGACATTGCAGTAGGGTTCATCTAAAGTTTATTACGCTTTGGAAGTGAAAAGGGGATAAACTAATACCATTGTGAATCATCAAGTCGGAAACCTTTCTAGCTGCCATGAGTTTTAAAGTTTGTCTGCAATCTTAAGAGACTGTTCTCTACAGATTTCATTGTGAACAAAGGTATGATGAAAATAATCACTGAATGATCAGACCAGTCAATGTGCCCAACAGATATTGGGTAATATTGTTTTTGGGTGGTCCTTTATGTACAGAACCAATGAGGGGTTCTGAAGCTGATAAGCTATTAAGTGCTGTGTGCCGTTGTGGATGGCTAGGATCCCATTCACTTCCAGACTTTGTTATGCATCTAGAAAACCTCAAGGACTTTATTTCTGTGTAAATGTTGAGGATGATGAAAACCTTAATGTTTTGTAAATGTGTATGTCTGATTCAAGTGAAAAGAAATATTAAAGAAACAAATAAGTAGCACAGAGCTAAACAATGATACAAAAGGAACATCCTCCTATACAAATGTTTCTTGTAAGGCTCAGTGGTAAATTACAATTCTGGACTCATACTGGTGAGTTATTAGATTAAATACAGTCAAATACCTAATTTCTTTTAAATCATCTCAACATATCCTAACCCCCAGAGCAGCAACTGAGTGTACTGCACTAGAATAGTGTTTCTCACGCTTTGTCCTCGGGGCACACCATCAGGTCAGCTTTTCAATATCTACTTGGTTAATCACAGGTGAGTAATCAATGGCTCAATCACTGTGATCAATCTTCCTATGCTTAACCCTTTCAGGACCAAAGGTGAGTACAATGCATTCCTTCTCAATGCACTCTGCAATCCTTTGGTCCTCAAGGTGTTTATTGTGGATAGCCTGACAACCTGACCTGTCGTGTGCCTTAAAGACTGGAGCACAGAATCTCTGCACTAAGAGGAAGAGTCTCTGAGGCTGATCCAATGGATTGGATACCTCTTTGGCACCCAGAGGGTTACATTGAGATTGTAATCCCTTGAATTCTAGAGAGACCTCTCTATCATTCAATAGGTTAAATCCCCCATTAAGGGGCAGTTGTTAGACCTGCCAATGAAGCATAGACTGCACTGTCAGCCCTGGTAGACCAATTAAGTAGCAGAAAAGAGACCCCTGGTGATCCCACAAGAAGAGACTGAGGTATCTTAGTTCAGTCTCTGTCCTGCACATCACAATTCCCCCATAGCCAGCATCAGGCTGAACACATTGCACAGAAGGTCTGTGGCCACTACACGTGCAACCCAGGAGTTGGTGGTTGAAAGCCTCAAACTTGGTTATTGCATTCCAGCCAAGGGTTCAGTTTTCTGAGTCTACACATTCCAGCCTTGGGCTTTTTACCTATTCAGCTCCAAGAGGAACAGATCTAATGAAAATTGCTATTTGCTATTTAAATCAATGGTAATTTTAAGGGTGCAGTTGGTTTGCTCCAGAACTTCTCTATTAGTACATCAGCCTCTCTACTCCATCCCTTTACATCATAAATGTAGTTGTGGATGTGCACCAATGACATTTCTTGTTCTTGTGCAGTTCTTTAACACAACACCCCTCCCCACTGAGTGCCAGAGAGGTATCTAATGTACTGCAATGCAGTGGATACCTCTCTGGCAATCCAAGGAGGAAAGAGCCAGAGGGGTGTGCAGCCTGTTGATTCATGGTACATTAGGCCCTTATTCAAGAAGCTAAAGAGGCTCAATTTTTTGGGAAAACCAACTATACCACAGGGAACAAATTAATAATTTCCACTGGTTTACATGGGGCCTTTAGCACCATAAATGCTATGTCTTCAAAAACCCCTTTAAAGGAATCGTTTAATGTTTTTGTATATTTATTATTGTAGGCATTAAAAAAATATTAAGAACTTTGTAAGTCTTATCTCTCAAACCTCTATGGTTTGAGAGATATTCACAACTGAATTTTCCCCCTCCCTGACATCAGCGCTCAAGTTGACAGATTTGGATTCTGGTACGCAGGCTAGCCGGCGGCTCTTCAGCAGAGCTGATATCACGATCTTTAAAAAGAACTACTTCATTGGAACTGTCTACAAAGTGTGCCTGGTTTCTTAGTTGCGAATCTCTCAAACCATAAAGGTTTGAGAGATAAGACTTACATGCCTCTTAATAGTTTTTTTAATGCCTACAATAATAAAGAAACAAAAAAAAAAAAGTATTACTATCGCTTTAAATCAATGGTCATTATTTGTATTTATATCTTATGGTGAATTCCTGAATATGGCCCTGTGTGTTAGTTCCATACCACACCCCTGCACTGGTGTGGGAAAAGTGTACAAGCACCAGGATCAGGGTGGTGCCCATTGCTCATCCACAAAGCATATCAAGGCAACACAGGAACTATGTCAATGAGTGTGTGCTTGTTAAAGCAGATTTAAATATACATGACAATTTCTCTTTAAGCAAGTGTCTCTTAGAATGGTTTCTTTGTTCCAGGAGTTCAGTAATAAATTTGTCCTTCCCATGAAACTGAAGCCAGCCATGCCCCTCGGGAACAGAGCTTTGTTTTATTTTATTTTATGCAAGCTTATAAAAACAGAGTATGTAGAACATATCATCCCTTTACATTTCTTCTGACAGATTCTTCTCTTTTCTACTGTATAAAACTGAAAAGTGATATCTGCCACACAGAGGGGGAGATTCACTAAGGCGTGATAAAGCAGAGATAACTTATCAAGTGATATCACTTCTCCAATTCCTATGTTATTCTATAGAGCCAATGCATTAAGATTTCTGGAACGTTGGAAATCTTAATGCATAGACTCCATACGATAACATAGGAACTGGAGAAGTGATGTCACTGGGGAAGTCATCTCCTCTTTATCACCTCTTCACACTTTAGCACATACCTCCATGGGTAAAAAGTTCATCAAACCAATAAAGCAAGCAATATGGCAGATTGCATTTTCAGGCAAAGATTATATTTAAGGGGTCGTGTTCCATAGAAACAATATTCATTGGCTCTGAGAAGGTAATATGCTAAATGGCTGATTTCAGATTGTGTAAGTTTGTTTCTTTGTAATGTTGGGAAAAAACTATTCATGTAGCAAACTTTCATATATTTTAGCCCTTTGAGTACCCCTCTGGCATTCAAAGGGTTATGGGCTTCAAAAAGATACACAACCTGGAGAACAGTTTGCAGAAACATTTTACCTGTCATGTACAGCTGGGCATAGCACAACACAGGAATGCCAAGTGCTGGTACAATATAACACTTAATAGAAGTTGTTCATAAACTGCCAACATATCACATGATGCCGATGTCTATATTCTTGAATGGTTACAATCTGCAGATAGTAGAAAAACCTGTAATGGTATGTGGGAGGGCCACTAAAAGTGCAGTTCCCATGAGATGTATGGGCCCAGCACAATAATGCCATGAGTTTAGTAATTTGTAGAGAGAGGTGACAGCTACCAAGTTTGTCCCATTTGAGATTAGAGGAATGGCTAAAAACTGGTAAGGTTGTTTCCAGTTTCTTTTGTTACTTTTAGAAAGAGTTAAGTAATGTTTGTCTCTGGTTAGGTTGGGGTTCTATTTGGAAGGAGTTACTATTGTTCCCAGTTTATGTCAGGGCTGTTTGAAAGGTCCAAGTTCAGACTAGGAGAATGTTTGGAAGGAAGTATAGTTTGTCCCAAATTAGATTGGAGTAATATCTGCAAGCCAATGGGGTTGGGGCAATATTTGCAAGATAATATGTATCCTAGTTAAAGTTGGGGTAATATTTAGAATATGATCTCTGTCCTGGTTTGGGGAATATTTAGAAAGGGTAATTCTGGCACTGCTAGACATTAGAGAAATTATATGGAATGGGTAAAACTGGTCCCAGCTCAGGTTGGTGTAAATCTTTGGAATAAAGGGTTTGTATTGTGCATTTCTGTGGGCATTGTGTACCCCTCTGGCACTAAAAGGGTTGAGTACTGTGGATCTTTTGAAGGAAAAGCAGCAAAATTCTGGACTTATTTTTAACCTGTTGGATGTCAGAAATGAATTAAATACATTGGGATTGAATGCATTAGACAAACATATTGTTCATAACACTTTCCATATATATTGCAAATTCTGTTTTTTTTAAAGACTATAGAAAACAAGGGGCCTCCGAACTGGATGTCCATGGTGCTCCAAGTGCCAAGGCACCCTGGCCTCAGGCACAATAAAGCTTAAGGCACCTTATCTGGAATACCTTTATGTACAGGTAGGAAAAAAAAAAAAACTTAAAATGTGAAATACATGCAATGAGAACAAAAAAGCATAATTTGTTCTTGGAAAGGTACCAACCTAAGAACTGCTCAGCCATGTTTGTCAGTCTCTTGTATCATCAAAGAGGAGAAATATCCATCTGCATATTAATCTGGTCCAGCCCACTACATGCCAGGCACATCTCTGCACAAGAAAGTCAGCAAATTCCAGACATTTCAGCTTTGTATGTGCCTAGTCAGTGAGAGAAACGCAAGGTTTTTATGTTATGTTAAGTCGACTACCTGTCACTTTAACCCTTTGAGTGCCATAGGGGTATGCAATGCATTTCTCTGCAGTGTGTTGCATACCTCTCTGGCATCTAAGGATTAAATGCAGGATTTTTATGAAAAACACACACTGCAAGTTTGTATTGATTACTGTGCAGTCCTGCATACTGTCACTTTCTAAGCATCTTACATTTAAGTTATATAGTCACTTTACATTATGTACATCATACAGAGTCTGACAATCTGTTTCTCAAAAAAGAGTGCTTATGTACATCTAGCCATGATACCCTGAAACAAAAACAGACTTTAATTCTAAAGCAAAAAGGATAAGGAGGCTCTCCAAGACATTCCTGACATACTTGAAGACAAGAGACCTCTCAGTGTAGTCATCCTGGTAAAACATTTTCTAAAATAATAAATATAAATGTACTAAGATGAGCTGGAGTAACTCTGGGTTAAACCAGCTGCATCATAGGGGATGAATATACATTTCCATTTTGTTTAAACCCCTTGCTAGAGAGTTTTTCCAACACACTGGGGGATTTTTGTCTTGTGCAATTGAATTGCTCCAGTGCTTGTTAGCACCTCAGCCTGAGAGCCACTGCTTTTCTGTCAGCCAAGCGGCACTTTTGCTAGACAAAGACCATTAAACAAACACATCTAAAAATGTTCCCGGGTTTTACACACAAATATGTTGTACTTCATGTCATTCTCTGTAAAAATTCACTATTTGTTCTGTGAGGCCTAAAATCAAGTCTTATACATTCTCTCAGTTCTGTATTTTTCAAGGTTCCCATTACAACAACAACCTTTATAGGTGTCTCAGAAGTGGTGTTTTATTGTCTGTTAATGGGCCTGACATAATAAATCTGCTTTTCTGAATAGAAAGGTAGTAGGGTTTAATTTCAATACATTAACAGCAGTATCTGTGCACAGTGATGTCTGTCGTAGATAATCGACACCGGTGTTAAACATTGGCCATCAGACCACACCCCCAGTGCAAGATTTACAGATATCCCTGCTTGTTAACAGATGCCTTATCTGTAGCTTAGTCATTGGGCTTGCTGCCCCTGTGCTTAAGGGATATCCTGAACCCTTTGCATGCCAGGGGGGTATCCAATGCATTGCTTTGGTTACCCCTCTGGCACTCAAAGGATTTTAAAACTTGATCTGTTTGTGTGCCATGAGATCTAGAAGAGTCCCTGGTGCAATTTTAGGATTACATTTAGTGATCCGACCTAAGTTGATTACATTTTATAGATGCTTGCTGGAAATACGTTATATTTAACATCATATAACCCGATTTTATTTCTGGTGTTTGTTTTCTTTCAAGGAGATACAGTGGGCCTTGTGCAAAAAGAAAAGGATGCTCAAGCCAGTTGCACCTAAGGGGAGGTGACAATTTCCAAATCTTACATTGATTTAAATGGGACTTTTAACCTGTCAAATGCTAAAGAGGTCACCACACAGTGCTTTCCAATGTGGAGACCTTTCTATCATTCAACAAGTTAAAAGCCCCATAAAAGCTTATGGGAAATTGTTTTTCTGTCCTCAATGTGAATGGTTTACCCCAGAACTACTGCTCTTTAGCGCATAAGGCCCAGTGTTGTCTGCTAAAGGCATCCACTAATTATATGGGATTCATTCCCTCATTATTAGGTATACACAGCCGTAGCACAGGAGTTTTGCAGCAAAATCTCATTAAAGTTAACCTTCAGGAAAATCCAGACCTCGCCTGTTTTTTTTGTTGTTTTTTTTGTGAAAGTCTTAATCTTCATTCTTTGCTCTACTTGTGCCTTTGAATGAGTTAACTGTTTCAGTGCAATGAATTGCTCACTTCACTGACAAGGAAAGGGTTAGCATATTTCCAGATCACTGTAAACCATAAAACAAGGTTTTGTGAGGAGTGTGTTTTGAGATCAAATTCCATGGATTTTACAGCCCCACCCCTTGATATCCCTATGACTCACAGCCAAGATATTTGTGCTGAGTTGCTCCCAGAAAAAACAAGCTGGATAATTTCACCACAATGAGCTGGATTTGTAGCAAGTATTAGGAGTCCTGGGGGAATAAGGACTTAACTGGTTGTTGTGACTGGGACCATTCACCTACACATCCACAATGAACAAACAAGATACAGTTTTGTCTATATCACCCTATGGAGGGAGGTGCATGCACCCCAGTCTGTATCTCCCTACATTGGGCACAGGTAAATAGCAGTTACTGGTCCTACTGCAACCCTGCATACAATATGAGGGATTTAGAAAGCATAAGAAGTAAAATGCAGAATGAGAGAGCTGATCATAACCACAGGACACTGGTCCCAAATATTGTGACTTTCATACTTGTTGTACTACTTCAAGTCCCATGTGATTCTTGCTTAGTTATCTGACCCACCAGTATATAATTTTAGTTACAGATGAGTAAGGAGGTTAACCCCTTAAGGATCCATGACAGCCCTGGCATGTCATGGGTTGGTGAGCCATTAGGATCCATAATGTGCCAGGACTGTCATGGATTTCAGGGTTCCCCGTGCAGCTGCACGCCGTTCAGGGACCTCTGAACCGGGATTGAAGTGGTTAAACCCAATTTAGTTTATTGTGTGTACAAACTGCAAATACCGTAACCCCAAAAACACAAAGGAAGAAAATTAAAACAATCTTTCCTTCATGCATATAAAACTAAAAAGAAGTCTGAATATTGGTATTAAAACAAACTGGGAAAGAAACAATATAAAAGTGTGGTAAGAGATAGAATCACAGTGTATTTAATTAACTGTGTAGGCAATTAATTCACAATTTTCCCTGTCACCTGATAGCTCTATCATGAAGTTCTTCATAGTCTGGTACATATTACTGAGGAGCACATAGCACTTATAACATTAAACTTATGACATTAAACCCAGGTTTAGTGCCTGGATTAGCACCAAAGCCAGGTGTTGGATAATGAGCAAATATTGGATAAGGTTGTGATATCATCCCATAAAAAGGAAGCTAATGAAAAATGCATGCTCTATAGATTTGTGGGATTCATTGCATCCCAGTAATAATCAGTGCAGCCCTGAAGCATGCATGTTTCATAAGCATCCCTTTTTAAAGATCTGGAAACCCTAGTATTAGAGCTAAAGCTTTAGTCCAGGGATGGACAATGTGAAGCCCTCCATCTACTGCCAGACTAGACTGCCCCATCATTTTGTGGGGAATGATGGGGGATGTAGTCTGGCAGCAGCTTTAGTACCCCAAGTTGCCCATCACTGCTTTAGTCTATCTCTGAGTACCACATTTTTGTCCTGCTTCAATAGACTATTCCCTTTGGAATTTATCATCAATGTCTCATTTCTGTTGCAAACTTACAGAACCCTTACTAACACTGCACCCCCCCCCCATTTTATCTTTTGTTTCCAAATACACTCCTACATGCCATCTTCGCTCTTCCCAGTACCACCTTCTCTGTGCAGCTCTGGAATTTGGAGGCTCAGTCCATCAGACTCTGCCCAGCCTTCAGATGCTCCCTGAAAACACAGGGAAGCCCATCACCTACCCCCATGTAAACATTATGAGCAAGACCAGAACAACAGCCTGTCCAACCTTCACTCACTCCCATTCCCTTCACTCTCCTAACTACAAGCCAATCACTATCTCATTGTTCACACAAAGCCTTTTTTTTCCCAAACAGACCCACTACTTAACTGTAAAGCACTTCTTTCTCCCAGCAGTTCATGTGGCAGGTGGCACTTACACCACAAATCACTTTTTATTTTTGTGTCCCACCTTCCTTCATCCAGACTGTTAGCTCTCACAAGCCACATGTACTGTTTTATATCTCTGGAAGCAGGGCTCAAAATTTCCACTCACCACTAGCCAATGGCGAGCGAAAATTTAGCCCTGGCGAGGGGAAATTCAGCCCTGGTGGGTATGTTATGGCTTGCAGTGGCAAGTAACTTTTCAGGTCTGGCTAGTAGCAAAGGACTTCAATATATAAGCTTAGAATGCAAATCATAAAGAGAGGTGAGTCAATGATAAAAGTACACATATACAAAAAATCATAGCAACTTACTTTCACACTCAGGATCTCCTTGAGTGTGAGAGGAATGAATTGTTGAGTGCTGTTGGTCTATGAACAATTGTTGCATTTTATATTAAGAACTGCATTAACCATAATAAAGCCTAAATAATAACTATCGTGGAAAACAAGAGCCCCCACCCCTTGGCTAAGTTCGCACCAAGACTAAGTTAGCTGAAAACATGTTCAATGAATTAGCCAACCAGAGTTATATCACCAGAAAGGCAAACAGGGATCTCCCTACTCCCTAGATAGTGTTGGTACAGTGTTTAGATCTCTGTCTCTCAAATTTCTAGCATCCATCCAAGTATGCACTAGTGTATAGATGTCTTTAGGTTTCCCTAGGTAAGGTTTTTATGAAAGGTTCCCACTCTAACAGAAAAGTGTCAGATGACATTTAATTTAGATACATATAAGGTTATGCATTTGGGCTGTAGAAACAAACATGCTACATGTATACTAAATGGGGAAACTACTTGGAGAATCCTCATTAGTGAAGGATTTGCCAGCAGTGTGCAGTCACTCAGCTGCTGCAAGAGCAAATAGGGTACTAGCCTGTATTAAAAGGGGTATAGATGCAATGGATGCAAAATAGGATTTTAGTCTTACCTGTTAAATCCTTTTCACTTAGTCCATACAGGTCACTGGTACTTCTGGGAGGCGATTCGCCCCTTTAATAGGCAGGAACAATTATGCAAATGATTGCAGGGGGCGGAGCCTCCCCTCCTACTTAAGCCACCTTCAGGCCAGAGCCACTAGATTGATTTGAGACCCTAAAACTGACCCCAGGTAAGCAAGAAGAAAGACTCCTGTGAGCATGCCCCAAAGGTCTCCCACTGAATGCCACAGGAGAGCCAGGTCTGGTCCCTTGACAGGGTGGGAGACCAGTGACCTGTATGGACTAAGTGAAAAGGATTTAACAGGTAAGACTAAAATCCTATTTTCACTGTCGTCCAATACAGGTCTCTGGTACTTCTGGGATGTACAAACATTGAGCTGATCCAGAGGTGGGAAAAAGGCAAGGACCAGAACAAGGCCCAAGTCATTAAAACTGCTATGAACCAGTTAATTACATAGCCCAAACTGTAAGTGTCAACGGACACCAATCAAGGGAACAATCCCTGAACTAACACAGCACACAGAACTAGAGCCAACAGGGCTCAACAGTAAGGAAGCACTAAGGATCACAGAGCGGAAGACCTACACAGGCAAAACTGCCTCCAGGACCTTCCTTCCAAAACTGGCATCAGCCGAAGCCAGTACATCAACTCGATAGTGCTTAGAAAAAGTGTGCACAGAGGACCAAGTGGCCGCTCTGCACAGTTGATCAGCAGAAGCCTGATTCTTGTAGGCCCAAGAAGCCCCAATAGATCTGGTGGAATGGGCAGTCACCCGGAAGGGAACGTGCTTATTCCGCAACTTATAGGCTACACGGATAGTAGCCTTAATCCAAGAGGCAATGGTAACTTTGGAAGCCGGTCTCCCTGCCCTAGGCCCCTCAGGAATGACGAATAGAGCGTCAGACTTCCTGATAGACTCGGTGCGATGAACATAAAACTTGAGGCAACGCACCACATCCAACAAATGGAGATCTCGTTCCTTGTCAGATGAAGGATTAGGGCAGAAAGAGGGAACCACAATCTCCTGATGTGAAACTCGGACACAACCTTGGGTAAGAATTCCTTGGTAGTGCGAAGCACAGCCTTATCCTTGTGGAACACCAGGTAAGGAGGTTTACAAGACAGAGCTTGTAACTCTGCTACCCGGCAAACTGAAACAATAGCCAAAAGGAAGGCCATCTTCCACGTCAAGAGACGTAATGGAATGGAAGCCAAGGATTCAAACGGGGGGCGCTGGAGAACTCCCAGCACCAAATTGAGGTCCCACTGGGGAGCAGGACTCTTGAAGGCAGGCCGAACATGAGTCACACCTTGGAAGAAAACTTTCACATCAGGAAGGATAGCAATCCTTTCCTGGAAAAACACAGACAAGGCAGAAGTCTGAACTTTGAGGGAACTCAAACTGAGCCCCTTATCAACACCGTCCTGCAAGAAGGACAGGACAGTGGGAAGATGAAAATCAAGGGATAATTTCTTCTCAGAGCACCATGCAACGAAGGTTGACCATATGCAATGATAGATCTTGGAGGACACAGGCTTACGAGCACTGAGCATAGTCGACACCACAGAAGGAGAAAATCCTTTCTTTGCTAGAATCGAGGATTCAACTGCCATGCCATCAAATGGAGAGAGTGAACATCCTCCTTCCACAGATATCCCTGAAGAAGTAGGTCCGGACGGGCAGGAAGTGGGAACGGATCCGCCACTGACATGGCCATCAACTCCGGATACCAGGACTGGCGAGGCCAGTTTGGAGCGATCAGGATAACAGGACAACGCTCCTGCTTCAGTTTCTGGATGACTCGGATCAATAGAGGAAGAGGAGGAAAGATGTAAGCCAGAGAAAAATCCCAAGGAATCGATAAGGCATCCCCTGCCAGAGCAAGGGAGTCCCTCCGCCGGGAGCAAAACACCGGAACCTTCCTGTTGTGTCTGGAGGCCATCAGGTCCACCTCCGGCATCCCCCACCTCTGGGTGAGCAAGAGAAACACCTCTGGATGAAGAGCTCATTCTCCGCTGTCGACGGAATGACGACTGAGGAAGTCTGCCATGACGTTGTCCACGCCTGGAATATGAACTGCAGAGATGACAGGCACGTGATCTTCTGCCCAAGACAAAATGTCCTTGACCTCCAACCAGGCGGTGCCGCTTCTTGTGCCGCCTTGCCTGTTGATGTAAGCCACCGCAGTGGCGTTGTCGGACTCCACTCTGATCGGAAGACCGGTCAGTTGAGATTCCCAGTAACTCAGGGCAAGCCGGATGGCACGTAGTTCCAGAACATTGATGGAGAGAAGAGATTCCTCCAGACCCCATTTCCCCTGAGCACTGAAGCGACCCAACACAGCACCCCAGCCCCGAAGGCTGGCATCCCTTGTGATTGTGGTCCAACAAGGAACTTGAAAGGATCTCCCTTTCAGGAGATGTGAGAGATCCAACCACCAGTGCAGACTCGATTCCACATGAGGAGGTAGAGAGACTGACAGATGCTGATGATCTGGATGATTCTTGCACGTCTGGATCACAAATCTCTGAAGTTCCCTGGAGTGGGCCATGGCAAATGGTACCGCTTCGATCGTGGAAATGAACTTCCCCACCAGAGACGTCAACTTCGTTACCGGCACTAAGTCCAGTTCCAGAATCCCCGCCACACGGATGGCTATCTGATGAGCCACATCCTCCGGCAGAAACACCATGCATTGGCGAGTGTCGAACAGGAGACCCAGGAACAGAAGCCTCTGAGATGGGACCAAGTCCGACTTGTCCAGATTTAGGATCCAGCCATGGCGGGTCAGAGTGTGAATACACCTCTGCAGCTGCTGGTGAAGAAGCTCCGCCGAGGAAGCTTTGAGGAGGAGATCGTCCATGTAGGGGGTCACCCTGACCCCGTCCTGATGAAGCACAGCTATCAAGGAACCCAACACCCTCTGGAAGACCTGAGGAGCTGAAGTCAGCCCAAAGGGAAGAGCTGAAAACTGAAAGTGTCCCCTGTGGCAGGCAATCCTGAGATACCGCCTGCTCTCTGGACGAATAGGGATGTGAAGATAAGCATCCTGAAGGTCCAGGGAGGCAAGGAACTCCCCTGGAGACATTGCTGCAATCACAGAGCGCAGGGACTCCTGGCGGAAGTGGGAAGTCACCACATAGGCATTGAGATCTTTGAGATCCAAAATAGGACAAGCCCCTCCGTCCTTTTTGGCCACCACAAACAGGCTGGAATAAAATCCTGAACCTGTGTCCTCCGGAGGAACCACTTCCAGGACCTCTTTGTCCAAGAGATCCTGAATAGCGTCGTCGAACAGACGTCTTTTTGTGGGTTCCTGAGAAGGACGAGTAAAATGGAACCGAAAAGGAGGAAGGGAGGAGAAAGGGATCCTGTATCCCTCTGACACCACCTGAAGAACCCATGGGTCCGCCACTGACTACTCCCAAGTCCGGCGAAAGATGCGGAGACGTCCACCTACAGCCGGATGCGGACCCAGGTTCGGCGAGTCATGCCGAAGCAGTCTTGGAGGTCTTGGCCTTGGGGGCCACTTTGGGCTTCCAGGACTGTTTGGGCTTGGAGGAGGAGCGCGTAGCGGGAGGACCCGTTTGGGCCGAGGAGCGTGTCTCAGTCTGAAAGGAACGAAAGGACCGATTGCGTTTGGCTGGAAACTTTTTCTTAAAGACTGAGGGTAGAAGAGTACTTTTACCGCCAGTAGCCTCACTGATCATTTCTTTGAGTTCAGACCCAAATAGCAAATTCCCCTGAAAGGGCAAGGAAAGCAAGGCTTTCTTAGAGCCTGTATCAGCAGACCAAATTTTCAGCCAAAGGGCACGTCTGGCCACCACAGAAGCAGTGGAGGCCCTCTCCATCATGCGTACAGCATCAAAGGCAGCGTCAGCAACATAATTCTGAGCTTCAGTGATATTAGCAAGAAGCTGCAACTGTTCAGATACTGGTGCATCCTGGTGAACTGCGTCAGTCAGTCATTCAGTCCAGGCCGCAATGGCTCTATTAACCCACGCCACTGCAAAGGTTGGACGCATGGCAGTGCCAATGGAGGCAAAAATAGACTTAAGAGAAAGCTCTAGCTTTTTATCCGTCCAATCCTGCAGGGCAGAGGCATCAGAGACAGCCAAGGCGGTAGACTTGGATAGTCTGGAAACAGGAGCATCCACCTTGGGGGGATGAACCCATTTTGCCAGCTCAGGAAAAGGGTACAGTTTAGCAAACTTTTTGGAGACAGAGGAGGATCTATCAGGATTCTTCCATGCCTCAGAGACTAGACGGGCCAAGGTAGGGTTAGTTGGAAAACAAACAACAGGCTTAGATGGTTTCTTTTGAAAAACGTCAGTAGGATCATAAGTGGATTCCTGAGTCAGAGGAAGGTTGAGCGTATTCAGTACAGCTCTAATCAGACCCTCAGCCGAGACTTCAGGGTCACATTCATAAGGGTCCCCAATGGACCTGTTAGACTCAATAACAGTGCGTTCCTCAGCATCAGAATCCTGCAAGAGTTCTTCCTCAGAAGAATCAGACACATCAGGAGCACCCTGTGGCTTAGGCAGGGAGGTCCTGATTGTAGCGGGGGTCTGCCAGACCTGGAGAGCCCCCTGTACCTGAGAGGGAAAGAGTTGAAGAGTGGATCTGAGATCCCTAGTGGCAGCTTTAAACTCCCTCACCCAAGATAGCTCAATAGCATGGCTGGGAAGCCCAGGGTTGCTATCTTGACCAGTGCAGTTAGGGCATAGATCCCCCACATTATCACTAGATAGCCCAGTGTGACAAGAGGAGCAAAACGCCATGGGGGGAGCAGACCCCCCATCCTCCTTTGACTTGGGTCTAGCCCCTAGCTCCAGTGAAGTAGACATGCTCACAGCGTCAATATACCCCACTTTAAACTCTATCACCCAGTAAAAGTGTGGAAGATTAAAGTTTCACCCCAGAAATGCCTAAATTTGGACTTATCTGGCCAGCGAAGGGTTAATCTGTTGACGGGAGAGAAGGCTCGGTCCCTGCGTAGTGTACTCGCTGAGGAGCACAAAATGGCGGCCGTCAGGATAGCCAATCAGAAACGAGCGCGAACCGGGCGCTCATGGTAGTTTTCCCCATACAAGTACCCCAAACAGTGCCCGAAGCCCCCCTGAACACCCCACACTAATAAAATACACACCGGATGATAGAGCAAGAGCCTAACATTAAAATGAGCCCTCTCTGGAGTTGCTGTGACAAGCGGTTCCAGAGATATGTCCCACACTGTGAAATCTCATAGAGAGTAAAGGAGCCATAGCGTCTCAGCGGGAAAAGCAGCGCTTAAAGGCGCGGAACACCAATTTTAATAAAGTTTAACAAAACATTAAAAAGTGCCCAAACATACATAAAACACATAAATAAACACTGTTCAAGGCTCCAAACCCAGAGAATACCACAGAAACTGCATTAAAACATTGAATGCAAATAAAAACACCCTATGAGTGCTGGAGTGCGAAGCAAACTCCCAAATACAAGCCCAGCAAAGGGACACTGTGGGGACAAGTGGACCTTCAGCACTTAATGGGTGGCTCACCTTTCCTGCAGGACTTCTGTCTTCAGGTGACCATGATGAAGTGGGAATAGACCAGAGGTAAATTCCCCAGTAGGGAAGCTGCTTAACACAAGCTGTTCCCTCTTCAGGGCATAAGGTCCACAGAAAATCCCTGGAAGCTGCACCAGCCACTTTAAAGAGGGCAATTCACAGCCATGGTCACCCTCCTAATGGTGGTATTCCATATTTGAATAAAAAATAACAAAATACTAATTTGAATGCATAGATGTTCTCTACCTGGTGTGCACAGCACCCAGGAACAAATCAATCTGGTGGCTCTGGCCTGAAGGTGGCTTAAGTAGGAGGGGAGGCTCCGCCCCCTGCAATCATTTGCATAATTGTTCCTGCCTATTAAAGGGGCGAATCACCTCCCAGAAGTACCAGTGACCTGTATTGGACGACAGTGAAATATAATTCATCCTGTATATAAATCCTTGGTAAGGCCTCATCTAGAATACTGAGTACAGTTTTTGGCACCAGTTCTTGCAGAACTGATAAAGGGATTGGAGGAACTGAGTTTTAAAGAGCCAAACTGTGTTTGATTACATTAGAGAAGAGACGTCTAAGGCAGTGGTTCTCAACTCCTGCCCTCAGGACCCACTAACAGGCCAGGATTTAGGGATTACTCTGCTAGAGCACAGGTGTGGTGATCAGAGGCTCATTCACATTGATTAACTCACCTGTGTTCTCACAAGGAAATCATCAAATCCTAGCCTGTTAGTGGGTCCTGAGGACAGGAGTTGAGAACCACTGGTCTAAGGGGTGATATGATTACCTTTTACAAATATATTCAAGGTCAATACGAAGAACTCTCCTAAGAACAATTTACTTAAAGGGATAGTAATATTTCGTTTTATCTTTATTTTATTTTGTAGGCATTAAAAAAAACATGAAGAACGATATAAGTCTTATTTCTCAAACCTTTATGGTTTGAGAGATATTCACAAGCAAAGTTTTCCCTCCCGCCCCTTTTACCTAGTGTAAGCCATTTCTTCTCAGATGTGGAATCTGGTTGTAAGACCAGACAGATAACAGCAGGGGAAAATCTTCTTTCTATGAAAACCCTGCCCCCCGTGACAAGTTTTTCAGGTTTTTCCCTTATCTTAATTGAAGATTGTCCCTCTCTGCAGTCTACCTGGGCACCCCCCTGCTGATCTGGGTGAACCGTGTTACATCAGTAAAATGGGCGGGTGGGGGAGACTTTGTCATTGAATTACTCTTGAACTACAACTCTGACAGAATTGAAACAACACTCTCCAAAGTCCAAATACTATGATGATTAATTAGAGCTGCTTTTATTGTGAAACATTACTATCCCTTTAAAGAGCTGAGCTAAGAACAAGAAGTCATCCATTAAGACTGGAGAAAAGGTCCTTTCTGCTAAAACAAAGACTTTTTTTTTTTCCTTCAACAAGGGCAGTAAAGTTATGTAATTCTTTGCCTCAGGATGTTGTGCTTGCAGGTACTGTAACTGCTTTCATAAACGTAACGGATACCTATCCAGCACAAAACAATATTCAGAATTATGACAGTTGGCTTTAAAGCAGATAGGATGTTGATACAGGGAAATATCTCACTGCCATTTGGAAGGAATCATTTCTCTGTCGTCCAATACAGGTTACTGTTAACTCTGGGTAGGTGATCTGCCCCTTTAAGTAGACAGGAACAATTCTAGAATTGATTGCAGGGGTGGAGCCTACCTTCCCTCCTTGTCTGCAGCTAGCCACCCACTTCAGAATGATTTTTTCCTTGGTGAAGATGACAGACAAGTGAACAGTTCTGCTATAGCTTTAGAAGTTTTTTCTGTCGTCCAATACAGGTTACTAGTAACTCTGGGAGGCGATCCGCCACTTAGTAGGCAGGAACAAATTCTCAAAGTGTATGCAGGGGGTGGAGCCTCCCTTCCCTCTCTGGCTGCAGCTAGCCAATCAGCTCCAGAAAGATTTGTTCCTCGGTGAAGACAACATCAGGCTGGGAACTGTTCTGCTATAGTTTTAGAATCTTTTTTATTTTTCTGTTAGATATGGAATTCCACCATTAGGCGCATTACCATGACTGACAAATGCCCTTAGATGTGGCTAGCTCAGTGTCCAGGTGCTTTTTTGTGGACCTTAAGCTCTGAGGGGGAAAATCTTGATTTCAAGTGCTTCCACAGGAGTTATCCACTGAGGTAATCCTTGCCCCATGGTAATCTGAAGACAGAAAATCTGCAAGAAAGGTGAGCTAACCTTTGAGTGCTGCAGGTCCACTTGTCCCACAGTGCCCCTCCGCACAAGGGTGTATTTATGGAGTTCCTACTGCACACTCCTTCAGTCATTGGGTATATCTGTATGTCTGTTTGGAGCAGGTTTATGGTAACTTAACCATATAACTGCTGGTTTTACACTTTTTTGGGGGGTTTATTGCACTTTTCCTACTGGATTAGTGTTTTCTGGGTATCCTCACATGTTCTGTGGATGTTTTACACTTTTTTATGTTTTACTTTAATATTTGTAAAAATTGAGTACTGCGCCTTACCGCATAGACGCCATTGCTCTATTCACTTCTATGGAACCAGACTGTTTGGGACGTATCTTTGCAACCAATTAACATAGCGACTTCAGAGATGGCTCATTTTACTTGTCTACCCTTGCTCTATCATCCGGTTGATGTTTCAAGTGTGTTGGGGGACTCAGGGGGCTTCAGGCACTGTTTTAGGGTACTTTTTGGGAAAACTACATTTCCCATGAGCACTTGCTTCGCGCCCTTGTTTCTGAGTGGCTCCCGCCGCGGCAGCCATTTTGTGAGCATTTCTAGGCGAGTATCCTACGCAGGGCTTGGACTCTCCTTCTCTCCTCTGCAGATTATTGTACAGTTGTGTATTTTGACACTGTTAGAATGTGTATACCACTGGAGCTTGGGGCTAGACCTAAGACTAAGGAGGCTGGGGTCTCTGTATCCCCCATTGTGCACTGCTCTTCCTGTCACTCAGGGCTACCTAGAGAATATTCAGGTCACTTATGCCCAGCATGTTCTGATGTCCCTGACACCATTCCAAGGACCTCCAGCCATGCTATAGAGCCAGCTTGGGTGTAAGAGTTTAAGGCCGCGACTAGGGACCTTAGGTCCACATTACAACTCTTTCCATCCCAAATACAGGGGGCCTTTCAGGCTTGGCAGGCCCCCTCCTCCGTCAGGTCTTCCCTGCCAAAACCTCTGGGAGTACCTGATGTTTCAGATTCCTCTGAGGAGGAACTGCTGTTGAACTCAGATGTTGAGGAATGTTTTGTATTAGAGTCATCTCAGTTTCTTGGGGATCCCTTTGAAGCTGATCCTGAACCCTCCGCTGAGGGCCTAATCAGGACTTTCTTAACTACTCTTAACATTCCCCTAGTTCAAGAGGTCCCTTCTGATCCCTCTGACATATTCCAGGAGCCTGCTAAGCCCCTTACATACTTTCCACCTAACCCCACTCTTGACCGCCTTGTGTCTGAAGAGTGGAAATCTCCTGACTAGAAAGCGTCTGTTTCCAGGAAATTTGCTAAGCTTTATCCCTTTTCAGAGGCTGCGCTTGCTCAGTGGGTTCATCCACCTAAAGTGGGTGCCCCTATTTCCAGGCTATCCAGATCTACTGCGTTATCAGTCTCTGATGCCTCTGCTCTGAAGGACTGGACTGATAAGAAGCTTGAGGTTTCCCTCAAGTCTATTTTTGCCACTGCTGGTTCTGGTATGTGTCCAGCATTTGCTGCTGCGTGGGTGAACCGGGCCATTGCGGTCTGGACTGAGCAGCTCATCAAGGCTGTCTGTCAGGATGCTCCTGTTTCAGATAAGTTGCTTCTCCTTGCCAACATTTCTGAGGCACAACACTATGTTTCTGCCGCATGATGGCTAGGGTTTCCACCATGTCTGTGGTGGCCAGGTGAGCTCTTTGGTTCAAGATTTGGTCGGCTGACACAGCTTCTAAGAAAGTCTTGCTTTCCCTGCCTTTTCAGGGTACCTCTTTGTTAGGGCCAGATCTGAAGGATATGATCAGTGAAGCCACTGGGGATAAGAGTACTCTTCTACCCTTGGTCCCTAAGAAAAAGTTGCCGCTTAAGCGTAACCGGCTTTTTCGTTCCTTCCAGAATGAGACACGTTCGGCGAACCAAACGGTTCCCTCAGCTCCGCTTACCTTCTCCAAGCCCAAACAACAGTGGAAGCCCAAGTTCTCCTCCAAGCCCAAGGCTTCCAAGACTTATTCAGCATGACTCGCCTAACCCAGGTCCGCAGTTCACTGTGGTGGTCATCTGCAACACTATCACAGTGTTTGGGAGGAGTCTGTGGCGGACCCATGGGTTTTACAGGTGGTGAAGGAAGGGTACAAGATCCCTTTCATTTCTCTTCCTCCTTTTACTTTTGTCTTTCTCATACTCCTCAGGGTACAGAGACAAAGATGTTCTGGAGACAGTGCCCTTCCAGGACAGGGGTTCGGGGTTCTACTCAAACCTCTTTGTAGTCACCAAAAAGGAAGGCAGCTGTCGCCCTATTTTAGACTTGAAAGACCTCAATTCCTTTGTGACACAGACTCATTATCGCCAGGAGTCTTTGCACACAGTGATTGCTGCCATGTCCCTGGGAGAATTAATCGCTTCTTTGGATCCGCAGGACCCGTATTTGCACATTGCCATTCATCCAGAGAGCAGACAGTACCTCCGGTTTGCCTGCGACAGGGAACATTTTCAGTTCTTAGCCCTTCCATTTGGGCTGACGACGGCTCCGCAGGTTTTCAACCATGTCCTTGGCACCTTGATATCTGTTCTCCACCAGAACATCATCAGGGTAACTCCATACATGGATGACTTGCTTCTGAAGGCCACCTCTGCGGATCTCCTTCTTCAGCAGGTTCAGAACTGGATTCAGGCTCTCACCCATCACAGGTGGATCACCAACTTGGACAAGTCAGATTTTATTCCATCCCAGCGTCTGGTCTTTCTGGACCTTCTCTTTGACACTCAGAAGAACATGGTCTTCCTCACAGACGAGGTGGCTCACTAGATCGCTCACAGGGTTTCAGCGATTCTGTCTCAGGATTCAGTTCCACTCCAGAAGCTGTCACCTCTAGTGGGGAAATTCATTTCCACCATAGAAGCGGTTCTGTTTGCCATGGCACACACCAAAGAACTCCAGAGGATCCACAGGATCTTCGGAAGTCATTTGTCTCCCTTCCTCTTCATATGGAGCTGAGCTTGTCATGGTGGCTCGACCTCTCCAACCTGCTGAAGGGCAAGTCCTTTTTGGTGACCTTTTGGACCAAAGTGATGACGGATGCCAGTTTCTCCAGCTGGGGTGTGGTCCTGGAGAGCCTGAGCGTTCAGGGTCGGTGGTCTCTGGAGGAGTATCTTGTTCTGATCAACATTCTGGAGCTTCGGGTGATATTTCATGCCCTGAGACATTGGACTTCTCAGTTAGAAGACTGTCCAGTACAAGTGGAGTCCGACAACTCCACGGGCCGTGGCGTACATCAACAAACAAAGCGGAACAAGAAGTCTCACTGCTTGGTTAGAGGTCATGGCTATTTTGTCCTGGGCAGAAGATCACGTGCCAACTATATCCACAGTGCAGAGTCCAGGAGTAGACAACGTCATGGCGGACTTCCTCAGTCGACACACAGTGGACAACGAAGAGTGGGAGTTGCATCCGCAGGTGTTTCAACCTTACATCGACCTGATGGTGATGAGACACAACAGGAAGGTTCCATTGTTTTGCTCTCGGTGGCGAGGCCCTCTGGCTCTAGCGGTGGATGCAATGTCCATTCCTTGGACCTTTCCTCTGGTTTACATCTTTCCTCCCCTTCCCATGTTGCACAGAGCGTTATGGAAGCTATGATTGGAGTGTTGCACAGTCATTCTGATTGCTCCATACTGGCCTCGCCAGTCTTGGTTTCCGGAGCTTGTTGTCCTGTCAGTAGCTGAGCCCTTTCGGCTCCCCGACCGTCTGGATCTTCTTCTACAGGATTACCTGTGGAAGGAGGATGTGCATCGGCTAGCTTTGACGGCTTCGAAATTGAATCCTCAATATTGAAGAAGAAGGGCTTCTCTTCTGGTGTGGTAACCACTATGCTTAGTGCCCGCAAGCCTGTTTTTTAGATCTACCATCGTGTCTGGTCGACTTTTCTGTCCTGGTGTGCTGACAGGGACCTGTCTCAGGACTTTGACTTACCTACGGTCCTGGCCTTTTTTGCAGGATGGTGTGGATAAGGGCCTCAGTTTGAGTTCCCTTAAGGTTCAGACTTATGCACTTTCTGTTTTCTTTCAGAGGTGCATTGCCATCCTTCCTGATGTCAAAGTGTTCTTTCAGGGCGTTGCTCATACTCATCCTGTTTTCAAGTCTCCCACTCCTCAGTGGGATCTTAATTTGGTTTTGGGTATCCTTCAGCGCCCTCCCTTTGAGTCCTTGGCTACTATTCCTCTGCCTCTGTTCACGTGGAAAATGACTTTTCTCTTGGCAATTGTGTCTGTTCGCCATGTCGCGGAGTTACATGTTCTGTCCTGTAAACCACCTCATGTGGTGTTTTACAAGGACAAGGCGGTGCTTCGCACTTCTAAGGAGTTTCTACCGAAGGTGGTCTCTGAATTCCACATCAATCAGGAGATTGTGGTACCCTCTTTCTGCCCTAACCCCACCTCTGACAAGGAGAGGGATCTCCACTTGTTAGACGTGGTGCATTCTCTCAAGTTTTATGTGCATCACGCTGAGCCTATCAGGACATCTGACACTCTGTTCGTCATTCCTGAGGGTCCTAGGGCAGGAAGACCTGCATCCAAAGTGACTATTGCCTCTTGGATCAAGTCCACTATCCGCAAGGCTTATGAGTTGAGGAAGAAGCCTGGTCCTTTCAGGGTCACGGCTCATTCTACTCATTCTATTAGGGCCTCTTGGACTTGTAAGAATCAGGCCTCCGCTGATCAGCTATGCAAGGCGGTCACTTGGTCGTCTGTGCACATTTTCTTGAAGCATTACCGTGTGGATGTGTTGGCATCGGCTGATGCTAACTTTGGGAGGAAAATCCTGGAGGCAGTATTGCCTGTCTAGGATTTTCCTTGGTTCTCCGTGCTTACTTCTCTGTTGAACCCTGTTGGTTCTAGTTCAGTGTGCTGTGTGACGTTCCTGGGGTGCCGTTATCCCTGTTTGGTGTCCGTTGACATTTCAGTAGTTGTTGGGCTATCTCTGATCTGATGGTTCATATATTTCTGGTGACTTTGGGGGCCTTGCACCTGGTCCTTGCCTTCTTCTCACCTCTGGGAAACTTAATGGTTGGACATCCCAGAGTTACCAGTAACCTGTATTGGACGACAGAGAAAATAGGATTTTAGTCTTACCTGTTAAATCCTTTTCTCTTAGTCCATACAGGTTACTGGTCTCCCACCCTTTCAAGGCACCATGCTTGGCTATCCTGTGGGAGTCCTTCGGGGTCATGCTCACAGGAGTCCTCTTCCCTTCTACTATCTAGTCATCTTAGTGTCTCAAATCTTTCTGGAGCTGATTGGCTAGCTGTAGCCAAGGAGGGAAGGGAGGCTCTACCCCCTTTGAGAATGTGTTCGTGCCTACTAAGGGGCAGATGGCCTCCCAGAGTTACCAGTAACCTGTATGGACTAAGAGAAAAGGATTTAACAGGTAAGAATAAAATCCTATTATTTTTCTGTTAGATATGCAATACCACCATTAGGCGGATTACCATAACTGACAATGTCCTTAGATGTGGCTTGCTCAGTAACCAGGTGCTTTTTGTGGACCTTAAGCCCTGGAGGGGAAATCTTGGTTACAAGTTCTCTCCTCAGGAGTCGCCCACTGAGGCTTCTTCTTTAAACATGGTAATCTGAAGACAGAAGATCTGCAGGGAAGGTGAGCAACCCTTTGAGTGCTGCAGGTCCACTTGTCCCACTGTGCCCCTCCAAGCAGGGGTGTTTTCATTTGGAGTTCCTATTGCACACTCCTGCACTCATTGGGCCTATCTTTATGTCTGTTGGGTGTTTTGGAGCAGGTTTATGTGGTAACTTAACCCTTTAGCTGCTGGATTGGCATTTTTGGGGGGTTTTCTAACACTTTTCCTACTGGTTTAGTGTTTTTTTGGGTGTCCTAACATGTTCTAGTGATGTTTTAGGCATTTTAGTTTTACACTTTCAATTTTGTAAAATTTGAGTTCCGCTCCTTTAAGGCACGCTTTACCACATAGACTCCATTGCTCCATTCACTTCTATGGGACTGTACTGTTTGGGACATATCTCTGCAACCGTTTAATCTAGCAACTTCAGAGATGGCTCATTTTACTTGTCGGCCCTTGCTCTATTATCTGGTTCATGTTTCTAGTGTGTTCGTGGGCTCAGGGGGCTTCGGGCACTGTTTGGGGTATTTTTCTGAGAAAACTACATTTCCCATGAGCGCTTGCTTCATGCGCTCATTACTGATTGGCTCCCGCTGCGGCATCCATTTTGTGCTATTTCCAGAATGAGTATCCTACGCAGGGCTTGGACTCTCCTTCTCTCATCTGCTGATTAACCCTTCACCTTCCAGCGTGTTCTGATGTTCCTGAAAGTATTCCACGGACCTGCAGCCATTCATTAGATCCAGCTTAGGTGTAAGAGTTCGAGGCTGCTACTAGGGACCTTATGTCCACATTGTAACTCTTTCCATCCCAGTTACAGGGGGTCTTTTATTCTTGGCAGGCCCTCTTCTCAGTCAAGTCTTCCTTGCCCAAACCTCAGGGAGTACCTGACGTATCAGATTCCTCTGAAGAGGAACTACTGGTGGATTCAGATGTTGAGGAATGTTCTGCTGTGGGCTCCTCTCAGTTTTTTGGGGATCCTTTTGAGGCTGATCCTGAGCCCTCGGCTGAGGGCCTGATCAGGGCTGTCTTGACTACTCTTAACATTCCCTTAGTTCAGGAGGTTCCTTCTGACCCCTCTGATGTGTTCAACGAGCCTAAAAAGCCCCTTACCTACTTTCCACCTACCCCACTCTTGACCGCCTTGTATCTGAGGAGTGGAAATGCCCAGACAGGAAAGCCTCTGTGTCCAAGAAATTTGCCAAGCTTTATCCCTTTTCTGAGGCCGCGCTTACTCAGTGTGTTCATCCTCCCAAAGTGGATGCTCCTATTTCCAGGTTATCTAAGTCTACTGCCTTACCAGTCTCTGATGCTTCTGCTCTGAAGGACTGGACTGACAAGAAACTCGAGGTCTCCCTCAAGTCCATTTTTGCCACTGCTGGTTCTGCCATGCATCCAGCATTCACTGCTGCA
This sequence comes from Rhinophrynus dorsalis, assembly GCA_037306005.1. NCBI lineage: Eukaryota > Metazoa > Chordata > Amphibia > Anura > Rhinophrynidae > Rhinophrynus > Rhinophrynus dorsalis. Next base: position 360,549,475 of record CM074721.1, on the reverse strand, counting down.
TGGGTGAACCAGGCCATTGCGGTCTGGACTGAACAGCTCACCCTGGCTGTCTGTCAGGATGTTCCTACTTCGGATAAGTTGCGCCTCCTTGCCAACATTTCTGAGACACAGCACTATGTTTCTGCTGCCATTTGGCGGCTAGGGTTTCCACTATGTCTGTGGTGGCCAGACAAGCTCTTTGGCTCAAGATCTGGTCTGCTGACACTGCATTTAAGAAAGCATTGCTCTCCCTACCCTTTGGCGTAATCTGTATATTCGTTCCTTTCAGAATGGGACACATCTGGCGAACCAGACAGTTCCCTCAGCTCCACATACCTCCTCCAAGCCCAAACAACAATGGAAGCCCAAGGTCTCCTCAAGCCTTCTTCGGCATCACTCACTGAACCCGGGTCCACACTCTGCTGTGGGTGGTCGTCTGCGACACTATAACAGCATTTGGGAGGACTCAGTGATAGACCCTTTCATCTCTCTTCCTCCCTTTCGCTTTCTTCCTTCTCACATGGCTCAGACGCAGAGAAACGCCGTCTGTTCGACAGCGCTGTTCAGGCTGTTTTGGACAAGGACGTTCTAGAGCTGGTTCGAGTTCAGGACAGAGGTATGGGTTTTTACTCAAACCTCTTTGTTGTCTCCAAGAAGGATGGAGATTGTCATCCCATTTTGGATTTAAAGGATCTCAATTCCTTTGTGATTCGGACTCATTATCACCAGGAGTCTCTACGGACGGTGATTGCTGCCATGTCCCCGAGGGAATTCCTTGCATCTCTGGATCTTCAGGACGCGTACTTACACTTGCCAATTTATCCTGAGAGCCGGCACTACCTACGGTTTGCCTGCGAACCGGGGACATTTTCAGTTCTCAGCTCTTCCATTTGGTCTAACGACAGCTCCTCAGGTCTTCGACCGTGTCCTGGGAGCCTTTCTGTCCGTCCTCCACTGGAACGGCATCAGAGTTACTCCATACATGGACAACCTGCTTCTGAAAGCCCCTTCTGTGGAACTTCTTTATCAGCAGGTTCAGCAATGCATTCAGTCAGACCTTATCCCATCCCAGCGTCTGGTCTTCCTGGGTCTTCTCTTCGACACTCAGAAGAGCATGGTGTTCTTCACGGATGAGGTGGCTCACCAGATCGCCCACAGGGTTTCTGCTGTTCTGGCTCAAGATCCAGTTCCAGCCAAGAAACTGTCCTCTCTAGTGGGAAAATTCATCTCCACCATAGAAGCAGTCCCATTTTCCATGGCGCACACCACGGAGCTCCAGAGGTTTGTGATCCAGGTTTGCAAGGGTCAACCGGACCTTCTGAAGATGTCAGTGTCTCTTCCTCTTCATGTGGAACTGAGTTTGTCATGGTGACTGGACCTCTCCAACCTGCTGAAAGGCAAGTCCTTCCTGGTATCTATCACGGTTCCCATGATCTCCCTCTGTCACTCTCTCTTGTGCTGCTCCCTTAGTGGTTGAGCCTGTTTGGCCCGCCCCTGGTGACCCTTTTTATACCAGACTAGTGGCACCTGTCAGGTGCCCTTTCGTGGTCTTCCAGAGCCAGTGTTGCTGTTTGCTGTGTTCCTGATTTCCGGTGTACCGATTTGGCCTGTACTGACGACTCTGCTGTGTTCCTGTTCCGTGTTCTGACCTGGCCTGGCTGACGTTCCTGCTCGTTGCTGATCTGGCTTGTCTGAGAATCTCCTCCGTGATCTGACCCGGCCTGGCTGACATTCCTGCTTGTTGCTGATCTGGCTTGTCTGAGTTTCTCCTCTGTGATCTGATCCGGCCTGGCTGACGTTCCTGCTGCTGCTGTCGCTTGGGCTAAATTCTGATTCCTGCTGAGTTTGCGTCTGTTTGATCGAGACTGCATCCAGTACTCCTGTTCAGCTGAGTTGCCAGTTACGCTTGCAGAGCAGTACTACTAAGCTGAGTCTCCGGTTACACTTGCAGTGCTGTACTATTAAGCTGAGTCTCCATTTACGCTTGCAGAGCTGTACTACCCAAAGCTGAGTCTTCCGTGGCACTTGCAGGGCGATACCATTATACGCTGAGCCTCCGATTATACTTGCTGTGCTCTAAATCCAACCGGGTGCTGTGGTTAACTCTTGCAGAGCCGTGACACTCCCGCTGCTCCTGCTGAGCCGGCCGCGTTTGGGCCTTGGTAGACGGCGGCTCATATTGTCATCCCAAAGCAGAGTAGTCGGAATCCGGTTACGTGCCTGTTAGGCACTAGTGGCTCTAGCACCTTCGCACCAGTGGTTCCCGTTATACACCCGGTGGGGCTATCGGCTCAAGCAATCACTGTACGGTTGGTCTCCTTATACGCCCGTGGGGGCTAGCGAGTCACGCTCTTGTAGCATGAGTAGTCTCCATTATACGCCCGTGGGGGCTAACGACTCACGCTTCTGCATTACAAGTTGTCTCCGTTATACGCCCGTGGGGGCTATCCGCTAACTGCTCTGCAGCGTTCTGTGTCAGTCTCTGCATTATCCAAGCAGCTAACAACATCAGTGGACTTAAGATGCTGTGCTATCTAGCACCTATTGCTGCCTCTTATTCACCTTGTGCGTGCCAAACACCACAACAGAGACTGACGAGTTCTATGTTTAACTATTGATTGCCAATCATTATTCTGAGCCTGTCCGGTGACAGTATATGTATCATTTGTACCCTGTATACTGGTCCTGTGAAGGTCTCTGTGTCTATCTCTTGCTATATACTGTGTGTCCTATTTAGGACGACCTTGTTCATTATTTTTTGTTTTAATAAAACTCTGTTCTATTCAAACCTGCTGTCTGAGTGTCTGAAAACCGTTACAGTATCCTTCTGGACCACCGTGACGACGGATTCCAGTCTCTCTGGCTGGGGAGCAATCCTGGGTCGCCTGAGCAATCAGGGTCGGTGGTCTTGGGAGGAATCTCTCCTTCCGATCAACATATTGGAGCTTCGGGTGATATTTCATGCCCTTCGACATTGGACATCTCAGGTGGAAGACTGTCGGGTTCGAGTAGAGTCTGACAACGTCACAGCCGTGGCTTACATCAACAAGCAGGGTGGAACAAGAAGTCTCGCCACTTGGTTAGAGATCAAGGCTATTTTGTCCTGGACAGACTATCATGTTCCTGCCATTTCCGCAATGCACATTCCTGGCGTAGACAACGTCATGATGGACTTCCTCAGTCGACACACAGTGGACATCCGAGAGAGGGAGCTGCACCCAGAGGTGTTCTACCTCGTTATTCAGAAAAGGGGTCTTCCTTACATCGACCTGATGGTGACAAGACATAACAGGAAGGTACCGAGGTTCTGCTCTCAGTGGAGAGACCCTCTGGCTCTGGCGGTAGATGCGATGTCCATTCCTTGGTTATTCCCTTTGACCTACATCTTTCCTCCCCTCTCAATGTTGCACAGGGTATTACGTAAATTACGACTGGAGCGTTGTCCAGTTATTCTGATTGCGCTGTACTGGCCTTGTCAGTCTTGGTTTCCGGAGCTTCTGGATCTGTCAGAGGCGGAGCCATTTCGGCTTCCTTGCCATCCGGATCTTCTTCTGCAGGGTTACCTGTGGAAAGAGGATGTTCATCAGCTAGCTTTGACGGCTTGGAAATTGAATCCTCAATATTGAAGAAGAAAGGGTTTTCTTCTGGTGTGGTGGCTACTATGCTCAGTGCCCGCAAACCTGTTTCTTCCAAGATCTACCATCGTGTCTGGTTGACTTTTCTGTCTTGGTGTGCTGACAAGGACCTGTCTCAGGATTTTGATCTGCCTATGGTCCTGGCCTTCTTGCAGGACGGTGTGGATAAGGGCCTCAGTTTGAGTTCCCGTAAGGTTCAGACTTCTGCACTTTCTGTTTTCTTTCAGAGGCGCATTGCCATCCTTCCTGATGTCAAGGTTTTCTTCCAGGGCATTGCTCATGCTCGTCCTGCCTTTAAGATTCATGCTCCTCAGTGGGATCTTAACTTGGTTTTGGGCATTCTTCAGTGCCCCCCATTTGAGTCTTTGGCTACTATTCATCTGCGCCTCTTGACGTGAAAAATGGCTTTTCTCCTGGCGATTGTGTCTGTCCGCCGTGTCGCTGAGTTACATGCTCTGTCCTTTAAACCACCCTATTTGGTGTTTCACAAGGACAAGGCGGTGCTTCACACTTCTCAGAAGTTTCTCCCAAAGGTGGTCTCTGAGTTCCACAACAATCAGTAGATTGTGGTGGCCTCTTTCTGCCCGGACCCCGCTTCTGACAAGGAAAGGGATCTCCACTTGTGTCAGGCTTGTTATGGTTGGAGCGTAGGAGCAGGGAATGCTATCTCTTGCCAGACACCCCTACCAGGTGATCCACAGAGGTGTACAGGTAGAACACCTAGGTAGGAGTGACAGCACGGGAGTGCAAGGGTTAAACAAAGCATAGTCAAAAACAGTCCAGAAGATAAGGGCAGGCGGCAATCAGGCAGAATCAGAAAAACTAGCCAAGGTCAGGAAACAGGCAAGCAGGGAAGTCCAGGAGGCAAGCAGAAGGTCAGGCAATGGGAAATCCAGCAGAGGGTCTGTAGCACAGCAAGGAAAGAGGCACTGAGCACTGGAAGCTTAGAGCACACAGGAACCAAAGTTCTGGAACACTGAAGCAAAGTGGACACAGCCTGGGGGGTTTTTATAGTGTCATGGGTTTTCACCCCTCCCCTCTGCTGAACAAACCTCTCACTGGATTGGCCAACAGAGGGGTGTGCAACCACAGCACCTGCCTCTCTGTTTACCTGGAGGCACACTATTGGTGGACAGTTGATGAGAGAGGCAGGCTTCACCTCCCCCCTACAGGTGTACCACACCATGATTTGATCTGGGCACCCTGTGGATACCTTCCCTGGAGACTCCTTCAACTTTAGGCCATGGCTTAGGCCTACCGCACTATCGCGACCGCAACAGCGGGCAGACGCTGCTACTCGAGGCCGCGGTTTCGGCCTACTCAATGGAGCATCTGGGAAGCCCCCAGCAGCAGCGGATGGCTGGCACATGGAGGTAGGAGCTAGAGGGGCATGACAGTACCCCCCTCCTACGAGCGACCTCCGGGCGCGTCTAGGTGCCGGACATTCAGGATGGGCTCGGTGAAATGCCCTAAGGCATGCTGGGGCATGGATATTGGTGACTGGTTTCCAGGATCGCTCCTCGGGTCCTTATCCCTTCCAGTGTATTATATACTCTAGACTTCCTCAACGTATACGTGAGTCCATGATTTCTTGAACCTCGAATTCTTCTACATCATTCACCACTATTGGAAGAGGAGGAGTAGGTGGTCTCCTTTGAGTGGTGTCGGGTATCCATCTTTTGAGAAGCGACACATGAAATGTAGGATGGGTGCGCCATGTAGTAGGTAATTGTAAGGAAACTGCAGCAGGGCTAATGATTTTTGTGATGGGGAAAGGCCCCAAGAATTTGAGTCCCAATTTCTTGGTAGGGCAAGACATTTTAACATGTGCTGAGGACAGCCATACCTTATCCCCAACCTGGTATAAGGGGGAAGGTTTACGTCGCCGGTCAGCTTGGTTCTTGTAAGACTGTTGTGCCTCTTTTAATGTTTCTTGTAATAGAGTAAAACCTTGGTTCAGTAGTTGAAGACGGTCTGTAGCCTGAGGGACCATGGTAGTAACAGGTAGTTGAGGAATATAAGGTGGATGATAACCATAATTGGCCTTGAAGGGGGACATGTCTATAGAACTGTGTAGATGGTTGTTATAAGCAAATTCTGCTGTTGGTAGCAGGGACACCCAGTCATTCTGAAGATGGGTGACGTAACAACGTAGATATTGTTCAAGCGTTTGGTTAGTTCTCTCTGTCTGACCATCAGATTGAGGATGGTATGCAGATGACAAGAGTCTTTGTATACCCAAACCGTGACCAAAAGCAGACCAGAAATGAGAGGTAAATTGGACACCACGGTCAGAGAGGATGGTTTGTGGAATACCATGAAGGCGGAAAATTTCTTTGATGAACAAGTCTGCAGTCTCGGCGGCTGTAGGTAATCCGATAACGGGGACAAAATGTGCCATCTTGGTTAGGCGGTCTACATCCACCATTATAGTGGTGTAACATTTTGATGGTGGGAGTTCCACAATGAAGTCCACAGTTATGTCAGCCCAAGGACTTGTTGGTACTGGTAACGGTTGTAGTAACCCAGCAGGTCTTGAATTAGTACCTTTGGCTCGCCCACACACATCACATGATTGTATGTATTGTTCAATGTCTTTTTTCATACCAGGCCACCAGAATGACCGTTGGGTGAGTTCGGTGGTTTTCTTAATACCTCCATGGCCTGCTAACAGGTGGTCATGTACTGTATGAAGTACATTGGTACGAACTTCAGGGGGAACGAAAAGAAGTGTCTTTGTACAGCAGCCCATGTTTTTTGGTAAGGCAAGGATATTGAGACAGGTAGGAATCTGCTTGAGAATGGGTCTGCAAAGCTTCTAATAGCGAGGAGTGAGTAGCCAAGAAATGACCAGGTTGGAGGATAGTATCTGTATGTGTATGGGGTCCATGTAGACGGGACAAGGCATCCGCTTTTCAATTTCGTGATCCTGGTCTATAAGTGATATGCAGGTTGAATCTGCAGAAGAACAGAGCCCATCTGGCTTGTCTAGGACATAGACGGCGAGCTCCTTGTAGATACTCTAAATTCTTGTGGTCAGTGAACACAGTGATTGGATGGTTAGCCCCCTCCAAGAGGTGACGCCATTCCTCCAATGCCTTTCTAATGGCTAGTAATTCTCTGTCTCCCACACTGTAGTTAGTTTCCGCTGGGGATAATCGTCTAGAAAAGAAAGACACAGGATGAAGCGTCTCACTTTCTCCTTGTCGTTGTGATAGGATGGCCCCTGCGGCTGTCTCGGAGGCATCAACCTCCATAAAGAATGGTTTTTAGGGTCTGGCAGTACAAGAATGGGGGCTGACGTGAACCTTTGTTTAAGTTCATCAAAAGCATGTTGTGCTTGAGGTGACCAGGCAAACGGGACATGTTTCTTGGTTATCTGGGTGATGGGAGCGATAACTTTAGAGAAACCGTGGATGAATTTTCTGTAGAAATTTGAGAACCCCACAAATTGTTGCACAGTTTTAACAGAAGTAGGAACAGGCCAATCCAAGATGGCTGATACCTTTTTGGGGTCCATTTTGATATTCCCCGGAGTTAATATGAATCCCAAAAATTCAACAGATGTTGTCTCAAACACACATTTTTCTAATTTCGCATAAAGTCCATTTTGCTGAAGCCGAGAAAGGACACGTCTAACATGCTCCCGATGGGTGGTAAGCGATGGTGAGTAGACTAAGATGTCGTCGAGATATACCACTACGAATATGTCCAACATATCTCGGAATACATCGTTGAGGAAATGTTGAACGGTGGCAGGGGCATTACAGTGCCCGAACGGCATGACCTGGTATTCATAGTGGCCATACCGGGATCGGAAAGCCGTCTTCCATTCATGTCCTTTTTTTATGCGTACCAAATTATAGGCTCCTTGTAAGTCCAACTTAGTATATATTTGTGCTTCTCTAAGTCGATTCATTAACTCTGAGATTAAGGGCAATTGATATTTGTTTTTGATGGTAACCTTGTTAAGCTCTCTATAGTCCACACAGGGCCGGAGGCCTCCATCTTTTTTCCCCACGAAAAATATGCCAGCCCCGGCAGGAGAAGTGGATGGCCTTATGAATCCATTCCTTAGGTTCTCTTCTATATAGTCCTTTAAGGAGCTTAATTCAGGTTCAGAGAGAGGAAATATACGACCAAACGGAATGGGAGCCCCAGGAAGCAAGTCTATAGGACAGTCATATGGACGGTGTGGGGGCAGTTTGTTGGCTTCTTGTTTGCTGAAGACTTGGCTGAAAGCATGATAGGGCATCAGTATTTCCAATGTCTTAGAAGAAGTAGCATGCAAGGTGGAAACTGTGGTGGAAGAGAGACAGTGTTCTTTACAGTAGGATGATGCAAAGGTGATTTGTCCTGTGGACCAATTAATGGTGGGGTTATGGTGTTTAAGCCAAGGGAGGCCAAGGATAATGGGAAACAAAGGAGATTGTACCAAATTAAAGCTAAGCGTCTCCACATGCTTAGCCCCAATGCTCACAGTGAGAGGTATAGTCTCTGTGGTGACAGGTCCGGAGTTAATGTTGCTGCCATCAATAAGAAGTATTGTGAGGGGCTGTTTCTTTAGTCGTGTAGGTATGTTCAGACTCTGGGCCAACTTGTAATCCAAGAAACAGTCACTTGCCCCGAAGTCAATGATAGCATCTTGTGGGAACTTGTTATGCGTCCACTGTAGGGAGACAAGAAGAGATAAATGAGGAGCTGTTCCACCCAGGAGTAGTGGGTACTGTGCTTGATCTGGCTTACCTCTGGCTGCCAATTCAGGACAGAGACGGACTTGGTGACCAGAGCCACCACAATAAAGACAAAGGTTCATGCGTCTCCTCCTGTTCTTTTCAGTTTCAGTGAGTGGTCCACGAGTAGCACCCAGTTGCATGGGTTCCTCTGAAGTGATACCGGGAGTCAAGGAGACAGGTAATGGAGGACGAGGTGTAGAGGTTGAACGGAGAGGAAGGTTAGTGGTACGCTCCATGTGTCTCTCCCGGAGTCTCCGATCTATCTGGGTTACCAGGACGACTAGATCATCCAGAGAGTCAGGGATGCCAGTCCGAGCTAGTTCGTCATGCAAGGCAGTTTCATTCCATTCCGTTTCTACTGCTACTCTCTGGAATTCTGATACGTAATCCTCCACAGGACGGCGCCCCTGTCTTAGTGATCTCACAGTGGTCTCAGCAGTGGCCCTCTTATGGGGATCATCATAAAGGGCACCCATTGCGTGACAGAAGGCAGTCCAGGAGTCTAGGATAGGGCTGTTAGCATGTAGTAGGTGATGGGCCCATGACAGAGGAGCATCTGTGAGTAATGATATGGCAGTACGAACTTTAATAAAGTCTGTGGCATATGTCCTAGGTTTCAGGACGAACAACAGTTCACAGGACGTGATGAATGACCGGTATTTACTACGATCTCCGGAAAAACAAGCAGGAAGCTTGACATGTGGTTGTGGAGTGGCAGTGGCCCCAATACCAAGGGGTCCCGCTTCATTCGCTGAGGGTGGTTGAAACATAGCTGGAGGTGTCACTGGAGCAGGTTGTAACCCCTGGAACTGGGCTTGTAAAGCAGCTTGGTTTTCTTGTATACCTTGTACCGTGTGGGATAATGCAGTGAGTTGCTGAGTCAGTGACGCGATAGCATCAATCATCCCTGTCAGCTCCATGTGGCTTCAGTGTAATGTCAGGCTTGTTATGGTTGGAGCGTAGGAGCAGGGAATGCTATCTCTTGCCAGACACCCCTACCAGGTGATCCACAGAGGTGTACAGGTAGAACACCTAGGTAGGAGTGACAGCACAGGAGTGCAAGGGTTAAACAAAGCGTAGTCAAAAACAGTCCAGAAGATCAGGGCAGGCGGCAATCAGGCAGAATCAGAAAAACTAGCCAAGGTCAGGAAACAGGCAAGCAGGGAAGTCCAGGAGGCAAGCAGAAGGTCAGGCAATGGGAAATCCAGCAGAGGGTCTGTAGCACAGCAAGGAAAGAGGCACTGAGCACTGGAAGCTTAGAGCACACAGGAACCAAAGTTCTGGAACACTGAAGCAAAGTGGACACAGCCTGAGGGGTTTTTATAGTGTCATGGGTTTTCACCCCTCCCCTCTGCTGAACAAACCTTTCACTGGATTGGCCAACAGAGGGGTGTGCAACCACAGCACCTGCCTCACTGTTTACCTGGAGGCACACTATTGGTGGACAGTTGATGAGAGAGGCAGGCTTCACCTCCCCCCTACAGGTGTACAACACCATGGTTTGATCTGGGCACCCTGTGGATACCTTCCCTGGAGACTCCTTCAACTTTAGGCCATGGCTTAGGCCTACCGCACTATCGCGACCGCATCCGCAGGCAGACGCTGCTACTCGAGGCCGCGGCTTCGGCCTACTCAGTGGAGCATCTGGGAAGCCCCCAGCAGCAGCGGATGGCTGGCACATGAAGGTAGGAGCTAGAGGGGCATGACAACTTATTAGACGTGGTGCGTTGTCTCAAGTTTTATGTACATCACATTGAGTCTATCAGGCAATCAGACACGCTGTTCGTCATTCCTGAGGGTCCTAGGTCAGGAAGACCTGCATCCAAGGTGACTATTACTTCTTGGATCAACTCCACTATTCATAAGGCTTATGAGCTGAGGAAGAAGCTTGTCCCTTTCAGGGTCATGGCTCATTCTACAAGATCCATTGGGGCCTCTTGGGCTTACAAGAATACGGCCTCTGCTGATCAGTTGTGCAAGGTGGCCACTTTGTCGTCTGTGCACACCTTTTCGAAGCATTACCATGTTGATGTGCTGGCATCGGTTGATGCCAGCTTTGGGAGGAAAATCCTGCAGGCAGTCTTGACTGTCTAGGATTTCCTTCGGTTCTTGGTGCTTTGAAGGGAAGGAAGCGAGGGAATCAGATACTTAATAGAAGGCAGAGCAACTGGTCCCCACATGTGGTAAACAGTTTGGACAAAGCTGCACAAAATGCCTAGGTTCCCAGGTGTGGAGCAGTGGCAGTGGAAACACTGGGCTCACGATAACTTTATAACATATATTGTAAAAGAGCATGCACACCATTTGGCAATGGAGTCAAGCGAAAGGTATAAAAACAATATAAACAACATAAACTTCATTAGTACTAACCCTGTAATGCAGGTGACCCATGTTAAAGCAAACCCCAGCTGACTTTATCAGAGCTGGGCCTGATCCCACCACCAAATGGCACTCAGCAATTAATTACAATGCATGTTAGGCATTCGCTTGTCGCATATCTCAGAAAAAGATTAAAGTCATTTAGACTAAAACAGAGATTCTCTCAGGATCCAGGCTTACTGCTGCTACCAGTCTCTGTCAAGTCAGTTTGGTGAGGACCCAGCTCGTTGGGGAGGCTGAACCCAAGGGTATAGTAGATTGTCGTGATTTTTTTCGGTCCTGTCGCAGCTTCTCAACATCCACCAGAGTCTGCGTAGACACACCAAGGGCCCTGCAGAATTATGGAGCATAGTGAAATATAATAAAAAATTATTTAGCTGCACCACCTAAAAAAGACAGCTGAGGCAGACTTAGTCAAATAAGTTAGTATACAGTGTCATGTTGATACATATGTCCTTGTACATTTCACTACCTCAAATGGTATTTTATTTACAATTGCAACTGGTTACTGTTTCTTTATAAGAATGATACATATGGACATCTCACAGGCACTATTAAAACATTTTTATTACAATAATTTGTGAACCTTTAGTGAAATGTTGCTACATATGCCCATCATCCAATCAGAATAAATGCATTATAATTTGTTTTGTTAGAGGGATATTGCTTGAAAGGTTATTTCTGTTTATTGTTTTAATTACATTTGATATGTTTTAGTCTACTGCTAGTTGTTTCATTGTATTAGGTCTTTATAATCCCATTGTTTGTTGTGATGAGATGTAACTTAGACGCTGATTCGATAGAGGAAATCGCAGATATATTACAAAGAAGGCATATGACTGCTGTATGAAGTGTACCTAGAGTAGATAAGTTATTGTGTTAAACAAATTAAGGGCATGTCCATCACAAGATACAGCTCCCCTTTAATGATGTCCCTGTCTGAGCACGTCTGTAATTAGTGAATATTTCAATCTAATTAGATCATCTGTGCTCTGGCAAAGAAATCTTCAAAACATGGTCTGTTAGGATGTTTGAGAGAGAATCCAGGCTATAATCTCTTTCATTCAGAAATTTGCAAGACTGGCAACTTTTCCTAACGCATACCTCACAACATTTCAAATGGCCAAAGAGGGACACTTGTGTTTTAGGTGGTGTTACTGGGGGCGTAACTGAAGTGCAACATTACTGAGGATTTTTAGGTTATTTCATGACCTATTGACACCTCTTTGTGTAACAGAATACATGACTTAGATCAAGACCAAATTATTTTATTTACACAGACTAATTTATTAGTACAAATACTTAAGTTTAACCCTTTGAGTGCCAGAGGGGTGCACAATGCATTGCATATTCCTGGTACTCAAAGAGTTAAACAAAACTATTAACTGAGTTGTATTACCGTGGAGCAGTGTGATACACTTATATACACACCCAGGGCTCAAAATTTCCACTCTCAACTAGCCAATGGCGAGTGAAAATTTAGCCCTGGCGAGTAGAAATTCAGCCCTGGTGGGAATATTATGGCTTGCAGTGGCAAGTAACTTTTCAGGTCTGGCTAGTAGCAAATGACTTAAAATTTTAAGCCCTGTACACACCACACTGTCTGGTCTCATACAAAGGGACACCAGGGTGGGAAAGAGGTTCAGAGAGATCTGGGTCTCAAACAGGGACACTTGTGAGGTATGTTAACCTTGTGCGCAGCCCAATTTCACCATTACATTCCCCAAACTGGAAACAACATCTGGGGCTGTAAATTTTACTTAAAGGGATAGTAATACTTCATTTTTACTATCCCCCGTGTTGTAGCCCTTAAAAATTGGAATTAAACGAGACCAGCGACATCTCTCAAACCTGTGGGTTTGAGAGATATCCGCATTCAAAGTTTCATCTCCTTCTCTCTCACCTGACATCAGCGTTATAGCTGACAGCAGGGGAATCCAGTCAGTGAGCAAGCGGTGGCTCTGCAGCAGTGCTGAGATCGCGTTATAGAAACAGATATCCTTCAGTGAAATGGTCTTCTGCGTTGCTTGGTTTGCACGTAGAAGACCATTTTAGTGAAGGATTTCTGTTTCTATAACTCAATCTCACCACTGCTGCAGAGCCGCCGCTGGTCCCGGGACCGGATTCCCCTGCTGTCAGCTATAACGCTGACGTCAGGGGAGAGAGAAGGAGAGGGAAGTTTGAATGCGTATATCTCTCAAACCATAAAGGTTTGAGAGATGCCGCTGGTCTCGTTTAATTCCAATTCTTAAGGGCTACATCATGGATAGTAAAAATTAAGTATTACTATTCCTTTAAACCCCTTAACCCTTTGAGTGCCAGAGGGGTACGCAACGCATTCAAATCAATGTGTTGCGTACCCCTCTGGCACTCAAAGGGTTAAACCCCAGCGGGCTATGTAACACACTGCTTTTGCAGTATATGTTAGGTGACCAGATATCTCCAAAATGCAGGATGCGAATGAAAACAACACACAGCAGGGCTGCCCTTATTCCTGGGCAATTCTATAGTGTGTGTTTTTCATAAGCACATACCTCTCAAGTGTCCTTCTTTTAGACACAAATCCCCCTGTCCCTCTTTCCCACCCATGTGTCCCTCTTTTTAGGAGATAAGACTGTGCATACCGAATTTAAGTGTATCACATTGCTCCAAAAGCAGCAAAACTCACATGATGTTTCTTTAAATTTCAGTATAAGTGTTTATAAATGAGTCTGTATAAATAAAATACTTTGGTCTTCCTCTAAATCATTTATTCAGTTACACAAAGAGGTGTAAAATAACCTAAAAATGATCGGTAACGCCGCTCACACAAGCCACACCCACAGCAACGCCACGTAAAACAGAAATGTCCCTCTTTGGCCTCTTTGAAATGTTGGGAGGTATGTAAGCATCGTACATTTAAAGGGCTATCTGGTCACCTTAAATATATTACAGACTCATTAGTCATCAAGGGGTTAAGAATGAGACCTTTGGGCTTTCTCCTCCTCTAACAGTACATAGCAATGGCACTTGATTTGTTAGAGGTTTATAAAGCACCAACATATTCCACAGAGCTGTACAATTAGGGAATACTCAATACAAACACATGACACTTATAAAGATGGGAAGAGGGCCTTGCTCCTCGGATCAGTTTCTCAACGTCAGTCCTTGGAGCACACCAACAGGTCATCTGTTCAAGTTATCCCTGCTTGATCACTGGTGAGTAATCAGTAATATTAATTGAGCTACCCATGCTTAATTAGAAGTATGGTTAAAACCTGTCCTGTTGGAGTGACAAGAGGACTGGATCTGAGAATCATCACTGATCTAAAGGTTAGGCTGACCAGATCGCACCTTTAAATGGGGACACATGGGAAATAGCCATTATTCAGTGCTTCACTGAAATCAAAGCAGTCCTGCAGTATGCGTTTTTCCTATGTGTCCCCGGTTAAAGGTGAGGTCTGGTCAGCCTACTAAAGTTAGAAGTGAATAAATAAAAACAAGCCAGGCCAACCACTTGTTCCACACCTAGATCTGAAAATGCCTTCACATACCCATGTTTTGGGTGTGAAGGTAGGAGGGACGTTTCCTAGGATTCTTTTTTTTGTGTGTGGGGGGAGAGAAGGTCTATCCACTCCTGAATTCCACAACTTAGTGGGAAGGTGTTTCCTTTCCCTGATGTACAGAAGGGTTGGGTGGACAACTTGATAAGAATAAAGACTAGGGGTTAACCCTTTGAGTCAAGAGAGGCATGCAAAGCGATATACTGTACATTCCTTTGTCCAGCTGGGAGCCTGAAGTGATCCTATGTAAATAAAGATAGAAGTGGAGCATTCATTACAAAAGTATTAACCATTTAAGTTTTTGCAATGCATTCCACACCACTCTGATCCATAAAAGGTTAAAGTATTGTTTACTTGTAAGAGGAAAAAAATAAAGGAGCAATTCGATATAAGAGGATTTTTGTCCAAACTGGCAGCCACAGTAGGCATACCTCCCAAGTTTCCATATTTAGGAGGGACTCTTCCTCTTTGAGACCTAAATCCCTCTGTCCCTCTTTCCCACCCTAGTGTCCCTCTTTTTAAGAGATGAGACTGTGTGTATATGTGTATCACATTGCTCCACAGCCATACAACTCATGACTGTGTAAACGTCATTACATGCGTTTGTAAATTATTATAATAAAATACTATGATCTTGCTCTAGATCATTTATTAAGGTACACAAAGAGGTGTCAGTAGGTCATGAAATCACCTATAAATTCTTGGTAATGCCCCCACCCATCAGCCACCCCCCCAGTAACACCCCCAAAACAAAAGTGTCCCTTTTTGGCCATTTGAAATTTTGTGAGGGATGACATTAGGTGTTTAACTCTTTGAGTGCCAAAGCGGTATGCAAGGCATTGCTCTGCAATGAATTGCCTACCTCTCTGGCAAGCAAGGGGTTAAAGTCATGCCAGCAGACTGACAAGAGGGGCTTCTTTGCATTTCTGTCTTTTCCTTAACCTTTTGCATGCTAGAGATGTCTCCAGTGCATTGCAGAGGATAACAGGAAAAATTCCACTAAAAAGTGTGTTCTGTAGAATTGTTATATTCAGCATTTTTAATTGGTAAATGGACACTAACACATACCTCCCAATTGTCCCTCTTTAGGAAGGACAGTCCCTATTTTATATCCACATCCCTCTGTCTCTCTTTCCCACCCAGATGTCCCTCTTTTTAGAAGATCATACTATGTGGTGTGTGTATATAAGTGTATTACATTGATCCACAGAAATAAAACATTATTGTTTGTTTAAACGTCAGTATATGTGTTTATAAATTAGTCTGTGTAAATAAAATACTTTGGTTTTGTTATGTCATTTCTTAGGTTAAACAAGGAGGTGTCAATAGGTTGTGAAATAGCCTAATAATTTGCGATAATGTTACACCCACCAGCCATGCCCCCAGCAACAGCCCCTAAACACAAGTGTCCCTGTTTGGCAGTTTGAAATGTTGGGAGGTATTCTAACACCTCTCTGCTTTCTGAGACGTAAAATATTATCTTAACCCTTTGTGTGCCAAAGGGGGACTTAAAGGGTTAAATATGCTCTGAGAGATCAGCCAGCTCCAAGAACCACAGCAGTGTTGAGCAGATTGTCCATAATTGTCTGTAAATGGGCAAGATAAAATAACAGCCTTTCTGAATACAAGTGCAATGGGCAATAATCATGATAACTTGGCTGATGTTAGCTATTCTCTCATTATAAACAGAACAAACCATGATAAATAAATGCTCTGAATAGAGAAGTTTCCTAGTTTTAAAGAAAGTTTGATTATATTTTTAGGGATCTCGCATGACTTATTCATGTTTACATCATACCTGGGAACTCTCCGGATTTGCCCCGGAGACTCCGGTTCTGACAGAGCTTTACCGGGTCTCCGGGGCAGAGGCAGATTCCTCCGGATGTGGAGAGTTTCTATTGAAACTCTGACACATCTGCTTTTTCTCCCGTTGTGCCTCCGTCCCCAGCCTTCTGTATGACACATTTAACCCTCTGAGTGCCAGAGTGGTACGGAATGCATTGCTTTGCAATGCATTCCGTACCACTCTGGCACTCAAAGGGTTAAATCCCCTCCCAACACTCGAGTTAAGCCCCGCCCCTTTTTGACGCGATTAGCGCCATTTTTGTTACCCCCTGCTGAACAGAGGACTATCCTCCGGGTAGCCCTCAACTGAAAGTTCCCAGGTATGCATATGATAGATGTAGGTATATGATACATAAATTTAGAAATGCCCATTTCAATTTAGTTTTTAGTGTTCCTTTAAGTGACTTTTGAGGAAAACATTTGTCTCGCTAAAAGAGATGAAGCAAATGAGTAGGAGGGTCAGGTGGTGTTACCTTAATTGTGTAATAAATCACTGCATCTTTCAGTTGCTTGCACTGTGTTGGATAATAAGGGAGACAGTCCCTATATCTTTCTCTTTGAAGCTGTTTGCATAATAATTATTAAGCAATCTGCTAGTGATCATTAGTAAACAGTGTAATTAGACAAAATAACTGCCCTCACACCTAGCTCTCAATGGCTTGTATTAGTGTTTTTACCTATATAGCCCCTTAATTTCTGAATGGATAGGACTTCATTTTTGCTGTTGATGCTTCCATGTTGTGGGGATTCTAGGGAGCAGGTATTCCACGTGGTAGATATTTGATGCACTGAGGAAGTTGTATTAACCCCTTAACGACCCTTGATGGTCATAGTAAGTCATGGGTAGATCTGAGTTAACGACCCATGACGTACCATGACCGTCATGGAATTCCGGGCTCCCCCAGCAGCTGCACGCCGTTCGGGGAGTCCGGAATCCAAATCCCAAAAAAAAATGCTTTTTAGTGACCGCCGCGTGCCTGCGCGGCCGGTCGTTAAGGGGTTAAGAAAAGTAAAGCTATTATGCACCTAACAAATTGCACCATAGGGTGCAAATAAAAATTCCCCAAATTCCCAGTTTTTTTTGTTGTTGTTTTTTTAATGGGG
This sequence comes from Rhinophrynus dorsalis, assembly GCA_037306005.1. NCBI lineage: Eukaryota > Metazoa > Chordata > Amphibia > Anura > Rhinophrynidae > Rhinophrynus > Rhinophrynus dorsalis. The sequence continues at coordinate 360,532,255 of CM074721.1, read as the reverse complement.
ATTTTAACTGCTTCAATGCTGGAGATCTCCAGTGCTGGAGATCTCCAATGTTATGGTTTGAGGGATAATAATATTTAAAGTCCCCTCTCCCTGACATCAGCGCTCTAGCTGACTGCAGTGGAATTCGGTCCTGGGACCAGCCGGCGTCTCTACAGCAGAGCCGAGATCGCGTTACTGAAAAAGAAATCCTTCACTGGAACAGTCTTCTAAGTGTGCTTACAAACCAAGCACACTTAGAAGACCGTTCCAGTGAAGGATTTATTTTCCAATAATGCGAGACCGGGACCGGATTCCCCTGCAGTCAGCTAGAGCGCTGACGTCAGAGAAAGGTGAGGGAGGGGGGAACTTTAAATACGATTAGCTTTCAAACCATAAAGGTTTAAGAGATGGCACTGGGGGCATTTCATTTATTTTTTTTTAATGGCTACAAGATTCAGATTTTTAAACATGATTTATTACTATCCCTTTAAGAGCTCTCTGCTGTGATGCACAATGTTCTCCAATATCTGACATCCAAATCTGTGAGGTGCTTATTGCATCCAGATATCGCTCATTTTAATGGGGCTGGAGCTGATAGTCGGGGATCAGCATCCATCTCCACTCCAGAGGTAGATTCTGATTCCCGTGTCTGTTTAATCATGTGGAGAGACTCGTGCGTCACAGCAGAGAGCTCTGAAGGTGTAGGCCGCACCGGTAAGTAAAGCAGCTTATATAGAGCTCACTCAAAACACATTTATTTGCATTTTTATTTCTATTTATATGCGGACACTACAATAGATGTGGGTTGCATCGACATAAACCACCACATACAGAGAAGTAGCTCACTGCACTGGGTAACCACCCAGGTGGACATCCCCCGCAGTATTGACACAGCAACCCTGCACCACGTGGCCTTGTAGAAGACATTTATGCTCTGCAGTCCTCTGCACTGACTTGAGCTTGATTGCAATGTTTCATAGCGCGACCTGAGAATCTCGCGCTTTCACACTGTGCGAGATTCTCAGGTCGCCATTTTTATCATTGCAACATGGTTAATGTGAGATGTGGTTGCACACTCTTTTGCATGTGACCTTTTAAAAGAATACCTTCAGTGCCAGCGCCACCTATAGGCGAGATAGGCACAGGATTAGGGCGCACATCTAATGGGGGCACAGTCAGAGCAGAGACGCATGCACCTCGGCGGCTGCTGTGAAGAAGGAGCGAGAGAGGAGCCAGTCTAAAAAGAGCGAGAGCCACGGGGAGCGGAGATCAATGGCAAGAGAGGAGGGAGACAGTGAGCAGTGAATGGTACGAAGGGCACACTGAGCCCTGCTGTACGGGCAGAATGCTCATACCGATTATACCTCCATAGTGTCTGTGCATCTCGCTCCTCCCGTGCTGTGCTCAGTGTTCCTAGTGAAGAATCAGAGCTGCTAGGTGACCCTGGAAACTGAGCAGGGGCTGCTGTCCTGTACAAAATGGGTGACAACTAAATTTTGATGATACATGTGAACCTTTGTCATATGTAGAGCTTTTATTAATGTGTTAATACATGAGGAACATTATAGTAGCAAAGGAGCAGCAATTCTGGGGCAAACCAGCTTGGACACAGCGGACAAATATAATTTCAGAACAGTCACATTGATTTAAATTGGACTTTTATCCCCATGAATGCTAGAGGGATCTCCAACAGCTTTTGAAGCAATGAGTTGGAGACCTCTCCAGGATTTTTCTGGTTAAAATCCCATTATAAATCAAGGGACATTTTATTTTGTTACAGCTGGTTTGCTCTGGAATTTGCTACATTGCTCTTATTGTAGTTTTATTTGTGATGTCTTACATAAATATTGTCCAGCCATGAATGCCATGTTATAGTAAATTTGTATATGTGATCACATACACACACTTGCTGAGCATCCAGGATACATTTACAGATGGGGCTGGACCTACTCTAACCCACCCATATTCAGGTTGAGGCCAACATAGGTGAAGGAATCCAATACAGAGACAAACAGGGCTCAGTGGGCACTTGCAATTTGTAGTGTTTTGAGGGCAGGCAGAAAATGATTACATTCTCAAGGCTGCTTCAGCTGTTGGTTCCAGTTATTCTGTTTATCTTGCTGCCTGAGTATTAAGGGTCAGAATAATTCAACTGAGGCTGATGTACTAATAACTTGACCAATTCTGGGGCAAATCAACTGCAACATAGAGGACAAATAAATATGACCATTAATTTATATGAGGATTTTAAGCCATTGAATGCTAGAGGTGTATTCAGCACATGCTGTAGCAATGAATGGGAGACCATTCTAGCATTCATAGAGTTAAAAGCCCTATTTAAATCAGTGGGGATTTGGGGACTTTTTCTTTTATTCCTTCCCCCTCCATCATGTAGTTGGTTTGCTCCAGAATTGCTTAATTGTTTTGCTTTCTGCATAACGCCCATAGGACCTATTTACTGTGCAGAACAAAAAAATCTCATATTAAAGACATAATATATGCAGTGGTGACTTTCTACTGCTGGCCGTAACGACTCTGTAGGAGATAATCAAAAAACCTAAAATGGTGATACAAAATGTACAATAATAGCAATGTTGTGTGGAACAGTGAGACACTATGAAGTCATACATACAGGTGAAATATAATATAACATGAAACATAATATAACGATGCAAAAGTTCTATTGTAGCTAGTGAGGGAGTATGGCAGTCTTAGATATCAAAGCCCCCCAGAAAATAGAAGGCGACATTTCAATAGTGAACCTGCTGCCCCCATGCCCCCCAACGAGCATTCCTCTTAGCAGGAGTGGGCCCCGTTCTATTACATTATCCCATTGCCTGCCGGGATGTTTTCTCTTATTGTCACTCGGGGTAATCTCTTTCACCACCTTGTGGGGCTAAGAATGTGTATATACAAGCTTTGTGGCTTCATAATCTGTGGCTGCACTATATGAATTAAAAGGCAAGTATTCTGAGTGACGGTTCCTTCTAATAAGTAGCCCATGCTACTCAGTTTTAGGCTCTCTGCTTCCTGGACACATATAGGGAACACAAACATTAATACACTTACATACATATAGGAAACACACACTGACACTTATACGCATATAGGGAACACACACATTGACACATATACACATACAGGTAACACATACACATTGACACTTAAACACATATAGGGAACACACACATTGACACTTAAACACATGTAGGAAACACACACATTGACACAGAACACACACACGCATTGACACTTATACAGGTAACACACACATAGACACTCATAAATACACATTGACACTTATATACATATGGGAAACACGCAAACACACTGACACGTATACACATACAGGGGTGGGGCATTAAGGGACGGGGCCAAGGGGGCGGCAAAATGAGGTTTTGCTTAGGGTGGCAAAAATTCTTGTACCAGCCCTGAATACCTTCATTGCCTACCTAAGCACCTGCCTCTAGGTCATTTCACAGGTTCACCAAGCACCACCACTAGAACACTCTGACATGACAGGCCCTATTATATTCATCAAGGACACAGGAAAATTTTGTGACCTAACACCATGAAATAGTGCTAGGGAGTCACCCTCCTGATGAGGCTCTCCCCTTTAATAGGAAGGTTATAATATGGGGCTATCGCAAGAAGCTAAGTCCCTTGTTCTCCTAAACAGAATAGGTCTTGTACTTACTACCACGAACTTATCTGGCCTAACTAGCAGCACTAGCTCCCTATTAGTATGGCAAACAGCTCCTGTATTAATGTAGATAGTTATCACCTACTGCTATGGAAACTGCAGGACAATACCCCCAAGAGGAATGCTCCCCTTTCTCTTCCTGATCCAGCATTCACTGACAAGAGCCCTAACTAAATCACAACCTAATGCCCCGCTACTCTGCCATAACACATCAGTAACTTTTTAAATTAACAATACTATAAACTGTTTTTGTACACAATAAAAGAAGCTCCAATTAATCTTCATCGTATTTGGATCATGGAGAGTGTTATTTCAATACTGTCAGAGTTGTCAAGAGTAATTGAATGATAAAGTACCCCCTTTCCACTACTTTTACTGATTTAACACTGCTCACCTCAGACCAGCAAGACTGTCAGGATGGAACACAGAGAGGGACAATCTTCTGTGAGCATAAGGAAAAACCTGTAAGAATATAGATCACAGCAAGGGACAGTCTGGTCAAAGGACCAGATTCCACATCTGAGGAGAGGTAGCTTACACTAGGTAAAAGGGGCAGGAGGAGGATACTTTATAATTCAATTACTCTTGAACTACAACTCTGATAGTATTGAAATAACACTCTCCTTGGCCCAAATACTATGAAGATTAATTTTATTGGCAGATGTTCTTTTGAGTCTTAAAGGAATATTACCACCTAAAATTATCTAGGGTTATACATACCTACAGAAGATACTCTGTACTCCATGTTGCTTCCATAAAAAGCTACATTTATTCTGGGGCTTAAAATTTAAAATGTTTAAAATTTAGTCTTGTATATGCTCTCTGTGGGCTGTAATTTCTGCTTTTTTCCAGGACTCTGATTCCAAACACAATCTTGTTAGGCGTTTCATAAGGGATGATTTTTTTTATTAATGGGCCTGAGATAAGAAATGAGCCTTTCTGAGTAAAAGAGGAGTGGGTACTAATCTCAATACATTAACAGCATGAACTGTACATAAACAACCAAACTGTGTTTGTATAGAATACACTGCACATGCATTACATAGAAGTTTACCATTAGAATTTATGAATCTAACATAAAATAACTGCACTTTACAGATGCTGGATAGAAGTACAAGATTTAAAATCATATAACCCAATTTAATTTTTTTATTATGGCCAATATAGAGTTGCAACCCAGTAATCCTCCCAGACCCTCTTCATCCATGGACAGGAAGAGCAGCCCTGCTCTGAGGTAAGCTGGACCTGGCATATCAAAGGCAGAGATTCTCAGCTCCAGTCCTTGGGTCAGATTTTTGGGATACGACCAGTAAATTCGTTAAGGACCAATGACGGTCCTGGCACGTCATGGAATTCAGGGGCCCCTGCGTGGCTGTACGCTGGTCGGAAACCCCTGATTCCATATCGCAAACCCCCCCCCCAAAAAAAAAAAAACTCCTTGGTCCTTAATTGCTGGCCGGCCGTCATTAAGGGGTTAAGAACTGAAGTCTCTATCACAATAATTAAATATTTGTATCCGGAAAACCTGACCTTGGACTCCACTCTTATAGCTGGGGAAAGAATGGGACATAAATAATTTTGCCCTGATTCCCTCGGTGCCTAAGCACACACTCAAGCCCTGATTTCCCAATAAGCAGAGTAGGCAATTGCCGCCAGATTTTGAGATGTGCCTCAGCTGTGCTGGTCATGCCATATTATGGGTTGTGGGTGTGGCCAGAGCAATCTCTATGTCCCTGCACCAGTTTTATATCATTTTAAGGGCTATTATTTAGCCCCTGCAACCAAGTGGTTAAAGCTTTTTTGTGTCCTTGTTTGTTATAGGCCACGGGTGTTTCTTTGCCATGAAACAGTATATGGGACTGGTAGTTGGGCCATGTAGGGAATGTAGATGTGGACTTGGGCGGAGTTAAGGGAGCCTAGCGTGCCTTGCCTAGTGGTAGCAAATACAACCCCCCCCAAATCTCCCACCGGTTTAAAGGGGTTTTAAACCCATTGAAAGCTCACTGCACTGCAATGCATTGGAGGATTTCAAGTATTTAACAGGGATTGTCATTTCCCCCCTCTATGTTGCATTACGTTTACTCCGGAGTTGCTCCAGGTATTACATCGGCCCCAGTATGTTTCTGGGAACAGAGGAATGGCATGCCTCAGAATGCCCTTACACTCCCATTCTGCCTTCCACTTGGTGTTAGTGGCGCAAAAGGACATTATGTCACAAAAAAGCTTTGTATGTAAATGGTAGGCAGCCACGGCACTCAGAAACAATTCTTCACTCTTATTTCAGACATGAATTCTGTTTGAACATTTCCTTTGGTGTCTTTACACCTCTTCACTAACAAATACAAATTTGTTTGTACAGTCCATTTAAGGCAGTGAATCAAACATTTTACTATTTAAATGGGACTTGTATCATAGGATTAAGTGGTGCTTAATTTATTTAATAGAATGACTTACTATGATAGGTGTCCTTCAAACCGCATTTGATCTCTCTTGTAATCCACTGCTGATGGTTTCAGTTTACAATCTGGTAAAGGCAAGTGACCCTTACAGGCTAGCCACCTCTATTGAAGACTATTGTTTGTTTTTGAGAGTTGTAGTTCAAGAGTAATTGAATGATAAAATATACCCCTCCGCCCCTTTTACTGATGTAACATTACTTACCTCAGAGCAGCAAGACTGTCCGGATGGATCACAGAGAGGGACAATCTTCAATTAGCATAAGGGAAAAACCTGATAAACCTGTCAAGGGGGGGGGGGGCAGGTTCTCCTTATGTTCACAATTAGAAGATTGTCCCTTGCTGTGAGCTATTTGGTCCCAGGAACAGATTCCACATCTGAGGGGAGGGGGCTTACACTAGGTAAAAGGGACAGGAGGGTGATACTTTATCATTCAATTAGTCTTGAATAACAACTCTGATAGTATTGAAATAACACTCTTCACAGACCAAATACTATGAAGATTAATTGGAGCTGCTGTTTTTGTGAAACGTTACATCATCATTCTGTAGATATGGTTGACAGGTGTATGAAGGATTCCTAGAGAATAATTCCCTTTTGATAAGCATTACATCAATAAGGTAAACTGAAGCAACGTGAAGCAGACATTGCAGTACACAATGCAGAATGCAATGTTTGCTTCAAAATAAGTGTAAATGATAAATGTTTGCATTAACTTATTTGATTTATATTATTTGTATTCATCAGGCACAACTATTGTGTCTCATTCATGCACTGAGTAGATAGCATTGCCCTCTGTGGGACAAGCTATAGTGCTACTTACCTAAGCTATCACCACTCGCAAGTCTCAGGAAAGATAAATGTGCACAGTGTCCTAGGATGGCACAGGGCAGGTAGATACAACACCAATGACCAGTTACATCAGTTACTTGAAACATCAGCCAGTAAAATTTGGTTGACCTCATGCATGTAAAAGAGGTACCCACTACTCATTTCATGTTTGCTGTGTGTAGACACTGCTGGTGATTAGGTTCAACTGTAATTTGACCAAGACACTGCTGTCAACTACAGGTGTTAGCACAGACATATCCCTCTGCCACAGGTTTCGAGAACAATGCATTAGGTAATTTATTTTTCACAGTCTGGTGGTCTCATATACCGTTCTCATGGGCCTTGTAAGGATATAATTGGCTATTGTCCTCTTCTGATAACAATACATGGTTTCAGTGCTTTGCCCTGATTAAAAGTTATAGGCTGAAATTCATCAAAGTAAGAATGGCTCACTGCCCAAGGAAACCAGATTTCCTTGAGTATCTGTATTCACCTTTTCAGCAATGGCTGGATCCTATCTAGCCATCGTATATTCATACAATAGTTGTTTGCCAGATCGCCAAATTTCATCTTCAAGCTGTGGAGTCTACTGTAGGCAATGGCGCAAAAAACACACATATACAACACTGTATACATATGTGTGTGTGGGACTATGTTTTCATAGTATTTCAATTAATCTCATTTGCCAGCCAAGAAAATAGGACGGAACATTGATGAATATGTATTTGATAAACCGCTTTTCCCACATTATAATAATGTCTTTGGTTGGTGTGTGGGAAGAGGTACTAGGCAATCATGGTTATAATGGGAGAGAAGAAAAGAAAAGGAAATATGCTGTAGAAAGGTAAGTATGGAGAGGAGGTTTCTGTCAGTCAGGGAGTGTTGACAAGAGTATTGGTCTTTATGCATGATTCTTGCTCTGTATGTGCTCTTTCAAAGCATCAAAATGTTCTGCTTCTGCTCAGCTCACACATGAAAGCATCCTCAGTTTGAGGAACATGTTCACCCCTTCTGGTCCTCAAAGGGCTAATACTCCAGAGCTGCACATACACGTTATATTATCTTGCTAATGCAGAAATGAGTACTCTGGTATTTGGTGCAGCCTTTTTATTTGGCCTAATAGTTTATATTTTAAGACAAGCTTTCAAAAGATCCTCTCCCTTCTTTTTCTATGTTGTCCTACTTATCTGTAGGAGGTGTAATTTTCTCTTTTTAATTTTTTTTATTTGGTTTTCCCATGCTCCCAATGGGTCTAATCGTTACTATAGAGCCAACTGAGGGTGGATAACCCAGGACAGTCCTTTCCTTAGGCTATTCATTTAGGATTCTCCTTGTAACCTGGAATCTGAGTTGCAGCAACTGACTAAGTACAGCTTCATCCTTCAAGACAGCCTTCTGGAACCTCCGTACCACCTTCTTTAGTGGAATATATCATCTTTGTGCTCCTTAATGTATCTGTTTGGTAGCCATCTTAGATTTTATATCTCCAAGATGGCCATGTTTTTCAGAGCATGCCCATCATGGATTTTATGTTTTCAAAATGAGTGCATTCTAATGTAGGTGCATGCCATGCACAGACTGTATTGACTTCTTGGATTTTATACCTCTGGTATGAAAATGACAGCCATCCTGTTGCTTCACTGCTCAAAAATCCTGTGACTAAAATGGCAGAATGTGCTCTACAAAGGGTTTTATTAACAAATGGATCATAGAAAATAGATAATGACAGCAGGTAAGAACCAACTGGCCATCCAGTCCACCCATTTTTCTATATAATTGAAATAAAGAATAGACTTTTTAATTTGTATTTATTTATTTTTAATTCCCTTATGGTATTAGTCCCTAACAACTCTTCTGGGAGGCCATTCCATGACTCAGTCATACTTTCTGTAATATACTATGTACATACGTTACTTCTGAATTTTGCACCTCTAATATTAGATTGTGACCTCTTGTTCTTTTTTTTCTGAAAAATACTTCCTTCTTGAACTATACTAAATCCCATAATATATTTAAAGGTTTCTATCATATCACACCTCTGCTTCACTTCTCTCATTTCTCCCTCCTTTCTTGAGTCAAAATCCTTGCTGGCAGCCACTTCAGTTGCTAGAAAATAGAGAAATCTTGCATAGCTTGAAGAACCTATTGAAAATTAGGCCCCTTTCATGCAGGTGTCATCAACTCATAAACAGACATTGGTTATCTCACCTGTGCTGAGAGGTAAGCTAATGGGTTATGGTGTCTTTTAACATGGGAAACTATCTCCTTGCTTGAATGCAACCAAGTCCAGCAAGCTGCATCTTAACTGCATTCAAGTAGGAGTGTAGAGATGATGCAGCAGGGTAGATATGCATGGCGGCCTATTGGGCCACTTGCAGGTCTTTCAGATGCGCAACATTGAAAGTTGTCATGCTTACTACAACCTCCAATGAATATTCAACACACATGGGCATCAGAAATTATATTTCGCTGATGCTTACATAGTGTATCCATTAGCTATGCCCACCCCACACAGGCTCTGGAGAAATACAGAAAGAAGTAAGTACAAAACCCATGTGATCAAAATGCAAGGGGCTGCTACATTTCTTTTTCCGACTTGAAAGTGCCCTATCTAGGCATCAGCTTCTTGAGCTGTTATCTACACCTAAATGTCTTGTGATTTCTTGAGTGATGCCTCTCAAGAGTACTGTCCCCTAATTTTAATGGTTCTTTCCACCGTTGCCAGGAGGCTTATGGCTGAAGGTTTGAGCAGCAGGTATGTCCTCTAAATAACACTCTGTGTGCCATGCCACATGAAGAGGGGGATTCTTCTCAGGTCCCAGTTAGACAAAGCTATTCCTTAAGCTATCAAAACTGGAAAATCAGTACATACTCCAGTATTATAGCTGGATCTAGAAGTTCAACAAGAGTCTCCAGGTCATATAAAAACATCTGAGACTAAGAATGAATGTGGGTTAGTCTGATTTAAGAAGGTCATGGTTGAGGGAAAAACCTCTTCCTCTAAACAACTGAAATTCTACCACTAAAATTTCAGTTTAAAAGTTTGGTGCAAGACAGTCATGCCGATGCTCCTCCGCTCCTACCCGCTCCTTTTTCCGTCCGGCTCTTACTCTTTGGTATTTAGTGGTAATTTTCCCTGCTGGCATCCACACCTCATTCTGAGCGCTGCTTCTGGGTTGGCACTTTATAAGCCTCTGTCCTGGCTCAGTATGACGCGTTATTACAGCGTCCTATACCTGAGCCGTGTTTCTGTCTTTACCTAAATACCTGGACTTCTTTGCATCAGTAAAATTGCTGTGTATGACCCAGACTGTCCTAACCATCCTTTGCCTGCTGTTTCATGTACTTATTTGCTGTGTATGACCAGGACCTCCAAGACCATCCTTTTGCCTGCTGTTTCAAGAATCCTGATTTGCTGTGTATGACCCGGAACTCCAAGACCATCTTTTTTCCTGCTGTTTCAAGTACCCTGATTCGCTGTGTATGACCAAAATCTCCAGACACTTCCTGTTCCTACTCTGCTGTTCCTTTAGTGCTGGACTCCCTGTCCTTTGGCCATAGTGAGTACCTATTGATTGCTGTTGGAGTGTATGTTTTTCTCCCTGGGGATAGTTTAGTATAGTTTGTCTTGGTGGGGGTTATCCTGGGTCACCCTTCAGCTCCTCTGTTGGGGTCCACAACATCTAGCTTTGGGGCTAGCACCTTTAGTCAGCCAAGCCGCTGCACAACCCTTCCCTTAGCAACCCACGGTCCTGAGCTCTGTACCCTAGCCTCGCACCCTAGCTACTCACTCTGCTATCCCTTGTTGGAGGAGCCTAACTTCCTTCTCTCCCCGAACTCGTGGCCCTCCTATCTAGAAGAGTGTTACAAAGACTCTCTCTGTTTTCTCACATATGGGAAAGAACTACTCAAGATTAATGAAGAGCCTCTGGATAGACTTTTCCAGGTGTCCTTACCCAAGAAACCTCCTCACCAGAGGTTATGCAGATCTAAACAAAACCATGGACTCCTCAGGACATGGTTATGTCCTCCTTAGAGGCAATGGTCATAGGACCTATTTTTCTTCAGGGGAAAGCTTTGTAACTTACTCTTCTCTGTTCCTGGTACCAAAGCCAGGAGAAAAGTACAGACCAGACCTGGATGTGGAGTTTTTCAATCGGTTTGTGGCAAAAGAACATTTTGCACTGAATTTAGCCAATACAGTTGTAATCAAAATTATTCAACCCCCTTTGCAAGTCAGGTTTATTGTCAAAATATACAGACTTTCAGCTGTTTGCAATGAACAAATCAAATAAAAGCAATTGAAATAGCTCAACACGACAAAGGCTTTAAGGGGTTTCCCCAAATTCAACTGAAAATGCAACTTATAATGACTTCTCCAGTCTCAAAATTATTCAACCCCTTCATGCAAGCATCTTCAGTATTTAGTAGAACACCCTTTTGCTGTTATGGCCTGCTGCAAACGAGATGCATAGCCAGACACCAGCTTCTGGCAGGATTCATGAGGAATCTTAGCCCATTCCTCTTGAGCAATGGCCTCCAGTTCAGTAATATTCTTGGTTTGCGTGCTGCAACATCCTTCTTCAAATCCCACCAGAGATTTTGTATGGGGTTCAAGTCAGGTGATTGTGATGGCCACTGTAGAATCTTCCAGGACTTTCTCTGCAACCAAGCCTTAGTGGAATTTGAGGTATGCTTGGGATCACTGTCCTGTTGAAAAGTCCAATGATGCCCAAGTTCCAGCTTCCTCACAGACGGCATGACGTTTTCTCCTAGGATTTCCTGATACTTCAATGAATCCATCTTGCTTTCCACACGCTGCAGTTTTCCCTGCCAGAGGATGCAAAGCATCCCCAGAACATCACTGAGCCACCACCATGCGTAACTGTAGACAGAGTGTTCTTTTCAGCATATGCTTCATTCTTCTTCCTCCAGACATACCGCTGATCCATCGGGCCAAAAAGTTACAGTTTTGTTACATCGCTCCACAGAACAGAATCCCAAAGCTTCTGTGACTTATTTATATGATTTCGAGCATATTGGAGCCAATTGTTCTTGTGCTTTTGGGTCAGTAGTGGTGTACATCTTGGAGTTCTGGCATGGAAACCTTCTGTGTTTAGTAGGTGCCTTACTGTCTCACTGAAACCTCAGTGCCTGTTGCCACCAAGTCTTGCTGCAGATCTTTTGCAGTCACTCAAGGGTTTTTCCCAACCTGCCTTCTCAGAAATCTGGTTGCAGCCATTGATAGCTTCCTTTTTCTGTCCCATCCAGGTACTGTAACCACTGTTCTTTCAACTTTGAACTTGCAAACTATGCTTCCAACGGTGTCACTAGGAGCATTCAGTGAATTCGCTATCTTTTTGTATCCTGTTCCTTGTTTGTGAAGGGTGATCTCGTCTCTTATCTTTTTGGACCATTCTTTTGACTTAGCCATATTTCTAACACGCAGTCAAACGTGATACTCAACAAACCCCTAGCCAGTTCAGGTATTTCATGTGTTCCAGCTCAAGCACACCTAGTGCAACTAATGAAGCCCTTGATTAGATGTGTCAGGTGTGCTTGAGACAACATTTGTTTTGCATATTTATGCTGTTGAGAGGGATTCTATTCAGGGGATTGAATAATTTTGAGACTGGAGATATCATTATAAGCTGCATTTTTAGATGAATTTGGGGAAACCATGTGAAGCATTCATTGTGGTGAGCTATTTCAATTGCTTTTGTTTGATTTGTTCATTGCAAACAGCTGAAAGTCTGTAAATTTTGCAATAAACCTGATTTGCAATGGTGATTGAATGATTTTGATTATGACTGTATGTAATAAATTGATAAGTTTATGGCTCTAAAATATCTAAAGAACACATACCTTCATATGCCCATAGTTCATGGTCACTGAAAATTTGAGGTTGGCTGCTCATCTGGATGAACTGTCCACCACTATCAGTTCATGGCTTTACTCTCTGGCTTGTTTTCAGCACCAAGTATTTTTGCTAAGATTCTTATTGTCATTTCTTCTGACTTAAGTCTAGAAGGCATCTTTATTCTTGAAGAACATGTCACCAGGTCCCTAGTCTTTCTTTAATAGCATAGCTGGATAGTAAAATTAGAGCACATGGTCCATGTCCTGAGTATTCAGTTGTTGAGGATTGACCTGGACTCCACTTGGATGATGGTCTAACTCCCAGAATCCAAGGTTTCATAAAGGAGGCTTGGACATTAAAGTAATTTACCTGGACATCTCTAAGGCATACCACATTGCTGGGACAAGGATAATGACACTAATAATTATCATGTATTTACATAGTGCCAACAGATACTGCAGTTACAGAAGACAGTAGGTTAATATAGACAACAGAACAATTCACAGTGGTTTAAAATACACATACAAGGATATTTTTGAAAAATTAAGATTGAGAGGGCCTTGTTTCCTATTGCTTACAGTCTATAGGAAATGATTGATTGATACAAAAGATCTAGGTGCTTGGAACTGCCTAGTAGTCCAGCCACAGATTTTGACAAGTGCTATAAGATCCTGAATTTTGGAAGATTCTGCTGATAGCATCATTCGGAAAATATGAGGACTAAGAATGGAAGAATGTGACTGGGTTGCAGTGAGGGCAAGTAAAATGACTTTTCCCAGTATAGGAGTAAAGTAATGGTTCAATGAGGTCCAGACACAAAGCAGTATGGAGTGTGTGGGAGGGGTAATGTTACACAAAACCTCCTCCATAGCTGTGTTAGCTATGGAGGAGGTTGTGAGTATGATTATGTTTTCTGTCTTCCCCGAAGAGGTTGGATTTGAGGGACCTTTTAATTGTCTGGAGGCTAGGGGAGAATCTGACAAGTGAGGCAGAGAATCCAATAGGGTTTGTGCAGCCCTAAAAAAATCTTGCAAGCAGGAATGAGAAGTGGCAGTTAGAGAGAAGAGACGTAGGGCATAGTCAGAGTGTATGGAATGGTTGATAAGGATAGAAATATACAGAGCGGTAGTGTTTTGTGACATGCAGGTTAGAACCGAGTTTTGGAATTTGATTCTAGAATGGTACAGGCTGGTACTGGCAGAGGGGAGTTGTGTTAGTAGAGCAATATGTGAGAAAGTTTAACCTTGCAGAAGCATTCAAAACAGATTGCATAGGGGACAGCTGGGAAAGAGGAACGATGGTTAGAGTGGGTTGCAGTAACTGAGAGAGGAGGGCATGAATTACAATTTTGATCGTATCTTATGTGAGAAAATGACAGATAAGTGAGATGTTTCTGAGATGAATAAGGAAAGATTTGTAAAAGCCTTGGATGTAGGGAATGAAAGAGAGGGCAGAGTCAAAGATGACTCCAAATAGAAAATGGAGAGAGAAGTTGGTAATCCAGTTTGAGTGAGAATGATGTCAAGGGAAGAGCGTTAGAGCTGGTTATTGTTGGTGTAAAGATGATAAAACAGAGCCTTGAGGAAAGAGGGAATGGCAAGGAAATAGTATCTGAAAAGGAGAAACTAAAGAAGCATTCAGAGGGACAAAATAGAAGTGCTAAGAACCAAGAGATGGCTGTGTCATGTTGAGTGAGGGTTTGGAGGACACATGATCTACTGTGTCAAAAACAGTGGAGAGGTCCAGAAGTTTTAGTAATGAGTAGTAGTCCTTAACTTTGGTCAAGATCAAATCATTGGCCACTTTAGTGAGTGTAGTCTCTGTTGAGAGGATCCAGGTGGGAGTGGGAAATTATACAGATTACTCTAGGAGCATTGAGAGAAAGGGGAAAAGAGAGATTCTGGTAGTCACAGACAGATGAGATGTTTTTAAGATGGCCGTAATCAGAGCACTTAAAAAAGCACCTGGAAAGGTGCCAGTGAAGTGGGAGGTTAAAGATGGATGTTTGCACACACAGGAAAAAGTAAGTTGTGAAGGGATAGGATTGAGAGGGCAAATGATTGGATGGGATGAGGAGAGCAGAATTCTCCTCTTCTGTTACAGTGATGAATGTGCTGAGGGTGCTGATAAGTGTTCATGGAACATGGCTGGTTAAAAGGGGAGGATGTGTGGGTGTGGAGGTTTGGCATCCTATAGTATTGATCATATCTTCAAAATACATGGCAATATTTTTGGCAGTCAAATCTATGGAGGGTGTATATTAGGTGGGGCTGAGAAGGGAGTTGATAGTACTTAAAAGTCATTAAGGGTTAGAGGACAGAGAGGAGATGAATGAAGTGAAGTAAGCTTTTTTGGAGAGGGCAGAGCAGTATGAATGCAGAATGAATTTGTGTGCTTGAAGTATGTAAAATACCTCAGTTTTCTCCAAAACCACTCAGGAGTTCTGGTCTGGTTTGTGTGCATTGGCTGTGGCATAGATCATTTATGGTGGCACAGAGAAGAAGCAGGAGACGTTTTGTCCAGAGTAGTCATGAGAGTGCAGGGGTAATTTGAGGTGGCCAGGTTTGGGCAGGACAGGGAGGATATGGTAGAGAGGAGATGTTGTAGAATTGAATGGTTTAGGTGTCATTAGCTATGGCTGTTTGATTTAAAAAATGTGAGCCGTACTAACTTTTAAATGAACTAATTTTCAGTAGTGTCCACACTCCTTTTTTAATCAACAGGAAAAATGCTATTTTTTAGTCTGTTTTAGTGCTCCTTTCATTAAATAAAAATAACCTGGTCATTGTGTATCAAATCCAATAAACTTATAGTAGTACAGTTCAATTTGCATTATACAAACAGTTTACAGACGGCTGTAGTCTTTAGTAGATAAGTGAGCATAAAGTCAACAGTTTTAAAGTCCTGCTGGGGTTTATCTTAAAATAATTACAGTGAGTCACCCTGTGTGCCACAGGTTATTGAGCAATACTCTGATGTAAAATGCAGTTCTGGAACTTGTACTGTAGTGCCTCTCCACTCTGTATGGTATCCTGTGAAATATTAATGCTTTATAGATTATAGCATGGCTGCCTGCCTTTATTACACAGAATTGATAGATTACAATGAAAGATATGCATGATACATGATAAACAGTATACAAATAAGGGAACATTTAGGCAGTAATGACCACAATATGGTATACTTTGAGATTTGTAATGAGAAACCCAATTGCAAGGGTTTAACCAAAACATTCAATTTTTAAAAGGCTAATTTTAAAAAGCTAAAAGCAGTATTAAAGGATATACAGTGGGATGTAATCTTCAAAGATAAAAATGCACATGAATCATGAAATTTTTTTAAAATGCTCTTAGACAAATATACACATCAATATATACCATTGGGGAATATGCACAAAAGGAGTAAATTGAGACCAATGTGGCTTAATAATGAGGTTTGCAGGGAACTGAGAAATAAGAAACAGGTTTTTAAAGTGTTTAAGCCAAACGGGTCAGGTGCATCATTTAAAAAAATATGAAGAATGTAATAAAATCTCTCAACAAGCAATTACGCTAGCTAAAATTGAAAACAAGAGAATATTGCAAATGAGACAAAGAAAAAACCTAAACAATTCCACAAGTATATTAATAACAAAAAAAGGTTAAAGTTTGTTACCCTCTTAAAGCTGAGACAAGTGAATTGATTAGTGAGCATAAGGCTCTGTCTGGCACCCTAAATACATTCTCTCCTTCAGTATATACAAAGGAAGAAACAATGACAGGTTATGGGCAAATAGACAAACCCACAGAATTTCCTCCATCATGTACTACCATGGAATCACCATGAAGGCCTTCAAGCAAAACGGAGGAACCTTGCTGTTCACTTGAGACTCCACAACTGGAAGACCCTACTTCCAAACCCTGGAATCAAAACCTGACTGCTATTAGCTCCCATTCCCTGGAACCAGGCACTGTTGACTGAGATGGTGTCACGCAGACGGCGGTTAGGAAACCGTGTGGTGCTGGCTCTGGTTGAAGGTGCTAGCGTGCGGTGCTGGAGTGCGGAGCTTGTGAGTAGTGACGGCGTGCCAGGTACTCCCTTGCTGCAGCTAAAGCTGGTTAAAGGTGCTGGTCATGAAACCAGATTGTTCCACCCCGGTTGAGCCGAGGTGCAACCAGGATAGGAGTACCTAGGAACCGTTTGGAGAAACCAGGCCAGCAGGATTCCAAGCAGGGGAACAGGAAACACAACAGAGGTCAAGCAGGAGAGAAAATCAATTGTGGTGAGAAACGGAGCCAACGTTCAAGCCTGGGAGTGGAGACCAAACGTAGTCAGACGAGCCAAAGGTCAAGCCAGGAGTGGAGATCAAGATGTGGTCAGACAAGCCAAGGGTCAAACCAGGAGCAGAGACAAGAAGCAGACTGACATCCAGAGCCCAGGAACAGCTGAGAATAGCTTGTGGAATGGGCGCCTTAAGGCTGGGGCAGCCTGTTTAAATATAGAAACTGGCCAATGGAAGAGCTGGGAGAGAGAAGCTCGTCTGGGAGCCAAATGAGACAGGATGACCTGGGACGAATGAAGGAATGAGCCGGGCGCATGCGCATCCGCCAGGCTGAAGGCAGATGAGGACCGTGCATGCGCGCCCCGAAACAGAAACCCAGAAGAGCCGCCGCGACAAGGAGATGCGGCCCAGGGAAAACACAGCAGCGGTGACACCACCCCCATGGACAACCCGGCTTTGATGGAAAGTACGCTGAAGAGCCGGAGCATCCAAATCATGGGCGGGAACCAAGGAACGCTCTTCTGGGCCGTAGCCCTTTCAATCCACCAGGTAATGGAGAGAACCCCGAACGAAGCGGAGTCCAGGAGCTTTCGGATGACTTATTCCTCCTGGCCATCGACCCAAACAGGAGGCACGGGCACCGAGTGGAGAGCCAAACCTCATCCCCAACCTGGAATTGAGGACCAGCTGTCTATTGTTTATCGGCCGCCCGTTTGTACCGTGTGAATGCCGCCACCAACTTCGAGCGGATCCGTTGCCAGTGGGCTTCTAGATCATCTACATGGGAATCCACAGCCAGGACACCAGAGTAGGATGAAAGCGGCAGGGACGTAGGATTGAATCCGCTAGCAGCAAAGAAGGGAGAGAACTGGAGTGACTCGTGGTGGCAGCTGTTAAATGCGAACTCCAATAATGGAAGGAGATCCGTCCAGTTGTCCTGAAGCTGCTCTCGGTCTGTCCGTTGGACTGTGGGTGGTATGCGGAGGATAGGTGCACTGCAATACCCAAACGTGCACAAAAAGCTCTCCAGAATCTGGACGTGAACTGGCTACCTCGATCCGACATGATCTGGAGAGGGAGGCCGTGCAAACGGAACACCTCCTGGAGGAAGACCTCGGGCAGTTGTAGGGAGGTAGGCAAATTGGGGAGAGGAATAAAGCGCGCCTGACCGGAGAAACGGTCTATGACGAACAAGATTACTGTGTTTTTCTTGGACAGAGGCAGATCCACCACAAAGTCCATGGCAATGTGTGTCCAGGGAGAGGATGGCACGGGAAGGGGCTGGAGAAGGCCCACTGGCTGAGAGCGAGGCCTTTTATGTCTGGCATAATGATGGCAGCCTTGAACGAAGTCTTTCACATCCTGTGGCAAGGAGGGGCACCAAAACTGGCATTGTGCCAGATCCAAGGTGCGGTCGATACCAGGGTGACTGGAGGTAGGAGACTGATGTGCCCACAGCAGGATTTCTGGACAGTACCGAGTAGGAACGAAGAGTCGCCCTGTGGGGCAGGATGGGTCCAGGTCCTTCTGGGCGTGTTGTATTCTAGCCAGTGTTTTAGTGGACAGTGTTGAGAGAATCTTGTTCGATGGGAGGATGAGTCAGGCGTCGTATCGGAGGCAGGGACGGTGAAAAGCCGGGACAGGGCGTCGGCCTTGATGTTCTTAGTGCCAGGGATGTAGGTGACTGTGAAGTGAAACCAGGAAAAGAAAAGATCCCATCAGGCTTGACGGGGCGTGAGACGCTTAGCCGTCTCCAGGTACTGCAGGTTCTTGTGGTCGGTGTAGACGAGAAAAGGTATACCTTAGCCTTCTAGGAGATGACGCCACTCCTCAAAGGCGACCTTCATGGCTAATAACTCTCAGTTGCCGACATCGTAATTCCTCTCTGCAGGGGTTAGTTGGCGGGAAAGGAAGGAACAGGGGTGGAGACAGTTGTTCTTAGGGTCTCTTTGCAACAGGACTGCCCGATACCTTGTTCGGATGCGTCCACTTCCAAAACAAAAGGCCGGGTGATGTCTGGGTATCGAAGAACAGGGGCCGTAGTGAAGGCGGTCTTTAGAGAGGAGAATGCGGATACGGCTTCCTCGGGCCAGAGCCATGGGTTTGCTCCTTTCTTGGTCAGGGCAGTAATGGGTGCTACTAGGGAGGAGTAACCCCGGATAAACCTCCTGTAGTAATTGGCGAAGCCTAGGAAGCGCTGTACTGCCTAGAGATCAGTTGGTTGTGGCCAGTTGAGGACTGCGGTGAGTTTCTTTGGGTCCATCTCAAGAAAGGAACTGGAGATGATGTACCCCAAGAAGGGGAGTATGTTCTTTTCAAACTCCCATTTCTCTAGTTTGGTGTATAGTCCGTTCTCACGTAACCGTTGAAGAACAGCTTTAACATGCAGTCGGTGTTGCTGGAGAGTGGGAGAAAAGACGAGGATGTCGTCCAAGTACACTACGACATGAGAAGTTAGCATTTCCCGGAATACGTCATTAACAAATGCCTGGAAGACAGCTGGGGTTTTACATAGCCCAAAGGCCATCACCAGGTACTCGTAGTGCCCATATCTGGTGTTAAAGGCCGTCTTCCATTCGTATGCGGACCAGATTGTAGGTATCACGGTGCCTGTGATTGCTCTCCTTTTGTGTCTATTACCAGTAGAGGGCTCTCCATTGGCTGGCTGCTTTCAGCCCGCCCTGCATTGCCTATTTAAACCTAGCCTGGGCACCCTTTGGTTGCCCTTTCATGTTGTCTCTATGCTGCTTGAGTCTACACATCGTTCCTGAGCATCCTGGGCCTCTGCTGTGTCCTGCTACCTGTATTCGTCCTGTTCCAGTGTTACCTATCTAGTAGTTCCTGCTTCCGTCTGATCCAGTTGGAGTCACCGCTTCTTGCTGCCAGTCGCCGCTGCCGTTCCTGATTCCGGTTGATCGTCTGTATGCTGGTTCCTGCTTCCACCTGCTGGTTCCTGTCCTGTTCGCCTGCAGTCATCTGACGTTCCTGAGTTGCCTTGGCGACATTTCTATCTTTGCCGGTTATTCAGTACGCGGGTACTGGTTTGCTTCACAGCCGTCTGGCTGTTTTGTACAATCTATTAGCGTTCCACGTACAGGGTACTGGTTCGCTCCACAAGCCACCCGGCTGTATTTCAGGATCGTTTGGCGTTCCACGTACTGGGTACTGGTTCGCTCCACAAGCCAACCGGCTGTATTGCAGGATCGTTTAGTGTTCCACATACTGGGTACTGGTTCGCTCCTCAAGCCAACCGGCTGTATTGCAGGATCGTTTAGCGTTCCACATACTGGGTACTGGTTCGCGCCTCAAGCCACCTGGCTGTATTGCAGGATCGTTTAGCGTTCCACGTACTGGGTACTGGTTCGCTCCACAAGCCAACCGGCTGTATTGCAGGATCGTTTAGCGTTCCACGTACAGGGTACTGGTTCGCTCCTCTAGCCACTCTGCTGTATTGCAGGATTGATTAGCGTTCCACGTACAGGGTACTGGTTCGCTCCTCTAGCCACTCGGCTGTATTGCAGGATCGTTTAGCGTTCCACGTACTGGGTACTGGTTCGCTCCTCAAGCCATCCGGCTGTATTGCAGTATTGATTAAGCGTTCCACGTACAGGGTACTGGTTCGCTCCTCTAGCCACTCGGCTGTATTTCAGGATCATTTAGCGTTCCACGTACAGGGTACTGGTTCGCTCCTCTAGCCACTCGGCTGTATTTCAGGATCATTTAGCGTTCCACGTACAGGGTACTGGTTCGCTCCACAACTACCCGGTTGTTACTTCAAGATTAATTGCGTTCCAAGTGTGTGGGCACTGGTTCGCTCCACAGCCACCCGGCTGGTACTACGTTTATGTATCGCACTTTCAGTACAAGGTACTGGTTCGCTTCTCAGTCACCCGGCTGTCATTACCATATCGATTCGCGTTCCAAGTGTGAGGGCAGTGGTTCGCTCCACAGCCATCCGGCTGTTACCACGTATAGGTATAGCACTCTCGGTACGAGGTACCTGATTGCTCCTTAGCCTTCTGGCTGCGTTCACCTTATTGGCTTGCTTCCAGTGCTGGGTACTGGTTCGCTCCACCACCCGTTAGTCTCTATTGTTTGTGCTTTACTGTCTTCCCAGTATGCTGGTACGGGTGTTAGCCTGTTATTTGTTGGCTGGCCACTTATGCTGACTTAGCCTCTTTGTCATCCCTGTGACTGTTGCTGCCACCTTCCAGAAACTGAGGCTTAGTGGTTGCCATTCTCTCCTCACCAGGCTGCCTTAACCGGTATTGGCAAGGCCGGTAGAGCCTGTATTTGTCTCCTGTCTATTGGCTGCCTTGCCCGGTATATTGGCAAGGCCGGTAGAGCCTCTTCTCCCGAGTTCCTACTTCCTGGCTGCCTTGCCCGGTAGATTGGCAAGGCCGGTAGAGCCTCTTCTCCCGAGTTCCTACTTCCTGGCTGCCTTGCCCGGTAGATTGGCAAGGCCAGTAGAGCCTCTTCTCCCGAGTTCCTACTTCCTGGCTGCCTTGCCCGGTAGATTGGCAAGGCCGGTAGAGCCTACATTGCTATTGTTATTATTGCTTTCCTGTCAATAAAGATATATGTGTGTATGTGTATGATACCCTACGGGGTTGCCCTTAACTTTTCAATAAAGTTGTGTTTTTACCTAACTCTGCGTCTGAGAGTCTTAACAAACCGTGACAGTAAGTTCCTCTAAGGTCCAATTTAGTGAACCAAGTGGCGCCACGGAGGAGGTCGAACAGCTCAAGAATCAGTGGGAGAGGGTACTTGTTCTTGACTGTGATGCTGTTCAACCCACGGTAATCAATGCATGGATGTAGGGTGCCGTCTTTCTTGCTAACGAAGAAGAATCCTGCCCCAGCAGGAGAGGTGGAGGGAAGGATGCAGCTCCTGGCCAAGTTCTCCTGGATATAGGTGGCAAGGGCTTTCATCTCTGGAGGAGAAAGCAAGAACGTCCTTCCTCTAGGTGGAGTTCTATCGGGCAGTTGTAAGGCCTATGCGGAGGAAGGCGTTCAGCTTGGGCTTTAGAGAAGACGTCCCGGAAATCGTGGTAGGTAGCTGGCAAGGCCTCAAAGGAGCACAATGCGGCAGAGACAGATGGGTGAGAGGAGACCGGGGAGACAGGGAGACAAGTAGTGAAGCAGGTCTTGCTCCACTGTGTCAGCTCACCAGACTTCCAGTCAAAGACGGGGTTATGGCGCCAAATCCAAGGGAGCCCCAGGACGATCGGGGCGAAGGGGGAGGATACCAATTAGAAAACCAGAATCCCGGTAGTAAGGACCAGGCACTCGTTCTCGAGTGATCTACTATCACGGTTCCCGTGATTTCTGTCACTCTCACTTACATAGTTACATAGTAATTTAGGTTGAAAAAAGACTTGCGTCCATCCAGTTCAACCCTTTTCCTATTCCTGTTTACCATCGCTGACCCAAAAGAAGGCATCTGACTCCAAATGGCAATCAGATTTCTCCCTGGATCAACAAGCCCTAACTAAATATTAATCCCAATACTAACGTGCATAGCCCTCTATATTATGCTCTTTTAAATAAGTATCCAGACCCCTTTTAAAGGCATCTAATGTATTTGATAGCACCACCTCCTCCGGAAGTGCATTCCATACCTTTATTGTCCTTACTGTAAAGAAACCCTTCCGCTGTTGTAGATTAAATCTCCTTTCCTCAAGTCTAAGCGGGTGGCCCCTTGTCCTGTGTACTGTTCTGTTAATGAACAGGTCTTTTGAAAGCCCTTTATATGGGCCTTGAACATATTTATATAGTGTTATCATATCCCCTCTAAGACGCCGTTTCTCTAGTGTGTACAAGTTTAACTTTTCTAGTCTCTCTTCATAACTAAAACTTTCCATTCCCCTTACTAGTTTTGTAGCCCTCCTCTGCACTCTCTCTAGTTCCATAATGTCCTTCTTCAGAAAGGGCGCCCAGAATTGAACAGCATATTCTAGGTGGGGTCTTACCATGGACCTGTAAAGAGGCATAATTATATCTTCCTCCCTTGAGTCAATACCCCTTTTAATACATGCCAATATCTTATTGGCCTTTGCAGCTGCCAGCTGGCACTGCATGCTACTGCTAAGTCTATTGTCTACCATTACTCCTAAATCCTTTTCATTAGTAGATTTCCCCAGAGAAACACCATTTAAACTATATGTTGCATTTTTATTATTATACCCAAAATACATAACTTTACACTTGTCTATATTGAATCTCATTTGCCATTTGCCTGCCCAGTTACTCAATTTGTCCAAATCCTCTTGTAATGAAGACACATCGAGTTCAGACTTTATTACCTTACTTAATTTTGTGTCATCGGCAAACACTGATACATGGCTTCCTATGCCCTCTGGGAGGTCATTGTGCTGCTCCCTTATTGGTTGAGCATGTTTGGCCCGCCCCTGGTGACCTTTTTATTCTGTCCATTGCCACCTGTCAGGTGCCCTTTCGTGGTGTTCCAGAGCCAGTGTGCTGTTGCTGTGTTCCTGCGTTCCTGATCTCCTGTGTACCGAATTGGCCTGTATTGACTACGCTTCTGTGTTCCTGTTCCGTGATCCGACCCGGCCTGGCTGACGTTCCTGCTCGTTGCTGATCTGGCTTGTCTGCGAATCTCCTCCATGATCTGACCCGGCCTGGCTGACTTCCTGCTCCGTGACCTGTACCGGACTGCTACTGTTCCTGTTGACAGCTCCTGTTGTCGCCCCGGCGACATTCTGATCGCTGCAGTGTGTGTGTTAGAGCTGATCGAGATTGCTGCATTAACTCCTGCTGAGCCGTGTCTCCTGAGCTGAGTCTTCCGTTTCTCTGGTGCACTGTACTATGTATAGCTGAGTCTCCTTGGCACTTGCTGTGCTATTCCGCTACTCACTGAGCCTCCGATCACTTGTAGTGCTTACTCCTCTACCTTGCTGCTATTGTTAACCCTTGCTGAGCTGTTACCTTATCCACTGCTTCTGCTGAGTCGGCCGCGTTGTGGGCCTCAGTTAGTCGGCGGCTCGTTGTCATCCACAGAGCAGTCGGTCTCCGTTAACGCGCCCGTGGGAGGCGCTATTGGCTCAAGCACTTGCAGCAACAGGTGGTTCCCGTTATACGCCAGTGGGGGCTTTGGCTCAAAGCTATCACAATACGGTGGTCTCAGTTATACGCCCGTGGGGGCTATTGGCTCAAGCTATCACGATACTGTTGGTCTCCGTTACAAGCCCGAGGGGGCTATTTGGCTCACGCTCTTGTGGTACAGCATCCTCCGTTATACGCCCGCAGGGGCTATTGGCTCCAGCGATCTCGATACTGTTGGTCTCTGTTATACGCCCGTGGGGGCTATTGGCTCAAGCTATCACCATACTTTTGGTCTCCGTTATACGCCCGTGGGGGCTATCTACCAACTACCCTGCAGCTTCTGCTTCTGACTCAGCCCTATCTAGCAGCTCTCTACATAAACAGACTTAAGGTGTTGTGTGATCTAGCACCTATAGCTGCCTCGTATCACCTTGGGCGTGCCTAACACCACATTTGAGACTGATGATTCTTTGTACTTAACTATTCATTGCCAGTCGCTGTGACAGTATATGTATTATCCCTGTTCCTGTATCCTGGTCCTGAGAAGGCATATGTAGCCTATATTCTGCTATTTACTGTACTGCCTGTAGAGGGCGATCTTGTTCTTATTTTTTTTTTGCTAGTAAAACTGTGTTTTATTCTAATCCTCTGTCTGAGTGTCTGAAAAACCGTTACATCTTCCCTGTGCCCAAGGGTCCGCCGTCCAGGGTTGAGACAAGCAACGGAATCTTCTTGGGACAACAGGGCACGCCATGGGCTTGGGCCCAAATGCCATCAATGAAAAGCCCAACGCCTCCGGAGTCGATAAAGGCGGCCGCTGTGATTGAATGGGCCGCCCACTGAATGGTCACAGGAACAAAGACCCTGGATCGGCCTTGGGGAGGCTGTTGGAAACGGCTTAGGTGACCGTCTCGGACATCGGCTAAGCGGTGTCTTTTCCCGGGCGGATGGGGCACGGTCGCAGCATGTGACCTGCCTGCCCACAATACAGACAGAGGCCCAGGGTTCACCGTTGCTGTCTTTCCTCACCAGATAACCGAGTGACACCCCCAACATCCATGGGGGTCTCGGCCTCAGGACGGTCTTCTGGTGGGAACACTACTGTGGGTACCCGTCTCCTGCTGCGGTCTACTTCCTGCTGCCTCTCCAGCAAATGCCTATCCAGGTCCAGACACAGGGAAATGAAATCCTCCAATCCGTCTGGGATATCACGATAGGTCAAGGCATCTTTGAGACGTTCATTGAGGCCACGCCGAAAATCCGCCTTAAGAGCTCCCTGGTTCCAGTCAGTCTCAAAGGAGAGGGTACGGAATTCCACCGCGTACTGGCTGACGGACCTGGATACTTGGCACAGGGCCAAAAGGCCCGATTCAGCTGAGGCACTTCTGCCAGGGGTGTCAAAGACAGCCTTAAAGGCAGCAATGAAGGAGTTAGAATCATCCAGCAGTGGGGAGTCCTGCTCCACAAGAGGTGTTGCCCAAGCTATCGCTTCCCCTTTTAAGGAGCACGATGATGAAGGAGACCCGGGCGGCATGAGTACAGAAGGTCTGCGGCTGGGTACGGAAATGTAGCTGACACTGGTTCAGAAACCCACGGAAGTCAGCCAACCGGCCTGTGAATTTGTCAGGAAGTGGAATACAAGGGGGAACGTAGCCTGGAGGAGGAGTTGCCATTACACTTGTGGCAGCGGAGTGAGAATACAGGTGAGAATACAGGTTTTTACTCACCGGGCCCTTTAAATGATAATGCATGAACTACTGGTAGGGCTGTATGGTTGGGCAGGCGAGAGATAAGGGTATCATCCACAGGAAGGGTGCCCCACAACTCAGAGAAGAGGTAAAGAAGGGCAACCCATCTAGACAAGTAGAATTTCCTATCTGGAAATGTCCATTCCTCCAAGATAATCAGATTTAGAGAATAATAAGAAGGAAAGTGGATAGAATCCCTTTTCCACCTCTTAAAGATTTCCTGAGCGGACACCCAGGGACCAACTGAGATCTGGAGGGTATTTAATACTTCCAAATCAAGCCTTCCACAGAACCCCTAGGGTCCTTCAGGGAGTCCACAGGGGTAAGGGATGATTCATCCTCTTCCTTATCTCCTTCCTAGCACTCTTCTAGAGAGTAATCATCCCCAGGAGCAATAAAGTTGCTCTCCACAGGGGATCAGACCCTCTTTCTGAGGGTATAGGGCACCCTTGATCTAATTTTATCAAAAATACTGTGGATAGAAAAAAGGCAAACTGGAGACATGCCAGAGAAAGAGGCAGGGTCCTATCCCAACCAGGCTACTGGTCAGTAAGGGAGGGGGACCCCTTGGGCTTCCCCACATTCCTGGGCCACAGCACAAGATGGGCATAGCTGACCTGTCTGATCCTTATAGAGACTCAACAAGATATACAGGTGGCCACTGCTGACACAGTCCTGTGGTCCTAGGTTCCTGTGTCCCCTATAGACTCTGACATGCCTGTCCCCACCCCAAAAAAAAACAAAAACCTCACAAGGGAGTAAAAAGAGTAATGTTATCTTCAACATTGAGGAAGAATAGTAGCCCAGAACAGAGTCTGCCCACCTATGGAGAGAGCCTGTAGCAAGGGTGTCTACTAGATGAACTGCATCATAAGGAAGAGAGGAGGAGACCCCTCTCCTTCCTTACCAGAGACCAGGAAACTGGGTTACCATTTGTTAGAAAAATTATGGAGATGCCATTATGAAGGCAGGGGACTGGAAATCAAGGAACCAGGCCCTGTCCCAATTGTAAGATCCCCATGGTCTGGAGACACAGGGATTGAGAGATAAAGCAACAGGGCTGCTGAAGCAATGGCTACCGCGAGAGCCAGGATTTAAAAGTTCTGCACCAAAAAAATAATTCATGATGTCCCTAACATTAAAAATAAATAAATAAATAAAATAGTAAGCATGACTCCGCTGTGATGGTACTGGAGAATGTCAGTCCCTCACACTGTGTCCACTTGCATGCATCTTTTGGATGTCTCCTCTCTCTCTCCTGAACTAAAACTAGCAGTAAAACAATGTGCAGGCATGTCCAGATGTTCTATATGACAAGTTACAGTTGAAAGGTGGCATCACTCCCTTTAAAGAATACTACAGAAAATGAACCAGCAGAATTCAATGCTGCGCATTTATCCTACACAGATCTACAGTACAGGACAGGGCAGGTTTAACAAATTACAGGTAGCTTTAATATTTTACTTTTAGAAAATGTCAATACATATCATATGAGATTTAGAGAAACAATTTGTTTCTGGGAAAAAAGATGCTGGTGCTTTATGCCTTTTGGTACCAATACAACTTTCCCATTGTAAACCAATGTCCAGTTACACCATACAATATGTATCAATACAACATTACATGGGTCCAACGTACAGTCACCCCATGCAGTAAGTACCAATACACATTGCCATTGTAACCAACATCCAGCTACACCTTACCAAATGTACCAACACCCCATTGTACCCAACGTCCAGTTACCCCATACTGTACGTACCAATACAACAATCCCACTGTAACCAACATCCCGTTACCCATACTGTATGCATCACTACACATTCCCATTGTAACTAGTGTCCAGTTACACCATACTGTATATACCACTACAACATGTCTGTTGTAACCAACAATAGGAATGTAATCAACGCCCAGCTATACCACACAGTTGTACAATACATTCCCTCTGTAACAATGTCCAGTCACCATTCGGTATGTACCAATACATCATTCCCATATAACCAAGGTCCATTACACCTACAGTAGGTAGCATACCGCACTCCTACTGTAACCTATGTCCAGTTACACTATACCATATATACTAATACATTTTCATTGCTCACAATCCCCTTAATCAACAACCAGGTCACTCACATCACTCATCTCCTGTCTGAGAGGGGGTCAACACTCACCTATATCACACTATCCTTCCCCTTCGCACAGGACGAAGGATCACAATTCAATTCTCTTCCTCTACAGAGGCGGAAGGAATCACACTTTAAATCCTTACCTCTTCACAGAGGCCAAAGGAACCACACCTTTATCCTTACCTCTTCACAGAGGCCAAAAGATTCACTCTTTTAATCCTTACCTCTTCGCAGAGGCCGAAGGAATCATACTCTCACCTTACCTCTTTGCAGAAGCCAATAGGAATCACACTCTCAACCCTTACCTCTTCACAGAGGCCGAAGGATTCACACCCTCAATCCTTACCTCTTCGGAGAGGCCGAAGGATCCCACTTTCTAAACTTACCTCTTCACAGAGGCATAGGAACCACACTCTCAATCTTTACCTATTCACAGAGGCAGAAGGAATCACACTCTCAATCCTTAACTATTCACAGAGGCAGAAGGAATCTCACTTTCAATCCTCACCTCTTCGCAGAGGCCTAAGGAATCACACTTCCATCCTTACCTCTTCACAGAGGCCGAAGGATCACGTTTTCTATCCTCACCTCTTCACAGAGGCCGAAGGATCACAATTGCTATCAGTGGTCACAAAGTACACACTCAGTCCTTACTCATTAGCCAAGATGGTCACATTCGAGTCGCCAGTTGCTTGTCTCATACTTTGCACTCACGATCAAGGATGCCCTGCACCCATAACTCATCTCACCACAGCGATGGTAACTACACTCCAAACTAAAGCAGTATCCAACCATCCCTCTATGTCAACTAGTTCTTCATCCTTTAAAAAAAAAAAAAAAAAAAAAAAACACCCTCGGTCATCATGCAGTAATACCAAGGGTGATCTTTCTTTTCCAAGCAGTTTGCATAGCCTTCTTTGGCTTTCTCCACACGGGTATCACGGTCCCCGTGATTCCCTGTCAGTCTATGGCTGTGTACCTTTGCATTGGAGGAGTCTGATTGGCCCGCCCAGGATGTGCCTTTATATGCTGAGGTTTGGGTACTTGTCAGTTGCCCTTTCGTGGTGTTCCTGTTGCTGCGCCTTGTTGCTGAATTCCAGTGTCTCCTGTGTACCGACCCGGCTAGTCTGACTCTTCTCCTGTTCCTGCTCCGTGATTTGACCCGGTTCTGGCTGACGACCCTGCTCTGTGATTCGACCTGGTTCTGGCTACTGATCCTGCTCCGTGATTGATCCGCTCTCTGGTGGTGTTCCTGTGGCTGTTTCCACCCGGTTCCGATTATCGCTCCTGTCCGGTTGCTGCTCCAGTGTCCTTCGGTCGCGCTGGCGACATTCTGAACTGTTTCTCTGTTCCTCTCTCTCTCATTCAGCTGTAGCCCGAGGTTGCCTGCCATTTACTCGCTGAGCATTGCTCTTCTGAATGTACCAGATTAACCCGTGCAGTGCCTGTAGTCTCTGGTTACGTGCCACTTGTTTAGCTTGCCAAGCCTCTGTGGGTTCATTCAGAGATGGATTAAGGCTCCATAGGGCCCTAGGCAAGGTAGCATTTTGGGGCCCCACATCTTTTGATCTGGTGCTTCTGACACAGAGTGCTGTTAGCAAGTACTTTTTTTTGGCTATAACGGGATTGGGAGCAACTGGATGGTGCTGGTGTCTTTCAACTAAAAGGGCATCTGACACAATATGTTTGTGGCAGCAACAGCAGGGTATTTGTGATTCATCTCTTGCAACCAGGGCCCCTCATATTGCCCTGGGCCCTAGGCAGTAGCCTAGGTTGCCCTAATGGATGATCCGGCTCTGGGTTCATTGAGCCGTTACACTTTGAGTCTCCTTTTGATGCTATACCAGTCCTTGCAGAGCTCCGCTTGTCCGGTGTTCGGGTGCACCGTGACCACGCCGGTTGGCGCCGGTAGTCTGTTTGCTCTTGCTATAGGATTCTGTGCGACACCGGAAGGGTGTCCTGGCTCCGTTTCTCA
Organism: Rhinophrynus dorsalis; assembly: GCA_037306005.1. NCBI lineage: Eukaryota > Metazoa > Chordata > Amphibia > Anura > Rhinophrynidae > Rhinophrynus > Rhinophrynus dorsalis. Next base: position 360,502,251 of record CM074721.1, on the reverse strand, counting down.
TTCTCTCAAAGTGTACAGTTCCATCTGCACTGCTCTGTGCATCGGCTCTTCATAGCTTGGGCAACTATCATCTACTGCGGCATCTCAAGGGCTTCGTAACACCATCCATTTGGCACACGCAGGGTTACTCACTACTCACATTCTGGGCGATTCCTATTCTGGTTACTTCAGGTTTGGCAGTAGCATTCCTCCTAGCCCACGGTGGTGGTACTGGCTCGGCTCAGAGCAACAGGGGCGCATCCCGCTTCTGCTTAGAGAGTGATACAGTGCTGATCCTGTGATCCTTGCTCTACATCTAGAGACTGTTCTCCAGAGACTGATAGCTATCCTGGGCATTGGCCAATCTAGCCTGAGCCTCACCGGTTGCTCCTGTTAACCCTTTGGGGTTGCTACAGCCTTTAGCTGTATTTATTCCTCTGTTTATATTACCCTTACCTTGATTGTATTTGTCAGTATTGTTCTTACCTATACTGGCCCCTAGGGGCACTGTTTATCATTCTGATTCAATAAACTGTGTTTTTACTTTACAACCTGGTCTGAGTGTCAGAAAACCGTAACAACGGGCAAGTTCTCCTGTCAAGTGAGTCCAATTTTGTGCCAGCGGATTATCTCATCTACCACTCAGACCACTTCACTCTTTTCTTCACTCATTCTAAACCGATCAATCTCACACTGATCACTCATCCATACTTCGCCACCCACGTTCAATTATGCGGCAAGTTCTCCTATCACGTGAGATCATAGTTTGTGCAAGGGGATTATCCTGTTCGCACTCAGACCACATCACTCTAATCATCTTCTACTGCACCCGGATGTTAGTCCCTCCTTCCACTCCTATCAAGCCTCACATCACTACCATATTCACTCGTCACATACGTGCCATCCTGCAAGACTAGGCTACTATTCCAATCAGTTCTCTGGCCATTCTACCACATACCACCCTACTATGGAATCCGGAGAGCCCTTACTAATTAACACCTAATATGTCGTTTTTTATTCAGGCTTATAATAGTAGCATATGCCCAGTCTCTCTTGCCTCTTTTCAGGTCACCTTCATTGCCTCATCCCCTGAGGCTACGAAAGCTCAGGGGGACAACAATCCTCCAAACAGTAACATACTCTGGAAGCCCCGACCACAAATTTAAGGCTGGGCCTGTACTTGTGGGAGGGGCTGCAAGCCCTTCATTAGTGGGCCGCAGCCTCTCCCACGGGACACATTCGTTTGATGTGCCCCCCATCAACACCCTCTCCTTAAGGATTTATTAAGGTGGCCTATTTTCAGGTCACCTTCATCGCCTCATCCACTGAGGCTACGAAAGCTCAGGGGGACAGCAATCCTCCAAACAGTAACATACTCTGGAAGCCCCAACCACAAATGTAAATGAATGCACTTGGGACGTAAAAATACAAAGGCAGAATATAGTATTAAGGACACTATGCTGTCAGAGACAACAGAGGATAGGGATTTGGGAATCATTTTTTCTGATGACCTAAAAGTAGGCTGGCAATGTAACAAAATGGCTGGGAATGCAAGCAGGGTGCTGGGTTGTATAGCTAGGGGCAATAGTAACAGAAAAAAAGAAGTGGTCACACCACTTTACAGATCTCTGGTTAGACCTCATCCAGAGTATTGTCTACAGCACTGGAGACCCCATCTCTAGAAGGATATAGATACTGTAGAGATAATTCAGAGAAGAGCTACTAAAATGGTTAATGGTTTACAGGAAAAGAAATATCAGTATAGACTAAAGGATCTGAACATGTATAGCTTGGAGAAGACAGAGGGGATATGCTAGAAACATTCAAGTACATAAATTCATGTACAAAGTGCAGGACAGAAGTACATTTCAAAAGAGTAAAATGTTAGGACAAGAGGCCATAGTCTAAAACTAGAGGAACAGCAGTTTAGATGTGATGTAAGAAAGTTTTACTTCACTGAGAGGGTGGTAGATAAATGGAACAACCTACTAGTAGAAGTGGTAGAGGTTAATACAGTGACATAATTTAAGCAAACATGGGATAGGCATTGTCACGGTTAACTCCTGATGCAGACCACACTGCAGGAAGCGGCCGCTCTCTGTGCCAGCTTCCCGGATCTGGGGTTCTCAAGAGAGCATGCGTGTGTCTTAGGCATCTCTATGGTGACGTGTGTCTGCTTTTTTCTAGCTTGGCAGAGGTGGCCCGTCACTTTCCTCCGCCCACCTGATGGGCTATTTAGTGCTGCGCTATTCTTACCCTAGTTGTCCTTATGTGGTGCTAGTGTTGGTATCTTAGCTGTGCTTTGGTTTGTCCTTTGCCTTGGCTGCATACCCTCTTTGGCTCTGTTACCTGGCTTGACTGTCTACCTCCTCTGGATTTGATACCTGGCTTGTCTGACTACCTCCTCTGGCTCTAATACCTGGCTTGTGTAACTACCTCCTCTGGTTCTGAGACCTGGTTTGGATGACTTCCTCCTCTGGCTCTGATACCTGGCTTGGCTGACTACCTCCTCTGGCTCCGGTTCCTTAGCTTGGCTAGTATATGACTCTGATTCCTGCTGTGTTCCGCATTTTCTCTGTTACTATACTTATGTATTTTACGTAATATTGTAAGTATTGTCATTTACTATACATCTGTCTGTGGTTTGTTCCCTCTGTACCATTACAGGCATAAGGATGTCCTGAACATGGGACCAAGAACCAAATAAAGTGAGGTTTTTACAGTAGGAAAAATGGGCAGACTAGATGGGCCGAATGGTTCTTATCTGCTTTTCAATTCTGTGTTTCTATGTAAATACATACAGAGCAGGATGCTTCTTCTCTACTAAAAGGGTGGAAAAGTTGCAGAATAGGTTGTACTAACAACCATGTTACACATATATAATAATAAATGTTTCTGGTTCATTGTCTATCCCTCCCCCCCAGGGGGCTGGTGATTACCTGCACGCAGTGACTCACCATGGGGCATTGATTTTGACAGGAGTGGCCAGGGGGTCTTCAAACCCCGGGCACTCCTGGCAGAATTGCTGCAAGGAGATTAACAGGAAAGCCAATTTTTTACAAGCATGAGTTGGGGGTCTCCCCCCCCATCAATGCCCATTCTCATGGAAATCACTGCTTTGAGACTCACCGCCATCAATGTCCAGCACTGCAGTGCTCCACCAGGTCCCCAACATAATGAAGTGCATAATCGAACAGGCAATCCCGTTCAGTATTTGCTGCTATACACTACATGGGAAACTACTTTGGGAATACTTGTTAAAGAAAGATTTAGGACTAAAACAATAAATTTCCTATCAGTGTGCAGTGTCACTTAGCCGCTGCAAGAGCCAGTATGGTACTATCATGTATAAAGGTACTGGACAGGAATATAATTCTACCTCTTCGTAAATGCTTGGTAAGGACAGTTTTGTGTACCTCTTCTTAGAAAAAAGACATTATTAAACTGGAAAAAGTACAGAGATGTGTAAAAACACAATAAAAGCAGACTGAATTATAAAAAGAAACTAACCAAACTGAGTTTGTTTACATTAGACAAGAGATATCTGAAAAGTGATATGATTACCATTTACAAATCTATTAGAGGTTAATACAAAGAACTCTGTTAGGGACTATTTACTCAAAGAGCTGATCAAAAAACAAGACTTAAAGGAAAGTAATTTTTTACTAAAACAAATGCAGGGTTGGCTTACATCAATGGCATTAGGTTTGTGGAATTCTTTACCTCAGGAAACTGTATTTGTAGGTGTTTTCAAAACAGTATTTGATATCTTTCTAGCTCAGAAAAACCTTGAGTTAAAGAGAGTTGTCTTGAAAGCAGATAGGATTGATCCAGGAATCAGGAATGTTTTTACCTACTTGGGGCTTGATTGGAATTGGCTTCAATGGCTTTTTTATGCCTTCCTCTGGATCAACAAGGGTGATATAACAGAGGCTGAACTTGATGGATGTATATTTTTTTCATCCTCATCAATTATGTTTCTATGCAAAGCAATGTGTTGCAAACATCTTTATCATCCAAGGGGTTAATCTATTTTTTCAGCTCCTGTTTAGAATGTAACCATATTTTAATGTCCTTTGGAACACTTGAGGGTGAATCCTGTTGTCTCAGTGTATATGAAGGTCTGTACAGCAGAACAGTAACAAGCAAACGAAAAAACAAAATGGTATTGATCTGTTGACAGAATTCTTCATAATTACTGCATTACTGGTCTCTGTCTAGCAGTAAATGCTCCAGTATTGCAATTGTATCATGTATGTATCATGTATGGGTATGTATCAAAATTGGACTTACCTAAGATACTTAATGTATTCTTATTTGCTTTTCTACCTATTCATATGTATCTGCTTACCAGCTTCATACATTAATCTCTGAATGTTGCAGTTTTACCATTAAATGTAGGGAAATAGCAGTGGTAACTGATATGCTTATTTAGTCTTACAAATGTGGATAAAGTGCCCATATATATTAAAGAACAGTAGTTTAATTATTGTACAATTAAATTGCATGATAGTGGACAAACAAAATTCCCCTAACTTTGTTATGCTTTTAACCCCTTGAATGAGATATCTAATGCATTGCAGAGCATTAGGGGCCTCTCTAGCATTTAAGAGGTTAAAACGTTTAATTTAAATCAGTGAGGATTGTGTAGATTTAATTTGTCCACAAGTGAGCAGTTGGTTTGCCCCAGAATTATGAAATACGTGTATGTGTGTGTGTGTGTATATGGATATATTCCTTTGTCTCATTTTTAAAAATGTGCCTTACCAGTCTGTTAAGTCATGATGTCAAAATCTACCCAAAAATAAGACTTTGGCAGAGGGGGTGCGGTTTGCCTTGGAATGTATCTGGTACTAGGTGACATTTGCCATAATGGCACTTACAACTGGTTTGTCACCCTCGGACTTGATCACAAGCCTTTTTAGGTACATACAGGCCCATAGGTGTAAAACCAAAGTAAAATCATTCGGGGGTAAATCATCTACAACATAGGAGACAAATACAAATTCCTATTTAGTTCTATTAAGCTTTTAACTCAGTGAATGCTAGAGAGGTCTTAAAAAGCTCTATTCAAAGTACGCATGGAAATGTACGTTTATCTGCGCCCTGTGGTGCAGTTGGTTTACTCATTGATAACTCCGGGTTTTTTTTTTTTATAACTATGGGTCAATAATCCTTTACATTTTATATTCATTTTCAAAAAGCGTTCTTATTTTTTATGTTGGTGCCCATTTCTTCCCAATATTATACTCTCCCGACCCTTCAGCATGAGTGAGCTCCTGTCATTGACAAGAGAAATCCTACGTTTACTCTGGGTGCGGTCTCCTAAAAGTGGTTTCCTTCTCCGCAGTGCCTGCCGCTAGAAATAAGTGACTGAGATGGGCGCGGTCGCCGGAAAAAAGGGGCGTGATCTCTGCTGGTTCGGGGAGTGACATACCTCAGGTCTTATGAACATTGTACTTTATGGGAGCGGTTAGAAGATGAAGGCAGGTTTTTCTGGGGCGTTTTCATGAGAGGGATAGACTTACACGTGGCTGCAAGTTAAAAGCCACGCCCGGAGTGAATAGCTCTCACTTCAGTCCCAGCATAGCCAGCTGCTGGTCCAACGCTTTCTGGTGCTGCTGATACCCAGGTAACAAATTTTATCATTTCATTCTCTACAAAGCCTTGGGAAAAACACTTAACCTTTTTATCCGGCAGGCCTCCAGATAACAAACCGTATCCCTTATCAATATGAAGACCCAAAACGATAACCTGCTGCCCGTATCGTATAGACTTGTCGTTTACGTTTACTGGAAAAAGCTACTATGAAGGCATCCTATAAACCCCATCTTTCTGATGACCATAGAACTTACAATCTATTTAATAGCCCCTGGGTCTGCTGCTTCCTTATCATCCATCAATGAGATCCCGATTCTGGCACTCATGGTAATCCCGCATCGCCTAATTCTCTTTTACATATGTGCCCCCCCCCCCCACGCCCCGCATTCCATCTACTCCCTCTTTTTCCTAACATAAGATCACGCAGCATTACCATGGGAATCACCTGCAGGGCCATCTAAGCTGACCCGTGAAACTAGCATTATGATTTACTAATCTGCACACATAATGGGTGATATAACTGTAACTTTCCTGGCAAGCATTTGGGTGGCACACGTTGTTTGGGTTGCTCAGTCCCTGCGTGTGAATGGGACATTACATTTACTTATTGATAGGTTAACTTGTTTGGCAACTGTGCAAAAATTGTGGCTACCCAAAGTTTAAGACATGATTTGTCAATTGTTGGACGTCCATTATCTTTACGTATGGTTTTACCCCCTTTATGTAAGAGTTTCAATTTCTTGATTGTTGTGTGGAAATGGATACACCAGTAGTTTCTTGCAGAGGATGTTACTGTAAGGTGATTTGTGCTGGCCGTATCTACTACAATCTTGAATAAATGGAATGCTAAGTAATCATTCGAGTCTGGTAAAAACAGTCCAGCATGTGAGCCAAACTGTATTTGTTATTTTAGCGTGACTGTGCTTTATTGCCACCTGTGTCTGCTTTTGGTCTCTCTAGTAGTGACCCTCACAGAGGGATTCCTGTTTGTTGTTTAGGGATCTGCAAGTCATGTCATCTTCACCCCCACACTAAGGCCTTGTTTACTCTGAATCCTTGGACCGTTTGTCCGTTCATAGTGGCATTAAGGGCAGTTAACCCCTTGGTTGCTAGACAAGACTTGCATTGCTTTGGAGACCTCTCTGTCATCCTGGGATTCATTTTTAGTGGGTTATTTTATGCACAGAATTGACTGGATCTAACAATAACTGATTTGAATGGAAATATTATTTTAAAGTTAACTCTTTGTTTGCAAATCAGGCATGCAAAACACTGATTTGCAATGCACAGCCCTCTGGCACTCAAAGTGTTAAAATATGAAATTCAGTAAATCTAAATGGCTGAGTAGAATGGCAGTCTTATGGGAGATGGGTATATTTGCAATTGAATCCGCAAAGGAGTTTTTGTCATCCTCCTTGAGATGGGTTACCCTGTGCATAATTTAAAACTGAATATTATTTTAACCCTTTGAGTGCTAGAGGATTACGCAATGCATTGTGTACCCCTATGGAACTCAGAGGGTTAAGGTAAGCTATTGGTGTGCCATTATTCTGCTAGCTTTAATGTATAGTCATACATGTACTTGCTTCCTTCAGATCTTAACCCTTTGAGTGCCCAAGGGGTATGTAACACATTGCAAAGCAATGCGTTGCATAGCATTCAGAGGGTTAATCCTTTGAGTATCAGAGAGTTGAGCAGCTCATTTTTCCTTGTGTTGGACACACCTGGTCCTGAAGAGTCAAAGTGCTATTTCATGAAAGAGTTTTACAGTTGTCCCTCACTGTCAATGGATCTCTAGCTGAGAAACCCAGACATTCTATTTTATATCTTTACATTAAGATGAAGTAGGGTGAAAGATTAGGATTATAAACTAAAGCAAATGAAGTAATAGCACAGTAAACAGAAACAGTAGAATGTAAACTAGCACATTTATGAAGCATAATTACACTAAATATTATTTAACATTGTTCAAAAATAAAAAGGATCTTACAGGTCTAATAGTAAAACACTGATTTATATACTACTGTACACATTTGGTGAATTTTGTGAAGGCTTCAAATCCAGAATAAGGGTGCGGCTCCATTTTCTGCTAATCCGCTTGGACCAGATAATACTACATTACATGCTTGTTGCAGTTTGGTTCATGGCAAAAAAGGTGTGGCATTTAGGAGAGTAAGGCAGTAATATGGATGCGCATGATTGGATCAGACAGCCTTTCTGGCAAGAAGAAACCACTGCAATGAGTCAAGGGATATTTTGGATCATATGCCAGGAATGAACGGATATGTGTTAACCCCTTTTAAGTATCCGGATTCAGAAGGGTGTGAAATGCATTGTAAAGGATTAACACATCTAGGGCCTCATATATAAAAGCAGGTAATTCTGGGTCCAACCAACTGTAGAGTAGGGGGAAAATAAACATTCCTATAAAGTTAAGTGGGGCTTTTAACCCCTTGAATGCTAGACAGGTCTCCAATGCATTGGTCTGCAGTGTTTTGGAGACCTGTCTTGTATTCAAGGGACTAAAAGCCAAATATAAATCAGTGAGAATTTCGACAGTGTTTGTTTCCCTTATGATGAAGTTGGTTTGCCCCAGGTTAATTTTATACCTAGTGTTCTGTTCTGTAGGCTAAAGAAGTGCATTTCTGGAACAAGCAAAGCACACCATGTGTTGTTTAACCCCTTGAATGCTAGAGAATACCTGACAACATTTAAAAACAAATGCCAAGTTACAGAGCTTCACACAAGTGTATAGTTCTGTGTATGGGTACCAGCAGAACATACAGTACAAATACTTAACTGCACTTCTACAGAAAAACAGACATTACCAATACCTAATTATTAGTATTAATTTATTAAGCTCCACCACATTGCACAGCACTGTCCAATCTGAAAACACATTACAGACACATAATACTTAAATGGCTACAAATGGTGAGAAGATCCTGCTAGCAATAGTTTACAATCTAGAGATCTATATGAAATCATATAAATAAGCAATAATAACATGTAGGAAGCTCATGAACAATAAACCTTTATCTATTAAGTGCAGAGAGAATGGAGATGATGCTCAGTTTTATAATAGGAACAGAGACCGTAGGACACAAGGACAGGGAGCCAGACTCTGGGGCTTCTGGAAGTCAGGGACAGTTGGTAGAGGGTGGTGTCCAGTGCATTGCTTAAAGGGATAGTAATACTTAATATGTAAAAAAATATATATATTGTAGTGTTTATCCCCCTGAGTAAAAAAAAAGGATACTCTCACTGCTGAAAGATGTTTTATTCAAAAGTTATTACAGCTCAAAGTTGAATTTTTATAGGTGCAATATCACAGTGGCCTGAAATTGTACAGTGGTGCTGTTGTTACACCATCCTATGGACCGCTCTGGTCATTAGACCATAAATCTCTTGTATGAATCTAGCCAGCCATCTTTTGCAGACTATGCTCTTGCTTTCAGATCTAATCATAGTAGTTCAGCAGCAGATACAGACACAATCTCTGCACAGAAATACTGCTAGATTCATGGCAGATTAGTTTGTGGTGACTGTTCCGTTGATTCCATGTTTATTGCACTAACAGTTTTTTTTTTATAGTGGATGAGGTTTAAAGAGTGACTCCTTTGTTTATTAGACCTTGTACTTTTATATGCAAGATGACCTTTTGTCTGTCTAAAGACCGTTTTGAATTCTTTCTGTAGATGTTGCTTCTTCTGACTGACACCCAGCACATTCCATCTGTTTGCACAATAATATATGCAGACTGTGGCTTGACAAGGACATAGACCTCACTGCATTAACCATTTTAGTGGCAGAGGGGCACGCAGTGCAATTGCAGGGCAATGTGTTGCGTACCCTCTCTGGCATTCAAAGGGTAAAACGCCAGAGGGGTGCACAGTGCTTCCTTTGACACACAAATGCTACAGTGTAGTTACTCAGGATTTCAGAGCAGCAGTAAGTGCCAATACCCACACCCAAAAAATAAGGTGTGAGGCCTGCAGGCTCATGCTGGCATGGCGTTCAGTGCAGATTCCTTTTGAAATCTGCGGCATAATTCATAGATAAAATTTGTGTACAGATTATCACCCGCAACAAAATGCAGCCCTTTGTGCGATGTGTGTGACTATAAAAATCCACATATTAACCCACTGAGTGCCAGAGGAGGATTTAATGCACTGTACTGAATTGCATTGTGCAAGTTCACACACGTACACACACACACACAAGTCAGCCATGATTTTCTTATTCCTTTGAACACCAGTGGGGTGTACAACACATTGAAATGCATTGCGCTCAGTTTAAATGAAAGTTAACCTCGTTTTCTTTTTAGTGGTGTATTGTGCTGCTGGTGGCATGTAATGATGTACTTCTTTCTGATGATCCCATGTAATGCCAGATTAACTCCTTGAGGACCAGACTCTTGGGCAGCTCATTAGAAATAACAGGCTATGGACCTGGCTAAAATCCAGAGCTCTAGCTTTCAAAGACTTAATGGGGGATTCTAAAGAAACCAGTGGGTCCCAGCCTGGGGATCTGCACTCTTTTGCAGACTGGAGGGGGTCTCCCTGCCTGGAATCCCCTGTTTATTCCACAGAAAATAGGTCCTGGCAGAGTAGGGCTGATGCTTCTTGTCTATAGTCAGCACAAGAAAAAGCAGGGTGGGTTAGGGTGATAGGTGTGGTAGAGTGATTTATGACTGGGTGGAGTAATACTTGGCGTGAAGCCTGGCTTTTTACACTAAATGGAGAAGTTGGTGGATTTAACCCATGTTCTGTTAGATCAGCCTTCAGTGCAATATTTTGCAGTGCACTGTCTGCCCACCTAGCCGTGAATGGGTTAAGCACCACCCAGATTGCACAGTAATTCCCCAATTCTTAGTAATGCGGTTTATGTGGGATGACAAAGCTGCATTAAGAATGTAACACAGTTCTGTCTTGTTAAGCAGTGTGAGACTTCTCTGTTAAGAAAATACACTGTAGCTCTGCCTGTCTGAGTGTGTTGTGCATAACATTGTGCAAGAAACCAATCATGTAACATCCAGTCCAGACAGTGTTCTGAAAGGCGGACTTGGCTGCTCATTTGGTCCAGAAAATGAGGTCACGTACCATTGTAGCAGCCAAGTCATGTGCACAGACCCAGTGTAACAGAACACAGAGTCTGTGGAACTTTGAGATTTTTTATTTTTTCCCGATCGTGTAGTTGGCTTGCCCTCAGTTTGTATATTAGGCCTACTTTCCATTGCTTTGACTTGGTTGATAAATACACTCCAATGGAGATCTGTACAAAATATGTTGTTTTTGAGGAATGTATAAAATATTTTTTAGTGCTATATATCAATAATTATTACTAAAATTTGAAAAATGGTTCATATTCCTCTGGGGTAAAGTCACGTTTATAAATTTGCGAATTTCTTTTTTTTTCTGCGTATACAGTTTATACGCTATCACTATTTACTTTAGAGATTTACCTACTAAAACCTGTGGGGTTTTTTTTTTTTTTTTTGGGGGGGGGTTATGTAATCAGTGAATTTCTTTATACATCTTTTGCTACACTAATGTTATTTGGATGATGTCCTTTTCTCACTTTTCAAAAACTCAACTGACTGACATTAGTACTTAAGGGGAACATTCACATCCTCAAAAAATGTGACCATTGCTTTTAAACAGTTAAACAATATTAGCGCTGGCTTTATTTATTTTCTTACCTCTGGTTATATCTGGAGATATTAATCGTTGAAATGTGCCACTTCCGCATTCTGCGGCACCGTGTATGTGTGGCACGGAACTGCAGGACTTCCCACCTCCCTCCCAGCATCCCCAGGGAGCGTGTTCGCGCTTCCCTCCGAAGCTGCATTTTTCTGGGCTAACGTTAAAGCTAGTTCCGTTTACCATGCTCCTGAGGTTGCAACCTCAGTAGCATGGTAAACGGAGCTTGTTGTCATGTGCTGCAGCTCCGTGCCGCACATACATGGTGCAGCAGAATGCGGAAGTGGCACATTTCAGCGATTAATATCTACACTCTTAGGTAGGTAAGAAAATAAATAAACCCAGCGCTAATATTGTTTTACTGTTTAAAAGCAGTGGTCAAAATTTTGGGGGATGTGAATGTTCCCCTTTAGCAAAAAGTTGCTAAATCTTTATGTGTATCCTTTTGTCTCTTTACGGCAACTTTACATACACTTTCTTTATTACACCAGTTTTTTGTACCCACCCCAACCCCCTCCATTTGGCTTTATGTGTAAAAAGCAAGCTGGAACAATTCTGGGGCAAACCAACTACAACATGGGGGGTGGATAAGCACTCCTCACATTTATATTCATTTAGATGAAGCTTATTAACTCAGTGAATACAAGAGAGGCCTACAAATCATTGCTTCACAATGTATTGGTGGCCTCTCTAGCATCTAAGGGGATATAAAAAACTTTTAAAATTAATGGGAAATTTTATCTGTTACCTGTGTTGCAGTTGGCTGGTCACAGAATTACTGCATTTAGATTTTATATACAAGTCCCTGTTTCATTCAGTGTTCAGTCTTTGTTATTGAATTTGTTTAACCCCATGAATGCTTGAAAGGTGTCCTTTGCACGTGCTAGCATCCAAGGGGTTTTAACACTTTGAATGCCAGTGGGGTATGCAACACATTCCTTTGCAATGTGTTGCGTACTCCTCTGGCACTCAAAGGGTTAAACATGTGTAAGTATGTGTATGTTAGAAAAGGAATTAAAATAGAAAGTGGAGGTGAGGAAGAACCATATAAATTCCAATATACAATATGTAAGTTCAAGAGTCCAGTAAGATCGCTACTATAACTTGTCATGCCCATAGGGCATGTCTTTTCACATAATGGTGTCAACAACATAATTAACCTATTTTACATTTCAGGTAGAGTAGTAATGACTTTTTATGGACAGATTTTTTTTTTTTTTTTCAGTTGCTTCATTTTGCTAAAAATTGTAAAATGTTCTAGAAGTTTCCTTCAGTTCCCAGTGCGGCCCAGCCAAGAATAGGGAAATTTTACATGCTGCTTAACCCTGTGAGTGCCAGGGGGTGTGCAACACATTGAAAAGCACACCGTCTGGCATTCAAAATGTTAACTCTCTAGGAACCAGCGAAATTAACCCATCCTTCTGTTTCTTAGAGGGTGTATAATATGTAAAATAAAATTGTCTATACTTTATTTAAAGCAGAACTACCACCCCACAAAAAGTTTCCCCCCAAAGAATTACCCATCTGGCACTAGCTGATCAATAGTAATAGTCCCAAAATGATTACCTCCTTATAGAGAAATTCTGCTGCTCCCGGGACTGACAGCCAGGACACAGCGCAGACATCTTTGCATAGTCACGTCTGCATGCCTGCGCTTTCAGTCCCTTCCAGTACTATATGGTACCTAGCAATGCCTCCTAGAGCAGACTGGGACTGACAGTGGTGGCACACAGATGTCACTATGCAAAGATGTCTGGTGTGTTTCCTGGCTGTCAGTCCCGGGAGCAGTAGGAATTCTCTATAAGGAGGTAATAATTCTGGCGACTAGTACTATTGAGCAGCTAGCCACCAGATGGGTAATTCTTCGGGGAAACTTTTTGTTGGGTTGTAGTTCTGCTTTAAGGTCTGGCCTGTATTTGTGGGAGAGGCTGCAAGGCCTTAAATATGGGCAGCAGCCTCTCCCTCAGGGCTCTCCCATCTCATGGGCCCCTCCTCTACCACCCTTTTTTTTTCAGATCTAATTGCCTCGTATTACCATTCATTCACTGGGCAAAGGTCACGGCCAGGTAAATCCACATTACCTTACTATCTACAACTTCCCTGTAAGCCCTGAACATGACTGTTATTATTTATTTTTCAATCTTCACTTATATATATATATTTTTTTTTTTTTTTCATTTTTATGCTCCTGACAGAGCGCTGATTTTTTTTTTTTTTTTTTTTTTTTTTTCCAGAAAGCATTCTGTGGGGGGTTGTGAAAGCAAACCTAGTGCAACAATGTAAAACGATGCAATGTAAAAAAAAAACAACAATGTAGCCTGCCTCTACAGCATACATGTCAATTTGTAGTTCAGGGAGACTGGAATATTATTTACATTTCCCTAATTCCTCTGTCAAAAATAGAAAACTCCTTGTATTCAGAAATTCACTGGCTTCACTGTCAGGGACATAAAAGTGTTAGACTATGTAAGGTGTGCAGAATAGAATAGGTTTTAGAATTGTTGATATTGTGAAAGACATTGCCATACCTGGGAACTTTTGAAACAGGGCTACCCGGAGGGTAACCCTGTCAGTGCCCAGGGGGAGGAAAATGATGTGAATCGCATCATAAAAGGGGCGGGGCTTAGTCACTGGGGGCGGGACAAAAAACACAACACCCCCCCCCTGCAAAATGGATGTAAGAGGGCAGGGAGTGGGAGGAACCGGGCGGGATGGAGCACAAGTGGGCAGAGTTTCTACTTAAACTCTGCCCACCCGGTGATTCACACATTGCCTCGGAAAACCGGTAATTCACTTTGAAATCCGGAGTCTCCGGGGCAAAACCGGTGAGTTCCCAGGTATGGACATTGCGGTATATAGGATTGCAGGTATTGTTTTTCAGCTGGCTTTACAGTGCGTTAGGCACCCCTTTGGCTCTCAGAGAGTTAAAGTGGATGTATCACCTTTAAAAAAATTTTTGCCCATAGGTTTTGTTATTAAAGGGACAGTAATGTCCCCCCAAAAATATCCAGTTTTGTAGCCTTTAAAAAAAAAATCAATATGCTCCAAACCCGATCTCTCAAACCACTATTGTTTGAGATATATAGGCATTCAAAGTTTGCCCCTTTCTCCTGATGTCAGCGTCTAGCAGACAGCAGGAGATACCGGTCAGGGAACCAGCAGGCGGCTCTGCAGTAGAGCCAAGATCGCGTTATCTATAAAGAATTCATTCACTGGAAATGTCTACAAAGTGTACTTACAAACCAGGCACACTTTGTAGATCTTTCCAATCAATGCATTCTTTATAGATACCGCAATCTTGCCTCTTCTGCAGAGCCTCCTCAAGTCGATTCTCCTGAAGTCCGCTTTACAACTGACATCAGGAGAAGGGGAGGGAGGGGGAAACTTTGAATCCCTAGATCTCTCAAACCATAATGGTTTGAGAGATCGGGATTGGAGCATATTGATTTTTATTTTATTTATTTTTTTTTTTTAAAGTCTACAAAACTGGATTATTTTTTTTTGGGGGGGGACATTACTGTCCCTTTAATGTATTATTAGGGGAGCTGTTTATTTTTTTTTGTAATTTAACTACTTTTGAAGATATTCTATTTTTAAGTCAGATAGAGTTGTGCCTAAGAATCAGCGTACTGCATTATGCTGACCGGCACAGCTCTATCCGACTGCCTAATTCTCCTCCCACCTCCCTCCCAGCTGCCCTAGGGCGAGCATTCACACTTCCCTTCGGTGTGCTGTGAATGGCTTCTGTCGTTATAGCAAACTCCGTTAAGCATTATACTGAGGTTGCAACCTCTGTATGATGCGAACCGGAGTTTGATATAATGATAGAAGCCATTCAAAGCACAACAAAGGGATGCGTGAACGCGCTCCCTAGGGCAGCTGGGAGGGAGGTGGGAGGAGAAGACAAGCTGTGCTGTGCACATTATCCGGAAATGCACAGAACATTAAAGGGATAGTAATGTTTCATAATAAAAGCAGCTCTAATTAATCATCATAGTATTTGGAATTTGGAGAGTGTTATTTCAATTCTGTCAGAGTTGTAGTTCAAGAGTAATTCAATGACAAAGTATCCCCCTCCCGCCCTTTTCACTGATATAACACTGTTCAGCCAAATCAGAAGGGGGAGGTGCCCAGGTTGATTGCAGAGAGGGACAATCTTCAATTAAGATAAGGGAAAAACGTGAAAAACTTGTCAAGGGGGGCAGTGGCTTTCATTGTTCTCACAGGAAGAAGTTGTCCCCTGCTGTTACCTGTCTGGTCTATGGACTGGATTCCACATCTGAGAAGAGATGTCTTACACTAGGTAAAAGGGGATGGAGGGGAAACTTTGCTTGTGAATATCTCTCAAACCATAAAGGTTTGAGAGATAAGCCTTGTATTGTTCGTCATGTTTTTTTAATGCCTACAAAATAAAATAAAGATAAAATGAAGTATTACTATCCCTTTTAAATATCTTCAAAAGTAGTTACAGCTTCCCTAATAATACTTTAATAACAAAACCTAGGGGCTAACATTTATTTAAGGTGATACATCCACTTTAAAGTAGAAAAGGAAGGGTAGTAAAACGTGTGAGTTTTTATTGCTTTCCTTGAGATTGCCTAGCATAACGTGATCAGATCACCATTTTAAATGTGGTTGTTAATAAAATACACACAGCACAGGATTGCACTGATTCCTGCCTCCTATATTAAAATGGCTCCGATCACCTTAATCCAGCAGAACAAGCAAACTGACTTTTCTACTAACGGGAACTGATCAGGGAGCCATAGTGTACTTGTGCATCTGTGAGTTGACCAGTGGGTTATGCACTAAGGTATGATAAAGAGGTGATAACGTGGAGATAACTTCGCCAGTGATAACACTTGTCTAGTTCAAATGTTATTATATGGAGCCTATGCTCTAAGATCTCCCCAGCCTCAGAAATCTTAATTCATAGACTCTGTACAATAACCTAGGAAGTGGGGAATTGATCTCACTGGAAACATGATCTCTGCTTTGTCACCCCTTTGTTACACCCTAGTACATATCCTCCCCAGATATCACTTTAAATTCAAGACACTTCTAAAAAAGTAAATGTGCGGGAGTACACATTACTCATGCAGGTTGTATCTTTCAGATGAGTCCTGCATTTAACCCTTTGAGTGCCAGAGAGGTATCTAGTGCATTGGACGCCTTTCTGCACTCAAGGGGTTAAAGAGCTATCTGGTCACCTTATGCATCTGACACTGCCTTGATTCCAATTACATTTGTTCCCTTCTAAAATGTTTTAATTTCTGAGCAGCTTCACTTTGGTTGTAGTACATCAGGACATGATATTGGTAGAGTTAATGTTTGCTCATTAGAGCCCCACCCAAACGATCCTTTGTGTTTGGTGTATCCCATTTAGTTTACACATAGACCTCGGGAAGACGTGTCCACACATGTGCCATACCGTTTGTGCACATTAATTGTCCATATATCTTGTCTGAGCAGGAATTCTGATTTACAGGTGGATTTCCCTTGGTTTTAAAGAGAGCTTTCCTTCTAGATAGGGAGGGGGCAAGGTTTCTTCTTGTTCTATCAGCCTTAGCCCATCTGACACTCCTATGTGACCTCATAAATATAAAAAAAATTACTACCTCTAAGTTCAGGTCCTTTCTTCTTCATACTGCCTCTGCCTCCTTTTTCCCCTCTAAAAATGCACAACTTCTAATCAGAAGCCAAACCCACTCAAGACAATTTGATGTGAAGGAGCAGCATGGGTCGTGCTGGATTTAAGAAGACAGCCGAGCTTGTGTGAAAAGCAGCCGCGCTTGTGTGCTTTCACCCAGCCAACCACTCTCCTCCCAGACCATCTGACCACAGGATTAAACTGGTAACTTCCTGTAATACTGAGAGTGTTGGGAACTCAGGAGGACCCCTAGTAAATTCCGGGTACGCCCAGGCTTACTGTTTCCCCTGTTCTAGACTCCAAAATATTTGGGTCCCATTGCACTTCTGTTGGAACTGCATCTAAAACTGCACAAGTACTAAGAAAAGTGGTACACCATAGGGAACAAATACATTAGCTCTTATAATTTTAAGTCCTTTGCTACTAGCCAGACCTGAAAAGTTACTCGCCACTACAAGCCAAAACATACCCACCAGGGCTTAAGTTCTGCTCGCCTGGACTAAATTTTCACTCGCCATTGGCTAGTGGCGAGTGGAAATTTTGAGCCGTGAAATACATATTCCCAAAATTCCCATTTTGATGGGGCATTTAACCCACTGGATTCTAGGGAAGGCTCCAGTGCATTAATTTGCAGTGCATTGGATACCTCTAGCAGTCTAGTGTTAACCAAACCATTTAATGTGAATGTTTATTTATTGCCCATGATGCAGTTGGTCTCCCGCAATTGCATGACTTACCCTTAGTGCCATCAGCCTGAGATTGAGTGTCTTTCTTCTGACTGATTACATCAGCCTCCTTGTTGTCCCAAGTGCACCGTGCCTTGAAAAGACATTTTTGTCCTTTGTATAGGCCTATAGTTCTTGACCATGGCTTTTACCCACCCAGTTCTTAGTCTTTTCCCAATCTGCATTGAAAATGTAGACCCATAGGTTTTCAAAGTCAATTGTTAGTATCCCCAACTATGCATTGCATCAGAATATTATCTTATGAACTTGCCTGTTTTACTGGCTGGTTGGCCATTCATTGTAAGTTGAGATGAGCTTCACAACCTGCATCTGTGCCTGTGTGTAAGGTCTGCTGGCAAGCCCATAGTGTAGACCCACTGTGCAGAACTTTACAGCAATCCTGAGTGAACACATCAAAATTCCTGAATGCTGGAGTTTGGCGCATTCCCACAAGGTGATAGTCACTCACGTGAAAGGCATCATAGTCCATCCATCATGTTACCTTTCACCACTTGTCAGAGATCCAACACAGCATCTCTGTTTCTGTGTTACTGTTGTGACCAGTGTCACTGGTATTTAACACAAGCACTTACCTAGGGGTAGGTAATAATAAATGCAGTTCCCTGTACTTGCTGTGTACCATTTTAGGTCTGTTTTTAGTTCTCAACTCCATGAAATAAACAAGTCTTTATCACTCTGAATTAGATTACCATAGCGAGAGCTCCCTTCCCCCAAGATTCTAATGGGTCCTGGCCTCCATCTCTGTAAAACGTTCTTATTCAGTTACACACTACAAAAGACTTTAAATATAAAAAACAGTAAGTAAATCTAACTGACTGCAGTACACAGTGTTAAAAAATTCCTTCTATTAAACACATTAAAGGCCACATATTTCAAAGCCATAAGTTCCCCTTTAAATCAATGGAAATTTGTATTTGTTTCTGTGGTACAGCTGTTTGTCCCAGAATTTCTCCACATTTGGCTTCCTGCATATGACCCATAATCTCATGGCTATAGTCAATCTAATTGTTGTCCCGTTTTGTAAGTATAGGGTATGTGGGGGGGAGATTCACTAAGCGGTGATAAAGTGGAGATGACTTCTCCAGTGATATCACTTCTCCAGTTCCTGTTATTGTATGGAGCCTATGCACTAAGATTTCTTCAACTTTGGCGATCTTAGTGCATATGTCCCATAAAAAAAGAACTGGAGATGTGATAAACGAGAGAAGTCATCTCCACTCATCACCGCTTAGTGAATCTCCCCCAGATTGTAGTTAACCTTACAGATGAACCATTTGAGAGAGATCTGTTAATTGATCCAAAACACTGCATTGACAAAAATATGCAGCATTAAATTTTAAATTTTACATATAGTTTAAACCCTTTCAGCAGCAGAGAGGTGTACGTTGGATACCTCTCTGGCACTCAAAGGGTTAGTCTCATGAGTACATCTTGCTTTTCTATACTGAAACTGGATTGCAGCGATGCCAACACATCTTTAACACTATGGGGATTATGCACTAAGGTGTGATAAAGAGGGGATAAAGAGTAGATGAATTCAGTTTATCACTTCTCCAATTCCTATGTTATTCTGTGGAGCCTATTCACTAAGATCTCCAAAGTTGAAGAAATCTTAGGGCATAGGATCCATAGAATAACAGAAACTGTAGAAGTGATAAAGTGTAGATGACTTCTCCAGTCTATCACCTCTTTATCACCGCTTAGTGAATCTTGACTCTTGAGTGCTGGGCTTTTTGAATTTATTTATTTATCCCAAAGCCAGCAGTAGTTTGAGATATGCTGTTCTTCATTATAATTTCTCTGTCGTTCAATACAGGTTACTGGTAACTTTGGGTAGGTGATCTGCCCCTTTAATTAGGCAGGAACAGTTCTAGAATTGAATGCAGGGGGGTGGAGCCTATGTTCCCTCCTTGGCTGTAGCTAGCCAACCAGCTCTATAAGATTTGTTCCTTGGTGAAGACACAGGCAAGAGAACAGTTCTGCTATAGTTTTAGCTAATTTCCAGAACAAGAATCCTACTCGGGGCTTGGATTCTCCTTCTCTCCTCTGCATATTAACCCTTCTCCTGCCAGATAAGTGTATTGTAGCGATTCTTGGGGTGAAATTTTTATCTTGCACGCTGTATTTTGGTGATTCCTTATACTTTAAATGTTTTTGACACTGTGAGAATGTCTAATCTGTTGGTGCTTGGGGCCAGGCCCAAGACTAAGGATGCTGGGGTCTCTGTGTCCCCTATTGCACATTGTTCCTCATGTCATTCAGGGTTACCTAGAGAATTCTCAGGTCATTTATGCCCAGAATGTTCTGATGTCACTGAGTCTTTCCCAGGGACCTCCAGCCATGCATTAGAGCCAGTTTGGGTGCACGAGTTCAAGGCTGCTACTAGAGACCTTTGGTCTACATTGCAGCTATTTCTATGCCAGTTACAGGGGGTCTTCCACTCATGGCAGACCCCTTCTTCCGTCAGATCTTCCCTGCGGAAACCTCAGGGAGTACCTGATGTATCAGATCCCTCTGAGGAGGAACTCTTGGTGGATTCAGATGTTGAGGAATGTTCTGCTGTGGGCTCCTCTCAGTTTTTTTGGGGACCCCTTTGAGGCTGATCCTGAGCCCTCAGCTGAGGATCTGATCAGGGCTGTCTTAACCACTCTAAACATTCCCTTAGTCCAAGAGGTCTCTTCAGATCCCTGTGATGTTTTTCAGGAGCCTAAGAAGCCCCTTACTTGTTTTCCACCTAACGCTACTCTTCACCACCTTGTGTCTGATGAGTGGAAATCTACGGACAGTAAACCTTCTGTTTCCAAGAAATTTGCCAAGCTTTACCCCTTCTCTGAGGCAGCGCTTGCGCAGTGGGTTCATCCCCCATAGTGGATGCTCCTATCTCCAGGCTATCTAAGTCTACTGCCTTGCCGGTTTCTGATGCGTCCGCTCTGAAAGACTAGACTTGACAAGAAACTTGAGGTTTCCCTCAAGTCCATTTTTGCCACTGCTGGTACTGCCATGCGTCCAGCGTTCGCTGCGGCATGGGTTAACAGGGCCATTGAGGTCTGGACTGAACAGCTCACTCTGGCTGTCCGTCAGGGTGCTCCTACTTCGAATATATTGCGGCTTCTTGCCAACATTTTTGAGGCCCAGCACTATGTTTCTGCTGCCTTATTTGATGCCATCCGTATGGTGGCAAGGGTTTCCACCATGTCTGTGGTCGCCAGACGAGCTCTTTGGCTCAAGATCTGGTCTGCTGACACTGCTTCCAAGAAAGCCTTGCTCTCCTTGCCTTTTCAAGGCAGGCCATTGCTTGGGCCAGATCTTAAGGATCTGATTAGTGACGCCACAGGGGGTAAAAGTACCCTTTTGCCTTTTGGTCCCCAGGAAGAAAACACCTCTCAAGTGTAATCAGTTTTTTTGTTCCTTCCAGACTGAGACATGTCCGGCAAACCAGGCGGTTCCCTCAGCTCCACATGCCTCCTCCAAGCCCAAACAGCAATGGAAGCCCATGGTCTCTTCCAAGCCTTCTTCAGCATGACTCACCAAGCTCAGGTCCCCAATCAGCTGTGGGTGGCCGTCTGTGTCACTGCCACAGCATCTGGGAGGATTCAGTGGCAGACCCGTGAGTTTTACAGGTGGTGGTGGAAGGGTACAGGATCCCTTTCGTCTCTCTTCCCCTTTTTCACTTTTTTCCCTCTCATACGCGCCAGGGCGCAGAGAAACATCGTCTGTTCAATGGTGCTATCCAGGCCCTTCTGGACAAGGATGTTCTGGAGCCTGTATCAGTTCAGGACAGAGGCATGGAGTTTTTACTCAAACCTCTTTGTGGTCTCCAAGAAGGACGGCGGTTATCGTCCCATTTTGGATTTGAAGGATCTCAATTCCTTTGTGATCATGACTCACTATCATCAGGAGTCCCTAAGAACCGTGATTGCTGCTATGTCCCCGGGGGAATACCTTGCCTCTCTGGATCTTCAAGACTTGTATCTACACATCACCATTCATCCAGAGAGCTGGCAGTATCTCAGATTTGCCTGCGACCAAGGGCACTTTCAGTTTTAATCTCTTCCCTTTGGTCTGACTGCAGCTCCTCAAATCTTCAACCGTGTCCTGGGAGCTTTAGTATCCGTCCTCCATCGGGACGGCATCAGAGTTACTACATACATGGACGACCTGCTTCTGAAAGCCCCTTCTGCGGAACTTCATCAGCAGGTTCAGGACTGCATTCGTGCTCTCACCCATCACTGGTGGATCATCAACATGGACAAGTCGGATCTTGTCCCATCCCAGCGTCTGGTCTTCCTGGGCCTTCTCTTTGACAGTCAGCAGAGCATGGTGTTCCTCATGGATGAGGTGGCTCACCACATGGTTTCTGCTGTTCTGGCTCACGATCCAGTTCCAAACAAGAAGCTGTCCTCTCTAGTAGGGAAATTCATCTCCACCATAGAAGTGGTCCCATTTGCCATGGCACATACCAGGGAAGTCCAGAGGTTTGTGATCCAGGTGTGCAAAGGTCAGCCGGATCTTCTGAAGACGTCAGCATCTTTCCCTCTTCATGTGGAACTGAGTCTGTCATGGTGGCTCAACCTCTCCAATCTGCTGAAGGGCAAGTCCTTCCTGGTATCCTTCTGGACCATGGTTACGATGGATGCCAGCCTCTCTGGCTGGGGAGCAGTCCTCGGTTGCCTCAGTGCTTATGGTCAGTGGTCTCCGGAGGAATCTGTCCTTCCCATCAACGTGTTGGAGCTTTGGGCAATATTTCATGCCCTTCGTCATTGGACACCCCAGCTGGAAGAATGCCTAGTCCGGGTACAGTCCGACAATGCTATGGCCGTGGCTTACATCAACAAGCAGGGCGGAACAAGAAGTCTTGCCACTTGGTTAGAGGTCAAGGCTATTTTGTCCGGGGCAGAAGAACACATTTCTGCCATATCCGCAGTTCACATTCCTGGTGTAGACAACGTCATGGTGGACTTCCTCAGTCGATACATGGTGGACAGCAGAGAGTGGGAACTGCACCCAGAGGTGTTCACCCTCATTGTTCAGAAGTGGGGTCTTCCTTGCATCAACCCGATGGGGATAAGACACAACCGGAAGGTTTTGAGGTTCTGCTCTCGCTGGAGGGATCCTCTGGCCTACATCTTTCCTCCCCTCCCCATGTTGCACAGGGTGTTACGGAAATTGAGAGTGGAGCTTTGTCCAGTCATTCTGATTGCTCCATACTGGCCTTGACAGGCTTGGTTTCCGGAGCTTCTGGATCTGTCACCGGCTCCCTTGCCATCCGGATCTTCTTCTACAGGGTTACCTGTGGAAGGAGGATGTTCATCGGCTAGCTTTGACGGCTTGGAGATTGAATCCTCAATATTGAAGGGTTTTTCTCCTGGTGTGGTGCTACTATGCTCAGTGCCCGCAAACCTGTGTCTTCTAAGGCCTACCATCGTGTCTGGTTGACTTTTCTATCTTGGTGTGCTGATAGGGACCTGTGTCAGGAATTTGATCTGCCTACGGTCCTGGCATTCTTGCAGGACAGTGTGGACAAGGGCCTCAGTTTGAGTTTCCTCAAGGTTCAGACTTCTGCTCTCTCTGTTTTCTTTCAGAGAAGCATTGCTATTCTTCCTGATGTCAAGGTTTTCTTCCAGGGCATTGCTCATACTCGTCCTTCTTTTAAGAATCCTGCTCCTCCGTGGGATCTTAATTTGGTCTTTGGCGCCCTTCAGTGCCCTTCCTTTGAGTCCTTGGCTACTATTCCTCTATGCCTGCTGATGTGGAAAATGGCTTTTCTCCTAGCGATCGTGTCTGTTTGCCGTGTCGCGGAGTTGCATGCTCTGTCTTGTAGACACCCTTTTTGGTGTTTCACAAAGAGAAGGAGGTGCTTCGCACTTCTCAGGAGTTTCTCCCAAAGGTGGTCTCTGAGTTCCACCTTAATCAGGAGATTGTGGTGCCTTCTTTCTGCCCTGACCCTACCTCTGACAAAGAGAGGTATCTCCACTTGTGGTGCGTTGTCTCAAGTTTTATGTACATTGCACTGAATCCATCAGGCAATCAGACATGCTGTTCGTCATTCCTGAGGGCCCCAGGGCAGGAAGACCTTTATCCAAAGTGGCTATTGCGTCCTGGATCAAGTCCACTATTTGTAAGGCTTACGAGCTGAGGAAGAAGCCTGTTCCCTTTCGGGTCACGCTCAGTCTCCTAGATCTATTGGGGCTTCTTGGGCTTACAAGAACCAGGCCTCCGCTAATCAGTTGTGCAAGGCTGCCACTTGGTCGTCTGTGCACACCTTTTCAAAGCACTACCGTGTTGGTGTACTGGGATCGGCTGAAGCCAGTTTTGGGAGGAAGATCCTGGAGGCAGTCTTGCCTGTCTAGGATCCACTTTGGTTCTTTGGTGCTTCCTTCACTTTTGAGCCCTGTTGGCTCTAATTCATTGTGCTGTGTAACTGTTTTTGGGGTATTGTTACCCCTGTTCAGTGTCTGTTGACACGTCATTTGTTTTTGTTGGGCTATTTCTGATCTGATGATGGTTCACATCTGCTCTGGTGACTTTGGGGGCCTTGCGGCTGGTCCTTGCCTTCTTCCCCAGAGTTACCAGTAGCCTATACTGGACAACAGAGAAAAGAGGATTTTAGTCTTACCTGTTAAATCCTTTTCTCTTAGTTCATACAGGTTACTGGTCTCCCACCCTGTCAAGGGACCATGCTTGGCTCTCCTGTGGCAGACCGTGGGGGTCCTTCAGGGTCATGCTCACAGGAGTCTTCTTTCCCTTCCACTATCTAGTCAATAGTGTCTCAAATCTTACTGGAGCTGGTTGCCTAGCTGCAGCCAAGGAGGGAAGGTAGGCTCCACCCCTGCATTCAGTTCTAGAATTGTTCCTGCCTAATTAAAAGGGTAGATCACCTAGCCAAAGTTACCAGTAACCTGTATGGACTAAGAGAAAAGGATTTAACAGGTAAGACAAAAATCCTCTTTTATTAGCGTGATGTGTTCAGAGCTGTGGAATAAATATAAATTTCCAACTTGGAAAATCCTACACCACCCAAAAATTCCAGAGACAATTTTCCCTTGAGCAGTCACATGATACCACATCATTAATAGCTTATGGTACCGTGTAACGCCATGCCAACAGAAATCCTTGCAAACAGACTTATATTACCTTACCAATACCTAAAAATTACATTAAATAATTTCAATTGTGAGGAAGCTTATAACCTATGAAACTTTTAATAACAAGCACATAGGAAGAAATTGTTTTAAAACCAGAGACAAAAATGGGTAAATAGGATCCAGGGACTGCATCTGGAAATCAGGGACCGTTGTTGTGTACATTAGGGGTAAACTAAAATATTATAAGCTTGGGCAGGAGTTTTAGAAGTCAGTGTAGGAATCTATATACACATTTATATAAAACATCTGCTTAATTCTACATGGCTAAATTCTTCAGCGTGAAACCAGCACGGTTTATTGGCCTCTCTTCAGCGGTACCTCTGAGCAGGGTTTGTTTAAAATCCACAAATACTAAACTTTTTAAATTGTGGTTTTATAAAATCATACCTTCTTTCCTGAAGATGATGTAATATCAAAGAAACAATCTACTTAAACATGAAATTGTATCTGCAAATTGTTCCTGCATGCTCTTGGTTATCTGAACCATAGGTTTGGTTCACATGGGTGGATTTGTTGCAGCCACTTAGTGCAACAAAGTTCACAGATTGGATGTCACTGCTTTTATGTGATAATTCACATGGGTGACTTCTACATCTTCACTTTTGTTTCAGTGGCTAGCTGCCAATTTCCCAGATTTTCAGGCACAGTCCTGGGTTTTGAAACCCTGGTTTTAAAATTGATTTTTAACTCCATATTTTCTACACTTATCAATAAAGGTTATTTTCCTATTTAAGTCTATGGTGACACCTGGAAATCAAAGCAGATATAAAATTAGCACCTGCATTTGAATCCAGGCCGTGTTTGCGCAATTATTTTTTTTTCCTAGCTTTTCCTTTTGTATATAAAGACACTTTCCTGTTATGTTAATTTTTCTGTTGGTGTCACATTGCTATAGACCACTTGTCCTGTTGTATCATGTGACTGAGCAGGAAAAAAGTTTCAATGCAAATGTTGACAAGCATGTACTTTGTCTTACTGTAAGTCACCCATGTGAAGTAGATCTAGAAAACACCGCTTAAATCTGCAAATTCTGCATTCAATAACTCTTTGAGTGCCAGTGGGGTATGGATACAGAGTACACTGTACTCCCCCTGCAATGCAAACACAGAGAGGAATGCTTTTGAATGCAGAGGGCTGACCCATTTTCGATTAAATGTTACTGATACTTGATTGGTCATGTGGCTCAGCCATTGATTGTATTGTTGAGGAGCATCACAGCATTTCAGCCACTTAGGCGAAGGCCCTGCACAGTGGTACTGTAGGATGACATATAGACCTTCACTACTGCAATTCCTTGTCGACCATTGCTAGTCTGAGTTGATGCATGCAGTTTGGACACCAGCATAGTGACAGTGTCATTGAAGCGTTGTCACCCGTGTGAAGAAGCTCTAAGGCATTTGTCCCTTTCAGGTCTACCCTACCACCCAGAGCAGCTCCATTTTTGATTCCAGTAAACTGATGTAGTACTTCTTTGTTAATGTATTCCCCTTGATTCGAGAACAACAGTTACTTGTGTATCCAGTTAACATGTTCAGTACCAAATGTAGTGCCACAATGTGACTGCATTTCAGGTTTCATCAGCCCTGCAAATGATGGTTGTTTATAGAAGGTATGATGCTAGAAAGCTCATATTGCTGCTGGATGTGACACCTTTTACTAGTCCTACCAGTAATGATTAACCAATGCTACCCCTCTGACACTCAAAGGGTTAATCATCACAATACCAGACTATGGAAATCTTCATTAACATACAACATAACCATTATGGTTAGAAAGGTTTGCAATGACAACCAGTACTTTGATCTCTATTCTTCTCTGATGTGTGTAGATTAGAATTAAGATACTAAATGGGTCTTTTATGTATAAAACCAAATTAGCGCAATCCTGGGGCAAACCATCTGCACTATAGCAGACAAATAAAAATCTCCATTGGTATAAAAGGTGAATGGTAATCCACTGAAATTCCTTGGAGTCTTCTCTAGCGTTCATGGGGTTAAAATCCCAATTTAAATTAATGGCATTTTTGGTAATGCTTATTTCTCTCCCATGGTGCAGTTGATTTGTCCCCAGAATTGCCCCAGTTTGCTTTTATACGTGAGAGCAATATGCACTCTATTGGTTGGTTTTATTGTGTAGAGGCTGCTATGTATGTCAATGCAATGGCTTCTGGGCCACTCTTACTAAATGATTGGTCTCCTTGATATTTCAGACTCCGTACAAATGTCGACTGTTCACGAGATCCTGAGCAAGCTGACGCTGGAAGGAAATGTAAGTGTCTGTGTGACAAGGATGGGTAGGGATGTTTCTGGAATATATTTAACCCCTTTAATGTGTTTGGAGATCTTCTAGCACTCAAGGAGTTAAAAGAACTTACTGTAATAGTGTAGATGGACACTAAAAAATATTTATAAAATATGACATGCTTTGGCAAAACTCCGGATATAATAATTTATCTGATGTTTTTTCAGTATGCCATGGAGAGCTTTTCCTTTGCACTCATCCCTTCCTAGAGTCAGTACTGAGCAAGAAATAAAAGGAAGTGCAAAGAAAATGCATTCCTCCAGATTGGTGTAAATAGAACATACAATATAATATCTTTAAGGGAATGCTCACATGTATAGTGCCCTATTGGCAGGTTTGTTCCTGTGGGAAGAGACCTGTGTATGGAATTGTGGCTGTATTGTGAGCCCTGGTAGATAATTCGGGGAGCTGAATGGTGGGGGAGTGCTTTCTTGCTGATGTCGAAATATTGACTGAACTGACTCCCAGTTACAAGTTACGTAGGGTGCAAATCCCAGCCCCCATAGACTGGTGTGGACGGTTTTGAAAGTGAATTGGGTTGCTTCCAGCCCCATTGCCTGCTAGGTGGTCAGTTTTATAACCTCCACCTACAGATGTCAGTAGCCAGTATGGGACATCAGAGCACAAACATAGTCTTTGGTTTAAAAAAATAAATTATCCCATAGGATTTATGTAATTGCACTTTTATTAAGTTTATATTTATGAATTAAAACTTTTTTACATGTCAAAAAAAAAGCATGATTAAATAATTTGTTCTGTAGAGTTTCTTTCAAGGGATAGTGATACTTTGTTTTAACTTTATTTTATTTTGTAGGCATTAAAAAAACATGAAGACTGATAGAAGTCTTATCTCTCAAACCTTTCTGGTATGAGAGATATTCACAAACAAAGTTTCCCCTCCCGCCCCTTTTACCTAGTGTAAGGCATCTCTTCTCAGATGTGGAATGCAGTCCATAGACCAGACAGATAACAGCAAGGAACACTATTCTTCCTATCAGAACAATGAAAGCCCTTCCCCCCCCCCCCCGGACACGTTTTTCAGGTTTTTCCCTTATTTAAATTGAAGATTGTCCCTCTCTGCAGTCTACCTGGGCACCTCCCTTCTGCTGTGGCTGAGCAGTGTTTCATCAGTAAAAGGGTGGGAGGGGGATACTTTGTCATTGAATTACTCCTGAACTACAACTCTGACAGAATTGAAATAACACTCTCCAAAGTCCAAATACTATGATGATTAATTAGAGCTGTTTTATTATGAAACATTACTATCCCTTTCATGTTTGGTTAACCAGAATCCTTAGTAAATGGTGGTTACCTTTGCACAAGTTTACTGAATCTTATACTTCCTCTTTTCATCTCACCCCAGCAATCCAGCTCCAAACAGCCAGCATTAGGCACAGTCAGGCCGTCCACCAACTTTGATGCAGAGAGGGATGCAGCAGCCATTGAAACTGCAATTAAGACAAAAGGTGGGTAAGAATTCTTACTGCAGTGGGTGGAAAATACCCGGAGCCCAGGCTTCTGCAAGTTTACATCTGATGCCTCCATTTTGAAGTTACTGTAAATATATCTGTAAATCCACCCTATTAATTTCCAAAAACGCACCTTTTTGACTTACTGGGACCTGGATGGAGAGAGATTGTTGCCTGATGTTTCTACAGTGAGTGACATGGTAGACAACATGAGCTGAGCTCTTTTAGCACGAGGGAGCAGAGCGCATACTAACTTTCACTTGGGAGTGACTATTGTCTTAGTGGGTGCAGGAAAAAACAGCCATGCGTTTCCTCAGGATCTGGCAACAAGCTTTTTCTTGGACTACTGCTCCTACCTTCCTCATCCAGCTAAGGCTGCATGTTTGCCAGAGTTTGCTTTAGTTAATGATGTGTGTAGTTTTATTGTTTAATATGCACCTAGGGCCGTATGCAGAAACTCTGGAGCAAACAGTTCATATCTATGGGAACCATACCTGAATAATACTGCCTTAAACAATGAAACAGGAATTTCTACATTTGCTTCAGAGTCACAGGTTGCATGGCTTTAACCCTTTAAGGACTAGAGGGGTGTGCAGTGAATTGTTTAGCACAATGTGTTGCTCATCACTGTGGTCTGAGTTAAGGCAGTGCGTATCAAACTGGGAGGAGCAAGGCTTGGTTACTACACAAGATTTCAGTTACTATGCAATGTAACAAAATCTGGAATGTAATCATGGCAAAAAGTTTGGGAGAGGCTGCTTTTAACCATTTAGAGTTCCAGAGAGGTGTTCAACATATTGCATTGCAATGCATTGAATACCTCCGTGGCACTCAAAGGATTTTAAATTAAAAAAAAAAATTAAATGCAGTCTGCTGTGTTTTTACTTGTGATGATTGTAAGTGTGGTGGGGAGCCAAGCTACAGTATTTTGACCAGTAGAAATGTCCAGGGAAAAGAGAGGCATTTAACCCTTTGAGTTTGGGAATCACTGTTTTATCCGCTCGGGGACCAAAAAGGTGCACAGTCCATTGTTTTGCTATGCATTGCTCTGTCTGCTGATCCTCAAGGGTTTAAAGAATTTAGGGAATAACTGCTATATATGTTGTACTTGGATCTAATGAATGCTGTTGGTACACTTGCAGTTTATATTGCTGCCATATCATAGGCTCAAGACTCCTAAAGGAAGCAGAGTTTTTCCTGTTAAGGTTCTGGACTTGACTCCAATTCCTCAGCTATTCTATGGAGCCAATGCACTAACATTTCTCCAACTTTAGAGATCTTAGTGCATAGGCCCTATAGAAAAACAGGAACTTGAGAAGTGATATCACTGTAAAAGTCATCTCTGCTTTTTCTCGCCTCATTATCACACCTTCGTGCATAACTCCCTATGTCTTCATGTATAACTTCTGTGCATTTTGTACACCCAATAGATTACTGTATATGTAAGAAGCCACACATGTAAACAGTTATTTAAAAAATCCCCAGGTTCCCTCTGATTTAAATGGTGATTTTAACCCTGTGAATCATAGCAAAGGACGATAAAAGCCACATTTTAAATCAATGTGAATTTTCATTTTTCCCCAAACAGTGCATTTGGTTTATCCCAGAGTTGCTCCACTTTAGGTCTCTAAATACAGCCCTTAGCCTTTCATCCGCCCCTTCCTTTTCTCCCGCTGCCCTGCTGCTGTTCTTGATGTGTTGCTGCCAACACTTGGATTTCAGATGTTCCGTATGCAGAAAAACGGCTCCAATTGTTACCGGTCTTGGGAGGACAGCATACACTTATGGGTGATTCGTCTGGCTCTTGTGACCAGGTCCAGAAAACATATTGATTTCAAAACATAACCATTTAACTACAGATTATCCATCAAGGAAATCTTTCTACTTCATTTCCCATTTCACTTTATAATTGAGCATTGCAACAAAACACTGTAAAGTAGAAAGTTGCTAATCTTTCTGTTGCAAACTGATCCCTACCATTAACTCTTTGCGTGCCAGTAGGGTATCCTTTTTTTCCATTGCTGTCTGTCTGCACACTGGCCTGATTGGTTTTATTGCCTGCTTTTCAGTCCTCTGTTGTTTAAATACTGATTGTTCAGAGTTTAAATTGTCTGTTGGATGTTTATCTGCTTATTTTAACCCTTTTACTGCTGGAGAACTTTGCATCCTTATGTCATTTAAAGGGTGTTGAGACTGGTAATGTATACCAATTTGGGAAGTTCTTCTTACTTTGCAGGTTATGATTTATTTTACTGGATATGTGTAGCAGGGTATTTTGGTCCTTGCCTGCTGCTGTACCAGAATACTTAAGGCTATGGTAGGCACTTGTACAACAAGCCGATTTCAGCATAGAGGAGCAATTCAGTTCCCATTGATTTATATGAGACTTTACACTCTTGAATGTGAGAAATGTCTGTCAACAAGGGGGTTAAACGTCCTATTTAAATCAAGTAGAATTTTGGTAATTGTGTGTTTTATGGTGAAGTTGTTTTGCCCATATTTTGTTCCTCCTCTTCTTTTGTGCCCAAGGGCCTAGATGACATATCAATCCCAGACACGCCCTGCTCCCAGGACTACCATTCTGTCCTCACACCTTTCCTGTTTTGCAATTCTTTTTCCATCTGGGCTGGGAGTGTAATGTATGAAGTGCTGTATAGAATGATCTAGCTAAAATGTGTGCCAGTGCATCTAGACCACAGTTTCTCAACTGTGGCCCTCAAGTAACCCTAACCCTGTAGGTTTTATGGATTTCCTTGTCTGAGCAAACATGAGTAATTAATTGATTTTTCAGTCCTATTGATTCTTCTGTGATCAGGCAGCCACATCTTTAACCCTTTGAGTGCCAGAGGGGTACACACTGCTTTGCAATACTTTACGTACCCCTCTTGCACTCAGTGAGTTAGTGATCCTCTCAAAATCACCTATTTGTTGTATTAACCATTTTTTATTATTTGTAAAACCTTGAGTTATTTTGATTTACAGATTATACTAATTAAGGCATGCAGTGCAAACACTTCCTGCCTTAGCCCTACATTACCTTTCCCCACTTCCTGCCACTAAACCCAATACACTGTCCTCTTCCGCTAGCACAGAATAGGTTAAGTGACAGAGTGGAGAAGGTATTGTAGGGCTAAGTCCCTGAATGGCATGCCTTAATATGCGTAATCCATGCATTTAAATATCCCAGTAACAATTTTTATATAAAAATGGCTAATACAACATATAGGTGGCAATTTTAAAAGAGCTTTCAAAATCACTAAAGTTGTTTTTAGATGAAAGAATTCCAGGTCTCTTTTAAAGGGATAGTAATACTTCGTTTTAACTTTATTTTATTTTGTAGGCATTAAAAAAACATGAAGAACGATATAAGTCATATCTCTCAAACCTTTATGGTTTAAGAGATCTTCACAAGCAAAGTTTCCCCCTCCCGCCCCTTTTTCCTAGTGTAAGCCATCTCTTCTCAGATGTGAATCTGATTGTAAGACCAGACAGATAACAGCAGGGGACAATCTTCTTTGTATGAAAACAAGGAAAGCCCTTCCCCCCCCTTGACAAGTTTTTCAGCTTTTTCCCTTATCTTAATTGAAGATTGTCCCTCTCTGCAGTCTACCTGGGCACCTCCCTTCTGATCTGACTGAACAAGGGGGGATACTTTGCTTGTGAATATCTCTTAAACCATAAAGGTTTGAGAGATAAGACTTATATCGTTCCTCATGTTTTTTTAATGCCTACAAAACAAAATAAAGATAAAACGAAGTATTACTATCCCTTTAAAACATACAGTTAGAGTACTTAAGAATTGTGGTTGAGAAACTCTGATGACTGCAGTGCCACTCCTTCCGACATACAGGATTGAACATGTTAATGGAATTAAATTTTTGTTTTTTATTGATCTTAATCTTTCAGGTGTGGATGAAGTGACAATTATAAACATCCTAACAAATCGCAGTAATGAACAGCGACAAGACATAGCATTTGCATACCAGAGGAGGACCAAGAAGGTAGCTACTATTTTATACAAATGCCAGTGTCAAATTTTCTATTGTAACACCCCATTTCTAAGGGCTGACATACCACTGGTGTGTCAGAAGAACAAAACTACCCTTGCCAAAATCTGTTGTTTTTCTAACATTCTTCACATATGACCTGCATTTGCAAACATGGCTGCATAAACTACAGATATGAAGAACAGGTAGTAAGGCATGCCATTCTGGAAATTAATTGCATTAAATGAGGAGTCACTTGCCTTTTTACCCATAGTCTGTTTGCACAAACATTTTCGGAAGGTTTTACCATAAGAAAATGTGTGATTTTTGTTTTTCAAAGAGAAACCCCACTGATACTGTTTTACATACCTTAGGGGTGCCTGGAGTACCCCTTCCCGCTTGTTGATTTCTATAAGTATATATCTATATATAGTTGTACATTTGTTGGGAATCAATTTATCACCCATCATAAGTACTTTTAAAAGAGTGCGAAAGAGGGCTTTCCTCTTTCAAATGAGGGTACTTCTGACCGATAGTAACTGTGTGTGTAAATAACAACCCTATAAGTGCTCACGATACAAATTGCCATGCTTAATTAAATGTATCATGTTGGTTGATCACATTACCACCCAACATGTACACCATTGAAGGACACACCTCTTTTATACAAGAGTATATTTTTATTTCTTCAGACAAAGGGAGATGGACTAGTGGTACTTTAAGAGCCCACTCCCTATGGTCACTCAGTTTGCATAAATGTAGGTTGATCCCTGTTTCAAACGTGGGTAGTCTTGTGTCCATGGCTGCAAGGGGGCTGATATCGGAGCTCTTTTAGGGACCCCCCTTTAGAAGCTGCCCATTTCTTGTCAAAACCATCATGTCGGATGATTTTGCAATCGCCCACCATTACTAAAACAATTAAAAGGGTACCCTTGAAAAATATTGGAGCAAGGGAGGTCCAAGAGTGGTTGTCAGTATGCATCTGTCTCTTCTCTGCTCCAAACTTTGAATCCTTTGTGGTCTACTTGGGATATTGTTGTGCTAATGATGTCACCTCGCTTGAGCATGGTGATGTCATCAGCATGAGCTGATCGATGCTGGACTGCAGAGAGATATTTTAGACTTCAATGTCTGTAAGTACAAGCTTTTGCTGTCCCACTGCAGAGGATTTGGTAGGCCACGTCCTTAACTGTCTTGGGGGATATGCTGAGGATGTGTCCCATCACGTCCTTAGCAGTGAAGTGGTTAAAGAGACAAAACCACCTAAAAACAACTTTGATTTTGCAACAGATTTCAAAATCACCTATGTTGTACTAGTCATTTTCTGTTTAGAAAAGTAGTTTTTGGGTTTAGATTGATAAATTATGCCAATTAAAGCATGCTGTGCAGGCACTTCCAACATTACCTCCTCCACTCAATGACAATGCTTAGCATTGCATTGCCCACTTCCACTGACACTGAAAGTTTCAATGAGTGGTGGTGGGTAATGTAGGGCTAAGACAGGAAATGTCTGAATGGTGTGCCTTTTTAAACATAATCTACACATCTAAATAACTCAAAATAACTCCCTATAATAAAAAATGAATAATACTATACATAGATGGAGATGATTTTGTAAGCTATTTCAGAATCACCAAAACTGTCTTTAATTGAGTGTCCATTTATTTTGGTTTTAAAAGGAGGTGTACTTCTTGATGAGCTAGAGGTTCACTTTATGCTCCTTACTTTTAGGCTTGAACTTTCATTTAGATGAGCGAGATGGTTTTTGTCTAGGAACCTTTTCGATCAGGTTGTCCTGGATCTTCATATCAAACTGAACTGCAATTCTGTTGAATGTGACAGAACTGATTAAATTATACTGCTTTAAAGAAACATTATAGGCACTATTCAAGACCCTTATACATGCTAGGCTGCCATGAAGGACCTACGGGATTGGAGTATCCAATACACTAAAATCATCCTGTAAGACTTGCAGATTACAGTGATCTTCAAGGCTGGGTTACGTCAAAAAATAATGAGGAGCGCAAGGAGATTGATTTCTGCTGTATAGAAGCCCATTGACTGCAGTTTCTCTGACATGGGACTTCTATTAAGTTGAGCAGGAGAGCAGTCTCCCATTGCCTCATTCAGCGCTGATGTCTCCCAGCTTACTGAAGGTCAAAATGAGTTTAGGGCTATAGGTACTTCCCATAGCTCTTGGAGCATAGTCTAGCATTTACTTCCCCTTTAAAGCTTTTTAACATTATTGTAGCAACTATCAAAATTTGAAGCTTGCCTGAAACAGCCCTGAATTAGGTCATGTTTGTCATCACTTTGGCTAAATTTCCCTTTATAATGTGTAACCATTGTATATGAATGTTCCTCTCTCTTTAGGATCTCCCATCAGCATTAAAGAGTTCTCTGTCTGGGCATCTAGAAACTGTGATGTTGGGACTGATGAAGACCCGTCCTCAATATGATGCCTCAGAGCTGAAGGGCTCAATGAAGGTAAGACCAGAATGAGCAGCATAGAAGGCCACATTGAATTCGAGCAGCTCTTCAGAATTTATTGCATATGATGAATTGGTACAAGAGGTTGCATTCTTTTGGTGGTAGGTGGGATGCTTGTTTCAGATATATTTTGTTGTAGAATAATGGAATAGCTTCTAAGCCGTGAATTACTTGATAATCACATTTCTTAGGATAGACAAATCTTCAGGAATCTGGGTCAAAATCACGGGCCCTTAGGTTTTAAGGTAGGATGGAAAAAAGGAGTTGATCGTTCAAGTCGTTCTCTTTAATTCACACTGTTTTTATGGGGAGTGGTGGTGATGGGAGGTGATGGTTTACATAGGTCTCTTGTATTTACACTGTTTGAGGCAAGGGATGAAGCATTAGTTACCACCCAACTGTACAATTTATCTACAGAAAAACTGGCACAAGTTGCCTCCTCCATGATGTGTATGCATGCACATTCAATGTACATATTTAAAGGAACCTAACATCTCTGAATAATCTTCCATTCGTCTTACTATGTACCGAAAATCCTCATGGCCACTGTGAATTTTGTCTTTTGACTTTTCTTCAATAAATAACATCTTCAATTCATATTGGATGTTAAGTCCATGGAGGAGGACATCACAGTTGCCAGAAGGACTACTGTGCTCAAACTCTGGTCACTGCACATGGTAATCTTCAATGGCTCATGTTCTCTGCCTGCTTCAGTTTAAAATTCAGTGGAGGGAAATAAAAACAATGGGTGGAATTTGAGTCCCTTAGTCCTTCTGTGGTGTCTACCACTACGGACATGACAACAAGGATAGACTAAAGAAGATGTTTCCGACACGTCAGTCCCGGACTTTAAGGACCAGAGATGGTTCTAGCAGGTAATGGAGATCTGGAATGCCTGCAGGCCCCTCTGCCATCCCAGAATTCAGTACGCAAAAAAAACCTCTACCCCAGATCAGGCGGTCATTAAGGGGTTGAAGCAAGGGCAAAATTCAGAGGCGATTAGCATTTTCTGGCCATATTATGGTAAATGGGAGAATTTTTGGAGGTGTTAACCCCTTAACGACCCTTGACGGTCAAGGTTCGATCTGACTGAACGACCCATGACGTACTATGACCATCATGGAGTTCCGGGCTCCCCCCACGGCTGCACTCCGTTCGGGGAGTCCGGAACCGGGAAAAAAAAAAATGCTTTGCGGACATTGCGGCGCTGATACCCCGGTCGTTAAGGGGTTAATGTTCTGTTAATGGCTTTTCAATTTCTTTTTTCATACCCAGCACTTGTGAGAGTCCCTTTGGTTCTATTCTACAGTAGTAAAAAGTCTTCCAAGACTTCTATCCATCTCTTTCTTATACCATTTTACTACCAGTGGGGTGTACATCACATTACTGGGCTATGTTTTTCTTACCATTCAGGCCCTCAAAAGGTTGCTTTGGTCAGTCAAACAGTAAATTGATCCAGGTGACTGCCCATGCTCCAGGTATGACTGTTAGGTGGTCAGTTTGAAACCTATGATCTGAAGGACAGAAGCCTCCTGTGTGTAGTTCTGTAGATCCATGGTTAGACTAAGCTTCTTTCTCTTTCAGGGTCTTGGGACAGATGAAGATACGCTGATTGAAATAATCTGCTCTAGGACAAACCAAGAACTGCATGATATTCAACTTGCTTACAAAGAGTGTGAGTTTGCACAAACATGCTGTACACATCTTTATATTGTAGGATGTCCTGTGTTTTAGAATGCTCTCTACCATTGGAAATGTCCATATTGGTGTAAACTTCTTGTAATTTTATTTTAAAGTTTACCCCTCTTGCCCCTTTTCCCTACGTCACTTTTCTCAGAACTGAAAGCTGGTCTCAACGAGAGACAATATTGTTTCCACTTAAGGAAAATCTTGCTCCCCATCATCAAGGGGAGCAGGGTTTTCCTTATACTGATACACACTATATTGTCCCTCATTGTGATCTGTCCAGTCAAGTAACCAGCTTTCAGATCTGAGGGAAGAAGAGTAAAGTAGGGAAAAGTGACGGGATCGGGAAACCTTAAAATATAATTATGAGAAGACTACACCCACATTTACAACGGTACAGAGTATTATAAAAAAGTATAATGAATAATCAAATGCCTTTATATAGTGCCATAACTATTTCTTTAATGAACGGATTTGCACATGTATTATTAGGCAACCCCACCCTGTGAATGTTTTTGTGCACAATGGACCCCAAAAGCAACCTTGAGTGCATACTCTTTCTTTTAGGAAGGCATTTAACCGCTATTAAAACGATTTCACTGTCGTCCAATACAGGTCACTGGTACTCTGGGAGGCGATCCGCCCCTTTAATAGGCAGGAACAATTATTCAAATGTGTGCAGGGGCGGAGCCTCCCCTCCTACTTAAGCTGCCTTCAGGCCAGAGCCACTAGATTGATTTGTTCCTGTGTGCTGTGCACACCAGATGGAGAACATCTTTGCATTCAACTTAGTATTTTATTATTTTTATTCAAATATGGAATACCACCATTAGGACGGTGACCATGGCTGTGAATTGCCCTCTTTAAAGTGGCTAGTGCAGCTTCCAGGGATTTTCTGTGGACCTTATGCCCTGAAGAAGGAACAGCTTGAGTCAAGCAGCTTCCCTGCTGGGGAATTTACCTCTGGTCTATTCCTACTTCATCATGGTCACCTGAAGACAGAAGTCCTGCAGAAAGGTGAGCTACCCCTTGAGTGCTGAAGGTCCACTTGTCCCCACAGTGTCCCTTTGATGGGCTTGTATTTGGGAGTTTGCATTGCACTCCAGCACTCATAGGGTGTTTTATTTGCATTTCTCATGTTTATGCAATTTCTGTGGTATTCTCTGGGTTTTGGAGCTTTGGGTATAGTTTTACTTATGTTTCTCATGTGTTTGGTATCTGTTTGGCACTTTTTAAACTTCAGTGGGACTTTATTAAAATTTAGTGTTCCGCGCCTTTAAGCGCGCCTTTTCCCGCTTAGACGCCATTGCTCCTTTACTCTCTATGGGATTTCACAGTGTGGGACATATCTCTGGAACCGCTTGTCACAGCAACTTCAGAGATGGCTCATTTTATTTCTGTGCTCCTGCTCTATCATCCGGTGTCTGTTTTCAGGGTGTGGGGAGTTCAGGGAGGCTTCGGGCACTGTTTGGGGTACTTCTGAGAGAAAACTACATTTCCCATGAGCGCCCGGTTCGCGCTCGTTTCTGATTGGCTGACCTGACGGCCGCCATTTTGTGGTGTTATTTCTCAGCGAGTATACTACGCAGGGACCGAGCCTTCTCTCCTCTCAGCAGATTAACCCTTCGCTGGCCAGATAAGTCCGATTTTAGGCATTTCTGGGGTGAAACTTTAATCTTTAACACTTTTACTGGGTGATATTTGTTAAGTGGTGTATATTGACGCTGTGAGCATGTCTACTCCACTGGAGCCAGGGGCTAGACCTAAGACTAAGGAGGCTGGGGTGTCTGTTCCCCCCATTGCGCCTTGCTCCTCTTGTCACTCTGGGCTGCCTAGAGATTGTTCTGGTAATTTATGCCCTAAATGCTCTGATTGTCATGATAGCAACCCTGGGCTTCCCAGCCATGTTATTGAGCCAACTTGGGTGAAAGAGTTTAAAGCTGCCACTAGGGATCTCAGATCCACTCTCCAACTCTTTCCCTCGCAGGTACAGGGGGCTCTCCAGGTTTGGCAGACCCCCTCTACAATCAGGACTTCCCTGCCTAAGCCACAGGGGGCTCCTGATGTGTCTGATTCTTCTGAAGAAGAACCATTACAGGATTCTGATGCTGAGGAAGGCACTGTTATTGAGTCTAACAGGTCCATTGGGGACCCTTATGAATGTGACCCTGAGGTTTCTGATGAGGGTTTGATTAGAGCTGTGTTAACTACGCTCAACCTTCCTCTGACTCAGGAATCTACTCATGATCCAACTGACGTTTTCCAAAAACCATCTAAGGCGGTTGTATGTTTTCCAACTAACCCTACCCTTGCCCGTCTAGTCTCTGAGGCGTGGAGGAATCCTGACAAATCCTCCTCAGTGTCCAAAAAGTTTGCTAAACTTTACCCTTTTCCTGAGACTGAACTGGCAAAATGGGTTCATCCTCCCAAAGTGGATGCTCCTGTTTCCAGGCTATCCAAATCTACTGCTTTAGCTGTCTCTGATGCCTCTGCCCTGCAGGATTGGATGGACGAAAAGCTAGAACTTTCTCTTAAATCTATTTTTGCCTCCATTGGCACTGCCATGCGTCCAACCTTTGCAGTGGCGTGGGTCAATAGAGCTATTGCGGCCTGGACTGAACGACTGACTGAGGCAGTCCGCCAGGATGCCCCGGTATCTGAGCAGTTGCAGCTCTTGCTAATATTACTGAAGCACAAAATTATGTTGCTGATGCTGCCTTTGATGCTGTGCGCATGATGGCGAGGGCCTCCACTTCATCTGTGGTGGCTAGACGTGCCCTTTGGCTGAAAATTTGGTCTGCTGATACAGCCTCTAAGAAAGCCTTGCTTTCCTTGCCCTTTCAGGGGAACTTGCTATTTGGTTCTGAACTCAAAGAAATGATCAGCGAGGCTACTGGCGGTAAAAGTACTCTTCTACCCTCAGTCTTCAAGAAAAAGTTTCCAGCCAAACGTAACCGGTCCTTTTGTTCCTTTCAGACTGAGACACGCTCCATGTCCCAGACGGGGTCGTCCTCTACGCGTTCCTCCTCCAAGCCCAAGCAGTCCTGGAAGCCCAAAGTTGCCCCCAAGGCCAAGACCTCCAAGACTGCTTCGGCATGACTCACCGAACCCGGGTCCGCATCCGGCAGTAGGTGGACGTCTCCGCATCTTTTGCCGGACTTGGGAGGAGTCAGTGACGGACCCATGGGTTATTCAGGTAGTGTCAGAGGGATACAGGATCCCTTTCTCTTCCCTTCCTCCTTTTCGGTTCCATTTTACTCGTCCTTCTCAGGAACCTACAAAAAGGCATCTGTTCGAC
Organism: Rhinophrynus dorsalis; assembly: GCA_037306005.1. Lineage (NCBI taxonomy): Eukaryota > Metazoa > Chordata > Amphibia > Anura > Rhinophrynidae > Rhinophrynus > Rhinophrynus dorsalis. The sequence goes on along the minus strand of CM074721.1, from coordinate 360,462,198 downwards.
GACGCTATTCAGGATCTCTTGGACAAAGAGGTCCTGGAATTGGTTCCTCCAGAGGACACAGGTTCAGGATTTTATTCCAACCTGTTCGTGGTGGCCAAAAAGGATGGAGGTGCTCGTCCCATTTTGGATCTCAAAGATCTCAATTCCTATGTTGTGAGTTCCCACTTCCGCCAGGAATCCCTGCGCTCTGTGATTGCCGCAATGTCTCCAGGGGAGTTTCTTGCCTCCCTGGACCTTCAGGATGCATATCTTCACATCCCTATTCATCCGGAGAGCAGGCGGTATCTCAGGATTGCCTGCCACAGGGGACACTTTCAGTTTTCAGCTCTTCCCTTTGGACTGACTTCGGCCCCTCTGGTCTTCAGAGGGTGTTGGGTTCTTTGATAGCTGTACTTCATCAAGAAGGTGTCAGGGTGACCCCCTACATGGACGATCTCCTCCTGAAAGCCTCCTCAGCGGAGCTTCTCCACCAGCAACTGCAGCTGTGTATACACACTCTGAACCGTCACGGCTGGATCCTGAATCTGGACAAGTCAGACTTGGTCCCATCTCAGAGGCTCCTTTTCCTGGGTCTCCTGTTCGACACTCGCCAATGCATGGTGTTTCTGCCAGAGGAAGTGGCTCATCAGATAGCCATCCGAGTAGCCGGGATCCTGGAGCTGGACAGAGTTCCAGTACCGAAGTTGACGTCTCTGGTGGGGAAGTTCATTTCCACGATCGAAGCGGTACCATTTGCCATGGCCCACTCCAGGGAACTTCAGAGGTTTGTGATCCAGACGTGCAAGAATCATCCAGATCATCAGCATCTGTCAGTCTCTCTACCTCCTAATGTCGAATCGAGTCTGCACTGGTGGTTGGATCTCTCATCTCCTGAAAGGGAGATCCTTTCGAGTTCCCTATTGGACCACGCTCACAACGGATGCCAGCCTCCGGGGATGGGGTGCTGTGTTGGGTCGTTTCAGTGCTCAGGGGAAATGGGGACTGGAGGAATCTCTTCTCTCCATCAATGTTCTGGAACTGCGTGCCATCCGGCTTGCCCTGAGGCACTGTGAATCTCAACTGGAAGGTTGCCCAGTCAGAGTGGAGTCCGACAACACCACCGCAGTGGCCTACATCACCAGGCAAGGTGGCACAAGAAGTTGCACCACCTGGTTGGAGGTCAAGGATATTTTATCTTGGGCAGAAGATCACGTGCCTGTCATTTCTGCAGTTCACATTCCAGGCGTAGACAACGTCATGGCAGACTTTCTCAGTCGTCACACAGTCGACAGCGGAGAATGGGCTCTTCATCCAGAGGTGTTTCACCTAATCACCCAGAGGTGGGGGGTACCTGCAGTGGACCTGATGGCTACCAGACACAACAGGAAGGTTCCGGCGTTTTGCTCCCGGTGGAGGGACTCTCTTGCTCTAGCAGTGGATGCCTTGTCAATCCCTTGGGATTTTCCTCTGGCTTACATCTTCCCTCCTCTTCCTCTATTGATCAGAGTCATCCAGAAGTTGAAGCTGGAGCGCTGTCCTGTCATCCTGATTGCTCCAAACTGGCCTCGCCAGTCCTGGTATCCGGAGTTGATGGCCATGTCAGTGGCGGAACCGTTTCCACTTCCTGCCTGTCCGGATCTACTTCTTAAAGGATATCTGTGGAAGGAGGATGTTCAGCATCTCCATTTGATGGCATGGCGGTTGAATCCTCGATTCTAGAGAAGAAAGGATTTTCTCCTTCAGTGGTGTCGACGATGCTTAGTGCTCGTAAGCCTGTGTCCTCCAAGATCTATCATCGTATCTGGGCCACCTTTGTAGCTTGGTGTACTGATCGGAAGATGTCCCTAGAATTTCATCTTCCCACTGTCCTGGCCTTTTTACAGGACGGTGTTGAGAAAGGGCTCAGTCTGAGTTCCCTAAAAGTCCAGACTTCTGCTTTGTCTGTGTTTTTCCAGGAAAGGATTGCTATCCTTCCTGATGTCAAAGTTTTCTTCCAAGGCGTGACTCATGTTCGGCCTGCCTTCAAGAGTCCTACTCCCCAGTGGGACCTCAATTTGGTGCTGGGAGTTCTCCAGCGACCCCCGTTTGAATCCTTGGCTTCCATTCCATTACGTCTCTTGACTTGGAAGATGGCCTTTCTCTTGGCTATTGTTTCAGTTCGCCGGGTAGCAGAGTTACAAGCTCTGTCTTGTAAACCTCCTTACCTGGTGTTCCACAAGGATAAGGCTGTGCTTCGCACTACCAAGGAATTCTTACCCAAGGTTGTGTCTGAGTTTCACATCAATCAGGAGATTGTGGTTCCCTCTTTCTGCCCTAATCCTTCATCTGACAAGGAACGAGATCTCCATTTGTTGGATGTGGTGAGTTGCCTCAAGTTTTATGTTCATCGCACTGAGTCTATCAGGAAGTCTGACGCTCTATTCGTCATTCCTGAGGGGCCTAGGGCAGGGAGACCGGCTTCCAAAGTTACCATTGCCTCTTGGATTAAGGCTACTATTTGTGCAGCCTATAAGTTGCGGAATAAGCATGTTCCCTTCCGGGTGACTGCCCATTCCACCAGATCTATTGGGGCCTCTTGGGCCTACAAGAATCAGGCATCTGCTGATCATCTGTGCAGAGCGGCCACTTGGTCCTCCGTGCACACATTTTCAAAGCACTACCGAGTTGATGTACTGGCCTCGGCTGATGCCAGTTTTGGGAGGAAGGTCCTGGAGGCAGTTTTGCCTGTTTAGGACTTCTACTCTGTGGTTCTTAGTGCTTCTTTACTGTTGAGCCCGGTTGGCTCTGGTTCTGTGTTCTGTATTAGTTCAGGGGTTGTTTTCCCCTGGTTGGTGTCCGTTGACACTTACATTTTGGGCTATGTAATTAACTGGTTCATAGCAGTTCTAGTGACTTGGGGCCTTGCGCCTGGTCCTTGCCTTACTTCCCGCCTCTGGGTCAGCTCAATGTTTGTACATCCCAGAGTACCAGTGACCTGTATTGGACGACAGTGAAAATAGGATTTTAGTCTTACTTGTTAAATCCTTTTCACTTAGTCCATACAGGTCACTGGTCTCCCACCCTGTCAAGGGACCATGCTTGGCTCTCCTGTGGCATTCAATGGGAGACCTTCGGGGCATGCTCACAGGAGTCTTCCTTCTTGCTTACCTACGGTCAGTTTTAGTGTCTCAAATCAATCTAGTGGCTCTGGCCTGAAGGCAGCTTAAGAAGGAGGGGAGGCTCCGCCCCCTGCACACATTTGAATAATTGTTCCTGCCTATTAAAGGGGCGGTTCGCCTCCCAGAGTACCAGTGACCTGTATGGACTAAGTGAAAAGGATTTAACAGGTAAGACTAAAATCCTATTTTTTTAATGGAAATCTGTTAAAAATAACAAGTGATAACACATATCAACTGCAATGTAACCTAGACCTTACTTTAGTGGAGGGGTCTGTTTCATGTTAGCCTTGGAGCAGAAATTCTGAGATGGCGTTTCAGTTGTATGTTTAATCACATTCTTTGACCAACTCAAAATTAACCTGTAACCTGAAGTGATTCCTTGCTGTCATATGAATTTTCATATGAGCAGACAATTCTCTTTGATTCCCTAAAGAAATGCTCAAACCTCAAGTCATTCCAGTAGTGCAGGTTTTCAAAATATCCTCAGCTGACAAGAGTCTAATAACCTATATGAACTGTACCCTAAGTATAAGTGTCTTGTAATTTATCAGAAGGACTTACCTATGTATGTGTCTTTCAAACAGCAGTCATTTATTTCTTTTTACGTTTTTATTTGCATTTCATCTCTGTTCTAGTCAATGGCTAATTGTTTCAGTTTACAACTGGATAAAGAGTAGTGACCCTTATGAGTCACTAAGGCTTATTGATTGTTGTGAAGAGGTATCATCTAGAGGCAGTCTTCAGTGAAGCTCACTATATATAGGAACTGCATATATACTGCAAACAATTGATATGCCTAACTGCTGGATGAAGGACTCCTGCTTAGTCAAGTCAGTGTGTTAAACAAATTGAGCTACCTATTCCTTGGGTATAGCTAACATGGGACGATCTCAAAGAATGAATCAGCCACTGATTGCTCTAGCTGGGTTCATTTGAGGGGATCCTGAAAATCTGCACATTTGGAGGCTGGAAAAGTTTAAGTAGCTATGACCTAAAGCAGGGGTAGACTGTTGACAAACCTCCAGTTATTGCTGGACTCTATCTCCAATCATCCCCAGGCAGCTAATAGGGATGAGATTTGTAGTCCCTGACACCTGACCATTGTTCACACCTACCCTATAGCAAATTACCTTCAGTACTGCTTGTAATTTTTTTTCTCTGTCGTCCAATACAGGTTACTGGCAACTTTGGGTAGGTGATCCACCCCTTTGAGTAGGCAGGAACAATTCTAGAATTGTATGCAGGGGGTGGGGCCTACCTTCCCTCCTTGGCTGCAGCTAGCCAACCAGCTCCACAAAGATTTGTTCCTCGGTGAAGATAACACAGGCAAGAGAACAGTTCTGCTATAGTTTTAGAAGTTTATTATTTTTCTGTTAGAAATGGAATACCACCATTAGGCTGATTACCATAACCGACAATGCCCTTAGATGTGGCTAGCTCAGTGACCAGGTGCTTTTTGTGGACCTTAAGCCCTGGGGGGGAAATCTTGGCTACAAGTTCTTTCCTCAGGAGATGTCCACCGAGGCTTCTTTTTTAATCATGGTAATCTGAAGACAGAAGATCTGCAGGAAAGGTGAGCAACCCTTTGAGTGCTGCAGGTCCACATGTCCCACTGTGCCCCTCCACACAGGGGTTTTTCATTTGAAGTTCCTATTGCACACTTCTGCACTCATTGGGTCTATCTCTGTCTGTTGGGTGTCTGGAGCATGTTTATGTGGTATTTAACCCTTTAGCTGCTGGTTTGGCATTCATTTGGGGGGTTTTCTGACACTTTTCCTACTGGTTCAGTGTTTGTTTTTGGGTATCCTAATGTGTTTTAGTGATGTTTCATGTGTTTTTATATTACACCTTCAATTTTGCAGCGCTTTACCACGTAGGCGCCATTGCTCCATTCACTCCTATGGGACTGTACAGTTTGGTACATATCTCTGGAACAGCTCCACCTAGTCACTTCAGAGAGAGAGCAAGGGCAGACAAGTAAAATGAGCTATCATCCGGTTCATGTGTCTAGTGTGTTGGGGGACTCAGGGGGCTTCGGGCAATGTTTGGGGTACTTTTCTGGGAAAACTACATTTCCCATGAGCGCTTCCTTCACGCACTCGTTTCTGATTGGCTCCCGCCGCGGAAGCCATTTTGTGATCTTTCCAGAGCGAGTATCCTACGCAGGGCTTTGACTCTCCTTCTCTCCTCTGCTGATTAACCCTTCGCCTGCCAGTTAAGTCTATTTTAGCGATTTCTGGGGTGAAACTTTAATCATACACACTGTAATTGGGTAATTTCTTATACAATAAGGTTATTGACACTGTGAGAATGTTCTATACCATTGGAGCTTGGGGCCAGACCTAAGACTAAGGATGCTGGTGTCTCTGTATCCCTTATTACACATTGCTCTTCTTGTCATTCAGAGTTACCTAGAGAATTCTCAGGTCATTTATGCCCAGCATGTTCTGATGTCCCTGAGAGTCTCCCAGGGACCTCCAACCATGCATTAGAGCCAGTTTGGGTGCAAGAGTTCAAGACTGCTACTAGGGGCCTTTAGGTCCACTTTGCAAGTCTTTCCATCCCAGTTACAGGGGGTCTTTCAGTCTTGGCAGCCCCCCTCCTTTGTCAAGTCTTCCCTGCCAAAGCCTCAGGGTGTACCTGATGTGTCAGATTCCTCTGAGGAGGAACTGCTGATGGATTCAGATGTTGAGGAATGTTCTGCGGTGGGCTCCTCTCGGTTTTTTGGGGACCCTTTTGAGGCTGATCCTGAACCCTCGGCTGAGGGCCTGATCAGGGATGTTTTAAATGCCCTAAACATTCCTTCTGACCCTTCTGATGTCTTTCAGGAGCCTAAAAAAACCCTTACTTGCTTTCCGCCTAACCTCACTCTTGACAGCCTTGTCCGAAGAGTGGAAGTCTCCGGACAGGAAACCTTCTGTCTCCATGAAATTTGCCAAGCTTTATCCCTTTTCTGAGGCTGCGCTTGCTCAGTGTGTTCATCCCCCTAAAGTGGATGCTCCTATCTCCAGGCCATCCAAGTCTACTGCATTGCCAGTGTCTGATGCATCTGCTCTAAAGGACTGGACTGACAAGAAACTTGAGGTCTCCCTCAAGTCCATCTTTGCCACTGCTGGTTCTGCCATGCGTCCAGCATTCGCAGCAGCATGGGTAAACAGGGCCATTGCAGTCTGGACTGAACAGCTCACTCTTGCTGTCTGTCAAGATGCTCCTGCTTCGGATAAGCTGCGCCTCCTTGCCAACATTTCTGAGACACAGCACTGTGTTTCTGGTGCCTTATTTGATGCCATCCGTTTGGTGGCTAGGGTTTCCACCATGTCTGTGGTTGCCAGATGAGCTCTTTGGCTCAGGATCTGGTCTGCTGATACTGCTTCTAAGAAAGCATTGCTCTCCTTGCCCTTTCAAGGCACTTCTTTGTTTGGGCCAGATCTCAAGGATCTGATCAGTGAGGCTACAGGGTGTAAGAGTACACTTCTACCCTTAGTTCCTAGGATGCAAACACCGCTTAAGTGTAACCGGTATTTTCGTTCCTTTCAGAATGAGACACGTCCGGTGAACCAGACGGTTCCCTCAGCTCCGTGTACCTCCTCCAAGCCCAAACAGCAATGGAAGCCCAAGGTCTCCTCCCAAGCCCAAGGCTTCCAAGCCTTCTTCAGCATGACTTACCGAACCCGTGTCCACACTCTGCTGTGGGTGGTCGTCTGCATCACTATCACAGCATTTGGGGGGATTCAGTGACGGACCCATGGGTTTTACAGGTAGTGATGGAAGGATACAGGATCCCTTTCATCTCTCTTCCTCCCTTTCACATTATTCCTTCTCATACGCCTCGGGCGCAGAGAAACGCCATCTATTCGACGGCGCTGTCCAGGCTCTTCTGGACATGGACGTTCTGGAGCCGGTTCCAGTTCAGGACAGAGGTATGGGTTTTTACTCTAACCTCTTTGTGTGGTCTCCAGAAGGACGGCGGTTGTCATCCCATTTTGGATTTAAAGGATATCAATTCCTTTGTGATACGGACTCATTATCACCAGGAGTCTGTACGGACGGTGACTGCTGCCATGTCGCCGAGGGAATTCCTTGCATCTCTGAATCTTCAGGATGCGTACTTACACATTGCCATTCATCCAGAGAGCCGGCAGTACCTCCGGTTTGCCTGCGTCAGGGGACATTTTCAGTTCTCAGCTCTTCCATTTGGTCTGACGACCGCTCCTCAGGTCTTCAACCATGTCCTGGGAGCCTTAGTGTCCATCCTCCACTGAGATGGCATCAGAATTCCTCCATACATAGACGACCTGCTTCTGAAAGTCTCTTCTGCGGAACTTCTTCATCAGCACGTTCAGCAATGCGTTCATGCTTTCACCCATCACTGGGTGGATCATCAACTTGGACAAATCAGATCTTGTCCCATCCCAGCGTCTGGTCTTCCTGGGCCTCCTTTTCAATACCCAGAAGAACATGGTGTTTCTCACGGACGAGGTGGCTCACCAGATCATCCACAGGGTTTCTGCGATACTGGCTCAAGATCCAGTTCCAGCCAAGAAGCTGTCATCTCTCGTGGGGAAATTAATTTCCACCATAGAGGCGGTACCGTTTGCCATGGCACACACCAGGGAACTCCAGCGGTTTGTGATCCAGGTGTGCAAGGGTCAGCCGGACCTTCTGAAGATGTCTGTGTCACTTCCTCTTCATCTGGAACTGAGTTTGTCCTGGTGGCTTGACCTCTCCAATCTGCTGAAGGGCAAGTCCTTCCTGGTTTCCTTCTGCAACACGGTGATGACAGATGCCAGCCTTTCCGGATGGGGGGCGGTCCTGGGTCACCTGAGTGCACAGGGTCAGTGGTCTCCGGAAGAATCTCTCCTTCTCATCAACGTGTTGGAGCTTCAGGCGATATTTCAATCCCTTCATCATTGGACATCTCCACTGGAAGACTGTCCAGTCCGGGTAGAGTCTGACAGCGCCACGGCAGTGGCTTACATCAACAAGCAGGGCGGAACAAGAAGTCTCGCCGCTTGGTTAGAAGTCAAGGCTATTTTGTCCTGGGCAGAAGAACATGCTTCTGCCATATCCGCAGTGCACATTCCTGGTATAAACAGCGTCATGGCGGACTTCCTCAGTCGACACACAGTGGATAGCGGAGAGTGGGAGCTGCACCCAGAGGTGTTCACCCTCATTGTTCAGAGATGGGGTCTTCCTTACATTGACTTGATGGTGACAAGACACAACAGGAAGGTTGTGAGGTTCTGCTCTCGATGGAGGGACCCTCTAGCTCTGGCTGTGGATGCAATGTCCATTCCTTGGTTATTCCCTCTGGCCTACATCTTTCCTCCCCTCCCCATGTTGCACAGGGTGTTATGGAAATTACGACTGGAGCGCTGTCCGGTCATTCTGATTGTGTCGTACTGGCTTCGCCAGGCTTGGTTTCCGGAGCTTCTGGATCTGTCAGTGGTGGAGCCATTCTGACTCCCTTGCCGTGCGGGTCTTCTTCTACAGGGTTACCTGTGGAAGGAGGACGTTCATCGTCTAGCCTTGACGGCTTGGAAATTGAATCCTCAATATTGAGAAAGAAAGGGTTTTCTTCCGGTGTGGTGGCTACTATGCTCAGTGCCTGCAAACCTGTTTCTTCCAAGATCTATCATTGTGTCTGGTTGACCTTTCTCTCTTGGTGTGCTGACAGGGACCTGTCTCAGGAATTTGATCTGCCTACGTTCCTGGCCTTTTTTGCAGGACGGTGTGGATAAGGGCCTAAGTTTGAGTTCCCTTAAAGTTTTCTTTCAGAGATGCATTGCCATCCTTCCTGATGTCAAGGTTTTCTTCCAGGGTGTTGTTCATACTCATCCTGCCTTCAAGATTCCTGCTCCTCCATGGGATCTTAACTTGGTTTTGGGTGTTCTTCATCGCCCTCCATTTGAGTCTTTGGCTACTATTCCTCTACGCCTCTTGACGTGGAAAATGACTTTTCTCCTGCCGATTGTGTCTGTCCATTGTGTCGCGGAGTTACATGCTCTGTCCTGTAAACCACTCTATTGGGTGTATCACAAGGACAAGGCTGTGCTTCGCACCTCTGAGGTTTCTTCCGAAGGTGGTTTCGGAGTTCCATATCAATCAGGAGATTGTGGTGCCCTGTTTCTGCCCTGACCCCGCCTCTGACAAGGAGAGGGATCTTCAGTTGTTAGACATGGTGCATTTTCTCAAGTTTTATGTACATCACACTGAGTATCAGGCAATCAGACACATTGTTCATCATTCCTGAGGGTCCTAGGGCAGGAAGACCTGCATCCAAGGTGACTATTGCCTTTTGGATCAAATCTACTATTTTTAAGGCTTATGATTTGAGGAAGAAGCCTGTCCCTTTCAGGGTCACGGCTCATTCTACTCGATCTATTGGGGTCTCTTGGGCTTACAAGAATCTGGCCTCTGCTGATCAGATGTGCAAGGCTGCCACCTGGTCGTCTGTGCACACGTTTTCGAAGCACTACTGTGTTGATGTACTGGCATCGGCTGACGCAAGCTTTCGGAGGAAAATCCTGGAGGCAGTCTTGCCTGTCTAGGATTTTCTTCGTTATTGGTTCTTCCTTCACTTTTGAGCCCAGCTGGCTCTGTTCAGTGTGCTGTGTAACAGTTTGGGGTGTTACCCCTGTTCAGTGTCCATTGACACTTCTTTGTTTGTTGGGCTATCTCTGATCTGATGGTTCATATCTGCTCTGGTGACTTTGGGGGCCTTGCGCCTGGTCCTTGCCTTACTTCCCGACTCAATGGTTGGACATCCCAAAGTTACCAGTAACCTGTATTGGACGACAGAGAAAAGAGGATTTTAGTCTTACCTGTTAAATCCTTTTCTCTTAGTCCATACAGGTTACTGGTCTCCCACCCTGTCAAGGGACCATGCTTGGCTCTCCTGTGGCAGATCGTGGGGGTCCTTCGGGGTCATGCTCACAGAAGTCTTCTTTCCCTTCCACTATCTAGTCAATAGTTATTGTCTCAAATCTTTCTGGAGCTGGTTGACTAGCTGCAGCCAAGGAGGGAATTCTAGAATTGTTCCTGCCTACTTAAAGGGGCGGATCGCCTACCCAATGTTACCAGTAACCTGCATGGACTAAGAGAAAAGGATTTAACAGGTAAAGACTAAAATCCTCTTTTACATCTGGTTTCCCCTCTCTGCAGTTTGATAGTTTAATGTGAAGTATTTGTATATTTTTACAGTATACAAGACAGAACTGGAAAAGGACATTGTGTCTGACACATCTGGTGACTTCCGTAAATTAATGGTGGCTCTAGCCAAGGTGAGTAACAAGAATCTCATAACTAATGCTGTGTATTCTGTACAGAATATTTTAAAGGGATAGTAATGTCAGCAAATATAGTTATATTGGATTGTTCATTGTAATTTTACAATGCATACTACACTTTGAAATGTCCTTATCTATGTATAGTGCTTGCAATTCAAGTTGAAAGGTTCCCCCTCCCGCCCCTTTCCACTACTTCAGCCATAGTTCTCCCAGATCTGAAAGCCGGTCAGTTGACCAGACGGATTGCAATGAGGGGCAATATTGTGTGCGTCTGTATGAGGAACACCATGTCCCCCTTGACGAAGGGCAGCAGGGATTTCATTATGCTGGCACAATATTGTCCCTCATTGCGATTTGTCTGGAATGGCTTTCAGATCTGAGGGAACTATTACTGAGTAGTGGAAAGTGGCTGGGGGGGCGGGAACTTTCAACTCAAATTAAAAGCATAATACAAAGATAAGGACATTTCAAAAGGCAGTATGTGTTATATACAATTACATTGAATATTACAGTATAACTTTATATGTTGACATTACTAACCCTTTAAAGCAGAGGTGGTCCATAGCTGACCTGTCAGGTGTTAGGGACTACATCTCCCATCATTGGGGATGATGTGAGATATAGTCCATGGCACTTGGAGGTCCAATATTTATTTGTCTGCATCTGTCCCATAGATAGAGCCCTACTGGCAGACCTGTTCCCCTGGAAGCAGACTGGCCAAGGAGGCTGCATTGTAACCCACAGATAATAAGCAGGGGAGGAGAATAAGGGTTTGAAAAGTGGCCCCTGTTGGTCCTATGAGAAGAAACTGAAGAGTTACAGTCCCCCCATAGACCCTTTGTATGGTACTTAGATGCCTGACACAGCAGGTCAAAGGAAAATGAGCTCACACCCCAGTATATTGTGACTGAGCATTACATATATCTGGGTCATGTTCCAGCAGTGATAGCCCCAGACTTTATACTAAGCTAGCCCCAGGCTTTTTACTAACAGGTCTACCATTCAGTCTTTCTTTATGTATTCTCAGGTGTTCTCTTGCTTTACAATTTTAAAGTTTCACCAGGTCCTCTTGCGTAGTTCATTCCATTTCTAACTGTGTGGGCAGTTCTAGCCTATCAAAACCAGAGGTTCCTGCAATGTTGCTACTATCCACTGCCATTAATGGCTGCAGTCTCCAGGTTATTGAAAACAGAAGTTACACACTGGAATGAGCACCTATGCAGGAACCTTCAATGAAAAACAAAAGGCAGCCTGAGATGAGGGAAGGTGGAATAGGGCTGGCATTATAGGGCCTTAAAGTAGAAGGACAACGGTGGAGCGAATGTGGGCCAAGCCAGCTCACCATAGGGCATGAATAACTAGTCTCCCAATATATCATTTTTTTTTTTTATTTTTTTTTGGGCAATGCAGTGGTTTCTATACAGTTTACCTGATTCAGATACTTGTGCAGTCTGGTCTTGGGTTTTTTTATTTGCGTGATGTGGATTTTGCACTGAGCAGGTGACTAAAGTTGAGAGTGGACCATATTTTGGACACTAAAGAGATGCAATTCTGTGGTCAGCTGCAGCACAGAGGACAAATGAAAATTCCCAGTCATATATTTGGGCTTTTAACCCATTGAATCCTAGAATTTATAGGGTTAATCCCCATTTAAATCAATGAGAATTGTAGGAATTATTTTGTCCCCTGGGGTTCAGTTGGTTTGCCCAACAATTGTTCCACTTCAGCTTCCGCAATACAACCCCACTTCTAGTTATGTCCTATATTTACATGCATTGTGGTGTTTGCAGGGCAAGCGCCAGGAGGAGAGTTCTGTGGTGGATTATGAGAAGATTGACCAGGATGCCAGGGTAAGTGGGCACACTACGTGAAAACACTCATATTGGGGGGAAGCCTTGCTGTGTAATGGGAGATGTTAAATGGAAAGTAAGACCTCCTAATAATAAATTCCCACTTACCTTGCTGACACCAGAAAATCCTAATCCCCCCCTATGAGTTTTTGTTTCCATGCACCACCTTTCAAGACATAACGGACAATCAGTCCTGGATGTTGTGTCCATGGAGATGGACATGACAGCTGCCAGCAGGATGCAAACTGGGCCCACTGAACATGGTAATATTAATCCTTTTTGGACCAGAGGTGTGTATAATGCATTGCTTCACAATGTTTTGCTCACCTTTCTTGACCTAAAAGGTTACATGGTCTCATGCACTTTGCCTGCTTCAGTTTGTAAGCTGCCAGCATCTGTCATGTCATCCTCCAATATTGACTGACCATGAGATCTCTTGAACAAAGGCAAAAGGGCAAGATTCATAGTGCCGTTAAGATTTTCAGGAGATGGTAATGTAAATGGGTTATTTTATTAGGTGACGTTCTTTCCAATTAAAGCACAGGCTATTTCAGAACCCTACAGCGCTTTTGTGAAACTAAACCTAGTTCCTTTAACTCCCCAGGAACTGTATGAGGCTGGAGTGAAGAGAAAGGGGACTGACGTTAATAAATGGATCACAATCATGACAGAACGTAGTGAACCCCACCTCCAGAAAGGTATGAAGTTCTGGTCCTTTAACCCTTTGAGTGCTAGAGCGGTACGAAACGCACGGGCGCTCAGTGTTAACCATTTAAATACCAGAGAGGTGTGCAATGCATTGCTTATGCTTATAGGGTTAAAAGCACACTGGAATGTGTCAGGCACGCCTCTGTTCACATGACCACTGATATTTCAAGGCTTTTTGCAGAAAGCAGAAGGTGAGTAATTCTGAAGTAAACCAGCTGTACCATGGGTAGGAGATCAACTTTACCCAAATTGATTCAAAGTGCTAGAAAGTTCTTTGTTGGAGGCATCTGTAGCATTCTATGATTAAATGAACTGAGCATTTTCATTTCCCACCCCCATGGTGCAGTTTTTCGTCCAGAATTTCTCATCTTTTCTTTCTGCATAGGACCCTTAGTATTCCTGTTCCTTACACAAGTAGGACTTTGGGTATAGGACAGTAATATTTTGTGATGTGTTTTATGATGGGCATGTGTTGCGAACCCTTCTGGCACTCAAAGGGTTAACCACTTGGATGCCATATAAAAAATGAACATCACAATGAGTTGGAGACATGTTTAGCTTTAAAAGGGTTAATAATGCTGGATTAGCAATCTCGGTAAAACTCTATTTTAATTGCATTCTGCCACACTACAGAGAGGCCTCTTCTGTTCTTTGATAACTTGTGTGTGTCTGTGTGTAATAATTATATGTATATATTTTTTTTTTCCTCCTTCAGTATTTGAGAGGTACAAGAGCTATAGTCCATATGACATGCAGGAGAGCATAAAGAAGGAAGTGAAGGGTGACCTGGAAAACGCTTTTTTGAATCTAGGTATGCATGCCTCCCAAAGTTTTATCACTGTGGAGCACTTACATACACCACAGTCTGATCTTCTAAAAGTGGGACACCAGGGTGGGAAAGAGGGACAGAGTGATTTAGATCAAGGAAGGACACTTGGGAGGTATGGGTATGTCTTCATGGTGTCTTGTTTCTTTCTTCTGATGCATAATACTTGGTAGGAAAAGAGTAGATGTACTGGGTTAAACTGCACTTCTCTCTGTGCCCGTTTCAAGACAGTACTGTGCTACCACATAAGGCTGCCAAATCATTCCTTGAAAACCTAGGCCCCTTTCACACAGTTGACATCAAGGCAGCAATGGTGCCTTGGTTATTCTGACCTTATTGAAATGGATTTTGCAGGCCTATGGTGCCTTTCAGATGGTGGCTATTGCTATGAAAGAGCCAAAGTCCAGCATACTGCATCTTTACTTCTTACAGGAACATAGTAGAATTACAGGATGGCAGATCTGCAGAGTAGCCTTAGTGGCCACTGGCACATCTTTTCCAAGTTAAGTTTGGATGCTGCAGTGCTCAAAGCATCCCCCAGTAAACGCTGACCCACTTGGACATAACCCAGTAATATTTGGCCAATGCTCCTGTAGCACCCCTATAACAGGAATGCCAGGAGAATTCATGTGAAGAGGAGTGAAAATATGGGTGATGGAGCTGGGGGCTATTACATTCTTTTTGCATTTGTGAAGGAGCCCTTATGAAAAACACATGATCCAGTGATCATTACTGGGTGGCAGTTGTTCCCATGTGTCGATGTAGCATGTGTTTTTCTTATGTTTTGGGTTTAAAGGAATTATCTGGCCCTCCTGCTACCACATTACTCTAATTCCTACATCAAAAGTAAGATGATATTCTTGTCATATACAAAATGCTGTACAGCAACATCTACATTTCTAACAATATTGGTCAGTAAGACAAAATGCAATTTCCCAAAAGATTATTGAGATTTTCCTGGAATCCAAGGTTAAGCACTAGAGATGTGTACAGAAAGTGTCAGCCCCCCAGACTTTAAAGGGTAATTGTCCATTTGTGACCTGCTTTCAGCTGCTCTTCTGAGACCTTGTTTTCTTCTTCCAGTTCAGTGCATCCAAAACAAGCCATTGTATTTTGCTGACAGACTCTACGAATCAATGAAGGTAATGTACAAGATAGCAGTATAATCTCTAAGTACACTCTATTGTGGACTGCAACTAGCGAGTTTAGCTGCTAATGGTCTTCAATTTATATTTTAGCTGGTTCCTGATGCAGCATCAAGCACTTTTACTTGTCTGTCTTCATACACCTGTCAAATATTGCTGTAGTGTTCCATTCTATCAGTCTTCATTACTGGCTGTACAAGTCTCATGCATGTTAAACTGGTTCTTCAGCACTTAAGCTTTGAAAACAAAATGGCATGTCAGCTAAATGTGTACAGGGGGCACGCCAAATACTTTGGGCCGTGGAAGACTATGTTACACTTGTTTAGGATATTTGGTAGGAAAACTGCTAGACCGTGGATCTGACTAACCCTTTATTCCTCGTGAAAGGTTTTCTTTATAACCTAGATGCCTAAAGGACAGGAATAGGACACTGCTGCTTGAAAAATATCTCAGTTCACTCCTCTGGGAACAATTACTGATCCCTTGGAGGTGATGGTTTGGTATGTCCCTAGGTGTGCTTTGCACTTTGATGATGAAGCCATCAGTGGTGGAACTTCTGTCTCAGACAGTGCTTTTATCATACTGTGAATGCAGGTTCCAATTGTTCGTTGTGTTGTGTGGTATTTCGTAAATATGGCACAGGCTGTGCATGTGTCAATAATTATGTTTGGGCACCTGCTAGTTGTTAACCTCTTAAGGACCAGAGGAGTGTGCAATGATTGCTTCATAATGCTTTGGGCACCCCTTTTGTCCTAAAGGGGTTGAAAATGTGGCCCCTTGTATGTATCTTTTGGAACCTTTTGAGGAGTAGTAACCATACTGATTAGGAGGGTGAATTGTTATTACAGTTACTAGTTCTGCACTTTTTGGTTGTACATTTTTTTTTAACAATTTTCCAGCATATTTTGTCATTTGTAAAGAGTAAACATTCTCCAAATGCCCTTTGATTTTAAATGGGGCTTTTAACCATTCAATGTCTCAACACCTGGATGATGTAGGAATGATCTTGATTTAAAGGGACTGTAATGTCCCATAAACATTTTTTAGAGTTTTGGTGAGGTTAAAAAAATAAGGTAAATGCCACAAATCCAATCTCTCAAACCGCTATGGTTTGAGAGATATCCTCTGCTAAAGTTCCTTTTCTCCTGATATCAGCTGTAAAGCTGACAGAAGGAGATCCGTGTCAGCCCACAGGAGGGGGCTTTTCAGCAGAGCCACAATAGCGTGATTTAAAAAGAAATATGTCTTTGGAACGGTCTACAAAGTGTGCTTGCAAACCAAGCACACTTTGTAGACCGTTCCCGTGAAGTATTTCTTTTAAAGTGTTAGTAATGTCCAAAAAAAAGGTTTTTTTTTGCATTTAGAAGAGCTTAAAAAGCTGAGCTAAATGCAAAAAAACGTATGTCTCAAACCGCTATGGTTTAAGAGATACAGGCGTTTGAAATTTGATCTCTCCTACTGACAGCTGTAAAGCTGAGAGCAGGAGATCCGTGTCAGTCGACAATGAGGAGCTTGAGAAGTGCCGCGATCTCGTTACTTACAAGGAATCCCTTCACTGGAATGGTCTAAAACGTGTGCCTGGTGTTCAGGCCCACGTTTTAGACCATTCCAATGAAGGGATTCCTTGTAAGTTAACGAGATCTCGGCACTTCTCAAGCTCCTCATTGTCGACCGACACGGATCTCCTGCTGACAGCTTTACAGCTGTCAGTAGGAAACAGCGAACTTTAAACCATAGCGGTTTGAGAGAGATGGTTTTTTCCATTCAGTTCAGCTTTTTAAGCTGTTCTAAATGCAAAAAAACTCTTTTTTGGACATTACTAACACTTTAAGATAGCGCTATTGCGGCTCTGCTGTAGAGCTGCTTGTCGGTCCCCGGACCAGAAACTCCTGCTATCAGTTTACAGATGACATCAGGAGAAGAGGAGGGAGAGGGGAACTTTAACAGAGGATATCTCTCAAACCATAGGGGTTTGAGAGATGGGATTTGTGGCATTTAGCTTACTTTTTTTAATCTCTACAAAACTCTAAACATTTTTTATGGGACATTACTGTCCCTTTAAATTTTTTTTTTTTTAACTCTATGAATGCTAGAGAGGACCTATCTAGCATTCATAGGGTTAAAAGCCCCATTTAAACCACCTGCAATGTTTTATTTGTCCCTTGTTAAGCAGTTGGTTTGCTTCAGAACTTTAGTTTCTGAAACATTACTCTAAATCTGTTGTGGAGTCTCTGAAATGTTAATCATATTTTATTGTTTTTTTTGTCCCCCTCAGGGCAAAGGCACCAAAGACAAAATCCTGATCAGAATTATGGTTTCCCGAAGTGAGCGTGACATGTTGAAAATCCGATCTGAATTCAAGAAGAAATACGGCAAATCCTTACACTACTTCATCGGGGTAAGTCTGACCCAGCCCCCAGTTCTGCTTTGGTAATTTAAAGGGATAGTAATACTTCATTTTAACTTTATTTTATTTTGTAGGCATTAAAAAAACATGAAGAATGATATAAGTCTTATCTCTGAAACCTTTATGGTTTAAGAGATATTCACAAACAAAGTATCCCCCCCCCTCTTCAACCAGATCAGAAGGGAGATGCCCAGGTAGACTGCAGAGAGGGACAATCTTCAATTAAGATAATGGAAAAAGCTGAAAAACTTGTCAAGGGGGGAAGGGCTTTCATTGTTTTCATACAAAGAAAATTGTCCCCTTCTGTTATCTGTACTGTCATACAACCAGACTCACATCTGAGAAGAGATGGCTTACACTAGGAAAAAGGGGCGGGGAGGGGAACTTTGCTTGTGAATATCTCATAAACCATAAAGGTTTGAGAGATAAGACTTATATCATTCTTCATGTTTTTTTAATGCCTACAAAATAAACGAAGTATTACTATCCCTTTAACATGAATATATCTGCTGTTCCGACTTGTTGTGGTAAAGAATATTTAAGCCACTTTCCGAGCTAACAAAACAGATTACTGAATTATATGTTGGTTATTTCTAACCTTAGTCAGTTCACAATTTAGAAATTGGTCTCTACCACCTCCGCTGGGAAGCAATTCAAGGAGGCTGATGTGCTAAGAAGAACTGATGGAAACCAGCTGAGCTCTTGGGGTACAAGTATGCCCAATGACCGAATGTCCAATGCATTGTGGAACAAATGCTTTTATACATCTCTACCGTTTAAGGCGTTAAAAATCCAATTTTTAACCCCTTACCGCCTGAGGACATACATGTACGTCCCTAGTGGCTGTCCCAGGTGGACAGAGGATGTACATGTACATCCCGGAATTCATTTAAACAAATGACAAAAAATGCTCAGCGGGCATTAAGTGCCGGCCGCATGCACACGGCCGGTCACTAAGGGGTTAAATCTTTCCTCTGGTTTCCAGCCCTTTTTAGTAGACAAGGCTCAGTTTATTTCCATTCTAATCATCCCACAATACTGCATTCCATTTTCTATTTAGTATGAACAGGTATACATATTGTCAACTAAACAATTAACCCCTTGTGGACCAGAGGGGTGAGCAGTGCATTGCAAAATGATGCATTGCACAACGTTCTGTTCCTCAAGGGGTTAATATTGCTGCATTCTGCGGAAAATGCTAATTAAAAAAAAAAAAGAGAGGTGTGCAAGACATTGCTCACCCAGTTGTTAAAGCATTAATGACATTTCTTTTTCATTTTTTTTTTTTCTTACTTTGCAGCAAGACACAAAAGGAGATTACCAGCGCGCTCTGCTAAATCTGTGTGGAGGAGATGACTGAGCTCCCCCCAAAATGCTTCCCCTGCCCTCCCCTTCCAGCTTGTCTTTAGTCTGCCTATTCACAGAGCTCCTGTGGCCTTACATTCCTGAGCCGCCCAACCCCCTGTTTACTGACCAATAAAACTACATGTTGTCTTTTTCTGTACATTGTGTGTTGTGTGTATTTGTGTAATGAAAGGTAATAAGTGTGTACACACCTGCTTACCCACACTGGCACATATGGGGGATTGTGGTAAAATAGATGTGCTTAGGGTATAATGTACACCTGAATCCTATAGATATAAGGGAGAGGTGCGTAGTACAAAGTGCCAGATATTAAGATACTTTGAAGATTATTCACAAAAGAAAAGTGGAGCAAACCAACTGCAAAATAGGGAAGAAATACAATTCCCAGTGATTTTAAATTTGACTTATAACCCCTTGAATGCTAGAGAGGACTCAACTGACTCCTTTGCAGTGCACTGGAAATCTTGTTTATCCAAGAGGTTAAAAGCTCCATGTAAATCAATGCATATTTGGGGAATTTTCATTCCCCCACAGCCGGATTTCCCAATAGGAAGAGTAAACAAGTGAGTAGAGCTCCAAATTTTGAGGGGCACCTCAGTTCTGGCCACACCCATATTCTGAATTGTGGGTGTGGCCAGAGCGATCTTTATGTCCCCACACCATTTTATACTCCTTTCCAGGCTATTATTTGACTCCTTGGAAGCTAGAGATATCTCAACACATTGCAAAGCAATTTGTTGGAAAGATCTCTTGCAACCAAGGTGTTAAAACATTTTTTCATTCTTTCTTGTTCTAGCCCAAGAGCATTTTTGTTCCAGGAAACAGTGGATGGGACTGGGGACAGGGTCATGTGAAAAACGGGGGAGTGGCCATGGGCGGAAACAAGAATACCTAGCGTGTCTGTGTCTTGCCCAGGGGTGCCTGGGATGTAAATCCGGCCCTGTGGTCCGGGCCCCTCTACAGTACAGCTGATTTGTTCCACCATTGCTGCACTATCAGGCTATAAAGGTGCAGTGCTGGAGCAAATCAACTGCACCATACGGGAGTGGGGAATGAAAATAAGATGGCTCAGCTGTACAGATGCACCAGCTATAGAATCTGTTCAGACCTCAAGGTTCTAGTCCCAGCAGGGTCAACTCAGTCGTTCATCCTTCTGAGGTAGATAAAATGAGTACCATTAAATTGGGTAAGAATATCTATGCCCCCGGGACAGACTTGAAAACCAGAGACAATCTCAATATATCCTTCCTGGTAAAATAGTTTGATATTATTATTATTTAAATGGAACTTTTAACTTCTTGAATGCTCAAGGTTCCCAGAGCATTGCAAAACAATGGAATGCTTCACAATGAGTTTAAAGGGATAGTAATACTTCGTTTTAACTTTATTTTATTTTGTAGGCATTAAAAAAACATGAAGAATGATATAAGTCTTGTCACTCAAACCTTTATGGTTTATGAGATATTCACAAGCAAAGTTTCCCCCTCCCGCCCCTTTTACCTACTGTAAACAATCTCTTCTCAGATGTGGAATACAGTCCATAGACCAGACAGATAACAGAAGGGGACACTCTTATTCCTATGAAAACAATGAAATCCCTGCCCCCCTTGACAAGCTTTTCCCCTTATCTTAATTGAAGATTGTCCCTCTCTGCAGTCTACCTGGGCACCTCCCTTCTGCTGTGGCTGAACAGTGTGACATCAGTAAAAGGGGAGGGAGGGGGACACTTTGTCATTGAATTACTCTGGAACTACAACTCTGACAGAATTGAAATAACACTCTCCAAAGTCCAAATACTATAATGATTAATTAGAGCTGCTTTTATTATGAAACATTACTATCCCTTTAAGAGTTCTCAAGCATTCAAGGGGTTAAAAGCATTGGGAATTTGCAGAATTTTAACTTCTCTCCTATGGTGCAGGTGGTTTGCTCCAAAATTGCACCTATGTAACTTCATGAAGGCCCTTATGTCTGTATTCATTAAGCCAAAGAGGAACAATTCTGGAGCAAACAATGGCCCATATTTATAAAAGAGGAGTTCTGGGGTAAATGAAAATTCCTATATTTCCATGTACTTGAATAGAGCTTTTTAACCCCTTGAATGCTAGTGAGCTCTCCAATGCATTACGAAGCCTTCGTCTAGCTCCAGCTGTATAGCACACCCCACACTGACACTTGTTACCGTTCATGCTATGTAATGGTGACATTTTGAATGCGCCGTATGAGCTTGTAGGTAATGAGTGTCAGTGTGGGGTGTGCTATACAGCCACAGCTAAATGGGCACATGATACAGTTTTAGTTAATTTCAACTTTTAAAGAGCTAGGTCTTGTTAAAGGGACAGTAATGTCCCAAAACATTTTTTTCCAAATTGCTCCAAACCCTATATTTCAAACCGCTATGGTTTGAGAGATATAGGGATTCAAAGTTCCCCCTTCCTTCCCTGTTGCCTGATGTCAGATGTAAAGCTGATAGCAGGAGAATCGAGTTGTAAGAGGAGGAGGCTCTGCAGCGGAGCCCAAATCGCGTTACTTAAAAAGAATTCATTCATTGGAAAAATCTAAAAAGTGTGCCTGGTTTGCAATCACACTTTGTAGATCTTTCCAATGAATTAATTGATCCCTCCCAATATGCTCACCAGCCCGAGATGAATGGTAGGTTTCAAGCAAGCGGGTACTAAATGGCTCATCTACAAAGCACTTGCTTACTGGGGTATCTGGGGGAGCCGCAGCCTGGGTAGCAAGAATTTCCTCCCCCAGTGGCGAAGATGCTAGTATGTAAGGTAGCCAAGATGCGATCAGGCTGAATGATGGGTACGGGAACCTCCTCTTTATCCATCTCTGGCCCAAATTGCCTGGACAGGGCATCAGCCCTAACATTCTTGGAGCCAGGCAAGTAAGATACAATAAAGTTAAAGCGAGACAAAAACAAGGCCCATCTGGCGTGACATGAGGACAATCTCTTAGCCTCCGAGAGATACGTCAGATTTTTGTGGTCTGTCAGGATTAATACAGGAGTTCTCGTACCTTCAAGCAAGTGACGCCATTCTTTCAAAGCAAGAATAATAGCCAGGAGTTCTCTGTCCCCAATTTCATAGTGACTCTGGGCACTAGACCGCTTTTTAGAGAAGAACCCACATGGTCTCAGAGTACTCCTAGCGACCGGACGCTGTGATAGTACTGCCCCTACCCCATTTTCAGAGGCATCAACCTCCAACGTAAATGGAAGGGTTGGGGTGGGACAGTACAGGAGCAGATGCGAAAGCGGACTTAAGTGTCTCAAAAGCTTGATCAGCTGCCTCAGACCATTGGGACGGATTGGCACCCTTGTGCGTGAGGTCAGACAGAGGTTTAACAATAGTGGAAAAGTTCCGAATAAACTTCCTGTAATAACTTGCAAACCCAAGAAAGCGCTGAATTGCTTTTAACCCTTTGGGTCGTGGCCAGTGAAATACGGCTGCGAGCTTCTCCTGATTCATAGCAATGCCAGCTCTAGAAATCACAAAGCCCAAAAAAGGCACCACGGACTTATGAAACTCGCATTTTTCAATCTTACAGAAGATTTTATTCTTGAATAATCTGAGCAACACTTCAGACACATCCTTGATGTGTTGAGACAAGCTAGACGAGTGTATGAGTATATCATCCAGGTAGACTACTACGCAGGACTGTAGCATATCACAAAGGATGTCATTAATAAATTCTTGGAATACAGCGGGTGCGTTACATAGGGCAAAAGGCATAACTAGGTATTCGTAATATCCAGATCTGGTATTAAATGTCGTTTTCCACTCATCTCCAGCTCTTATTCTGATCAGGTTATATGCAGCCCGTAGGTCCAACCTAGTGAAAATAGAGGAACCTTTCAACCTATCAAACAGTTCGGTAATGAGTGGTATGGGATAGGCATTTTTGGGCATTAGTTTATTCAGTCCCCGGTAATCGATGCAGGGTCTCAACTCGCCATTCTTCTTTTTGACAAAAAAGAAACCAGTCCCCGCGGGCTAGGAAGCTTTCCTAATAATCCCTCTTTTAAGGGCATCATCGATATATTCCTCCATGGCCCAATTCTCTTCACACGACAACGCGTACGTGCGACCCCTAGGAGGCATGGTGCCAGGAGGCAAATCAATAGCGCAATCATAAGCCCTATGCTGGGGCAAAGTGCTAGCCTCTCCCTTACTGAAAACGTCACTGAACTGGCGATATTCAGCTGGCACGGAGGGAGAGATACACATGATCTTAATCGGATGAGTCACACAATGCCCCATACAATACTCAGACCAAGACGTGATCTCACAAGTCTGCCAATCAAACTGGGGATTATGCAAATTTAGCCACGGGAACCCCAGAATGACCTCATGATGGGGAGAATGAATAATCTGAAACCGCTGCTTCTCAGTGTGGAGAGCTGCAATAGTCATAGACAGCGGAATAGTTTCCATAGTTATCTGAGCTGGTTCTAAAGGTCTGCCATCAATGGCCTCAATAGCTAAGGGAGATTCCCTCTCGACCAACGGAATCTGATGTAGAGCAGCAAATGAACTGTCCATAAAGTATCCGGCTGCGCCGGAATCCACCAGGGCCAGAACCTCCACCGAGTGTTCTGCCCAGGAAAATGCCACCTGGATCGTGGGTTTCTGCATAATAGGGTCTAAGGACTGCTGAACACCACCTAGGGCCTGTCCCCTAAGGTAACCTAGGTGCATTTGTTTCCCGGATATACAGGACAGGTACGCAGCAGATGTCCGGCTTTGCCACAATACAGACATAAACCCTGCTTTCGATGGTGTGCCCATTCCTTCTTAGATATTTTGGTGAACCCAAGCTGCATTGGTTCACTGGTGTCGTGTGTACGCTCAGGAGGCGAGGGAGGCATGGGTGGGACATTAAAACTGGTTTGTCCAACATTCCTGGCCCGCTGCTTGTGGTCTTTGGCCATTAGTCTCTCACGGATGCGAGAATCAATTAATATAGTTAAATCAATAAATTCGTCCAGATCATTAGGCACTTCTCTAGCTGCTGTCTCATCCTTAATACGGTCAGCAAATCCCTGAGCAAATGCTGCCACCAGCTCCTCATTGTTCCATCCTAGCTCTGCTGCCAATGTACGGAATTCGATGGCATAATCACCCACTGTACGATTGCCCTGTTTTATCTTCATGAGTCGTTTGGCAGCAGAGGCGGCTCTACCTGGAACCTCAAATACTCTTCGAAAGGTACGCACAAACTCCCTGAAGTTTCTAGTGCAGGGTTTGGCAGTTTCCCACAGGTGGTTGGCCCATGCCAGGGCTCTGCCCATCAGCAACGATATCATGAAACCCACCTTGCTGCGGTCATTAGGAAAGGCATGGGGAGTTAACTCCAGAAAAATCTCCAACTGATTAACAAACCCTCTGCACAGTGTGGGTTTGCCATCATATCTTAGCGGTAACGGAGCTGTGGCGGTTAACCCTTTACCCGAGGCCACATGCGTCATGGATTGAGTCTCCGGTGCCAAAACAGAGGGGACCACCGGACTCTGAGCTGGTTTATCGAGGTGAGCTGTGCCCTCAAGGATAGTTTGTATGGCCAGTGCCAACTGGTCCAATCGCTGCTCATGTAAGTCCATCCTCCAATGGATGTTTTGTGCATTACCTTCACTTTTACTGTCTGAAGTCATGGCCCTTTTGTACTGTAATGGTTTGTTCGACACACAGACACAGTAGGTTTGGATAAAACACAATTTTATTAAACAATAAAGAATACAATAACCCTCACAGATCATGTAATATATACATAATATAGTACAGCCACTAGACAGGTTATACAGAGGTAAGCCCACACAGGTCCAGTATAAGTAGAGAGTCCATAGAACAATATACTAACACAGGTCAGGCAGATCTTGTGTGAGTCCCAGTTTATCAGTACTGAATGCGTTAATATTAGGCAGAGAATGTTGACAGGCCCTAATGGTGCAAGGCCTTTTAAGAAGCTCAGAGTTGAGAGCTTCAATTCGAGTAACGCCCAAGATAATGGATACCAGACAGTTGTGGACTGCCATAGCAGTAACGGAGACTGAGAAACTTGAGCACTGCCGTAGCAGTAACGGAGACTAAGCAACTTGGACACTGTCGTAGCAGTAACGGAGACTGAGAAACTTGAGCACTGGCGTAGCAGTAACGGAGACTGAGCAACGTGAACACTGCCATGGCATTAACGGAGACTAAGCAACTGGACACTGCCGCAGCATTAACGGAGACTGAGCAATAGGAGCACTGCCGTAGCAGTAACGGAGACTGAGCAACTTGAGTACTGCCGTGGCAGTAACGGAGACTAAGCAACTGGATACTGCCGTAGCAGTAATGGGGACTTGAGCAGCTTGAGCACTGCCATAGCAGTAACGGAATCTGGTCAACGTGAGCACTGCCGTAGCAATAACAGAAAACTGAGCAACTCGCCCTGAGAGGCACCCAACCTAGAACTGCATGTAAGGCAGACAAATAGGAATGTCACCTGGGCAACACGGAGGCAACCGAGACCAATCTACAGAGCTGTTCTGAGACAGCAAGGGACTAGCGCTACCCTTAACCGGAGACCGGTCAGAGCGTGCAGAGGAGGCACGGCCCCACAGCACCCAACCGGGCAGGATCTACACAGAACAGGAACGAAGAACAGTCCGAGTCGGTACACCATGCAGGAACGTCTGCCAATCCAAGTCGATACACAGAGCAGGAACGTCAGCCAATCCAAGTCGGTACACGGAGTAGGAACATCAGCCAATCCAAGTCGGTACACGGAGCAGGAACGTCAGCCAAGCTGGGTCGGTACACAGGAGACGAGAAGCAGAATGGTCAGGCAGTCCGGGTCGGTGCGCAGGCAGGAAACAAGATGCAGAGTAGTCAGGCAGGCCGGGTCGAAACACTGAGAGCTCACAAGGATCAGGAACAAGCGCTAATACTGGAACACCACAAAAGGGCACCAGAGAAGTGCCAGAACCCAGTATTAAAGGACAATATTGGGCTAGACAATAGCAGTGCAGCCAATAGGTGTTAGGAGTGGAAACTGACAGAATGTCGCCAAAGAACAGGGGCACCGTGATACTCTGTTCCTGACCTCCGACTTGTCTCCAGTCTCTGGCTTGAACTTTGGCTCTGTTTCTGACCTCCGGCTTGTCTCCAGTCCCTGACTTGACCTCTGGCTCTGTTTCTGACTACGCTAGTGACTCCCGTCCAGATTCCAGCTTGTCTAGTCGGCCTGGTTCCTAACGGTACCCAGGGCACTCCCATCCTGGTTGCACCCCTGCTCATCTGGGGTGGAACAATCTGGTTTTGCGACCAGCACCTTTACTCAGCTTAGGTTGCAGCAAGGGAGTACCTGGCACGATGTCTCCGATCTCAAGCATCGCTCCCCAGCATTGCTCTCCAGCTACTGAGCCATTGCTGGCACCACACGGGTCCCTACTCCCTGTGTGGTGACAAACTTGGTGGGGAATGTCTGCCCCCAGTACCTGGCTAGTGATCTAATCAAATTTTGGCCCAAAGAGCTCATTGCACACAAATGATAAATGGAATAAGGGCTTCTGAAAAACTGAGCCAGGTAACGGCGTGCAGAAGACTTAAATAATAAAATTTAAGGCTACCTAACAGGTGGAAGCATTTGGTTTATGAATCCTGGAAATAACAGAAATAGAGCCCTCCCCAGTAGAATCCATCTGGAGTGCGTCCATGAAATGATCACCTTAAAAGCCAAGGTCATAACCACCTAACTGTACCCTCCAGGGGTATAGTCAATATATGTATATGAACACTAAAATCTGCTGAATCAGCCACCGGTACAGCAAAATGTTATAAGGGGCAAACAATAGGGGGATCAATGCAGATGTACCACCTCAAAACAACCATACAACAATAGGGAAAAAAGGTAAAGAAGTGCAAAGTAGATATTGATCTCCAGTCCTCAAAGGTAATCTGATCAAGGCAGAAAAAAGAGGGGAAATGCACAACATCCCGTTGTCATCTGGAGAGTCTGATACTGGCCGAATCAGATAACTACCATACTCCCGGTTGTGTTGCTCAAGGGTATCCCCAGGGGAAAGAAAAAAAAAAGAAGATACTCCGCCTTCTGAGGAGATCCCCTCTCCCAAGGGGATCTCCTCAGAAGGCGGAGTATCATTTTTCCACCAGAGGATGTTTTTTTTTTTTTACAGAGAGAACAGGAGGACCCTGAACTAACTGATCCAGGACACACTGGACAGATGTGGGTCTGAAAATCTGCCATAGTAGTGGTCAAACACCACTAGCTCTTGATCATATTGAGCCCCTTTGCAGAATGGGCATGGAAACCACAACACAAGAAAGGACACAGCTGACCTGAATGACTCTTACGAAGGCTGGTATGACAGGACAGATAGGAGACCACTGCAGAAAAAAGGGAGACAGTTCTGGTGGACCTGGGCTTCTCCATGTCCCCTCTGACTCTTGGCTCCATGTGAGGTCCACTTAACATGAAATTGTCAAGGTTAAACAAGTAAAGTCCTACTAGTAGATAACCTCAATGTGAACATTAAAACATGCCTATAAACCTTTAAATGTTAACACAAAAAAATGATTATTGCTAATACCACTAAATGTCCAAAGGAAAAAAAAACATATATATAGCCCTATACTCTTAGCCTATAGCCAATTATACACCTTCAGTGTAATTGTAACATAATATTTCATCATATCCCTAAAGCGTCTGGCTCATCACATTTTTACCCCAACAACCTCACTGGTCCCTGCATTCCCAGAGCACTTCAAAACATTTCAACTTTGAATTCTCAAATAGACTTCTCACTTGTATAAAGATGACCTTCTTCACATTGTACACCATTACTGTGTATCCCCAAGCCTCTGCAGACACACTAACCCTCTGAATGTGGAGGACTTTCAGCCTACAACAACTACAGGACTGTGTGTGTCTCCTATAATGTGGGAGACGGTGGAATTACAGCACAAACTGGGAGTACGGCCTTATAGTCATAGCTAGGAACTCTCTGGATTTGCCCCAGTTACGGTTTTTGCTGCTAATTACCGGATTTCCAGGGCATTCTCCAGATGTGGGGAGTTTGTAATCAAACTCTGCCCACTTCTGTGTCTTCCCAGTTTATTCCACTCCCTACCCATTTCTCCTCCATCCCCAGAAGTCAAAGTTCCCAGGTATCCTTATAGTGCTCACAGGCAGTAAAACGTTTGGCAGATGGTAAAGTTGCAAAATGATGGTTATTACCAACAAGGTAAGCCAGAGGGAAAAGTGGAACAAATATTCTCCCCTCAAGTTATGTTTGGCAAACTTAGAGATATTAAGCTTTCGGGGGGGGGGTCCTATCACCACGGTAACAGTTCAGCTGAGAAGGAATTCAAAGTATACAGTGCACTGACATGTCCTCTTCTCTCTTACAACACATGCTGCAGGAATGAACACAGGTCACTGAAATGTCCTTGTTACTATGGCATACCTCCATACATTTCAAACGGCCAAAGAGGGACAATTGTGTTTTAGATGGTGTTCCTTGGGCTGTGGCTGGTTGGCAGAGCATTACTGATAATTTTTCGGTCATTTCATGACCTACTGACACCTCTGTGTAAATGAATAAATGATTTAGAGCAAGTATTTTATTTACACAGACTAATCTATAAACACATATACTGAGTTTTAACCAAACATTAAAGTAAGTTTTATTGTTGTGGAGCAATGTGATACATTTATATACATGCCACACACAGAGCCAGATTACAGGCAAGGCGCCTGCCTAGGGCCCGGTCCAATGAGGGGGCCCGGAGGAAGCCTCATTCCTGCACTTAACCGTCTCAACGAGTCCTCCGGGAACACGTGGGAACGCCGTTCTTGCTAGCAGGCCTCCTCCGCTGGGCACCGCAACACAGTTAGGTCTGTGTAGCTACAGTGCTTCCTTGTTGCGTCTTTAGTAATGCAGAGCGCGCTAGGAGTCAACATCTCCCAGCGCGCTCTGCATTACTGAAGAGAAGACCACGCGGGAGCTCCAGCAGCTACAGGTTTGTAATGGGGCAAGTTGGAGCTGATAGGGGGCAAAGTGGAGCTGGTGGGGGCAAATTGGAGCTGATGGGGCAAATTGAAGCTGGTGGGGGCAAGTTGGAGCTGATAGGGGGCAAAGTGGAGCTGGTGGGGGCAAGTTGGAGCTGGTGGGGGGCATCTCTTACAGGAATCTCCATACCAGGGGGCAGAGAGAGGACAAAAATTAAGTAATGTATCATGGGTTTCCTCCCTAACCCTGACTACCTACACAGTATTTAGTTTACACTACAGTTTTGTGGGCACAGGCACTCAAAGGGCTATCCAGTCATTGGATAATCCTTTGAGTGATAGTGCCCACAAAACTGAAGTATATCCCTTTGAGTGCCTGTGTCCACAAAATTGTAGTGTAAACTAAACAATGTGCAGGTAGCCAAAGTTAGAGAGGTATGGGGGGCCCAAATTGATACCTTGCCTAGGGCCCTGTGGAGTGTTAATCCGGCTCTGGCCACACAGTCTGATCTCCTGAAAAGAGGGATGCCAGAGTGGGAAAAAGGGTCAGAGGGATTTGGGTCTGAAAAAGGGCCTGTCCTTCTTAAAGAGGGACACATGGGAGTTATGACATGATGATAGCATCTCTCCCACCACTACAGATAACAAAGACTTCTCTAATACACTTATGCTCCCCATAAATGCTCAGTCAGTGTCAGAGGAATGACTAATGCTCACCTCTCTGGCACTCAAAGGGTTGTAAACAAGACGTTTGTGCTTTAAAAATAGCCTCTCCCCCTGGGGCAGTTTAATCACTACTGGGGCCAGTTACCTCCTTCACTACCCTCTATGGTGACTTTCTTCTTTCTTTGTTTTATTCTACCAATTACCTCATTGTAGCTCAGTCTCCGTCTGCTTACATTCAATAAAGTTTTTTATATAGATTTAAAAAAAAAAAAAAAAAAAAAGTTGTGCTGCCACACCGTTAGAGAGAGGAAGTGTGAGCAATGGAGTTGTAGTCTGGGGTAATATGGGAGGAACTGCAGTTCTCAAAGTACAGTGGAAGCTGTAAATAGGACTAATAAGGAGAGGTGCTAGGTGGAGGTAAGTACACTGGATGTTTGTTCCTGTATATTTCACTGTCTATATAGTAGTGGTGGCCAACCTGAGGCCATCCAGTTGTTTTGGATTACAGCTTCCATTAACCCCAGCCAAGCAACTCTCTGCCTGGGAATGATGGGAGTTGTATTCCACAACAACAAGAGGGCCTCAGATTGCCCTCCATTGATTGACTGGATATGATATGTACACAGGATTCTTCTCTGTCTGCACATATTCAAACTTAAGTGTATGCCTATACCATATGGAGTTTCAGAATGCCTGCTTTTTTTCCTAACCACTGTATGTTTTATTCTGTTACTACCACTGGGACACTGAAACAAAGCTCACCACATTAACACACTTGTGTGCTTCTGTGCCTTCCAGCTGGACAGTATAATATCTCTCTCCCCTTTCCCCTGCTTGCACAGGCAAGGCTGTGCTTCTTTTGTTAGTGTGTGTGTATCTTTCTTCCATACTATACTAGTAAAGCGGGATGGCTTGCCCTTCATTATAATGAAGACTGCATTATAATTAATTATTTTGAGTAAGTGTAATAAAAATGTGAGATGTTTTGTATTTGAACTTTCTATGTTAGGACATTGCTGCTATTTTCCCTGCATTAACCCTTTCAGTGTCAGATTGACATGGAACATACTATGAAGCAGTGCATTGCATACCACTGACACTCATAGGGTTAAATGTGAATTCTGTACAGTGGTTAAGTTTCACTTCTGTTGTGCTCCCTGTTGCTCTTCAATCTGTCTAGTGATACTGTACTTGTCTGTGAGTAACTTTAAGAGTCTGACAACAAAAGTAATGTAATTAGGTGGGGAGACAAGATGTAGTTTACTTATGTCATTTTTTCTTCCCATGGCCTTCATTTATGGGAGGTGGCAGCCTTTTAAAGTGACTGAGTGGGAGTGCTGTCTATAACACCAGTACTCCTACTTCATGTTCTGTAGACTGATGGCCAGAAAATCCTGTCCCTGTACAGAGCTGCTCCATTTGCTATTGTGATCCATTGTGCTCATACACATAGAACTAACTGTGCACTCTTACACAGACTCCAGGACCCACTTTCGTGTGTCTGTGTAACAGTGCATTGTTATGTGTGACAGCAAGCCTATTCACCTCCTCACTTATCTGTGAAGGATCTCATTAAGGGCTAGATTTAAAGGCAGCCGTTAGCCAAAAAAAAACAACTAACGGGTGTGTTAAGGTGCAGTAAGCGATTCAAAGGTCCATCTTATGTTCAGCTAACGGCAGAGCACAAATCACAACGGCCGATACATTTACATGCATTGGGACCCATAGAACACAATTCCCCAGAGCAATTCAAAGAACCATGGTACTGCTAACGGCAGAGAAAAAGATACATCTTACGGCCAAAATTTAAGACCCAGTTTTGTTAGGCGTTAGACACCTAACAGACCAAAAAAAACGCCGTTACATGGTAAAATAGATGAACAGCTCCCCGTACAAGAATACAAATGGGAAAATTAACCCGAGCAATGGCAAAATAACACAAAAAACATATCCACACACCACAGATCACTGGCACACACAACACAACAACCAAGCAACACCACATGGACATGGCCTAACAAAAAAACACCAACACAACATGCCACGGAACAATGGGGGTTAGCACACAACACGGACACCTATCAACACAAAACAAGCTCACCTGTGCAACATCACCATATGATCCAAACACAACCTGCACCCCACCCGCAACTGACAGGGACACAGCAACCACAACACAGCACACTTTTAAACACAGACACGCCCGCAAACACTTGGACAGCAAACAGCTTCCCATTGGTCAGTGCTCACCTCATCACCTCATCTACACAACGGCCCACCACCTACTTAAATGGACAGCTAACCACACTCACTTGTGGCTTGTTTTGAGAGAGAGAGAGAGATATATCAGTATGTTGGGTTACATATTGTTGCGAAGACTGCGGAGAAGGTGTGCAAGGGAGAGAGCTGGGGGACACCAGCAACCCCCAGGCACACCTGATCAACAGCCTGCACCTGTTGCAAGTGAGGAGGCTCTGGCTCAAGAGCCACACAGGAGCCCATCCCCACCTGGAGGACACCTGCCTGGAGATGCACAGCTGCAGCAACAGGATGCTCCCCAGCTGCCACAGGGATCCCTGCAGCAGCTAAGGATGCATAGACGACCACCAAAGCTCAGGGTATACCTCGCAAGGGTCACTCTCCTTGGAATGACCGATGATGATGTAATTGATCGCTACAGGTTGAGGCCGCACAGCATCATTGCCCTGTATGGGGTCATCAAGGATGAGGTGGATCCCATATGCACCCACAACCATGCCCTAACTGGCCTGCAAAAACTTCTGTGTGCCATACACTTCATGGTAAGTGGTGCTTTCCAGTCGACAGAGGGTTACACGTCTGGCATGTCCAAGGCCACATTCTCAAGGGTGCTGGCCCAGGTCTTGCCAGCCCTCAAAGGCAAGGCCAGTAGGTACATACACTTCCCCACCACCGACATGGAGTGGACACATCTCAAGCAGTGCTTCTACGAAAGGGGAGGCATGCCCAGGGTCATGGGTGCTATAGATTGCACCCATGTCAGCATCAAAGCACCAGCATGCTGGGGACATGTGTTCATCAACCAAAAAAACTTCCACTCCATGAATGTGCAGATGGTGTATGACAGCAACCTGGCCATCATGAATGTCTGTGCCAAATATCCCGGGAGCTGTCACAATTCCCATGTACTCAGAAACTCATCTGTGCAAAGAGACTTCGAAAATGGGATCTGTACAGGCGGATGGCTTCTGGGTGAGTTAACAATACTAAATCACACCACATACACACGTGCTAGTACGTTCACCTCATGAAACCGCATTCACACAACATGTGCTCCATGTCTCACCATATCACTCACTTTCCACAGGTGATGCTGGCAATGGCTGCAAACCATGGCTTCTCACCCCGCTCGCCAATCCCCAGACTGATGCCCAGGAACGATATAACCAGGCTCATTCCAGAACTCGCAATGCCATTGAGCGGACCTTCTGCCTCCTCAAGTCCAGATTCCGATGTCTGGACCACTCGGGGGAGCATTGCAGTATGCACTAGGCAAGGTCTGCAACATCGTCATGGCATGTGCCATCCTCCATAATATCGTGGTGGACACCAGACTCATCGGCGATGTCCAGCCCCCACCCAGACCTGAAGACCCTGTGTACATTGTCCAGGGTGAGGAAAGCCTAACAGAGATGCAGACAAGAGACAGATTGATCAGGGATCACTTCAGTTGTGAGTATAATACATGTATGCACACAATCCATGCATACACCCACCACAACACACATCTTCTGTTTCATCCCACAGGATCAGTGACACAGCCCTGACACTGGCTGCAGTATGGACCACCAACATCAACCATTCCATGGACCAGTCAGATTGGGGCTAGAGATTCCAATAACAGCTGACACCCTGTCCTCCATGTTCATACTGCTACCTCAAGGATATCATGCATGCGTCCCTGGAAACCAAGGTACAACACTTAACCATGTTCAGCATATCCCATGGCTCCCTAGGCACCAACTAAAGTGTTTTGCTAGGATCAGACCCATAGCAACCATGGTACCCCTGTAGCGAGGGAGTCCCATCCAAGGCAATGCATCGGATAGCACTCTGTCATATCAGGGTGTAAGAAATTCTACCTAGCCCCTCTTACTAAGGGTACAATTGTTCTTTTGGGCGGTAATGACGAAGATCATACACAAATAAGGGATAATATTGAAAATGTTTGTATTATGTACAGAATCAAAATACTGTTACAGTTTGGGTGGTATATACATGAATTGAATAATATCATAGATTACAGATATGGAAAAGATGGAATTGAATTGGATAGCAGTAAATTATATGATGAAAATCTCCTCACACCCTCCAGCACAAATCTTGGTTTCTGGTGTCTTATCTGCTGGGCTCACATCTGGACAGGGATCAGGACTGCTGTACTCAGGCCTCTCTCATTCTCTTCTCCTCTTCTCTCCTCCAGTTCTCCTGAAGTTCTCCTCAAGGTCTCCTGAAGTTCTCCTTCCACCCCCCAAAAATACTTCTCCTTTATACCATTTTCACATCACTTAGGTCTGGTGTAAACTGGTTAGCTCAACTGACTTTTCTCACCACACCCACTTGCCATTTCATAGTGGCCTCAGAGATATTACTGATGGGGGAAGGCTCCAGAAACAGGTGTATCAGAAGCATTTGTTCCTCTATCTGAAATCTTTGTTTAGTTGACAAACAGAGAAAGTTTTTACATCTGTCCTCCTTCCTTTCTTGTTTGACCAAGAGAGAGCTTCCTTTGAGTCATCAAATGGCTAAATAAGGAATGCATCCTGTCAAGCCACTTGAAACAACCTTTATTTGTGTCATTGTGTGACCCCCTGCTGTTTGGGACAGCTGAAATGGCACTGGATTCTTAATTAAAGAAACTTATTTCCAATTGTATATTCCCAAGCCATAATACAGACATTTAACCATACACATGTGTACATATATACACATACATACACACACACATAATAAATTGCATACAATGTCCATATCCATAGAGATAAAGACATGTATACATACATAAACACAGATATATATCTCCACAGACAAACCCCTGTTATAAACCATATTTGATCCATTTTGACTTTCTTACATTCCCCGCCTAGAGGGTGAATATTTGTGAAAATAAGAGCCCTCTCAATAACACAAAATGGATGTCCTGGTGTGTGTGGATTAACCTTGTGCACAAGAGTTGAAATTGAAACAGTTTACTGTTACAGTAATGACTTGACAACCACCCATAGTATAATACCATGAATTTAGGGTACTGTGAGGTAATTTAGTCTAATTGTCAGAATACTCAGTTACAATATAACTATTAATTTACAGTCCTTTAGCCACTTTGTAGATCTTGAACCCACTTTCATGACTCCTGCAGCTTTATGCCCAGCTGCTCATATGTTTGGTTATATCAGTTCCTGCACGTTTGTACACCTGTGCCACGATCACTTCTTCCACCACTGTGTCCTTCCCCGACCCATGTTTGAGTCTTATTTTGGGGTGCAAGTTACATGTGGCTCTCACACCTACCATATATCTCTTAGTACTGTGTAGTGTATTTGAGACAACCACTTACCATAGGACAGTTTATTGAGTGTGATAGGGTGGTGGGTTATTATTGGTACTTATAGCACATTTATTTCATGGACAAGTGTACTAAGTTCCTTTATCAGCAATGAACTGAAAGGTGAGCTTGATATTTATTTGTTAGTGACTTCAGGAAATTATAAGATACACTACATGTAAAGCATGTAGTATGATCTTTGGCCAAATCTCTGGTGGTACATGTCACCCCTGTCTCAGTCTCCTTATCAAATCCAAGTCTGGCTATCTGTAACAAAATGACAAACAGATGTTACTAAAAATAATAAACAGTTGCAATGGTACTTTGCTTCTCTAATATTAGTTAAATTATTCAGACTGGTGTGGGCATTTGATAAAAAAAGTATCACTTCTACTATTCACCACTGTCTAGTAATTATAACTAAACTCTTACCAAAAGACAAAACATTTACATATGCAAACTGGTAATCTTATGTGAAATAATAGCAGACCTTAT
The DNA here is from genome assembly GCA_037306005.1 of Rhinophrynus dorsalis. Lineage (NCBI taxonomy): Eukaryota > Metazoa > Chordata > Amphibia > Anura > Rhinophrynidae > Rhinophrynus > Rhinophrynus dorsalis. Next base: position 360,426,706 of record CM074721.1, on the reverse strand, counting down.
ACAGACAATTTGCAATTTCTAATTCATACAGCTTCAAAAATCTCTACAAATACCATTTATCTGAATCATTCTCTGAAGATATATGAATAGAAATGTGCCCTGTGCCATTTATTCTTATTGGTAGCACCCCGCCTTGATAAAGTGAGGTAGCTCCAAAAAAAGAAGAGAAAATGAGAGAAAAAACAAAACAAAAAAAATTATAAAAATAAAAAAAAAACAAAATATATAGATTGAATGCTGCTTTTACAGTTTATAATTCAGTCTATTTTAAAGGCACATGCAAGCAGCATGCAACCTATGTAAAAGTTATATAACCAGGTGTTGCCTTAAAACAAAAACAAAAAAGACAAACTATAATGGAGGATATGTATATCTTCACCTCAGTATGGCAACAACTCATTAAAAAAACAAAAATCCTTCTTCATTTATCCAGTCATGATTTGCTGGCAGTGCAGGCGATTTGAAACAAAAATAAAAACAATTTAGAATTTAGCCCACCTGACTGTACTTCATAGATTTTAGAGGCTTTTCCTTAAAAATAAAAACACATAAAAATGTAAGGTCCTCTATTGCGGCTGAAATAAAAAAGATTGGTAATTGCAATAACCATTTCTGGTCACATTTCTTTCACTGTCAGTTGTATTTTTCCTGAAAAACAAAATTTGAGGAAAAACATTAGATACATAAAAATTTGTTAAGAGAGCTTTATAGAGAGAGATTCATTTTCTCCCTTTGCCTGTCCACCTTCACACATATGATTACACAACACTTTGGACAGCTCCAATTTTAATATTCCTAATTCCTCCATGAATAATTTCCTTTCTTTTTTAAGTTGGAAATTTTCTTTTTCAAGTCTCTCTTTCTCTGACTTTAAAAACTGATATGGTATCCTGGGGGCAGAAGGAGAAATTTTGTTGCCTGTACCGCCATTATTTCTTTTCTGCCCTCTTTTATCTGCTGGAAGGTTTTTACAGTTTCTTGCTAGGTGTCCAATCTTGTTACATGCAAAACACCTAAACACATTACCATTTGTACAATGCCTAGGAACATTTGCACATCTCTCCCTTCCTTGTGAAGGGGCCTCTAATTTAGACACTCTTGTATGGCCAGACTTATCTCTCCTTACAATTGCCTCAGCCCTTTTGAGAGAACTAAACACTAAAGCAATACTATTTTTAGCAGATACAGACAAACCCACTATTTCACGAATTTCTGGTGATGCATTCTTCAGCAATGCCTTCTTATAAGTATCATCATTCTTATTTGCCTGCACACCAGTTGGGAGTGTTAGTTTATATAACAAAAATAATCTATTACTAAACTCCTGTACAGATTCTCCCATCCTCTGTGCACAATTACCAAATGCAGAATGATGATCATATTCCTCTGAACCCAGCGATTTCAATATCTCACTCAGAAGTTGTTGCTTTGTTCTAGGGTGCTCAAACACCTCAGAGGACAGACTTGATTTCAAAGATTTATCTAGACTAGACATAATCACATCAAATTGGTCTGCCTCACCTAAATTTCTATGAATTTTTTCAAACTGATCAATTTTTATAATTACTTCTATAGGATCATCAGTAAATGCTATGCATCCTAGGTCTCTACTCAAAGCAGCAAGTTCATTACAAGAAAGAGATTTGGAAACACTGGTTTCAGATACCAATAATCCCTGTGAATCTATCTTTTTCTCAATGGACACTGGTGCCATTTTCACAGCAGGCATTCCACATTCATTCTTTCTTCCATCATTTACAAACCTATCCAAATCCATTCCACACACCATACTTTCACTACAGTTTGGAACATTAAATGCATCACCAACCACATTCCTCTTTCCTAACTGCTCTCTTAACCTGTTAATTTCTGACAAACAATGAGAATGATCAGCCTCTTTAGTGCTGGAGGATGCCAGAACTCTAATGGCGCCCTGGGCATCCCTCAGCCTCTCCAAAAGCTGCTCATTTTCAGTGCGAAGAACCTGGTTTTCTGCCATTGTGTGCTTGTTATTTACACACAAGGCAGTAGCATTCTTAGCTGATATTTTTTGTGACTCTAGAACATTATTCAAGTCATGCAGTTTACCCTCCAAACTCTCTTTCTGCTTCTGCAGTGATTTGTACTGCTGTGCTATCCAGCTAGCAGCAAAAATCAGTGCAGTTTTACCATTTGACTTTGATAATTTCTTCTCACTGATTGCCTGGGCCACATAATTCTGAGCTTGGAACCAGGGATCTGACATGCCCTCCATGCATTTTACTATAAGCTCAGGGTTTGAAACCTTGGCAAGCTTCTTCATTAAACCTTCCATTATACAGTGGAAGACTATAGTTATATTACCAAAATTAATACAAAGACAAAAGGTACTTAACAGTATTTTGAATCAGCACAAAATAGTATATATTATCCACTTATAAATGTATTTCTGTGTCACACCAAAATCCCTCCTAAACCTGGCTCGCCAATCTGTAAGAAATTCTACCTAGCCCCTCTTACTAAGGGTACAATTGTTCTTTTGGGGCGGTAATGACAAAGATCATACACAGATAAGGGATAATATTGAAAATGTTCATATTATGTGCAAAATCAAAATACTGTTACAGTTTGGGTGGTATATACATGAATTGAATAATATCATAGATTACAGGTATGGAAAAGATGGAATTGAATTGGATAGCAGTAAATTATATGATGAAAATCTCCTCACACCCTCCAGCACAAATCTTGGTTTCTGGTGTCTTATCTGCTGGGCTCACATCTGGACAGGGATCAGGACTGCTGTACTCAGGCCTCTCTCATTCTCTTCTCCTCTTCTCTCCTCCAGTTCTCCTGAAGTTCTCCTCAAGGTCTCCTGAAGTTCTCCTTCCACCCCCCAAAAATACTGCTCCTTTATACCATTTTCACATCACTTAGGTCTGGTGTAAACTGGTTAGCTCAACTGACTTTTCTCACCACACCCACTTGCCATTTCATAGTGGCCTCAGAGATATTACTGATGGGGGAAGGCTCCAGAAACAGGTGTATCAGAAGCATTTGTTCCTCTATCTGAAATCTTTGTTTAGTTGACAAACAGAGAAAGTTTTTACATCTGTCCTCCTTCCTTTCTTGTTTGACCAAGAGAGAGCTTCCTTTGAGTCATCAAATGGCTAAATAAGGAATGCATCCTGTCAAGCCACTTGAAAGAACCTTTATTTGTGTCATTGTGTGACCCCTTGCTGTTTGGGACAGCTGAAATGGCACTGGATTCTTAATTAAAGAAACTTATTTCCAATTGTATATTCCTAAGCCATAATACAGACATTTAACCATACACATGTGTACATATATACACATACATACACACACACATAATAAATTGCATACAATGTCCATATCCATAGAGATAAAGACATGTATACATACATAAACACAGATATATATCTCCACAGACAAACCCCTGTTATAAACCATATTTGATCCATTTTGACTTTCTTACATTGGGTTAAGGGGACATTCGAGGGGGACATGGGACCAGTAGTTTTACTACAGCTGAAAAGAGCAGCAGAGGGATGGATCTACATTGGTAGTGTGTTACTCAACATAGAGCTCATGAAATGTGGATCACATCTCCAGGGACACTATGCTGACCTGTGTGTGTGTGTGTGTGTGTGTGTGTGTGTGTGTGTGTGTGTGTGTGTGTGTGTGTGTGTGTGTGTGTGTGTGTGTGTGTGTGTGTGTGTGTGTGTGTGTGTGCAGTGATATGTGCCCCAGGCAGAAATACACACATCAACAAATATGTCCTAATAGCTCCATGAACCAAATATATTTGGGCTGCCTCTGACAGTAGCAGCCCAAATACACTAGTGTTATGGAGCTATTAGGACATATCTGTTGATGTGTGTAGTCATGTCAAGGGCATATATCCCTAAGGATGGTTAACATCCCCTTAGTTCCCCCCATAATGGTTTACAAACCAGTACACAACACATTACGAAGCAATGGTTTGTGTACCCCCGTGTAATGAGAAGGATTAAGGGGATCATGATGTTGTAGCTGTTGCATGACGATCAGTTCAAGGGTGCTGTTCCAAATCCTGTCCTCCTGTTCCACAGGCATTCATAGCACGATCCTTCCTAGAACAGAGGAGTTTCCATGTAACTGGACTGAAGTCTGGACAACACTTCATTGAAGATCACCCCTTGCTGTTTTAAGTGATTGTGTTGGTGATGCAATGTTTGACCTGATGTTCACAGCAACCTCTACTGGAACATTCACATATGGACACGAATTCATGTGTGTACTAACATCCAGGTATCAGACCTGTACAGTAAGACTGCTCATCCACAGATGCCAAACCATGTGGACAACACATGAGCAGTTCACTAGTGTTTCTAAAGTATTCCTATTTAGTTCAGATGTACCGTTTTTGTGCTCATACAAGTGTTTAATGCATATAGGCTATATACCCATGAAACACATAGATGTTTCAGTGTAGTTTGAGACACAATAAAGGAGAACCATCACTATTCAATCTGTGTCTGTATGAATGAATGTTGGATCAAACATCTGTCAATGTGGAACCATACCCAAGGCTAGAGTATCCCTCATACAAAGGAAGGCATGACTTACATCACAGGAGTCCACTAATTGCCTGACCATGAGTGGACTTTGTGATGTATACATGCAATGACATGATGGCAGTGATATGCTAATGTGTGTTGTGAGTGATTAAGTGGTGATACAGGGGACATACTTCCACTGTGATGTGACGTCCACGGTTTGTGTGTTGCTCAATATAATCAATGTCCTGAGATTGCTGTAGGTTGACATATCTCGGTACATGGGCTACATCAACAAACAACCAGACCAAGTGGACAAGTGTTATCACTGGTGAAGTGTGTTACAATCTCAGTTAAACAACAACACAACTTAAAGGGACAGTAAACCTTGAAAATAAGTTTATTTCATATTGTAGCCCTTAAAAAAACATGAAAAAAAAACATTTATGGTTTGGGAGATAAGACTTATATCATTTTTCATGTTTTTAAGGGCTACAATATAAAATAAACTTATTTTCAAGGTTTACTATCCCTTTAATACATAACCCAATGCTCAGCCTAAGTTTTCAATGTGTGTGCTACACAATGAAATCTTAGGAAGATCATTGGGTTATCCAGTAAGTTAGGCTGTGATTCAAACTCCTATTGTGCAACTGACTTACTGGAGAACAGAATGCTCACCCTAGGATCACAATGGGTGTACATTGTGTTCCCCAGTAAGTCAGCTGCACAATAGTATTTTGATTTAAAGACCATATTGATGCATGTTCCATCTGTCCTTCTTGTTATTTCCCTGCTAAGTCACATAGCTGTTTGTTTGGTTTTCCCCTCAAACGCAACAAGTGATGCAGACGAATGTTCAGTGTTGCACCAGTTGTTGTGATAAGGGGTATGTTCTGATCAAATCTGACAAACATCATGGCCATGTCACACTGTCGTGTTATATGGCTACAGAGATGGGTTGCCAGGTGAATTTGGACAATGGTGTGGGTGTGTGTGAACCCATGTTGTAACATCCCACAAACATTTCCCCCAGGCAGGAATTGAGTTCACTGCATTGTTTGGCAATGCTTTGGAGACAACCCTGCCACCCAATCTATAACTGAATACACAGCAGATCAGACAGGATTCAAAAGCACAATTTTCCTTTATTGAGAGAGCAGATGACAGGTTGGGCCTTTCATTTCTTCTTTTTTTTGGGGGGGGGGGCTTAGACTTTGTTCCAGAGGTTTATGCCCTGGCTGATTGCGTGGTTACCCTCTGTCCCCTAGGTGTGCCTTCAGGGGTGGTGGATGCAGTGGACCCCTCTGTGGAACGCAGGTTCTCCCTCTCCATCCTCAGGTTCTCCCTGCGGTTAATCTCTCGCAACTCCACAAGCACCTGTGCAAACATGTCCATCATCCCCGTGTGGAGCTGGTGGAGTTGTGTGTTCCCCCTGGCAACCTCCGACTCCAGAGCTTGGATTCTGGTCTCCAACCTGTTCGTGTTCCTCCTGGACTCCCTCCGGCTCCTCGTGATGTTGTCATTGGTGGAGTGGCTTGCCCGGAGCTGTCTTCTTTGAAGGGCCATGCACTCCGCCTCCAGATCCATGGGGTGTTGACTGCTGGAGCTGGGAGTGCCCGGTGACTCATGTGCTGTCTCCCCAGCTTCAGCTGTCTCCTCAGCCTCTATCTCTCCAGCTTCAGCTGTCTCCTCGGCCTCTATCTCTCCAGCTTCAGCTGTCTCCTCAGCCTCTGCTGTCTCCTCTGATGGTGCTTGGTGTGCTGTGGGCGCTACTGCTGTGACAGCTGATGGAGTGGCTTCAACAGACGGTGTGTGGGTGCCCACCACATCAAGGGACCCACTGCTGCCCAATGATGTCTGTGCTGGTGGTGGAGTGTACACGTCCCTCGGCAGAGGGCGCTGGGGCTCCCAATGAGCCCCAGGTGTTGGTAATCAAGTGGCCAAGGCTCATGCCTTGGCCACTGGTAGGTGTTTTGCTCCCCCTTGGGATCATACCTGGGTCCATGCCGGGGAGCCATCCAGGAGGGTAGGTCCATCTGTGTGGAATATGGCCCATACTGTATGGTGGCCACATTCCCGGGCAACCATTGTCTCCCTGGTGGTGGTGGTGGTGGTGCTGCTGCTGGAGGGTAATAGCTCCTGGAGGTGGTGGGATGCATCCATCTCCCCCCTGCATCCAGCCACTGTAGTGGGGGGCAGCCAGTTGGTGTGCACCCGGTTGGGGGGCAGCCAGTTGGTGTGCAGCCGGTTGTGGAGGAGGTGTTGAAGTTGCGTCTGGTTCCCTCCTCAGTATACTCCTCACTGGGTGGTGTTGTCAGCTTCTCCTCGGGCTCCTGCTGTGATGGAGGCCCATAAGCTGTGTGGAGAACTGAGATTGTGTGATTAGTAAACGTAGCCATGATGGGATTAAAGGGATACTAATACATGAAATGCGGGAAGGGAAACATATGTTGTGGGGTTTATCACCCTGAGTGAAACAAGGGTACTCCCACTGCCGAAGGGTGTTTTTTTTTTTTTTTGTTTTTTTTTCAAGAATTATCCCAGCTCAGAGTAAAATTGCTTTGGTGCAATATCCCAGTGTCCTGAAGTTGTACATTGGCACTGTTGCTACATTATCTTATGGGGATTTATGGCCCCTGGACGAAAGCTGTCCATAGGATGGTCTAGCAACATCGCCAATGTACAGTTCCAGTCCACTGTGATATTGCCCCTGGAATATTCAGCTTTGAGCTGTGCTACTTTTTGAATGAAATACCTTTCAGCAGTGGGAATACCCTTGTTTTGCTCGGGGGATGAACCCTGCAATATATGTTTCTTTTCACATGTTAGGTATTACTATCCCTTTAACAGAATAGCAATGATTATATTTCACCATGATGTAATATTGTAGGCATCGTAAAGAGATGTGGATCGATGTTAGTCCTATCCCTCCAACCCTCATGGTTAGACAGATATTGCTCTATTTGACAGCTGGAGATTTCAGTCATTTCACCACATGGAGGCTCTTCAGCAGAGCCTAAATTGCCCCATTCAGAGATGTAAACTTCATTGGAATGGTGCACAGAGTGTGCTTGCAAACCAGGCACACTTTGTCGACCATCTCAAAGATGTATTCATCTCTGAATGGGGCGATTTAGGCTCTGCTGAAGAGCCTACATGTGGTCTAATGACTGATATCTCCAGCTGTCAAATAGAGCAATATCTGTCTAACCATGAGGGTTGGAGGGATTGGACTAACATGGATCCACTTCTTTTTACGATGCCTACAATATTACATCATGGTGAAATAAACCATTGCTATCCCATTACTAGAGATGCACCGATACCGATTTTTTTTTTTTTTTTTTTTTCTAAGACCGAGTACCGATACTTTTTTCAAGTACTCACAGATACCAATTACCGATACCTTTTTTTTGCGGTCATTTGCCAGTTTTCTAAGCACCTATATGCTTTAGGTACTTGGAAAACTGGCAAATGACCGCAAAACAAAGTATTGGTATTGGTGAGTACTTGAAATATATATACACACACACATACATACATACATACACACATACATATATACAAACACCACCTCTTGACTCTTGATTCTCCCCTTTTTGACTCTCTCCCCCTCTTGATTCCCACCTTTTACTTCATTCTACCCCTCTTTCTCCCCCTCCTTTTGTCGTGGCTTTTTCTCTCCCTTTTGATCCTCCTTTCTCCCCCTCCTTCTCCTTGACTCACTCTTTTGCCTCTCTCTCTCTCTCTCTCTCTTTCCTGATCCCCTCTCCTTTTGCCTTTTTCTCCCTCTTGGCCCCCCTCTCTGCCTCTTTCACCACCCGCTGCCCCATCTTGCCTCCCTTACTCTCCTCTGCCGGGTGCTCGCTGTTCTCTCGCGAGCCCCGGCAGAGGTCAGCGTCGGAGTGTTGCCATGGTAACCCGCGGCAATGCTCTGACACTGCAGGAGTGAGAGAGGTAACCGGGGAGCATTGTGAGCAGCTCCCCGGGCTCCCTCTCTGCAGCACCGACCCTGACACAAATGCTGGTATCGGCACCGATACCGCTGCCTGTATCGGTATCGGTGCAACCCTACCCATTACAGTTACACACAGGGAGAAATGGTCAGATATGTATGTGGATATGTACCTTTCATATGGATACAAATATATCCTTTCAAGAGATCAGTTCAGTACGTGTGATTGCCCTACTGGCTATATATGTGCACCCATCAAAACATACATTGGATTGATATGATGGATATGAACATACATCGTATATCCCATCTACGTAGAGTGGGATATACTAGGTATGTGTATTTTGATGGTATCAATGTAAGTTAGTTTCTGATGGGTGCACATATGTGGCCAGTAAGGCAATCACATGCATTGAACTAATCTCTGGGTTCACATCGTTTTGGGACATATTTGGAGGCATTTGAAAGGTACATATCTGACCATTTTTCTTTGTGTGTATATCTTTTCTGAACAGATGTGCAGTGGGATTCAAGTGTTATTCAACCCTATCTTCTTAGCTGATCCCGTACAATGCACAATTTTTAGTTACTTGACAGGTGACTCTCTGGTTGTCAGGATGATATCTTATGCATTGCATTGTGATGCATGGGATACCAACCTGGCAATCAGAGATTGATAAACTGGACAGGATCCTATCCATGTCATGTGTTCCAGTTGAATCACGAAGGGCAACAATCACACCAGTAGTGAGGGATATCTGATTGAGGCCTGTTTTTCTTTGAGTATGAGCCTATCCATCATTCATGGCCTGTTGGTGACCAAGGTACAATGGTTGATATTTGGTTCCCATGTGTATCCTGCAAACAGTGGCTGGTGTACCATCCATCCATGGCATCAGCACCCCTGAGGATCCATGTGGGAATCAGATGTGAGATATGTCATTTCAAGTTCGAGTAAATGATTGCAGCCACAACACCAAGGCCTAGTTTTTACACCTTTAATTCTGGGGTATTGTTTGAGGCCTGTGTGTTGCACATACAACCAGTTATTCTCAGTGATACCGTGATGTGTGACCTGCTCCATCCTTTTTGTGATTCAGTAAGCTGTGATGTCGACATGATGGAGTGAACATGATGCTGACTTCTCCAGTGATCTCATTTCCCCATTTCCAGTGTTTTCTATGGAGTCTATACGATGGGACCTTAGCAACTTGATTCATGTTATTGCATATTCTCCATAAACTAACGCTGGTATTGGTGAAGTGAGGGTGTGTAAGGGTTAATTTCTCTCCACCATCTCTTTGTCACCGCTTAGTGAATGTCCCCTGTGTAGCATGTGATTGTTGGCCTATTGACTTGTTTGTTGTCTGGTTAACCCTTTGAGTCCTAGAGGGGTTGCCAAAGCATTGTTGATCGATGCATTGATGATCTCTCTAGCACTCAAGGGGTTGGGTGCTGACTTCCCTGTGGGGACATGGGTGGCATTGTGTGTGAACAGTGATGATATTTAACAGACGACATTTTGAACAGCATGGTTTGTGTATTGTGTGTGATGAGCACAGCGACAGGAGGGTTAAACTAGGACTTTGACAGGTTTGTCCCAAGTTGGACCTTGATATTTGTCCTGGTGTTGTGTCCTGTTTTTAACCCTCAGGGTGCTGTGTTGGTGCAGTTGTATGGATGAATGATGGGCATGTGTTGAGGTGTAACTGTGTTTGCAGCTGGTGTTTGTTGATGTAGTGTTGCACTTACCGGTAGTGTGGAGGCTCCTCTCATCCCCAGAGTCAGCTTCTTCAACGACCCCCTCGATCAGGGTCGGGGACATGGTCTGCTGCACCATCTCCTCCCAGCCGCAGAAGGTGATAGGGACGGGTGGGCCACCTCCAGTGCCTCGGGCGTGTTTGGCGAGCTCTGACAGCTTGTTCTTTACCACGCTACGGCAGTTGCTCCATCGCTTTTTGATGGACTCCATGTCCCACCTGCATGGAGCCACCACGTTCACCCGGCTGCAGATCTGGTTCCAGGCTGCCTTCCTCCTCGCTGACAGGCCAGGGACCTTCGCCGTCGGGTGGAGAACACTCTTTCTCTCCAGGACAGCCTCCACTAGAGCCGTGTTCTCCTCCTCAGTATATTTCGGATCCCTGACCCTGCCCTCGTCAGCACCGGCATGCGAGGAGTCAGAACCAGAGTGTCCTGCCTGCTCTGCCCCTGCCTGTGTGTGGTGGTCTCCAGGAACTACCCCTCATCCCACTGCAGGTTCTATCCCTGTCCTCCATGTGCCTGCTCTTCCGGGAATGGTCCCCCTCCACCCTGTGGATCTCCCTCTCCCACCCCTGCACTCAATAGGGATGTCCTGCTCTCCTTCCTCCTCCTCCACTACTCTCCTCTCCTGGCCATCACACACCCACTCACACTCCCACAGGCCCTCATAGATACACTCGATCCACCCACTCTCTGTCATACACTTTCACTCACAGATTCACACTGTCAAATAAAAATTAACTAAATGTATAAGGTGTTGGAAACAAAAAAGACTATGTGTATGTATGTGTAAATGTTTGTGTTTGTATGTGTGTATGTAATATGTGCAGAAGTGTAATATGTGAATAGTGCACCTCTCTCCAAACTCCAATATCTCCTTCTACCTCCAATGAACGCTCCTGTCTCCCTCTCTCTGAACACTATCCTCTGCTCCTGGGTCCTGATAACTAGCTCTCAAGAACTCGATAACAGACATTGTGTGATGGTTATTTTTGGGTATTTATAGGTGTATTTTGAAGTTTTTGGATACTTTGGGGCCCTGGGATTGGCTGTGTGTTTGAATTTGTTGTTACATCAATCAGGGTTGCTAGCCAATGGCAGCCGTTATGTTACAAGTTGTTTTGAGCGATGTTATCGGGTGATTTGGCCACACGTTGTGCATTAACATGAGCGACAATGGGTTTTGTGTTACGTGTTTTGGCTGTGCCTACGCTCGATAGCTATGCTTGTAGAGTATCTATTGAATCTGCCGTAACTCATTTATTATTTGCGAGCGATGTGCCTTTTTCACTTAGCGGCTGGTTTAACGTGAGCCTTTAAATCTAGCCCTTAAAGTGTAGGCTCTTACTGTTATTTTTATTAACCAGGCATAGGAAAGCTACATCCTGTCTGCATGGCAATTTACATTATTTTTGTGCTAGGACTCTTACTGTTACTCACAGACATGTATAGTATGACTGGCCAGATTGAAGCACAACATGGTGGATACTCCATTACAGGGACCACGACAGATTCACATTTAACCCTCTGAGTGCCACAGTAGTATGCAGTGCACTGCTTTGCAGTATGGTGCATGCCCCTCTGATACTCAAACGGTTAATGCAGTGAAAACCTCAGCAATGTCCTCACTTCCATACACACACTGTCAAAAACACGTCACACTTTTATTGCACTTACTCAAAATAATTCATCCTAATACAGTCCTCATTATAATGAAGGGAAATGCCATACCACTTTTGCAAGTAATGTGGGACGGCGATGCCCATCATATTATGACCGTTGGACTTATGTGTCTGAAATTTAAACACACTGATAAACACAGACAGATGCAACACATGCAACACACAGACAGACACATACAGACAGTGAGAGACAGAATCATGCAAAATACATGCGTGGACACACACACACACGTGCGTGCACACCCACCAGAGATGCACACTTGTATACATGCATGTAACAGATGTACACGCACCCACATGTGCTCGCAACAGACATGCACACACACACACATGCAAAAGACATACACACACACACATAGAGGGGGACACTGACACGGTGATAGCCCCCCCCCCTCCAGAGTGTTTGGAGGATCTGGCTCTTTCTTGTCCCCCGGATCTGTAGGTACTGAGTTTAGAAGTGTGGGTTGTGGCCACCCTGGAATTAGTGTAGGAGCTTGACAGTGCTGTGTACAGAACAATCTTGTATTGAAGTGAATATCTGCAGTATTCAGAGAGAAGCGAAATGTAGCACTCTAAGGACAGAGGACATCGCTTCACAATGTATTGCAGTAGTATTTGTTATTTCCTTTAATTTGGGGCAGAATTGCAGTATTATGCCTCTTGTGTGTTTGGCGTGTAGAAGTGTAAAGCAGAAAATGAAAGGAGATTATGTTAAAGCGGAATTACCACTGCTAAAAAACTTGCCGCCCAATAATTCCCCATCAGAATTATTACCATGTTAATGAGAATTATCCATTGTTCCTGGGCTGACAGGCAGGATGGAGTGCAGACATGTTTCCATAGTGACATCTGCGCACCTGCGCTGTCAGTCCCTTTTGGAGCCGAATACCGCCTCCTAGAGCCATCTGGGACTGACAGAGCAGGTGTCCTAGGAGAAGCACAGGTGAAGGCATTTTGTGTATGTGTTTGTGTGCATGTGCAATGTTTTTGGTTGTTGAGGTGGATGTTGAGGAAGGGCAAAGTCCTTGCAGAGATTTTGACCACTGCTGTCAAAATCGTGCAACCCATATCTCCAGGGCTGGCAGTATAGAGGAGATATGAATATGGCCTTCTTGCTGCCGCCCCATGGGACTGAGTTGCCAGTCATGTTATGACCACTGGGCATACGTGTCTGAAATGTACACATGCTGATACACCCAGACATATGCAACACACAGGCAGACACACACACACACACACACACACACACACACACACACACACACACACACACACACACACACACACACACACACACACACACAGTGAGACACACACATGCAACAGATGTTCACACACACGCAACAGATATGCAGACATGAGTGCACACACAGTGATAGGCCCACCGTCTCTGTAGGTTGCAGCTCTTACATGTCCCCTGGTTGTAGAGGTGCTGAGTGTAGTGGGCTCTGGCCACCCCGGGATTAGTGTAGGAGCTGTACAGTACTGTGCAGGTAAGAATCTTGTATTGAAGTGAACTTGTTCTTGAGGGAGTTAAAAGGTAAATGTAGCACTCTAAGGACTAGAGGACATTGAGTCACAATGTGTAGCCCCCCTCTCACTGTCTTGAACCCATTACATCAGTGTGGGCCTGTGTGTGTGTTTGGATTGTGCAAATAGAAAGCAGAAAATAAAAGGATCATTATAGCAGTATGTTAACCCTTTGAGTGCCGGAGGAGTTTAAAATGCATTTCTCTGCAATGTGTTGCACACCCCTCTGGCACTCAAAGGGTTAAGGTATAGAGTGTCATGCAGTATACACTACTGTGTCATGTCAGAGTTAAATAGCAGTGGGAAGCGTCTTCATACTTGGGAACTTTGTGTTGTGGAGTCCCTGAATGGGACTCCTGTGGTGCTGCTGGGGGAAAATCAATGAGACGATTTGGGTTAAAGGGGTGGGGCTTCACTGACATGTGAAAATGTGTTAGGAATAGGCTGGGGAAGGAGGAGAAATGTGAGAGAAGTGGAAGTTTACAGTGTGAGCATTTTGAAGATGCTTCCCCCTATGCTGCTGGTCTGTCCTGCAGTGCAAAAGTTGATACACAATCCTGAGGCTGTCAGTGGGTTAAGTCTGTACCTGATGGCTGCCTGTCCTCTTTCTTGTACGGCAAATTTTGAAGCTCATGAAATAATTGAGTAATATGGGCCTTCCTTAACCCTTTGAGCGCCATTAAATCCCCCTCCCCGGTGCTGCAGCTTCCCTTCAGTGGCCGTACTACAGGGGGCTGCAGCTTCCCTTCAGTGGCCGTACTACAGGGGGCGGCAGCTTCCTTTCAGTGGCCGTACTACAGGGAGTTGCATCTTCCCTTCAGTGGGTGTACTACAGGTTCGGCTGAGGCCACTTTGAGTCTGTGCGTTTGTGTCACTGTGTGTGTGTCGGCCATGTTTTTTTTTCTGGTTGAGGAGGAAGTTGAGGGAGGGCCAACTCCTTTCCTTTGGCCCCTGCCTGCTCCTGTCAAAATCACACACACACAGCCTTGTATCTCCAGGATTGGCAGTATAGAGGAGATATGAAAATCCCCTCTTTAATGCTGCCCCTGGGTGTATGTGTCTCTTTGACCCCAAGATGCTGGACATAAGTCCTATTTATACATCAGGATGCACTCCTTGCTGGTGTTGTCAGATGGAGAACATAAATAGAGAAATTACAATCCGGTGAAACCTCGATGCTGGCCATCAGTCCTATTTTTACTCCAGGATCCACATCCTGTTGGATTGCTTCTCCTTCAAAAGAATGAGGTGTATGATAGTTTTTCATTCAACTCTTTGGGTGCAACTGTACCTAAATGGTGAATCCAATATGTTTCACATAGTAACAGTTTAATTTTCCTGTTACCTCCCCTTGCTGTTCTAGGTACATGATCAGTGATCATTGATTTAAATGAAGGTAGTGGATGTTGAAGTACCAAAATGTGCCTTGGTACCAGCTTGTCTGCATCCTTGGAAGTAAGCTGCCTGAATGGATGAATGGTGGTTAGTTATTATTTCTCAGAATGTGGTCTCTACTTTCCCCACATGAGACGAATAAGGATTGTAGACTATAAAATCAGTTGTACAGGTGGCCTTGTGCTTGAGCTTAATAGCTTAATTAGTTTGTTGGTATGAGGGCGAAGAAAGCTTGTGCCACTAATCATTCCATTGCATGTAGAGCAACTGGCAGACCTATAGCACCCTTCTTTCTTTTGTATGGGGCATAGCCAGTTACCCCTTTTATTCTATGTAGTTGGGGTTGCTGGTGGTCTGTCTGGTTGCATCAAATAGTCTCTTAGAGTTTTACCTTTTCTGTAGGCCATAAGAGGTGGTTTTGTCCCCTGAGATGGTAAAATGGGTCTGTAGATAAGTCCAGTGGTTCCTTATGGAATTGACAATTCTTTCTATGCCATGATAATAATCCAATACGTATGCCAACCTGGTATTGTTTTTGGTGCTTGTGCCAGGAGATCAATTTGCTGGTAGCTTAAAGTGGATGTGTCACCTATGTACAACATAGCATAAATAGTTAGGCTACATATCGAAAACTAATAAAACGGTATTAAATTATTATTTTTTTTTTTTTAAGATTTATTTTGTGTAAATTTAACTTAGAAAGTCTGGGCTGCAGCTACTTCCGCATAGACTGCGGTTACCTGCTCTGTAACCTCCGTCCGGCGTTCTGCATTTGCTCACCTCCCTCCTCCGATGATGGAGGCTTCTGTCTGTAAGCTAGAGCAGTCCTATTGGCAGAAATCGATATCTAGCCAATGAGACCGCTCCAGCTTACAGACAGAAGCCTCAGTCTTTGGAGGAGAGCAGAGGCAGAGAGTCTATGCGGAAGTAGCTACAGCACAGACTTTATAAGTTAAATAAATCTTAAAAAAAAAAAATTAATACTGTTTTAGTAGTATTCGATATGTAGCCTATTTATGCTATGTTATACGTAGGTGACACATCCACTTTAAAGCGCTTTCCATCTGTAAGTTTAGTAGTTTCTCTTTGTAACCTCTTTTTATGAAGTTGAGTTTCATGGTCTGCAGTAGTGATACAGCTGTTTTGCATTCACTTTAAGAATATGGTATGCCCTCTTTTTGAGTTTTAGGGTGACTGCTAGTTGCATGGAGTGTGGAATTTCTATCTGTAGGTTTATGGAACTGTATAATGCCCAACTTAGAATTGTTAAAGAAGATCATAACATCCAAAAATTCTACTGCTGTATCTCTGAAATTATATTTAAATTTGATGGGTCTGTCAGGTGGGTTTTGCAAGCTCTTATGTATTTTGGGTAACATGTAAATGATTGGACGTATCAGGTATGGGGTACTGAGATATGTGAATAGAAATTTAGTGATCCAGTTGTTGTTTAGTGGGTGCTGCGGTAAGAATATTATCAATTTGTTTCTTATATATATCAGTAGGATTGGATATCAGTTTACGGTATGAGTTGGTGTCTCAACACCTCAGACCTATAGTCTGCAGAATTAAGGACCACCACCACCCCTCCTTTTTCAGCTGGTCTAATTGTGATGTTAGTGTCTCTTGTAAGGGTAGTTAGTGCTTTTTGTTCAGCTACCGTTAGATTATGTCTTTTATTAGGGTATTGAAGAGTGTGGGCTTGAGTGATTGTGGTCCTAGTAAATGCCCTAATAGTGGTATTTAGATTAGGTGGGTCGAAGTGGCTTTTGGGTATAGTTTAGGTGTCTCAGTCATGGGTTGGTCTTTAAAGTAGTCCCTCAGATTCATAATTCTTTTAAATCTATGGGCATCAATGTCAAATCTAAACAGGTTAGGTTTGGTAGACAGCTCCTTCCAAGGAGTGATGTTTCAGCGACAGTTAATGCTCTATTGCTTAGATTAAAGATTAGGTCTTAGGTATTGAGGGAGGTTTTGTTGTGTTTATGCCACTTTCCACCCCTCCTTGGCTGTAGTCATCTGTGCCCCCTTCTCTTCTGTTGGCATTTTGTACTCCCTAAAAAAAATATTATATGTTGGATTTTCAGACACTGTTGTGGCTGTTGTGGTAGTAGAGGTTTATGGCTCGGTATCAGATCCTTTTGAGTTGCCTGAGCTTAAAGGCATAGTAATGTTTCATAATAAAAGCAGCTCTAATTAATCATCATAGTATTTGGGCCTTGGAGAGTGTTATTTTAATTCTGTCAGAGTTGTGGTTCAGGAGTAATTGAATGATAAAGTATCCTCCTTCCACCCCTTTTACTGATGTAACACTGCTCAGCCAGAGCAGAAGGGAGGTGCCCAGGTAGATTGCACAGTGGGACAATCTTCACTTAAGATAAGATGAGGGAAAAACCTGTCAAGGGGGGCAGGATTGTGATTGTTCTCAGAGTAAGAAGATTGTCCCCTGCTGTTATCTGTCTGGTCTTGCAACCATATTCCACATCTGAGGAGAGCAGTGTTACACTAGGTAAAAGGGGCGGGAGGGGGATATTTTATCATTCAATTACTCTTGAACTACAACTCTGGAGCTGCTATTTTTGTGAAACATTACTATCCCTTTAAGTCTATGGTAGTTAAATTCTGAGGTTTAGTAATTTTTCTAGCTGTTCTCCTGGGATTGGTAGGGTGCACTCTTTGTCCTAACAACAAAGTATAAACTCCTTTTTTTCCCCTCTATAATCTTCTTGGACTTTCTGTAGTTTAGGGTTTTTAAAGGTTATTAGTTCTTGCTTATAGTTGTTTATAACTTTTTCCCTTACCAATCTGTGGAGGTATCCTTAGTGTCTACTGATGGGTTATTTCAAAATTCTGCAGATCTATTCTTATTTGCTTCAGAATTTTCCCTACTTCCCCCACTACTAGAACCATAAGGTCAAAGGAGCATTTGTTCAATATTCCACACCACCAGCAGCAAAATTCTGGTTGGAATAGTGCAGCTTCTAAAATCCTCAGGGATAGGTCCACTGCAATGGTAATCTGATAAATACATGGAAATAGAGGTCTGGGTTTTTTTTTTTTTTTTTTTTTTTACCTTTTATTCAGTTTTAGCAGCTGATTATATAGATTTAAAGGGGAATCACTGATTCCAGTCTGTTCTGGAGATGAAGAAAATAAGTGTATTGTCATCAGCGATGACTTGAGTAAAGCGAATGTTATCAGTTTCCATACTTGATTCACATTTTCAGGGTTAGAGAAACAGGTATAAATCAATAAGGATAAATGCTCATTATGGTTTCAGTTGCTACGGGTGCACTCCAAAGACTTTGCCAGGTCCAAGTATTTGTTGTCAGTGAGGAAGCACTGACATTTAATGTTGCACCGCATTTTATGATATACTGATAACCAGTTGTTGACAAACTATGGGCATACATGTTCATCCTCATTTTTCTTCATTATTTCGCTCATCAATTATTCACCATTTTTTCAGCGTTTCCACTATAGGACAAATTCCCCATTTTGTCACATTAAAGCCATTACAGCTATATGCAGTTATCCGATTTAGAGAATATATTTAATAAAGCTCCATATTTTTTAACCAAACTATAATTAACATGTTGTCTACAATTATGCTGTACGAAAATTAGTAAATATACATAACTAGGCTTGTGTCTATACCCTGTGTTCGTACCATCACTTTAAGCGCATATAGCTATTTAATTACACTACTGAGTACATTTGTCTATTAGATCAGTGATGGAATACTTTTGTATAATCTAGATATTGATACTAATTTTATAGAATCAAATTTTAATTTATTGCACTTATTTCACTGAATGTAACGTCACTTTTTAAACATTATGCCAGTTTTGGAGCTCACTTTAAGGGGGAGGGTATAAATAGGTTAAATGTGTCACAATAAGAGATTTTGATGAAGGCTGGCAGCCAAAACAAATAAAATTTTACGTTTTACCTCCAAGTTGAACTCTTGCATGTGCTTTGATCTCCTTACAAGTGTGTGTGTGTGTGTGTGTGTGTGTGTGTGTGTGTGTGTTTGTGTTTTGAACTAGTATTCCAGTATGTAACAATACCTTTTTTTTCTTTTTATTGGCCTAATAATACATTTCATGGAGATAGGCTTTCGATATATATTCTCCCAAGTATACTTAATAAAGGTAAAATATCTCTCAAAAGCTTGTCTCCATGAAATGTAATGTTAGTCCAATAAAAAGGTATTATTACATACTGGAATACTCATTCATTTGACCTTTATACCACTTGACTAACATGGCTAACCCAAATGTGTGTATATATTTATATAATAAAGTTAATTTATTTTCATTTTAATATTTCAGAAATATTGTATGTCACTGATAATGTTTGTTGTGGTCCTACAGCAGTTATGGAAAGCAAATCATCATCTTCAGTCTCTTCATCAAAGTCTTCATTAGACGTTGAAAGCTGTGTTGCACCTACAGATGACATGGTAATTAAATGTCTACTTACCACTATTTAAATTTAAAGTAGTTATGATATATTTTTTCCCATGCTGTAATTGTAGCATTGGTTATATTAACCATGTAACTCAATATATATTTTCATATATTCCTGTTGTAGACTAGTCATTTTTCCACTGCATGTACTGCTTCATCATCAGATCACCAAAGGGAGGAGACACAACCACAGACAGCAGTTATGGAAACAGAATCATCATCTTCAGTCTCTTTATCAAAGTCTCCAAGTTCATCAGACATTGAAAGCTGTGTTGCACCTACAGATGACATGGTAATTAAATGTATACTTACCAAAATTTAAATTTAAAGTAGTTATTATATTTATAAAAATATATATATATTTCTATTTTTTCCCATGCTGTAATTGTAGCATTGATTATATTAACCATGTAAATCAACGTATATATTTTTTGATTTATTCCTGTTTTAGACTAGTCTCTTTTCCACTACATGCACTTCTTCATCATCAGATGAACAAGAGGAATGTTTTCCTTCTGCTCACTAAAGGGAGGAGACACAACCACAGACGAGCAACATGACCAGCCAGTTAGGTAGTTCTGAATGGTGTTCTTGTGGAAATTGTGAACCCATGCCTACTGAAGAAGAAAACCTTTGCTGTAATAAAATACCATCGGTTCACCAACATCTCGATCAACCGAATAGCTGCATAATGAGTAATGAGTTATGCAGGGACATCTGCTTAAATGAGGAACGTGTCTTCCTCTCTTATCGGATGATGGGAACAATAACAAGCAGGCCACCAGATGCCATTTTCAATCGGTAAGTAATGTTATAGTAGACATTTATATAAAGATCCTAACATCTATAAGTAATAGTATAAAAAAATCTGTTAGATTTAAAAAAGTTAGGTGCAGAATTAATAAGGATATACTCAGTCTTCTACTACACAGCAGCTACCATGGATTAATTCATGTGTGAATAATGTGTTTTTTTTTGTGTTTTTCTTTTATTGTATGTTGTGTGTATATATTTTATATATACACACAAACACAATGTGTGTGTGTGTGTGTGTGTGTGTAAATCCTAGGCAGGTGTGGAAAAAAAATGCTGTAAAGTAAGAATTCTTCTAAAAATAGACATGTTTAATAGTTTATTTTTCTCAGTTAACAAAATGCATAGTGAGTGAACAGAAGAAAATGCAAATCAATATTAGGTGTGACAAACCTTTGCCTTCAAAACAGCATCAAGTCTTCTAAGTACGCTTGCACAATGTCAGGGATTTTGTAGGCAAATAGGTGTACGATTAAACAGCCATACCAAACTGGGTGCTAATGATCATCAACTTAATTACGTGGGTTGAAGCACAATCATTAACTGAAAACGTCGACCTCAATAAAACTCTTACACACACTCAATAAAACTCTTACAATGCGTTGCGTACCCCTCTGGCACTCCAAGGGTTAATAAATTGAAAGTAAATCTGAAATAATTTTTTTTTTTTTTTTTTTTTTTACTTTCTTTGCTGCAGACAATTGAGAAAGATGGCGTACAGAGCCTTCATATGTTGGATTCATGGTTACCTCGGACCAAGAAGTACACGGCCTATACCAGCATGTGTAGTTCATAGTATTAGGAAACAATATCCTGACCCTGAAAATGTTTACATGGGTTATATTCTATTGCATGATTATGCAGCCATGGATACATCAACCTTACTTTAAATGTGGTTTACTATTTTTTTTTTTTTTTTTTTGTTTAATTACCAAAAAACTTTAAAGAAAGTTAGATTTATTTGGAATATGTATATATGTATATACATACACACACACACTCATAAATACATACATTTGTTTTATACACACACACACATACATATAGACCTATATATATTTATGTACATATTTAAGTATAGATAGATATGTATGTGTTTCATCTCTATAGATCTGTTTAAGTATGTTTTCAAACCATACACTTTCATATCAAGGGGAGAGAAGACATTGCAGCGCCCACGGCAGCCGGTGAGAAGTTGTGACAGTGTGCTTCTCCATATCCTGCACACAACACACTGCAGTGCCAACGGAGTGCTTGTAAGACGTCCATGCTCCGCATGCTGGCTCAGCTGCTGCTGTTCCTTCTGGTGCTTCTCACAACAATGCATAGTTCATGTGGTCTAGATGGAAAGATCCTAGTGGTAGCATTAGGGTAATACCATGTTGCAACGTTAACACAAATGTATCCAAAGTGGGGATTCTCATCATGTGTGGTATAGGTGGTGAGGAAAGTGTATTGCAACCAGGCACGTGCACACATAGACACCAAGGGGGGCTTGAGCACCTGCCCTTTTTGTCCAAAGTGCCCTCGTGCCCTTTTTTTAAATATATATTTTGAATAAATAATTATGAGAAGTGCCCTTTTTTCATTTGAGCCCCTGCCCCCCAAAATGTCTGTGCACGTCCCTGATTGCAACATTCTAAAAAATATGGACTTAAGCCTTGAGTTGTGGTAATCATCCTATGAACGGCAGATCACATTTAGCTTATATACAAAGGGAATTTATAGACAACTAGTGTTAAGTGTTACGCCTAAGAAGACATATAGGAGGGGTGTATATCAATATCCAGGGATAACGTGAATGATGATAGCAGAACTCAAGGGAAGTGAAATCAATTGTTAAACAAGTTAATAGTCCACCATTTGTTGCTGTTTATCACCTCCTGTGGGATGATGCTGGATCTTCTTCCTATTGTGCACCTCAATATGGTTGTAATGATCTCAGAGCTATTGGATACTGTTCGTTTTTAACCCATTTAATACTAGCAAGGTCTCTAATGCATTGAGTTGTCTCCAGCATTCAAGGTGTTAAAAACCCCAATTAAATCACTGGGCAATCTATAGGACAACTAATTTGCTCCAATATTGTTCCACTTTTGTGCATATGGTTCATTTTGCTCTTCATATAAACGTAAGGTATGTGTTGCAGTTGCATTGAGGGGCCAATACATATTCTCTTCTACACTAAACCATTAACAGCATGGACCTCACAGCACTGGCTGCAGGTAATTCTCCAGACAATCCTGAACAGCTGCTACTCTGACACTGAGCTATGCCAGTTGTAAAAGTAGTTTTATACTGCCCTCTTCAGGTTTCTCTCAGAACTTGCAGTAGATAGTGCAGTGAAGGCCCATCTTAGGAAAATATGTTTCACCACCCTGTGATGGAGATGCCAACACCCAGAAATTAAAATCTGTGTTTTGTAAATGATGTATCTGGTACTGTCCTATTGATTAATAATTCATAGACTGTTTATAAGGGATCTACAGAGTTTTGATATGGGAAAAAAAGATATGACGAAGGTGATATTCGGCGCAGTAAAAATAAGACAACTACTACTACATGGAGATCCTACTGTCAAAAAGTTACTATGGATCTATAGAACATTTTGTTGCTAGAGCCAATTGGTAATACAGAGGATGCATTGTGTCATGCCTGCAGGTATATTAAAAAAAAAAAAAGTTTTTGTTTGGAATAGAACTCTCTTTTATGGACTGAATCCCTGACCATATAAGATTGTGGGTCAAGAATAACTCCTTTTGATGTGATCCCCATTCTCCAAGATATCCATGCTCCTCCCACCTATCTTGAAATTTCGATTGCCTACGAAGGGAACCTAGGGGGAAATCCATTTGGAGTTGTAAAATGTGTGGTTAAAGATTTGCCAAGCTCTGCAGATATCCCTGAACAACAGGTTGTCAGACTGGTGGGAGCCTGGATATTGGGGCATGTAAGATATAGATTAGGTGAAGCTATCTGTTGGTCCCTGTTGGTAGTCGTGAATATATTCATGCCCTATAGCCAGTCAATAGTTATCCAAAGTAAGCAGGCCAAGTTATACAGCTTAATGTTTGGAAACTTTATTACAACCTCGTTCATGGGTATATATAATTTGCTAAAGCTGAGTTTTGTCTTTTTGTCATTACAAATTAAATGTTGCAATGATCTGTTTTAGAGGTTGGATTTATTGATCAGAAGGTGCAACATTTGAAGTTTTTACAAGAGTTTTGGAAAATTGATTATCTTGTTTTGATTACATCTACCAATGAAGGAGAGGGGGAAATGCATCCAGTTGTCCAGCTCTTGTGTAACTTGGGAGATAATGGTCAATATGACTAGCTTGTAAAGTGCAGTGGGGTCTCTCGGTAACCTAATATCTAATGGCTTGTTGGATGATCAGTGCTTAGTCATTTCAGCTTAAAAAAGGTGTGCAATGCATTGCAAAGCACTGTGTTACACAACTTGCCATGTGTGACGTATGTGTAAGAGTGTTTGACAACAGCATGTGAGAACAAGCAAGCATATGTGAGTGACAGTGTGTGTGAGCTTGTGTGTATTGCGTATATAGCATTGTACGTATTGCAATTTGCCAACTGGGCATAGTGGTTTTCCTATTGCATACAGTGTTTGGCCACAGTGCCTTGTGTATCGTGATTGGCATATATCATTTTGTTATAGTGTTATAGCTTGTGGCTTATAGCTTTTGGCGTATAGCGTTTAGAGTTTGGCATATTGTGTTTGGCGTGTAGCTTTTGGCAGTTCCCTTTTGAATTATGTATGTTGTTTGGCGGACTGAGTATAGTGTTTGGCGAATGGAGTACAGCATTTGGCAAACTGTGTGTATCGTTTCGCATATAGCATTTGGTGAATTGAGTATAGTGTTTGGCGTATCATGTGTAGTAGTGTTTGGCATATAGTTTTTGATGTACTGCTTATATGAGGAACGACTAGACAAACGTGGTTTATTTACTTTAGAGAAAAGTCGACTGTATATGAGAGGTCAATACAAAGATCTCTGTATTGAGCTATTCATTCCAAGGCCTGATCAAATGACCAGGACACACAATGACGGTGCTCGTGATTGCTGCCTTTCTGTGTCAGTTACCTGTAGGGGCTCTCAATTGGCTGTCTGTCTTCAGCCCGCCCTGCATTGCTTATTTAGACTGAGCCTGGGCACCCTTTGGTTGCCCTTTCGTGTTGTCTCTATGCTGCTCGCATCTCCATGGAGTTCCTGCGCTTCTTGGGCCTTGGCTATGTTCCTGCTTGTCTAAGATCGCCTAGTTCCTGCTCACCAGTCACCCTGGTTCCTGTATCCGTTCCTGATCCGGTTGAGATTGCTGTCTTGTCGCTGTTTCCTGCTGCATTCCCTGCTGCCGTTCCTGATCCGGTTGACCGTCCAGTGTGCTGGTTCCTGTCCTCCTCAGATGTGTTCCTGATCCTGGATTGCCTGTAGTGCACTAGTCCTCCTAGTCGCTCCGGCGACATTTCTATTCCTCTGTTGTGTCTCCAGTACATGGGTACTGGTTTGTTCCTCAAGTAACCGGCTGCTGTTGCACCGGTAGAGAGATTGGTTTTCCAGTACGCGGGTACTGGTTTGCTCCACTAACCATCGGTTGCTGTTGCACCAGAAGCGAGATTGGTTTCCCAGTACGCAGGTACTGGTTCGCTCCACTAGTAACCGGCTGCTGTTGCACCGGTAGAGAGATTGGTTTCCCCAGTACGCGGGTACTGGTTTGCTTCACTAATAACCGGCTGCCATTGCACCGGTAGAGAGATTGGTTTCCCCATTACGCTGGTATTGGTTAGCTCCACTAACCCCGGTTGCTGTTGCACTGTAAGAGAAATTGGTTTCCCAGTACGCGGGTACTGGTTCGCTCCACTTATTACAGGTGGCTGATGCACCGGTAGAGAGATTGGTTTCTCCAGTATGCGGGTACTGGTTCGCTCCACTAACAACCGGCTGCTGTGGCACCGGTAGAGAGACTGGTTTCTCCAGTACGCGGGTACTGGTTCGCTCCATGCCTTACATTGCTGTCATGTCCTAGACAGCTCTGGTGGTCCGTCTGTTCTCCAGTACACGTGTACTGATTGGCTCCTGTACTGCTTGCTGGCTAGCCACATATAATACCTTTTTGCCTCCGCATTCGTTCTAAGTGACTGATTGTTCCACCTAGCCAGTCACAGAGGCCTAGTGGTTGCCACCCTGTTCTGTGTCCAGGCTGCCTTGCCCGGTATATTGGTAAGGCCGGTAGAACCTAATCCTCTCTTTACCATCTTGGGTTGCCTTACCCGGTATTGGCAAGGACGGTAGAGCCTCTGTACTTGTTGTCTCAGCCTCAAGGCTGCCTTGCCCGGTATATTGGCTGGGCCGGTAGAGCCTTCTCTATTTTGTTATACCAGTCGCCAGGTTGCCTTGCCCGGTATATTGGCAGGGCCAGTAGAGCCTATTAAATTCCTTGTACCAGTCTCCAGGCTGCCTTGCCCGGTATATTGGCAGGGCCGGTAGAGCCTGACCCTTATGATTACCATTGCTTACGCTCTAAGTCATTGCAATAAATATGTATGTGTATGTTACCCTATAGGGTTGTCTTAAACTTTTCAATAAAGTTGTGTTTTTACCTAACTCCGTGTCTGAGAGTCTTAACAAACCGTGACACACACGTCTTGAGATTAGAGGAAAGGAGGTTTAGACTTCAGCAGAGGAAGGGGTTTTTACAGTAAGGTCTGATAAATTATGAAATTCCTTGCCCAAGGATGTGGTTATGGTAGATACAATGGATATATTTAAGAAAAGATTAGATAATTTCTTTCAAAACTGAAAAATACAGGGTTATACTGTGTATTAGTAGGCAAATTAGAGCGGTCTCATAAAGACCAGCTTATTTGGCAGCAGGAAAACTATATCATTCTAATTTCTCTGGGAATGAGGCAAGGGTTGAACTTGATGGACTTGTCGTTTTTCAGCCTAATTTACTATGTTATATTTGGCGAATTGAGTATAGCATTTGGTTATTGCGTTTGGCGTGTAGAGTTTGGCTAATTGCATATAGCATTTGGCGAATTGCATATTTGGTTTGGCATATAGTGTTTGGAGTATGACGAATTACGTATAGCGTTAGGCGTATAGCATTTTGCCTTTGGCGTATAGAGGTTTGCTTATATCGTACAGCGAATGACGTTTGGCATATTAAGAATAACTTTTGCCGTATAGCATTTGGATTATTACGTATAGCGTTTGGCTATTGCATTTAGTGTACTGCTTATAGCATTTGGAGTATAGTGTTTGGCATATACCGTTTGATGGATTGTGTATATCGTTTGGAGTATTGCATGTAGTGTTTGACATATAACTTTCGGTGGACTGAATGTAGTGTTTGGTGTATAGCGTTTGGCAATTTGTTGAAAATAGAATAAGAGAATGCGCAGTATTGGGAGTGGACAAGAAAAAATATACCCCTGTGCAGTGCTGCTCTAGAAAAAGTCCTCACCACTAGAACCTACAAACAATAGATATACAAAGAAGATCAAAAGGGCTACTGCTAATAAAAGGCAATGAACATCAGAGCTGTCAAGGTGCAATCCACTTGGTTTTTTTGTTTTTGTTTTTTTAACATACCAGATAAGTCAGAGAAAATTGTACAAACCCATCTATATATAAGAACAAGGTTCCTTAAACAATCGGTTGTAACAACCCAAAGGCCCTTATTGTTATGTATACCCTTTTTGGGGTTGGAACAAAATTGTATTATTATTGAGTTAGAAAGAAAAAAGAAGAAACAAAGTAGGACTATAATAAGCACTCATCCTCTATTATTGACAATGACCACCAGATCAAACGTTATAATAAACAGTATTTATTAGTAGCATCCCAAAATAATTGAAATCATAAAAATACAAGATTGAGTTCATAAAACCCCACAGCATCACCTGGGTACAATGCAGGCCACACCACCCACACACCGCCCTAATAAATACTGTTTAGTATAACGTTTGATCTGGTGGCCATTGTCAATAATAGAGGATGAGTGCTTATTATAGTCCTACTTTGTTTCTTCTTTTTTCTTTCTAATGGCATGTTATAGGACTACAGCACCCTATGTATGATATGCATAGTTACTCCTCATATATCATTATTTGAGTAGTGCCTCTTTTTCTTTTGTATAGTCTTATTATTATTATTATTATTATTATTGAGTGACATTAATTACATTATATAAGTGTGTTTGTGAAGACTGTGTTTCCTTTTTTTTTTAAGAATCGTTTCAATTGTGTGTGTTTGGATTGTATCCACTCCGTGGCTAGGTTAATGATAAGCCTGGAGTATCCTGGATTCCAAATTTGGAGACAATGTGACACGTCATTTTTCTTTTTTTCATACTGTCTGAACCAAAACACATTATTGGATGACGGATATATACTTCTATATTTGTATGTCTTGTTGTCCACGTTGAATGATTTTTGGTAAGACAGCGTGTATTGGAGACGCATCGTTGGTTTGTCCCCATTTTTGATGATATTGGTTGCTGTTTGGTTTATATAACAATAAGGGTCTTTGGGTGGTTACAACCGATTGTTTGAGGAACCTTGTTCTTATATATAGATTGAATTGTAGGATTTTTTTACTGATTTTTTTTTTTTTTTTTTTTATCTGCCCTGGATGGGCAGTAAGAACAGTCTTCTAGTGTCATATAGAGTCCACAGTTCTTAAAAAGATGTGCAGGTTTATTTTCACATTGCATAAAACAGAATCGGCAGGCAGTGTTTTACAAAACAAAATGAAAACACTACAAACAAAATCCTAGCTCAATTTGAGCACTAACTTTACTTTTAACATTTTCCCTTTCTACTTCAAGGTATTAAACTAACAAAAACAGCACAAGATTAACCAACCTTTTCGAGTCCTGCTTTGTTACACTGCTCTGCCCTGTAATTCTTGCTCACAGCAAGTCAAACACAGGTTGCTGAACTAGCTAAATGGGACAGGTGGAGGAGTAAAGGTTATGTAGGATTCTGGGTCCTAAATACCTTCCCTCTACAATCCTCCCATACACTGTCACACATCCTCCCCCCCCAGCTTAGACGCATCAGTCTTAGCAACCACTGTCCACAAGCAATGAACTCTGGAGAGACAGTCTGCATTTAAGTCATTTTTAGTCAGTTAAACAACAAGAAAGCAGTTTCTTTAGATAATCCCTCACAATAGTGCCTTTTAACACTGACACACATTTACCTTTCGCCTTCCAGATATTTTTAAGCAAAAACCCCTTTACCCTTAGACACGAAAACACCTCTGACCTAGGAAGCCCATCATTTATCACTAAATCTGAAAAAGACTATTTCTGCATTCTCCACGATCTGTTCCACCTTTTTAATATTGCACATTTGCCATTTTTTTTTTAAGATAAATCTTCTATATTTTGACTAATAGAACTTATTTCAACAAACCTAGCTATTTTTGTGTCCAAATGTAATTTTCTTTTAATTTTTATCCACTCTGCTATAATTTGTTCAAGAATCCAACATCTCCCTTTTATTTTTTCCTGGGCACTCTTCCCTTTAATGTTCCATAACACATCATTCCAGTCAGACACATCACACATCTCTAGCTCCAATTTATACCATATCTCTCCCTCACCCAGAGCTTTCTGTATTTTACATGTATGGTATATCATACTAGCCATATGACATCTGTGGATCATAGGGAATCCCGTCCACCCACTCTTTCAATTTTTTAGCCAATCTATTAGCACTAATTCTCGGAATTTTATCTCTCCATACAAAATTTCTAAAACTGGCCTGTATAAGGTCCAGCTAGCTATTTGGAAATCTCAGAGGTAACATCCTGAAAAGGTACGTCCATCTGGGTAGAACATAAGTTCTAAGTATATTTATTCTACCCCACCAGGATATCTCCTTCTGTCCCCAGTCTTTCAGGTTTTTATTCATAGATTTCATTGTATTCAAACAGTTAATCCTCACAGTTCTTTCATAGTCTGTTGGTATAATTATTCCCAAATACTTATATTCCTTTTTATTAAAGTCGAAGCTATATTGATTTTTTTAACAGCATTTTCCCGATTTTTTTTTTTTATCTACAATGCAGATCACCACTGTTTTACTGATGTTTAATTTATAGTTAGATATACTGTAGTTCTCTATTTCATGCATTAAATAGCGCAATGATTCTAACAGGTCTGTTATTGTAATCAACACATCATCTGCGTACATGCACAATTTGTCTTCATCCTTATCTACTTTAAATCCTTTAATATGATTTTTCTCTCTTATCCGAATCGCCAAGGGTTCTAATGTTAATAAGTATAATATCGGGGATAGTGGACAACCCTGCCTCATACCATTAACCAACTCAAACCATTCTGAGCACAAATTAGGTCCCACTACTCTTGTTTGTGGGTTATTGTATAAAGCTTGAATCGCTCCCAATATCCATCCATCAATACCGAATGCTCTCAAAGTTGCAAACGTAACCTCACCCAACCATGTCAAACGCCTTCTCTGCGTCAAGTGACAGGGTCAGGAGGGGGACACGCCCTCTCCAAGCGCAATCCAGTATATCCAACAGACGTCTAACATTATTACAAGATGCTCTAAAGGGTACAAACCCTATCTGGTCTTTATGAACAACTGACGGCAGTAGAGCCGAGATTGCTGCATACAATTTAGCATGCACGTTAATCAGTAATATGGGCCGATAGCTGGTAAGATCTGCTGGATTCTTATACTTTTTTGGAATTGGTAAGATGTCAGCCTGCAAGAACTCCACAGGTGCACATTTTCCCTGCACTAATTCTTCAAATAAACTTGCTAAATGATCTTTTAATAAATCCTTATATAACTTATAAAAATTATTAGTAAAGCCATCTGGGCCTGGTGTTTTAAACTGTGGAAGCTTATCCATCACCCTTATAACCTCCTCTACTGTAATCGGCACATTTAACAACTCCATCTGCGCCTGGGAGATTCCTGGTAGGAGAGCTTCCTCTAAATATCTTTCCCATTCAGCTTTTGTAGCTGTATTTGGTAGATGATATAACCCTTTATAGAACCTATTAAAGGCCTGTCCTATTTCTGTCGGTGTCCTATATGTCCCACCCTGATCCTCAATCCTATAAATCCTGTCTTTCGCCATTTTTTTTTTTAATCTATTAGTCAATATGTTGTTCGCCCTATTTCCTCTATTTTGCCTGCAGTGTCTCCATATTTTTAAATATATTTTATCCATCTCCTTCATTTTAATTTCTTCTACCATTCTATTGCCTCACTTTTTGCCCTTGTCGGTGAAACCTTGATTTCCTCTTATAACCTAAAAACAGAGATATATAATTTCTCCAGTGTTTTTCCTTGCGCCTTTTTCATCTCATATTTGAGCTTTATTAACACTACCCTCAGGACCACTTTAAAAGCGGACCATACTGTGCTCTTAGTGAATTCATCCTGATTATTTTCCTAAAAGAAGCATTTAATACTTTCTGCAATAAACTTTTGGTTCTTTGCACCTTTCAGTATATAATCATCCAGCCTCCATGTAGAAAAAGGCACTCTCTCTATTTTATCTTTAATATTTAAAAAGACCAAACTATGGTCCGACCAGGTATTATCTCTTATATATATTTTCTCCGTGTTTAACCACTGTAGCGTCCCCCAAAAACAAATCTGTGAGAAAGATAGATGTACTTTTGAAAAATGGGTAAAATCTTTTTCCTTAGGATGGTATACTCGCCACATCAAATAGGTCAACTTCCTTTACAAGGCCCTTGCTTGCTTTAACAAGCTACGGGAGCCTCTCACACCTTCACCGTATTTCTTATCCAACCCACTATCTATAACACAGTTAAAACCTCCTACTATGAGAAGAAATCCTTTCCTAATTCTCTCTCTTTTTGATAATTTTACTCAGAGTTCTAGTTGGTAATTGGTTTGATAGGTATAGATTAACTATGGTATACATTGGATCTTCCAGTTACATATTAATATAATGTACCTTCCTTCTTCATCCAAATATTCATATTCTACTTTAACCTCTATATTGTTTGAAAAAATTATTGCCCCCCCCCCCTTTTTTTTCTGCTCCATTGAAGAATGAACAATCTTTCCCACTTTGTTGTTCCACCAGTTTAACTTAGTTGCTTTGGTCCAGTGGGTCTCTTGTATATATGTTACATAAATTTTTTCCCTCTTATTAGCTCAAACATCTTTTGCCTCTTATACATCGTATTAAGCCCGTGTGTGTTCATCGTCAAGCATCTAACCATGGTCCATCTACACAGGCCTTTCCTGTGGGCAATCACCCATACCCCCAATCACTACAACATTAATACACACACCTCCTCTACCCCAAGAGGAACAAAAAACATCTTTCTGCCTAATCCTGACCTTCCTGCCAGGCTTTAACCCTCCCTTGCCGCACCCCAGGCGACATGGTCCTGAGTTCTGACCGAACTTACAGCAGTTGCCAAAAATCAACCCTGAATGCTGTACCAAAGGAAAAAGAAAAAATAATGAGAAAGAGGGGAAAAAGAAGAGAAGAACTGAAAAGAGAAAATTGTTCTACTTATGTTCGTATTTTAAAAATAGATAATATACCTTTATATTTTAGGTTTCATGTAAATGGATATATTTCCCTTCCACGTAACACCACTACTCACTAATCAGCCTGATAAACCCCTATTACCCAGGCGCAACCACCCGGGGCCCTGGGCCCCCTACTACAGCATTACCACATCACTCCACGCAGCCCCACAGTCAGCCACCCCGGGACAGTCACAGGGGAGCGTGTCAAACTACCTCTGCGCAGGAAGCCCCGGGCCTTAAGATATCACACCCGAACAGTACAGGCAAACCCTCCATCCCTCTCCATCTCCCCCCAACCACCAGTCTTACTTAGGTATTGTGCCATCCACTCCCGACCCGCTATTCTCATACTACTATCCTTACTAACCACTTAAAGGGTAGGAGGGGGAATGGCACAGCACCACTCACTCCCATTACTCCCACACCCTTACTTGATACTTCTATATATCAAAACCTACACAACCTGTGTTATACTCTATTTATCATATTTTATATTAATCTTGTGTTATTCTTATTAACCCCCCCTCTAACCTACAAGTGACCACCCTCTTTTACTTACACATCCTACAGTATTTAGTGACCTTAACTATGACATAAAGGTGCTGTATCTATATATCAAAACCTCCCCATCTATATTTATACATTGTATCTCATATCCTATATTGATCTTGTATTATTCTTATTAACACTCCTCTAATCTACAAGTGAACACCCTCTTTTACTTACACATCCTGTTATACTTAGTAACCGTAATTGTGACAAACATGCTATTCACCAACTCCCATACCCCAAATCTGAATCCCCTATGCGCACACCACCCCACGCCCTGAGACCCCCAATACAAATATCCCCCCCCCATGAGAAACACCGCTCAACCGAGATGCGTCACCCCTGGGGAGGCTCGACAAAAGGGGGCCCCGCGCACCAAGACACCATGCCCAGGCGGTCCAGATTACCCCCATTCTGCTCCATCTCCCCAACATAACACCGACACTTTGGTATCAATCCTTTCCTTTTCTTCAGTCTACTCTCTGACAAATACCACCCAGGAGAGATAAAGGAGAAAAACAAGGTGATACACATAACCCTTTACCCTTCATGTCCTTGACATGCATATGAATTATTCAACCCACTCCCATCCCTCTCTCACCTTACTCATAAATTTATTCATCACCAAAGGGCTAAAGGAGAGGAGCATAGTATCACTAACCCCTCACATCCGTCTAATACTCCCCCCACAGGAAAGCTTACTATTCACCCATTTCCAAAGCCCAAGTCTAAATCCCCCGGGTGCAACCTCCCCGAGACCCCCGGGTGCCACTTTCACACTTCCTCACGTAGGCCCCGGGCGTGGAGACGTCCCGTCCAGACAATCCAGACCAGGTACTTCTCCACCCAGTTAAACATCAGTAATTTTTCCTTTTCTTCTCCTTCCTTCAATAGTGTCAGTCAAAATCATCCCAAAGGAGGAAAAGAGGAAGAACCAATAAATCATATCTTATATCCCTCCCCTTAAACCATTACTTCATATACTTTATTCTCCCCCTTACCCCTCTTTCCATTGTTCCTCCTCCCCACCTATTCCCCCTCTTGCCAAAGACCATGGCTATTTCCCCAAGAGCCTTACATTTATATAGTACACCCCACTCAATTACAGCCCATTTATATCATCTCATGCCCTTTTACCCATAGCTGTATATCACTCGGATCTTTAAATGAGATCAGCTTATTGTCCCAAAATATATTTACACAGACTGGAAAACCCCATCTGTATCTTATATTATTTTTTCAGAGTATATGAAGCACAGGGGCAAAAGCCCTTCTCTTTACTCTTGTACCATACGACAGATCTAGGAATATTTCCACATTCTTATATGGTTCTTCAACTGAAACCGCCAGTCTCTTTGCACGCAGTAGTGCTTCTTTAAACTTGTAAGACACATAGTTTACAATTACGTCCCTTGGGGATTCTTCCCTTATTTGTTTTGGTCTCTGTATCCGATGGCATCTCTCCATTGTTGAATTTAACTCCTTCTCCTGTTTATGGAATTGTTGTAAGTATTCCTTTAGCTGATCACTACCGACGTGTTCTGGAATGTTTCTACAACATAGATTATTCCTTCTTGATCTATCCTCAAGATAATTTATTTTAAGTTCTAATTCTTCAATTTTTTTTTTGCAATATATCAGTATTGGCCTGTAGTTTTCGCTGATTCTCTTCCACATAAGTTATTTTCTCCTCCATCTTTATCATTCAATTTGATAAAACCTCAAGTTCCACCTTCATTTTATAATCTCTTTTTTCAGAGTAGCTGAGTGAGCATCCAGGCAATCGTTTATAAATTCTTGTGAGGCCAAGGTTTCTGAGCCCGTCTCGCTGGTCAGACTTCCGCTTGTGTCTGTACCTCGTTCTGTTTTGATTCCTTTACCTCTTTAGGGTGATGTACAGCTTGTGGGGAGAAAAAATTAGTTGCTGACAGTCTCTTTTTTCCTCTTCTTTTTTTTTTTTTTTTATATTTTTCTCTCTTAGCACTGTCATTATATTTTGGTGCCATTTTCTGTTTCTTTTTACTTCACTTTTACTTTTCTTTTCCCCACCTTCCTCCTGTTAGCCTTCTAGCTTTTCTCCTTCCACTCTCCTCTCTTTTTTTTCTCCCCTTTTTCTTTTCCTTTTCCCCTAACTCAAAACAGCATCACCAGTATTACCATGACCAGTATTGCTTGCAAGGGTATGCAAAAGCTCACTGAGACTGTGTCCTCGCGCCCAGGGTGCAATCTTTTTTAGCTCAAAAATGCCATACACAGAGAAGAAATATTCTGAAACATGCACCCTGGGTATGAGGACACAGTCCTAGTGAGCTTTTGCATACTCATGCTCGCTAGGCTCATGAGCTTGCAATTCTGACTTCTATCTATATGGAAATTGGTCTTAAGTTTAGTCACCCTAAGGGTAATGGGACCCTTTGCTCACAAGTGCCTAGAGGGATCAGCTGCACCCCCCCAACAAGGCCAAAACGTACATCTGGGGTTAGCTGCTTCCCTTGTTCAGAGAAGAATTGTCTGGCATTTCATGGCTGGACTGTAATTTTGGCAGGACCTGTATGATATGCTTCAGAATATTTCTTCTCTGTGTATGGCATTTGTGAGCTAAAAGAGATTGCACCCTGGGTGTGAAGACACAGTCCTAGTGAGCTTTTGCATACCCTTGCAAGCTCATGAGCCTAGCTGAGCATCTCTGACTACCCATATCAATACATCCAGAGTACTTAAAAAATGTCTGTCCTGTAAAAATAAGTATCTCTTTCAGTGCCAGAGGAGTACACAATGCATTGCATAGCAAAATGTGTGTGATGTAAAAGTAAGTAACCCGTCCAATGCCAGAGGGGTAAGCAGTGCATTGGAAAACAATGCGCTGCATACCCCTCTGGCACTCAGAGGGTTCTAAAAAAATGTGTGTGAATGAAAGAATTAACCCTTGAATACCATTAATGGTACACAACACATTGCACAGTGTTGCATACCCACTGTCACTCAAAGGTTAATCAGCAAACACATAACACAAAAAAACACTTACCTATAATTCTCACCCAGGTCTTTGTCTTCAATTCTTGTCCTGTAAACTTCGTTGTTCTTCACCTGCCATCTCCTTCTTCAACTGTCATCTCCATCTTTCTTTAACTGTGCTCCTCTTCCTTCTTCTTTAACTTTAGTGTTAAAAACAGTTATTAAATTAAATTCATTATTAAACATTTGCTGCTGCCACCGCCGGCAGGAAACAATAGCAAAAGTCCCCCCTTCTCGTACCTTTTGGGCCGTTGTTTGATGCGTACTGAGGGAAATTTGAATAGGGACTGCCTTTTACATGGCCAGTCCCTGTTCAAACTAATTCCCACACATGCATTGGCTGGGATGTGGGTTTACGCAAGGCACTTTCAGTGCCCTGCATAACCCCACATTCCAGCCGGTGGGAGCATGGGGGACAATTTGAACAAGGACTGGTAATATAAAATTTCCTTCAGCGTATGTTTAATGATAGATATCATTTAATAACTTTTTTAATTTTTTTTTTTTTTACAGGTTTAACACGAATGTCAAAGAATGTCATCCCTCCATCTACCCACCCCCATCAGTGTTTCCCAATCCACGTCTGTTCTCCTCCATGCCTATTCTTTCCCATATCTCCCTGTCCCCCCTACCATCCATGCCCCCATCCCCCACTATGTCATGTATATCTTGCCTAGTCTGTGTCCCCCCCCTACAAAAGGATTAATGAAAGTGTGGCTGGCTGTGTCTAGTACAGCCTCCCTCCACACAAGTTTTGGCAGGGTGATAAAGGTAACGAAAAGAGAGTGGGCTCATAGTTTCATGACAGCCTGGGGCCCAATACATTTAGTACTTAAAGGTATAGTAATACTTCGTTTTATTTTTGTTTCATTTTGTAGGCATTAAAAAAACATGAAGAACGATAAGTCTTATCTCTCAAACCTTTATGGTTTGAGAGATATTCACAAGCAAAGTTTCCCCTCCCTCCCCTTTTACCTAGTGTAAGCCATCTCTTCTCAGATGTGGAATGCAGTCCATAGACCAGACAGATAACAGCAGGAGACAATCTTCTTCCTATGAGAACAATGAAAGCCCTGCCTCCAGTGACAAGTTTTTCAGGTTTTTCCCTTATCTTAATTCAAGATTGTCCCTCTCTGCAATCTACTTGGGCACCTCCCTTCTGCTCTGGCTGAAAAGTGTTACATTAGTAAAAGGGGAGGGAGGGGGATACTTTGTCATTGAATTACTCTTGAACTACAACTCTGACAGAATTGAAATAACACTCTCCAAAGTCCAAATACTATGATGATTAATTAGAGCTGCTTTTATTATGAAACATTATTATCCCTTTAAAGCATGCCTGCTGCTGCATCAGGGAGCTGATTACCATCAGGTTAACCCTCCCAGCCAGCAGATAATAACAGTGCTCAGCCTCAAGGCAAGCTGACATGGAGGATGGTCCAGTCTGCAACCTTGGAGCTGACTCTGACTGTAAGGCCAGAAGGGTGTGCAACCCATTGCTTTGCACCCCCCACACACAATATGGTCCTTAAAGTGTTAAAAGGGGCTTAGTCTTTAATGTTTAAACATCTCTTCTATACATAATATTGGTCCCATTGTTCCAGACAAAGGAACAGATTCAGAATCTTGATCACAGGTGAATCAATGAAAATGACTTAGCTGCTAAATGTGTTATATATTCCGAACATATTTTTAAAAGGAATTATAATATCCAGTATTTATATAGCGCCTTTCTCCCAGTGGGACTCAAAATGCTTCCAGTGCACGCTCTCGGAATTAACCGAATCGTCAGCTCAATAATAAATGTTATTACCCAGTCAATGGTACTCATTTATCGACCTCGGAAGGATGAAGGGCTGAGTTGACCCTGCCGGGGTTCGAACCTTCAACCTTTCAGTTTGAACAGGCTCTGCAGTGAGGGTATTTACCAATGAGCTATCTCACCAGCTATAACCTAAGAATAAATGGCTCTTAGTGTGTTTAACAGATGGATTTACTTAGGAAGAATGTCTAAAAAAAAAAAAAAGTTTTAATATATATATATATATATTACTGTATAAAAAAAATGTGAAAAAATGCTGTAGAGTAAGAAAGCTTTAAAAGGAATTATAATAAAAATATCCAGTATTTATATAGCGCCTTTCTCCCAATAGGACTCAAAATGCTTCCAGTGCATGCTCTCGGAATTAACCGAATCGTCAGCTGAATAATAAATGTTATTATTACCCAATCAATGGTACTCATTTATCGACCTCGGAAGATGGATTTACTTAGGAAGAAGTAATTCTTCCAGCAGTTCAGAATGTCTAAAAAAAAAGTTTTAATATATATATTACTGTATAAAAAATGTAAAAAAATGCTGTAAAGTAAGAAAGCTTTTAAAAAGAGACATGTTAATAGTTTATTTTTATAATTTAACAAAATGATAGTACGTGAACAGAAGAATAATTTAAATCAAATCAATATTTGATGTCACCACCCTTTGACTTCAAAACAGAAATCTACTATGGTTCCAGACGACAAGAACCAGCCTCTGTCGCTTCAGTTGTCTCAGGCAATATCTTGGATGTCGGTGAAGGTGCGGGAGTACATGAAGGGGCTGGGTTGCCGTCCATCTGCTCTGGAAGCAGTTCCGTTCATTTAAATTCACACAAGGGAATTGCAATAGTACATTCTTAGGACAGTTGGGACTGATGCCTGGACCAGTTCCTATGTCATATCTCTGCCTCTTCAGATGAAGGAGGAATTTCACTGGTGACTTCAACACACTGGAGAGTGCGTTTGCAGGGCTGGTGCAAGGATTTTTGCCACCGTAGGCAAAACCTAATTTTGCTGCCCCCTTGGCTCCGCCCCTATATGCTACACCCACTTGTACCTCATCAAACAAATATTGTTAAACCACAGATCATAGATTAAATACTTCCCTAGCACACCAGATTTAGTCACATACAAAAACAGCAGGGTAAACAAAAATGAAAATACTTTGGAGCCAGAAACCTTTTATAGGAGCTAGATAGAAACTGTATGAGCCAGTAGAGATGCATGTACTTAAATGTATATAAATGTCCCCAACATGCCTTCGTCTTGTTGAATGAAACACCTTAAAAATACATACATTTTTGCACTAACAATATATCGCAGGAACAATTAACCCTTTAACAACCCTTGACGGTCCTGGCACATCATGGGTAGATTCGAGTTAAGGACCCATGACGTGCCAGGACCGTCATGGAATTCAGGGCTCCCCACACAACTGCACGCCATTCGGGGAGCCCTGAACCGGAAACAGAAAATAAAAAAAATGCTCTGTGGTCCTAAAGTGATGGCAGCATGCACGATTGGCCGTCCTTAAGGGGTTAAAAACATTTACTTCTGACTAGTTTCCTCAAATCACATACCATTGAATCTCCAGCTGTTGGAACTACAATTCCCATTACATGGGGATAATAGGAGTTATAGGGGGAGATTCACTAAACAGTCATAAAAAGAAGTGATGACATGGAGATGACTTCTCCACTTTATCACTTCTCCTGTTCCTATGTTATTCTATGGAGCCTTTGCACTAAGATCGCCAAATCTGAAGAAACCTTAGTGCATAGGCTCCATAAAATAAAGAAATTGGAGAAAGGATAACCTGAAGAAGTCATCGCTTTATCGCAGCTTAGTGAATCCCCACCCCCACGGTCTCTAGTGGGAGAGCTGCCAAAGGTTTCCTACCCATGATATAGATAGAAGAACTTACATGACACTATGCCCAAGGGAGCTGGATGTCTCTCCAGCATATAGACCTCTCTACCCATACAACCCACCTCCCTGCGCAGCCAACTCTAAAATCCTAATCTAACAAATAGACCGGCCCTGGCCATATGCCCGTAACCACTGCTCCCTTTAAAGGGATAGTAATGTTTCACAATGAAAGCAGCTCCAATTATGCTTCATAGTGTTTGAGCCATAGAGAGTGTTATTTCATTACTGTCAGAGTTGTAGTTCAAGAGTAATTGAATGATAAAGTATCCCCCTCCCACCCCTTTTACAGATTTAACATTGCTCACCTCAGAGCAACAGAGTGGTGTCCATGTGGGTCACAGTTTTCATTGTCCCTTACTGTGAGCTGTCTAGTCTGTGGACCAGATTCCACATCTGAGGGGAGGTGGCTTACACTAGGTAAAAGGGAGGGAGGGGGATACTTTATCATTCAATTACTCTTTAACTACAACTCTGACAGTATTGCAATAACACACTCCATGGCCCAAATACTATGAAGATTAATTGGAGCTGCTGTTTCTGTGAAATATTACTATCCCTTTAAGGGGAGCAGAATTGAGCAACCCAGCACTGAAAAAGTTAAAAAGCTATCAAAACTGGATAGAGCTACAAAATGCACATTTTAGCAGGAACATTGCCTCAAACTACCTCTAAATTGTTCTGGTAGATAAAGGGTTAATATTTGCCCAGTTGCATAGCCAATTCCACACTGTATTTTATAGGGTAGGTGAAGAAGCTTCAACTTTTACCCCTTATCGTCCACTGGCGATATGGAGAGCTGGGGCTGCCCTCTTAAACCCCATAAACCATTGTGCTTGCTTAGAGCCAAAATCCTGTAAATTGGCCGTGTGACTGGGTAGATATTAATCCCTGAGCTATTATATTATATATTTATATAACAACTCAAATTGTTATAGGCACCTGGTCAGTCTTTTCGTTAGATTAGTATTTTAACGTTTACTGCTCGTTTACTCCCAATCAGCTGAGAAAGATGCATACTGTAGGGCTACACAGGAACCAATGTAGTTTTAGAGTAGGGACAGGCAGTCTTTGGCTGTCAAGCTGTTGTTGGACTACAATTTCCATATTACTCAGCTGGTCATCTAAGGGTGATGGGAAAT
Organism: Rhinophrynus dorsalis; assembly: GCA_037306005.1. Classification (NCBI taxonomy): domain Eukaryota; kingdom Metazoa; phylum Chordata; class Amphibia; order Anura; family Rhinophrynidae; genus Rhinophrynus; species Rhinophrynus dorsalis. The sequence goes on along the minus strand of CM074721.1, from coordinate 360,386,512 downwards.
GTAGTCTAAGCATACATGAAGGCTTGCAGGTTGCAGACTCCTGCTCCAAGGCTGTATTTAGTTCATGTAGAGTCCTGCATTATGCATATTTCATACTAGATTAGTGTTACAGGTTTATATGGAGGCACTACTTAGGAGACTGTGTTGGAAAGGAACTAGTTAAAGGGATAGTAATACTTAAAATGTAAAAAAAAATATGTTGTAGGGTTTATCCCCCTGAGTAAAACAAGAGTACTCCCACTGCTGTGAGGTGTTTTATTCAAAAGTTACTAATTTTCAAAGTTGACTTTTTTAGGTGCAATATTACAGTGGCCTGAAATTGTACAGTGGCGCTGTTGCTACATGATCCTATGGACAACTCTGGTCAGTTGACCATAAATCTCCATAGGATGGTGTAGCAACAGCACCACTGTACAATTTCAGGCCACTGTGATATTGCACCTAAAAAATTCAACTTTGAAAATTAATAACTTTTGAATGAAAGACCTCTCAGCAGTGGGAGTACTCTTGTTTTACTCAGGGGGATAAACCCTACAACATATATTTTTTTACATTTTAAGTATTACTATCCCTTTAAGTATCTATTTCAAGCCACCACAGTCATTCTAGTTCCTGTGAATCCGATAAACATGGTGGTAGCCTCGTTGATACCCATAAATCTCTAACATGGGAGCGGAACACAAGATAACAAGTACACAGCTGACATCGGTATCCCATTTCAAAGGCTTTCCTATAGAGATTGATTGCTGTTGTGGCTATTCTAATTCAGATTATCTTGCTGTTAGGGAGGAAGGCTAGTATGCAGATGCATTAGTAACACTGAGGGACTCCAAACATACTTAACACAGACAATCTTGCCCCCTCTGCATTTACTCCATCTGCTTGGAATGGGGTAGGGAGCAGGAAGCCATGGAAAGATAATGTAAATCTGTAGCAGCTTGAGGCACTAAATCGTTTTACTATAGGGGAGAGTGCCATGTTACGTTAGGTCTGCTTTTGCAGCTTGACACTACTTCCTTTGGAGAGGCTGGATGTTCCTGTCTAGCCAATCAGAGCAGCTGGAATGCTACCCTACTGCTCTATCATTGGAGGTTGTGTTACATAGCACGCCGGGCTTTCAATTGTTGCAACCCTCAGTTAGAACTAGGAGAGACTTCACCACGGATTACCAGTCAAGTGTCTTGAACTTTCCCATCTGATCAAAGCCTTTCACGCACTCAGTGCTTACTCATGACCAGAGACACCAAACACTACCAACAGTTACTCTTTTAAATTCGTATTAGCCAATCCGGCTTCTCCTGAATTAAGGGAAAGTCGGTTGCTATGCAACAAGTTAACCCCTAGTGCAGACAACACATGGTTCACATTAAACCACAAAAGTACCGTAGATCGAACAGGACTGTTAGGGCAGAGATTTGTCATCACGACAGTAATCAAAGCCACAAAACTATCACCTCCCATACCTGCTCTCAAAGAGTAAAATTGATGTGGTCAAACACCAGAGGCTCATTCTGCTTAGTCTGGATGTGAACATACTAAAGGGGGCTGTGACCATAGAAGAGCAGCATGTCCATTGGACACAAGACAGATATAGAGGTGTCAATATTTCACCCATAAACTTTAAAAAATATAATTTATCGATGTGTCCAATAAGGAGAAAAAGCTCTTCAGTGATGATGTCCAAATAAGGTGTAATAAGATTAAAGCTTAAAATAAAAGTATATAAATACCACCATTTATTCTCATCTGAGAAAATTAAAGGGGAAGTCATACATGCAATAGAATGGTAAGTAATTCTATCAACAATCATCATTCTGGTTGCCAAGGACATATACCAGTGTGTATATGTGGACTCACAAATTTGTTTGGGCCTTTAAAGGGATAGTAATACTATATTTTATCTTTGTTTTATTTTTTAGGCATTAAAAAAACATGAAGGATGATATAGGTTCATAAAGGTTTGAGAGATATTCACAAGAAAAGTTTCCCCTCCCGCCCCTTTTACCTAGTGTAAGCCATCTCATCTCTGATGTGGAATCTGGTTGTAAGACTAGACAGATAACAGACGGGGACAATCTTCTTCCTATGAGAACAATTAAGGCCCTGCCCTCCTTGACAAGTTTTTCAGGTTTTTCCCTTATCTTAATTGAAGATTGTCCCTCTCTGCAGTCTACCTGGGCACCTCCCTTCTGATCTGTCTGAACAGTGTTACATTAGTAAAAGGGGGGGGATACTTTGTCATTGAATTACTCTTGAATTACAACTCTGACAGAATTGAAATAACACTCTCCAAAGTCCAAATACTATGATGATTAATTAGAGCTGCTTTTATTATGAAACATTATAATTAAGACAAAATGTATGCCTTACAAATATATAGCCACAAACACAAACGTGACTCGTTACTAGTCTTCCAAGGCACCAGAATACTGTTGCCTATTCCACGAATCAAGAGGTAAGGGAAGAGCATTTAAAGGAGGAATTTCCTTTTAAAGAGTATCAAATATAACAACTAACATCATATTCTTTATTGAGTCCTAAGGGGGCTCTTGTACCCAATTCAAATATCCAAAAGACCTCTCTTTTGCTCAGTTTTAAGTCCAAACTACCACCTCAATTTCTCTATACCCTGTACCTGAAAGTGAGTCAGATTACAGATGCCAGTCTTGAAGTGTGAAGTAATGCTGGAACAAAATTCTGTACTACGAATGTTGCTGAGGTGCTCATTCATTCGCTCCCGAATACATCTCATAATTTTACCTACATATTGTTTTTGGCATTGTTTGCATGTGATAAGATAAATTACACCCCTTGTGCCGCAGTTTATGTAACTCGATCGTTCATATTCGTTTCCTGTGGCAGTAGAGGTGAATGTTTTTGATATACTCATAATTCTGCAACAGCCACAAAGTGTGCTCCCGCATCTATAAGAACCTTTGGTGGAAAGCCAGGTTCTGGTACTCATCTCACATCCCTTAGAAAACAAACTTGGGGATAAAAGGGAGGCAATCTTAGGTGCCTTTCTGGGAACAAATTTAACCCCTGAGCAACAATTTTTTGTAAAGCCTCATCCGTATTCAAAACTGGCAAGTGCTTTTTTAGAACATTGATAATAGAATAAAATTCCAAACTGTATGTGTAGAAAAAAATCACCTTTTCTGTCTCTTTAACCATTCCGTTATCAGCTTTTTCACTTTTATGTTTAGTGCCACCCCCAGATTTATATTTTAGGAGGTCACCCCTATTCTTCTGTTGCACTTTAGCCAAGGCTCTGTCCAGCATCCAAGAGGGATATCCTCTTGCATTAAACCTCAGATACAGGGCTTGTGGAGCAGTTAAAAAACACAAAAAACAAGTGGCGCAGAGGATTCTTTCTAAGTGTAGTATTTAACCCCTTAGGGACCCTTGACGTACCAGGACCGTCAAGGGTAAATTTGCTTGAAAGACCCTTGACGGTCCTGGTACGTCACGTACTTTTTACTTACAGCGCTCTACCGGGAGCGCTGTAAGTAAAAATAGGGCATGAAATAGACCGCTCCAAGATCGGAGCGATCTGTTTCAAGCCCCATAGTGACGCGCCGATACACGTGACAGGTCACGTGTACCGGCGCCTCAAAGTGCCCCTATGCGGTCGTTATGGGACGGAAATGTCCCATAACGTCCGGTCCTTAAGGGGTTAAGCAACTTGATCCATCACCAACACCTTTAGAAACAAGCTTCTGGAAATATACTCACATTCTTCTGAGGCTATATCCAGCCTCCTGGAACAATTGCCTGTACTGGCTCCCACCCCAGTCTGTGTCCCTTTTTTCTGTTAGGTTCACTCAGTATTCCATAAAACTTGTGGAAGTGTCAACAAGTCCCAGGTCACAACAGACCCAGCACTTCCTATTAACACAACCTACTTTGGTCTTTAAAAGGGAATATTATGGCTATATACCAGAATACTGAGTGAACCTGACCGAAAAAAGGGACATGAGACTGGGGTGTGAGCCAGTACAGGCGATTGTTCCAGGAGGCTGGATATAGCCTCAGAAGAATGTGAGTACATTTCCAGAAGCTTATTTCTAAAGGTGTTTTTAATGGATCAAGTTGCTTAAATACTACACTTAGAAAGAATCCTCTACGCCACTTGTTTTTTGTGTTTTTTAGTTTCTTGCGTGGTGGGAACCCTGCCCATTTGGAGTGAGCTGCGAAGATACTTCATTGGTGGACTATTTATTTTAATTGTGTATGTTTGTTTCCATTTCTTCAATCACATATTGATTTGGTGATAGTGTTATTCTTATTACTATTGTGATTTTTTTTATAATCTTTTGCTTTTCTTTTTTTGTACTAATTCTATACTTTAGGGAGAAGCGCAGTAGAATTGTGTGTATCTTCCCTGTGGAGCAGTTCCTTTTTAATCGTAGGAACTGCCCCACAGGTATCCCCAATAATGTGTGTTTAGGGTGGCAACTCCTACCGTGTTGCAGGCTATTTCCTGCAGTTGGCTTATGGAACACATCAGTAAAAATAGCCCCTAACTCTAGATCACCAGTGATTTTCAAATCTAAAAAAAACATGAACGATAAATTGAAGTCATTGTTATTGAAATATGATATGAGAGAATCCACACCAGCCTCTGTGCCACTCCAAATAATCAGGAGGTCGTCAATGAATCTCCCATACAATCTAATATGATCTCTATGGGGATTTATATCTCCAAAGATGTGGGATTCCTCCCACCAGCTCATAAAAAGGCAGGCGTACGAGGGGGCAAATTTGGCCCAGGACCTCTGGACTTAGAGGAGACCCTCCTGGCAATCAATGTCCTAGAGTTAGAGGCAATGAACCTCACACAGCTTCATTGGTCTTGACTCCTGCAGGGTCCCCTGTGTGGATTCTGTCCCACAACACAACAGCGGTGGCCAGGAGAACTGGGGAATTCTCGTTTGTCGAGGCCTAAGTGCCACACTATCCATAGTTCAAATTCAGTGGGGAGAATGTGACAACAATCATAGCAAAGTTCCTTGGTTCTGCATCAGGTCCTGGGATCCTTTGGCTCTTGTGGTGAATGTGATGACCATTCCATGGAATTTCCTGTGACATAGGTATTTCTTCTAAACTCCCTCAGAAGTGAGAGGGCTCATATCATCTTCATTGCTCTGTTCCTGGTTTTCTGTTCTTCTCAATCTGTCAGTGGCTGAGCCTTTTCTTCTCTTGCTTCTAGGCCTTCTGAAGCAGGGTCTTTTGTGCCACCCTTGGGTGGAGAAGCTAGTTTTGACAGCCTAGCTCTGGCTTTTGAGGCCAACATCCTAAATATAAAGGGGTTTACAAATTCTGTAATTTCTACTATGCTTCAGGCTAGAAAGCTGGTTTCTGCTAAAGCGTGTCATAGAGTTTAATTTAATACAAATGTGCCATCTTTCTGGAATACCATATAATAAATAAAAATGCTGACTCACAACCCTAGGTGAATTCAAAATAAAGTTAATGAATTTTATCTTACATTCTCCATGTAACATCTGCATTGAAGAGATACTTCTCATAATACTCCAGGATGGAGATGTTCCCCTGAATCTGAGTGTACAAAATCTGAATATGCCTTGAGTAAAGATCATCTAGGTAGATGTCTAAGGAGATTCCAGGTGCAGATGTGAGTTGCCAAGGCTCACATAACCTTTGTGAAGATCCTCAGAGCTGATGCTAGACCAAACGGAAGGGCAGTGAACTGGAACCGACTGCCCTGTATGCAAAGCAGAGAAATCACTGATGATCGGTATGTGCATCCTTCATGTCTAGGGAGACTAGCAACTGCCCTGGGTATAGACATGACAGAGCACAAAGACTCCATCTTGAACCATAGAGGGGGCAGCTGTGCAAGCCTTTCTTTACCCTGTTTTTCCAGTCCACAAGCAGGCATATTTTTCATCTCCTGTTACCAGTTGGGGAATTGGCGCCAATTTATTGATGCTTGTGATTGTTACTCACTGTTTATATATTACTTTGTCAGGCATGCTACTTTCTAACCACACATGTACTTTGTCACTTGTTTTAAGGGACAAAATGTTTGTATGTTTGCTCACATATGACTGTATACTACATTTGCGCCACTTTTATCAGCTGGTCTAATAAATAGATTGGTGTTGTTTTGTTTTTTTAAATAGAGATTCAAGCTCTGATACTTCTGCAGGAGAAGGGTTGCAATGTTTGCTGGGGAATTAGATGTTATATACATCACTTATTATCCTATGCATATAAGCTTTAATAGCAGGATCAACATTCTCTTTCATTTAAGGGCATCAACTTCTGTATTAAACAGATTAGGTATGGTTATGGGTACAAAGGAAAGACCTTTACTAAGGAGGTGAGATTTCTCAGTTGAAGCTGCACTATCTCTCCAAACCTCAGGTTCACAGTCTCTAGTCCCAGCAGGGTCAACTCAGCCTTTCATTCTTCTGAGCTAGGTAAAATGAGTCTCATTAAATTGAGTAATAACTAGTGTTGAGCGAGCGTGCTCGGCCGATGCTCGGATCGGCTCGAGCATCGCTCTGCTCGGCACATGGCGGTACTCGTCGAGTAACGCCATGTGCTCGCCCGCCATGTTCGGGTGGCGGGGATCTGTGCCGGAAGAGGCACAGATCTGAAGACGCTCCGCTGGACCACCAGGGACTGGAGGTACGGGGGCATTGCGGAGATGAAGGGGGCATTGCGGAGATGAAGGGGGACATTGTGGAAGAGGGGCATAGACTCTATGCCCCTCTTCCACAATGTCCCCCTTCATCTCCGCTATGCCCCTCTTCCACAATGTCCCCCTTCATCTCCGCTATGCCCCTCTTCCACAATGTCCCCCTTCATCTCCTCTATGGCATAGAGGAGATGAAGGGGGACATTGTGGAAGAGGGGCATAGCAGAGATGAAGGGGGACATTGTGGAAGAGGGGCATAGCGGAGATGAAGGGGGACATTGTGGAAGAGGGGCATAGCGGAGATGAAGGGGGACATTGCGGAGATGAAGGGGGCATTCAGAGATGAAGGGGGCATTCAGAGATGAAGGGGGCATAGCGGAGATGAAGGGGGGCATTGACCAGGCACCCTCCCCTCATCAGAGCAGGGGGTGCCTGGTGTAATGCTCGTGTCGCCCCATTCATTTGAATGGGGCTCGGGTGCTCGGCCGAGCACTCGAGCCTCAGGGGGTGCTCGGTCAGAGCACCCGAGCATCGGGGTGCTCGCTCAACACTAGTAATAACATATATACCCCAGGACATACTTGAAAACGACAGACAATCTCATTGTGTCCTTCCTGGTAAAATAATTTTATATTATTATCTCTGCTCAGGTAACAGGTCTATCACTGAGATTAAATGCTATAGATATTAGGTATAGGACAGCCACCAGCTATACCCAACTATTTTTACAATTGGTCAGGTCTTGTTTCTGCTTAGTAATTATTTATTGATTTTATTGTACCTATTAGACTATAAGTCCTTAATTAAAGGAGTCTTTGTGAGTGCATTCAAAGGTCCATAACTCATGACTTGTTTTAAGATCATCCCTACTTCCCCCACAACCAGGCTCAATAAGTCAAAAGAGTATTTATTTAGTATACCACTCAGCACTAGCAAAATTCAGGGTTAAGGAGACCAATAGTGGGTATGATGGTAGTCAAAGAGGTAGAGGCCATGCAGATGTCAGTTTCACGTTTTCTGAATTTCAGTAATTGTAATAGCTGAGTCACTTCTTAGGCTATACTGTCAGTTTCAGCAGGAAAATGTGTAAAAAGAATATTTTCTATTTCTTTAGATGTAAATTGTAGTCCCTTTTCTTAGAAGTGATTTATGAAGGAAGTCAAGTCTGGGTCAAAACATTTGGATGAATAATGTTGCTGGTGCACTACAGAGTCCAGCCAGGACAAAGATAACAGCAACAGAAAGAAAAGCGCTCATGCTTGTAGGTATCTTCTTGCCTGATGCCAATACTTAAGGCAAATTAGTAAGGTTAGATCATGTAATGGAAAGTTTGCTTAATTAAAAATTCTTATTCTTATTAGTCCTTAGTGTCCCTGCTTCTTCTTTTTTTTAGTCTCTATTATATCAAGTTGGAATGAAGGATGCATCTATTACACAATCTAATGCCAGGAGCACAATCCTCATTAAATAGTAGATTACAAGACAAAAAAGGCAGTATCAGTGGGTTTTCTTAAATAAGCAACAAGTTGAAGTTTATTGGGTCCAATGGTTTAGTCTACTGCAGATCTTGATAAAGGTCCAGGACTAGACCGAAACATTTGACCAAGGAGGCCCAGGTCCTGTAACACTCTGAGCTGTGTTTCATACAAATAATGGAGGTCAGCAATAAGAGCCCAAATAATAGATTACTCAGCCCCATATAGCTACAGTAAGCAATAAAAAAGGCCAACTAAGCATATTTACCCTGATGCACCTCCTTTGAGGATACATAAAACTCAGCATGTCTGGTGGGGGTAAAGTGGGAGAGGGAAGAACTCTCCTCCTCCAGAGAGCATTGTAATGCAAGTGCCCTGCCCTCTTCTAGAAGGATACTTTACCCCATGATTTCTGTGTTCTGCACTCGAAAGAGAATTTTAGTGAACTTACTGTTAAATCCTTTTCTCTTAGTCCTTGTGGAACACTGGACTCATGGGGTAATGTTATCCTTCTCCAGATGGCAGGGCCTTTGAGGCAGAGACTAATGGTGGGCAAAAGGTCCAGTTGTGTCCTAGTGAAAACCAAGTGGTTGAAACATAGAATTTGATTGCAGCTAAGAACTATTCAGCCCAATTAGTCTGCCTATTTTTCTACCTAAAAAACCTCAAACCTTATTTGGCCCTTGGTCTTGTCCAATGTTCTGGACAGCCTTATGCGTATCCCATGCATACTTAAATTCCGCCACTGTATTAACTTCTACCACTTCTATTGTTAGGTTATTCCACTTATCTACCATCCTCTCAGTGAAGTAAAACTTTCTTACATAATGTGTAAACCTGTGTCCCTCTAGTTTTAGACTATGGCCTGGTGTCCTAACATTTCTACTCCTTTGAAATATACCTCCCTCCTGCAATTTGTTGAATCCCTTCATGTATTTGAATGTTTCTATCATACCCCCCCTCTCTCTTCTCTCCTCCAAGCTATACATGTTCAGATCCTTTAGGCTATCCTGATATTTCTTTTACTGTAAAACAGACATCATTTTAGTAGCCCTTCTCTGAATTCTTTCTATAGTATCTATATCCTTATGGAGATGGGGTCTCCAGTACTGTACACAATACTCTAGGGACTCGATCCAATTCCCACCGTTAAAAAAAAAAAAAAGTCAAATGTAGTTTTTCAAGTATAGTAAGCCATCCAATTAGCTGCGCTGTGACAAAATATCGAAGGATCGAAGGGAGAAAAATAAATAAATAAAAAACATGTTGGGCGGTAAATTTTGCACTCATTGGAAGCAATAATTAAAATGCTGAATTTCAGATTAGGTGGCAATGTGTTAAGGGACCACATTTTATTGCCCAAAATCTGTGCATATTTTAAACCATAGAAGCTGGAACTGAAGATGAAAAAAGCCAAGAAAAAACTTAGTTACCATATCAATACATTCAAAGTAGTGAAAAAATTAACGTCGCATACCCCACTGGCATTCAAAGGGATAATCCCCCTAAAATGAACAACATCCCATGAAAATAAACACCTGTAATACGGATGTCCATTGTGGTCTTCAGCACCCTGGTTAAAGAATTCTGCACCATCAATGTACGCTAAAGGGAGTGGCAGTAAAACAGGTGAAAAATGTCCCCCAGCCCCTAAGCTTCACTGAGGGAAGCTTGAACGAGACTGGCTTTATATGGCCAGTTTTTGTTCAAAATCATTCCCATGCTTACATTAACTGGGATGTGGGGTTACACATCTCTCAGCCATTCAGCACGCTGTTTTTTTGTTTTGGTGTGGGGGGGTTCAAATTCTTTCTTATTTAGACTTTGTTGGGGGCATCAGGACCCTCCTGATGCCACCCCAATGAGGTCTAAATAAAATAATAAGGAATCCTTTGGCTGGCAGATCAATAACTGGGGGGGGGGCAGCATCAGGAGAGATCCTGTTCCCACCTCAAAATTGCTGAGCATTTTTTTTAACCCCTTAAGGACCGGCATGCACGTGGCTGGCACTTATGGACCACGGACTTTTTTTTTTTTTATGCGGTCCGATTCAGGGAGCCCTGAATTACATGATGTACATGTACATCCTTGGTCCTCTAGGGACCTACAGCCTGTGACATACATGTATGTCATGGGTCGTTAAGGGGTTAAACGTGGCCACTGCATGCCATTTATTCCAGCTTATGCAGTGACTGCATTTCACTTGTACGTTTTAGAAGCGTGGCACAGCAGAAACTGCTGTACGCACTCATATAATGTACCACCTGGCACTCTAGGTGTTAAATCACATTTTTTTTTTTTTTATTCTGGGTAGGAGTCCTGTGTTCCACATGGACTAAGGAAAAAAATTAATGGTAAGGTCACAAAAATTTGTAGATTTTCCTAACTTGTGAAGGAAAGTCAAGATTTTATTAAACACACGGAGGAGAGTATTATGCTTGTTCAATCTTTACTACTCTGAAACAGCAGTAGAAGAAAAACACACACCAATTAAGATAAAAGAAAAAACATATGTGAACAACTGTGAAGTCACGCCCCCATTTCAGTTCCTGCAATCAAATATATTATCTCCGATATATATACTGTAGAACTCCTGGGACAGTTTCCTCTTTCTTTACATAACTCAACTTGTCAAAATGAAGGAGAAAATTTCTGTATCTAATCCCTTGGGTTGCATTATGGAATCATAAATCTTTAACTTAACATAAAACAGAAGAAAAAACATGCATAATAAGGGAGGGTATTCATGGGAGGGAAAATACTCGCCTCCGTGTCTTTAATAAAATCTTGACTTTCCTTCACAAGTTAGGAAAATCTACAAACTTTATTACAAGACCAGAGGCTCCTGTTATGCTAGTTTAAAGCTGATCGATTACGTTATTTGATACATGAGCAATAGGTTTGACATAAAAAGATTTGAAGGTGGATTCGTTGGACCAATCAGCCACTCTCAGAATATCTTCCAGATGTCCTCCAGACACAAAAGATTTTGAGGCCATAGCACCTCTGGAAGAATGTGCTCCAACAAGATTAACATCGAATCCAATGTGCCAATGTAGCCGATGAAACTGGTAAATGAGGTTTTCCAAAAGAAATCAATAATTGATGTGAATTTGGAGATCTAAGATTAGAGGTGAGCAATTCATAAGCTTGAAGGCATCTTACCACACAAAGTTGTGGTCTGTGGGCAAAAGCCGGATAAGTAATTTTTCGTGAAAAAGTTTTGGTTCTTTTGTGGATTATGAATCTAACTCCTTCCGGGGTGAAAGACCGGAATCTAATATCTAGAGATTTAACATCAGAGACCCGTCGACACAATATTAAGCATAGAAGCATGGTGAGTTTGGCCGACGATTGTTTTAAAGAAAGAAGTTGGTTTTCTGGCCAAGAATCAAAGAAAAGAAGGACGATATTTATGTCCCAGAGATTAGAATATTTTGAAGTGGGAGGTCTAGATAATTTAATCCCTTTCATGAGTTTGCAAACTAAAGGATGTTGACCTATAGATAAATTATCAATGCGATTATGGCTCGCTGAGATTGCAGATCTGTAGCAATTTATAGTTCTATACGCTTTCCCTTGTTGAAAACAAAAGGAAAGGAAGTTGAGGAAATTAGTTATAGTGGTAGAAATGGGATCCAGGTCCCGTTCCATGCACCAATGTGACCAAATAATCCAGCATGACTTGTAACATGCTTGAGTTCCTGGGGCCCAGGCTTCGGACATAAGTGATTGATGCCAGGGACCCCTGAAATTAACCAAGCCATAAGATGTAGTTGGCCATTCAACGAAAGAGGATAAGGATTCCCTACTGGGTCTGATAGAATATGGGGAAACGTTGTTAGATAATGCGGGTAATCTATTGACAGTTCGAGAAGTGGAGGGAACCACGGTTGAGCTATCCAATAAGGGGGTTACAAGTATAATTGTTGCTAATTGCTTCCTGATTTGAAGAATGACTCTGGGAATCATTGCAAAGGGAAGAAAGGCGTAATTCCTGAAACCCTGCCAATTTTGTAGAAAAGCATCGACTGCTAGTGCTTCTGGATCCGGTCTCCAACTGAAGAAACTGGGTAGTCGTTTGCTCAGTCGAGATGCAAAAAGATCTATTTCCAAAGGACCTCAGAGGCAGTAAATTTTTTGGAATATGGATTTGTGAAGAGTCCAATTGCTGGAATCCAAAAGGTACCTGGAATTCCAGTCCGCAACGATGTTGGACAGCCCAGAAGATATTCCGCTTGAATTGATATGTTTCTGTTGAGGCAAAATTGCCAGAAATCTTTTACTAGATTGGCTAATATTTTTGATTTGGTACCTCCTAGATGGTTTATGTACCTTACTGCTGACAAATTGTCCATTTTCAATAGAATACAACAATTCTACTTGTCTTTTGAGAAGCTTTTGACCGTGAAAGAACCTGCCAATAGTTCTAAACAATTTATATGCATGACCTGTTCTAGTTGTGACCATTTCCCTCCAGTAGAGAGGTCCCTGCAACGTGCCCTCCAACCCGTGTTGCTGCTATCCGATTCTATCACAAAATCTGGTGTCATGCCGAAGATTGCTTTGCCATTCCAGGCCTCCATGTGTGTTAACCACCAATGGAGTTCCTCTTTGGCTTCCCTTGAAAGGGGAACTCGGTCCGAATAACCTAAACCTTTGTGTAAATGACGAGTTTTTAGTCTCTGCAAGGCCCGATAATGTAAAGGGCCTGGAAAGATTGCCTGAATGGATGCTGATAGGAGACCAACAATCCTGGCAATCTTTCTCAAAGAAATGAGATTTGTCTTTAGAATTGCTCTGATTTTTTTTCGAATTAGCCTCAATTTCTTCCCTGGAAGTAGGAGTGAGGCATTCAGGGAATCGATCACAAAACCTAGGAATTCTATTAATTGTGACGGTTGAAGTTTATGAGAAACCCCAACTGGGTCAACAATCGAATAGTCATTTGAAGATGACTTTGCAGTGTTTTGAAATCTTGCGACATGAAGAGCATGTCGTCTAGGTAAATGATCATCCTGATTCCTCTGCTTCTCAAAAAGGAAATCACCGGATTCATGAGCTTTCTGAAGCACCATGGGGCCGATGAGAGTCTGAATGGTAGATGGGTGAATTGCCATTTCCTGTCGTTCCATAGGCATTGTAGACATTTCTGGTGTTGCGGACACATGGGGACTGTTAAATATGCATCTAATTTGACCATCCAATCCACTGGAATCAATAAATCTCTGAGGCAATGAATGCCTTCCATTTTGAAATGCCGATACATTATGTGGGAATTTAATTCTTTCAGGTTTATCACAAGACATAGGCCTGCGTCTTTCTTATTTACTAAGAAGACATTGCTTATGAACCCAGGAGAATCTCTGGGAATTTGTCTTATTGCTCCTTTTCTGAGTAATTCTTGGATCTCTAAATCCACTAGGATTCTTTCCTCTGCTGAGAATTGAAAAGCGGGAGGAGTCTTTGTTTGTTTTGGGAGAGAAAAAAAAAATTCTATCTAAAACCTCTTACTGTTTGAAGGATCCACTGATCCGAGGTTATTTGAGACCAATAAGGGAAAAAATGGATGAGTCTGCCACCCACTTTTTCCCAATAAGGAGGGGGAAAGGGAAACGCACTTACCTGGGAAGGTTCTATGTCGGGATTGTCCTCTGGATGTTCTGGTTCTCCATCCTCTGCTTCTCTGTGGAAAAAGGGATAGGGGGCCCTGGTCTCAGTGGGATAGGATTGTCTCCCATAGAATGAGGGGTCTGGATTGTTTCTTGAAAATCCTCTAGAAGGACCTTGGGATGACCGGCCGGGAAGTCGACCCCTATATTTCCCGGCCTTCCCAAAAACTCTCTGATTAAACACTTTGTTAATGGAGCTTTGTGCTTTCTCTAAGGCTGTGAATGTGGTGACAAACGTCCCTAGTTCTTTAATAACGGAGTCACCGAAAAGAAAACCTGCTTCTGGGCCCGCTTCCTAAGTCACCATTTCGGTAAGCTTGGGATCAATCTTCAATAAGATAGCCCTGCTTCATTCGGTGGATAGCGCTGTATTTTCGTTACCCAGAAGACAGAAGGTACTCTGTATCCATCCTCTAAGTATATTAACATCCACAGGTTTATTATTAGCAACCGATTCTTCGGTTAATTTGAAAATTTTTGCTAAGGGTCCTACTAAATCCAGGAGTTTATCCTGACAATTTTTTTAAAGATCTATCTAATCCCTTTCTGGGATCCTTCCCCGATTTTGATAAATATTGTACCATTCGAGGGTCTATTGTTGGGGTATCACAGATGGTATTGATGGATGGTCTTGGGCATTCTGCCCGTAATTTATTTTTGGTTTTGCTATCTAATGATTTTTGTAGCCAATATTGTATATATTGTACTACATGATCCCGTGGGATCCATTTTGACGACCTAGGGTGCTTAATCCCTTCTGGGTTGAATAATGGACGTCCTTGCCCATCTAAAATAGAATTTGATTTTGGACACTTGTTTGAAACTGTATCCAAATCTTTTTCTAATGAAGAGTCATACTTATAATCAGTGTCATAAGTGATTCAGAATTTGCAGATTCTTTTGTTTCCTCTTCTGATGATGAGGATAGACAGAACAAGTCTGGCTTCTGGCCAGAGGGTCTTTTACGTGGTGTCAAGCCACATTTCTTATCGCTAAGGTTACCAGCGTAATCATATTTAGACGGTTCAACGTCAGATTCAATAGGAAAGCAGTGTTTGGTTTTGGATTTTCTTTTACCACCCAAATGTTCCACGACCTGGGGGAATTCATGTGAAATGTTAGGATTTACAGTCATAGACTGATTAGGTGTTAGCATTGAAACATTAGGACCTTTTCCTGAAAGAGCTTCCGCTATAGATTTGGCAATAGTTTCAGACATCTTATCGATATAAGATGAGATGGCAGTGGTGACTGATTTATTGATTGAGGTGTCCATCAGTGCTTGAATTTGATGGTCAGATAAATCTGGAGATTCGTTATTTGCCTCCTGAAAATATTATGGGGGAAAACGTTTATTTTTCTGTGGTGTGGAGGGAATGGGTAAATCTTAGTTTAAATTTGTTGATTTATTAACAAAGAAGGACTAAGCAAATACAAGGAACATATATAATTTTAAAACAAATTGCACAAGTACTTATCTCCTGTGGAGCAGTTTGGACTTCTTGCCTGTAATTTTATAGATTTGTTGGTGGGGGGTAGCCCCCAGGAGACAGGCAGAACTGGGGAACCCACTTTTAGGGTGACTGGTTGGGAATACTAGGGTGTACAATCCTTGACCCAGGGCTGGGCCAGTTACCACCTTGGGCAATTGGCTTTGGTTCCTTTATTATGTGTCTCTGTTTCGTAAGATGTTGAAGTGCTGGTCCCCTGGGTGCCTGCCTTTAGGGGGCTACCTCTTGGGCCTGTCTGGGGGGAGCCCTTAAATTGGTTTGGGGTCTGGATGTTACCTTGGACACTGGGGGTTGGTCCTGTGTCGGCTTGCTGTTGTAGCTGGCCGGCATAGCACACGGGGATTGGGCTATATGCACCTACTGTGGTCTGTTGCTGGGAGGCTCTTACCCTTGTGGTGTTCTGTGGCTCGCTTTTGGGGCTTTTGTGGCAGTGGGGCCCATCCTCCACCTGTATGTATTATGCTGAATGTACCTCCTGTGGGGGTCCTATATCTGGTTTATTGCTTGAAACATATGGTTGCAGGGTCAACCTCAGAGGTGCCCTTTGGGTATTATCTGTTCTGTTTCCAATTAAGATGCACTTTTTGATTGTTCAGGGGTCAGTTGGGTGTGGGAAGCCATCATCCTCTTAAGTTGGTGTAATGGGGCTTGTATGTTTGGTTTTTTTTTGGGTGGGTGGGGGTCAGGGCTCCCTCTCCTGCATTTTCTGGGAGTGGCAGGTGGGGCTTCCCTTGGGATGGTGAGTATATGGCAATGTCCTTGTTTGTGAGTCTGTGTGTTCCTTACTCCAATTGGTAGTCAAATTGTTCCCCGGATCAATGTCCTATTTGCTTTGAAGCCATCTGTCATAATTGTCAATATTGTTCTGTGCTACATAGGCACCCATTGCTTTTTTTTTTTTTTTTAATGCAGTTGCATTATCTGCAAGCACAACATCCTGAGGCAAACAATTCCATAGCCTTACCGCCCTTACTGTAAAGAATCCCTGCCTATGTTTTAGTCGAAAGCGCCTTTCCTCAAGTGTCAATGGATGACCTCTTGTTCTTAGCTCAGCTCTTTGCATAAATAGTTCATTGGATAGTTCCTTGTATTGACCTTGAATGTATTTGTAAATGGTAATCATATCACCCCTTAGACGTCTCGTCTCTAATGTAAACAAACCCAGTTTGGCTAGTCTCTCTTTGTAACTCAGATCGTCCAATTCCTTTATCAGTTTTGTTGCACGTCTCTGCACCTTTTCCAGTTCAGTAATGTCTTTTTTTTAGAACAGGCGCCCAAAATTGGACTCCATATTCTAGATGAGGCCTAACCAAGGATTTATACAGAGGTAGGATAATATTAGTATCCCTTGCTTCTACACCTCTTTTTATGCAGGCTAGTACTCTATTTGATCTTGCAGCAGCTGAGTGACTCTGCACACTGCTGTGAAGTCTATAGTCTATCAGTACTCCTAAATCTTTCTCTAATGAGGATTTCCCAAGTTGTTTCCCATTTAGAGTATATGTATCAAGTTTGTTTCTACAGCCCAAATGCATAACCTTACATTTATCTACATTAAATGACATCTGCCACTTTTCTGCCCATTCACTTAGTTTATCTAAATCCTTATGTAGGGAAAAAACATCCAGCTCTGTATGTATTTCCTTACATAGCTTAGTGTCATCAGCAAAGACTGAGATGCTACTTTCAATTCCCACTTCTAGATCATTAATAAACAAATTAAAAAGCATTGGGCCCAGGACTGAACCCTGCGGCACCCCACTTATAACCCTAGACCAATTCGAAAAAGTTAAATTTACCACAACTCTCTGCCATCTATCATTTAACCAGTTCTTAATCCATGTACAGATAACACCGCCCAAACCAAAGCATTTTAATTTATGCAGTAACCTGTTGTGAGGCACTGTGTCAAAGGCTTTTGCAAAATCCAAGTATACTACATCAACAGCAATTCCCCTGTCCAAATTACTACTCACTCTTTCATAAAATGCAAGTAAATTAGTCTGACATGATCTGTTCTTCATGAAACCATGCTGATTCCTACTAATGATATTGTTTGTCTTCACATAGTTCTGAATACTGTCAGTTAATAACCCTTCTAGTATCTTACCCACTATGGAAGTCAAGTTCACAGGTCTATAATTTCCTGGTTTGGATCTTGCTCCCTTTTTAAACAATGGAACTACATCAGCTTTCCTCCAATCACAGGGCACTATGCCTGATGAAAGTGAATCAATAAATATTAAGTATAATGGTTTTGCTATTACTTAGCAAAGTTCCTTAAGTACCCTTGGGTGTATACCGTCTGGTCCAGGCGCTTTATTCACTATAACCCTTTCCAGTCTCTTTTGGACCTTGTCCTCAGTAAGCCATGTAGCTGTTGGAGGAAATTCCATGGTTTTGTCTGTTCGCCCACAGCTTGTCATTGCTGCTTCCTTTGTATATACTGAAGCAAAGAACGTATTTAGGGTGTCAGCCATAGCTTTATCCTCACTAATCAATTCACCTGTCTCAGTCCTAAGAGGACCAATATCAACCTTAACTTTTTTGTTATTAATACTTGTAGAATTGTTTAGGGTTTTTCTTGCTCTCATTTGCAATGTTTCTCTCATTTTCTATTTTAGCTAGCTTAATTGCTTGTTTGCAGATTTCTGCCACCGATGTCTCCTGAGATGTTTGTTCTACGTCTCTTTCATCCTGTTTTGACTTTGTTCCCCCCCCCCTTTTTTTCCTCTAGGGGCTGTCTTGCTTTGTTTGGGGTGTTTTAGGGTGGGTGTCCATTCCTATTTTAAATTGGCTGAAGTTTTTTTTGTAAATCCAGTCTCATCTCCACATGCATTGCTATCATCCTTTGGAGTAAAGACTTTTCTCTCTCTCTCCCTTTGTAAATAATATTTGGCTCTTCACGATTTTCAGCTTCCGAGAGGAGATAAAGTTTTATTGCAAGAGACACGTTTTAAGTGTACTCGAGAATTAGCTTCCTTTTCTGTTGTCCAATATAACTCACAGGTACCATGGCGAGCTGACAGCTCCTCCTAGTGCGCTGGAACAATTCTACAACAAGTGCCGCCACCACCCCCATAACAGGCTACGTCACTAGCCACCACCCAGAAAGATTTGTTTCATGTTGCTGGTTAGTTGGCGGAGAACAGTTCTGCTTAGTTTTAGCACTTTTTTTTTTTTTTTTTAATTAGATATTCCTGGCTTCCCCTGGATGAATGCCCAGTTATCAGGTGCTGTTGTGGACCCTTTGCAGCTCTGGGACAGAATCATGCAACCCATCTCTCTCTTTCCTGAAGGCGTCTCTTTGTTGCTTATTCTTCTTTCTCAATGGTAATCTGGAGAAAGAAGACCAGCTAAAAAGATGAGCAATCCTTTAAGTGCCATGGTCCACCTGTCCCACAGTTTCCCTCTGTACAGGTGTCTTACTGGAGTTCTTTATAACTCCTGCACTCTTGGGTATTTGTTTGTTCCCTGGGTCATTGGAGCTTGATTGGCTGCTTTTGTGGTGTTTAACCTCTTCCCTGCGGTTTTTAATGGGTTCTGGTTCTTATTTTTCACTTTCGGATTTGTGAGGTTGTTATTGGTCCCTACATGTTCTGTATGTGTTTGGGGTACTTTTATTAATTTTTCAAAATGTTGCAATTTTTTTGAATTACCTCATGGCCCCACTAGCTCCATTGACTTCTATGGGCTTTGGGACATATCTCCACAACCGTTCCACTTACAGAGCTGAGAGAGGGCCCATTCTTCTGGTCCTCCCGTGCCCTACATTCTGGTTCACATCCTCAGTATCTTGGGGATTCCTAACACTGCTGGGGAACTACAAAGTGAGAAACTACAATTCCCAGAATGCCTGTTTTGCAGACTTTTCTTTGATTGTCTTTGAGTGCGGTCATAATTTTCTCTCTCTTTGGATAAGTAGCCTATGCAGAGGTTTGGATTCCCTTACTCTCCTCCACAGGTTAACCATTCTTCTGCCAGATAAGTACTCTTTTGGGCTTTCTGAGGTGATTTATTAATCTGAGTTAGAGTATTTGGTTCCCTCTTACTATTCAGACACTTCTCCTGTTAGGACGTTTGATCCAGTGGGACATGGGGCTAGACAGAAGGCTAAGGAAGTATAGGCATCTTTGACCCGACCCCCCCCCCCCCCCCCCCTTGTTTACTGTTCCTCATGCCAAACAGGGCTTCGTAGAGAGTACTCAGGACACTTATTCCCCTCATGCGCTGTGGCCCCTACCACTCCAACCCAGGCCCTCCAGCCTTGAACAAGAGCCACTTTGTATCAAGGACTCTATGGCACAGTTCCCTCTCTCTCTCTTCAGGGGGTTCTCCAGTCTTGGATCCCTCCACCTCGTTTAGGTTTTGGGCCCCTAAGGCTCCTGGCATTCCTGATTCCTCTGAGGATTCATTTGAGGTTGATTCAGAGGAGATGGAGGGTGCAGAAAGGGCTTCCTCCCATACATATGGCGATCCCTTTGAGGCTGACCCTGAGCTCTCTGTTGAGGGTCTCATTAAGGCGGTTTTGACTACACTACAGATTCCTGTTAGTTCTTAATAGAGCCAGTCTTCTTCTGACATCTTTCAAAGGCGCAAGAAATCCCTTACTATGTTTCTGCTTAATCCCACTCTGGACTAGGTTATCCTTGATGAGTGGAAAACACCAGAAAAAAAGTGTCTCTCTCTCTCTCTCTCTTTCCAAGAGGTTTTCTAAGCTGTATCTATTCTCTGATGCAGCCTTGGCTCAGTAGGCTACTCCGCCTCAGGTTGATTCCCCTATTCCTAGACTGTCTAAATCTACTGCTCTATCTCTGGCTGACGCCACAGTCCTTAAGGATTTGACGGATAGGAAGCTTGAGGCCATTCTAAAATCCGTCTTTGTGGCAAATGGTGTTGCCTTGAGGCCTACCTTGGCTCCTGTCTGGGTTAATAGAGCCATTGCTGTTTGGACTGAGCAACTTACATACACTGTCTGTAAAGGTGCCCCTAAAGAGGACCTTCTGGCCCTTTTAGCCAACATGTCTGAAGCTCAGAACTATGTTACTGACACTCTTTTTGATGCTGTCAGGCTTGAGGCTAAGGCTCTACCTTTTCTATTGCTGTTAGATACACTTTGTGGCTTAAGATTTGTTTTGCTGCCCTTTCATCTAAGAAGTCACAGATTTCTCTCTTTGGGCCTAAACTGAAGCAAATCATCAGTAAGGCCTCTGTGGTCAAGAGCACCATTGCATCGGATCCCCAAACGCCCTACTCTGGCGAGGAAGCATCTTTTTCGTCCCCGCCACAGTGAAGAGCAAAGGCCGAATCAGTGTCTCTCAGGTCAGATCCCTGCACTCCACCCCCAAGCCCAGGCAGCAGTGGAGGTCAAAATACTCCTCCACTCCTTTATCTTAATATCAGAAGGGTTGCCAACATGCTGACAGAATTAATTAAGCCGTTACTTGTCTCCTTAATTCACATGGCTCAGACAGCCTTTACTCTAGGACAGGAAGCCCAAGACAATATTAGCAAACTTCTCAATATCTTATATTCTCTATCGGTTAACAGTTCTCCAGCGGTCTCTCGCTCAACTAATGCTGAGAAGGCTTTGACAGAGTGAGCTGGGATTTCCTGCTCTTATGCTTTCGCGTATGGGTTTGATCCTCTTTTTACCAATTAGTTCTTGCCTCGTTATACTAATCCTAATACAAAAATATATGTAAAGCACTGTATATCCGATAGTTTTTGGATTACGAACAGAGCAAGGCAGGTGTGCCCACTCTCTTCTATCATTTTAAATTATGGGACTGATGACCCACCATGTGCATTAGATTGCTGCCATTTTGGGGATACAGATATGGAAGACCACCCCCTAAGTTTTTTTGACTATCGTACACATGGACGTGATTTGAAGGAGGGGAGTGGCTGATGAGTTACAGTGAGTAGGGTCTGGGGGAGATCCCTACATGCGTGATTGTCAGCTCTGGAGAAATCCTGTTGCTGACCACAGATTTTAAAATCAATCTTTCCAAGTTGGAGGCATTGACTGTAGGGTTGAGTGCTTCAGTCTTGTCCCGTCTGAAGGATCTTTGTGTGTTTAAATGGTCTAATTCCTCTATCAAATATCTGGGCTCAAAAATTGCTTCTTTTGACCTTAATTTCCACCCTTGTATTTTGTATCTTCTGCAAACTTTGCCTCTCCTCTTTTTTTTCCCCTCACTTGGAGCAAGAGAGGTTTCAATTTACATGGTGTTTGAGGTTGCTGCAGATCAAGTTACATACTCTATACATGAAAGAATTTTGGGGCTTCGGTATTCTGAATCTGAAGCGATTCTTGGTGGCTTGGGTACTTTGAATCTGAATAGATACTATTATGCTACTATCCAAGCATCAGTTTTGGATTGGACTCATAATAGCACATCCAACTTGTGGAATACTATGGAGCCGATCCTTTAGTGGAACTCTTTTTACCACCTCTCCATAGGAGTAGACCTGTTCAGAAGCATCCAATTTTGAAAGGGACTTTTTATCTCCTTCCTCTTTCTCCATGATCGTTCACACTATGGACATGCCATATAATCTCCCCTTGGGCTCTTTTCCCCCTATGGTCCGATAACCGGAATTAGGCATCCACGATCGTGTGGTACAGGGTAGGAATGTCTCTTGAGTCTATTAGGGACAAGTTGACCCTCTCATGGGGGAAGATCATTGAGAATTATACTTACCACAGTTCTCTTTTCCTGGACATAACCATGGCAGCATTCACTAGATAGATTAACTCCTCCCTTTTCAGCTGACAGGACAGAGAAAAGGTCAAACAAATTCAAACAGTATAAGAGACCCTCTCCCCCTTCATCAATTGTCTTAGTCTCAAAGCTATAAGCTAAACAAGGGATGGGAAATTAGCAAATGCTGCCATGGTTATGGCACTAGATGGGTAAGTACACAAGTAGTGAGAAAGGGAGGGCCAAAACAAGTATAGTATAAATTATTCCTTAAATGACAGGAAACAGAGGTTCCAACAATCATCTACCAGCCAAATAAAGGCTTGGCATATCACTGAGAAAAAACAGTTACTCCTGGAAATTCATCTCTCTTTGGTCACAAGAAGAGTTTACCACCTTTACTCCTTTGTAGATGCATAGCGTGGCTCTTAGGTTGGCTTCTCCAGATAACAGACTAGTCAAAATATAGCATTCTCCAAAAGAAGGAGAAACTATGATTGGATAGAATCACATTATTCCAGGAAGATTGTATTCTTCTGGACGGCGTTGCTAGTTAGTCTAGAAGTGTTTATCTTAACTGCTGACCCAATCTGGAGATTGGAAAGTATTCATAAATGTGGAGGACTGAAGTTCTGGAAGTCATTAGGCAGAAAATCCCAATAAGGGAGAAGCATCTTTGTCTTGGCTCTAGAATATGGCCATGCTCTATAGGCAATCCTCTCATAGGGCTTCTCTATTTTGAGACTCAGCCTAGAAGCACTGGTACTGACCACTGCCATCTTTTGTACCCCGTCACTCTTTTAAAATAAAAATCAACTTACCTACGACTATCTCTTAGGCTCTTGTTTGGAGAAGATTCCATACTAAAAACCCTGGCTCACTTAAAGCGGAACATTCAGATAATAGCTAGCTTCAAAATAGATGTCTTACCATAAAAAAATAAATGTGTCTAAAGAATCCGTCCCTTTTGGGACTGACGGGCAGGTTAGTGCAGTCTGTGAGCATGCGCCATCAGTCTCTTCCGGTGACCATATGGTGCAAAGCAGTCTACTCTATGGAGACCAGGACTGACGGCGATTGCACACAGTGAAGATGTCTGAGCTCTAGCCTCAGTTCCGGTCTCCAAACGGGACGGATTCCTTTAGACATTTTTTTTTTTTTATGGTAAGACATCTATTTTCAAGCTAGTAGCCATGCATTTAATGAATGCATGGTGACTTGCTATTATCTGAAAGTTCCACTTTAAAGGGAAGCAGACAACAAAAACACTAATCCTAGAAGGGTTGCCAAAAGAACATCTCCTACCAGGCAGCATAAACCCAAAAACTGGGAAAAAAGGAAACATCACTTTCAACAGAAATCATAACCTCTAAAAGAGACCAAATGCATGACAAAGGTGACCACATGACTACAACTGCTCCCATGAGCATACAGGCCACAGTATACTGCAGAGCATAAAAAAAAAAAATGCATAGACAAGCACAGTTATCATGTAGCAATAGCATGGTGAAGCCAGAGTGTGGTAACAGTGCAGGAGTGGCACATGGTACAGGTTCACATCCAGTAACAAAACAAGTCTAAAACACGTACACCATACAGTGCAAAAAAGTAGACACAAATGCCACCACACTAGACAAAAAGCAACTATGTGTCCATTAAAGGACACCATAGTATATGCAATGTGCGTATCTACCCACAAGCAAAATCAAATGCGCAGAGGCAAACCTCATAGCCTTAGGAGTGTACACCAAAATAAGTGGACACAGAATATCAAACAATCCACACAGGAGATGCACCAAGTGGCAAAAGCGTACACAAAAGAGCATCTCAGCAATTCATAGCATCTCAACATGGACATATCACAATGCATCCAAAGTATACATGTGAGAACTAGAGACAGCCACAGTATATGCAAAGTGTGCACCAGCACAAGAGCATTACAGTGCTCCCAGAGTGCATAGCACCGCATAATGTGTGCAAGTTTTTCACTTTATGCAGCAAATAGCAAATCTATGCTCATCAGTAATGTGATAGAGAATACTCCTACCTAGAAGCCAACAGAGTACACACTCATGGCCTTACAGCCAGAGCATGAGTATGCAAAATACTACATGGAAAGAATGAATAGAAGTAAAGTAGTGCAGAACGGGACCTGGAGGAAACACACAGGACAGATGGAAAAGTTCCATGACATGTACATTGTGTCCCTCGCAAAGGCCAAGGGACCATTTGTCCTAGTACAAAACTGGGTAGAACAGGAATGTACCTCTAAGTCCAACATTGTGATCTTCCAGTGGTATATCTGATGGCCAATCTGTATAACCACCACCTGGTTCAGCTCACGGTTTCCTGGAACCACATCTTGATGGCTGAGAAAATCAGTAACCACAATTTCTAACCCTGGTATGTGAACTACAGAGATGGCTGTAACCCAAGTCTCTACCCAATGGAAATGCCCCTGTATTTCCTTACAGGCTGACTCGCTTTGACTTCCTCCCTAGTGGCTGATATAAGCCACTGCTGGATAGTACTTGAAACCAGTGAAGAAATGCCAGACGACGGTACAGATCTTGATTGATGAGAGGCTCACCTTTCTGGACCACCATGCCTGAGCTGTCAGAAGACCCAGGGTTGCATCCCAGTCTCTCAGCCTGGCGTATGTGGTGACCAGATTCCATTTCTGAATGACGAAAGGACATCCCAGAGTCAATGAGGATGATGTAGCCACCAATGGAGATCCTCCCTCGTTTGAGCTGATGATAGAATGACACAGGTGAGAAAGCTGCCAGGACCAGTTTCTGAGAATGTCCAGCTGGAGTTCCTTTGTATGGAGCTGTGCATAGGGGACTGCCTCCAGGGCAGACACTAGATGTTCTAGGATCATGTAATCCCTTATTGTTGCAAAGGGCCATGCCAATGCCTGCAACATGTCCTGGAACAGGACCCATATCTTGTCCTCTGGTAGAAAAAAAAGAGGTGATGAGAAGGAGGGGACTTGAAATCTATGTGGTACCCTTCTGAAACAACCCCAAACCCACTGGTCCATCCCGGAAGAAGCCCAGGCATCTTGAAAATGACAGGCTATCCCTAATAGGCAATGATGGACCAGAACTCCATGATTCACTCAAGAGGTTTGTGTGTCAAACATATTTTGGCTCAGATTTCTTGTTCTGCCAAGTCTCTTTGGGATTTAAGGCAGGGAGCATTTGGAAGGCCTGAGAGGCTTGAACCCGGGAAATGAACCGGCAGGTGAGGCGGGGGAATCCATTCACTTTTCCTGCAAAAAGGAAAGTTTAAAAGAAAGAGGGTACTTTGCCACCAATTGTGTCACTAATGACTATTTTTAGGTGTGGCTCAAATAAGGTCTTGGCCTCAAACGGCAAAGAAAATAGGATTTTAGTCTTACCTGTTAAATCCTTTTCACTTAGTCCATACAGGTTACTGGTACACTGGGAGGCGATCCGCCCCTTTAAGTAGGCAGGAACATTCATCTAAATGTATGCAGGGGGCGGAGCCTCCCCTACCTCTTAGGTTGCACCTCAGTCAGAACAAGCCTGAATGATTTGAGACACTAACACTGACCAGAGATAGGAGAGAAGAAGACCCCTGTGAGCATGCCCCAAAGGACTCCCACAGCATGCCACAGAAAAGCCAAGCATGGTCTCTTGACAGGGTGGGAGACCAGTAACCTGTATGGACTAAGTGAAAAGGATTTAACAGGTAAGACTAAAATCCTATTTTCACTGTTGTCCAATACAGGTTACTGGTACACTGGGATGTCCAAACATTGAGTTTTCCCAGAGGCGGGAAGAAGGCAAAGACCAGACGCAAGGTCCCCAGCGTCACTAGAACTTCTATGAACCAACCGGTCATAGATCCCAACAGACAGAACTGTCAACGGACACCAACTAGGGGTAAGAACAGACCCCAAGAGCAAAACACAGCACACTGAACCAGAGCCAACAGGGCTCAACAGTAAGGAAGCACTGAGAGTCTCAGAAGAAAATCCTAGACAGGCAAGACTGCCTCCAGGAACTTCCTCCCAAAGCTGGCATCAGCCGAAGCCAGCACATCCACACGGTAGTGCTTTGAAAACGTGTGCACAAAGGACCAAGTGGCTGCCCGGCACAGTTGATCAGCAGACGCTTGGTTCTTATAGGCCCAAGAGGCCCCAATTGATCTGGTAGAATGAGCAGTGACCCAAAAGGGCACATGTTTATTCCGCAATTCGTAAGCCTTACGAATAGTAGATTTTATCCAAGATGCAATGGTCACCTTGGAATGCCGGTCTCCCTTCCCTAGGCCCCTCAGGAATGACAAACAGAGCGTCAGACTTCCTGATAGACTCAGTGCGATGAACATAAAATTTGAGACAACGCACTACATCCAACAAATGAAGATCCCTCTCCTTGTCAGAGGAAGGGTTAGGGCAGAAAGAGGGCACCACAATCTCCTGATTGATGTGAAATTCGGAGACAACCTTAGGTAAAAATTCCTTGCAAGTGCGAAGCACAGCCTTATCCTTGTGGAACACCAGGTAAGGAGGTTTAAAAGACAAGGCTTACAACTCTGCCACCCGGCGAACTGATACAATAGCCAAAAGGAAGGCCATCTTCCAGGTCAAAAGGCGTAAAGGAATAGTAGCTAAGGACTCAAAGGGGGGTCGTTGGAGAACCCCCAGAACTAGATTAAGGTCCCACTGAGGAGCTGGACTCTTGAAAGCAGGCCGAACGTGAGCCACACCTTGGAAGAAAACTTTGACATCAGGAAAAACGGCGATGCACTCCTGGAAAAAGACAGAGCGCAGAAGTCTGAACCTTGAGAGAACTCAGACTGAGTCCCTTATCAACTCCGTCCTGTAAAAATGCCAGGACAGTAGGAAGATGGAAATCATGCGATATGTCCCTATCAGCACACCATGCAACAAAGGTTGACCAGACTCGGTGATAGATCTTGGAGGACACTGGCTTACGAGCACGAAGCATCATAGACACCACAGAAGTGGAAAAACCCTTTTTCTTCAGAACTGAGGATTCAACCTCCAAGCCGTCAAATGAAGACGATGAACATCCTCCTTCCACAGGTAACCCTGTAGTAGCAGATCTGGACGAGAGGGAAGCGGAAAGGGTTCCGCCACAGACATTGCCATCAGATCCGGATACCAGGACTGACGAGGCTAGTTCGGAGCGATTAGGATGACTCTGATCAACAGTGGAAGAGGTGGTAAGATGTAGGCTAGGGAGAAGTCCCAAGGGATGGACAAGACGTCCACTGCCAGGGCCAGTGGATCCCTCCACCGGGAGCAGAACACTGACACCTTCCTGTTGTGCCTGGTTGCCATCAAATCCACTACAGGAACCCCCCACATCTGGGTGAGAAGGTGAAACACTTCTGGATGAAGAGCCCACTCTCCGCTGTCGACTGTGTGACGGCTGAGAAAGTCTGCCATGACGTTGTCTACGCCTGGAATGTGTACAGCTGATATGACGGGAACATGTGCTTCCGCCCAAGACAAAATGGCCTTGACCTCTAACCATGCGGCGAGACTTCTTGTTCCGCCTTGCCTGTTGATGTAAGCCACTGCGGTGGCGTTGTTGGACTCTACTCTGACTGGACAACCCTCCAGTTGAGATTCCCAATGTCTCAGGGCAAGGAATATGGCACGTAGTTCCAGAATGTTGATGGAGAGGAGAGATTCCTCCAATCCCCACTTCCCCTGAGCACTGAAGCGACCCAACACTACCCCCCATCCCAGGAGGCTGGCATCCATCGTGACTGTGGTCCAATAGGGGATCTGGAAGGATCTCCCTTTCAGGAGATGAGACAGGTCCAACCACCACTCCAAGCTCAACACGACATGAGGAGGCAGAGAGACTGACAGGTGCAGATGGTCTGGATGATTCCTGCACGTCTGGATCACAAACCTCTGAAGTTCCCTGGTGTGTGCCATGGCAAATGGCACCGCCTCTATGGTGGAAATAAACTTCCCCACCAGAGATGTTAACTTCGGAACTGGAATCCGCTCGAAAGCCAAAATCTTTGATACTTGGAGAGCAATCTGATGAGCCACCTCTTCTGGTAGAAACACCATGCATCGTTGAGTGTCGAACAGGAGACCCAGGAAGAGTATCTGCTGAGATGGGACCAAGTCTGACTTGTCCAGATTCACAATCCACCCGTGGCGAGTGAGTGTCTGAATGCAAGCCTGAACCTGCTGGTGAAGGATCTCTGCTGATGAAGCTTTCAGGAGTAAATTGTCCATGTAGGGAGTCACTCTGATGCCATCCCGATGGATCACTGCAATCAAGGCTCCCAAGACTCTCTGAAAAACCTGCGGAGCTGTTGTCAGTCCAAAGGGAAGATCCAAAAATTGAAAATGACCTTTCTGGCAGGCAAATCTGAGATACCGCCTGCTCTCTAGATGGATAGGGATGTGCAGATATGCATCCTGAAGATCCAGGGAGGCAAGGAATTCCCCCGGAGACATAGCAACTATTCACAGTGCGCAGAGATTCCTGTCGATAGTGGGTACTCACAACAAAGGAATTGAGATCTTTGAGGTCCAAAATAGGACGAGCTCCACCGTCCTTTTTGGCCACAACGAACAGGTTGGAATAGAATCCTGAACCTGTGTCCTCTGGAGAAACTGGTTCCAGGACTTTTGTCCAAAAGATCCTGAATAGCGTCGTCGAACAGACACCTTTTTGTAGGTTCCTGAGAAGGACGAGTAAAATGGAACCGAAAAGGAGGAAGAGAAGAGAAAGGGATCCTGTATCCCTCTGACACCACCTGAAGAACCCAAGGGTCCGCCACTGACTCCTCCCAAGTCCGGCGAAAGATGCGAAGGCGCCCACCTACAGCCGGATCCGGACCCGGGTTCGGCGAGTCATGCCGAAGCAGTCTTGGAGGCAACTTTGGGCTTCCAGGACTTTTTGGGCTTGGAGGAGGTGCGCGAAGCAGGCGGAACCGCCTGGGACGCGGAGCGTGTCTCAGTGTGTGGAAGGAATGAAAGGACCAATTGCGTTTAGCTGGGAACTTCTTTTTAAAGACTGAGGGTAGAAGAGTACTTTTACCTCCAGTAGCCTTGCTAATCAATTCCTTTAATTCAGATCCAAACAGGGAAGTCCCTTGAAAGGGCAAAGAAAGCAAAACTTTCTTGGAAGCGGTGTCAGCAGACCAAATTTTTAGCCAAAGAGCGCGTCTAGCCACCATGGAGGAAGTGGAGGCCCATCGCCATCATGCGAACTGCGTCAAAAGCAGCGTCAGAAACATAGTTCTGAGCTTCAGAAATATTAGCAAGGAGTTGCAACTGCTCTAACACTGGCGCATCCTGGCGAACCACCACAGTAAGCTGTTCAGTCCAGACCGCAATGGCCCGGTTAACCCACGCCACAGCAAAGGTTGGACGCATGGCAGTACCAATAGAGGCAAAAATAGACTTAAGACAAGTCTCTAACTTTTTGTCTGTCCAATCCTGTAAAGCAGAAGCATCAGATACAGCCAAAGCAGTAGATTTAGACAATCTAGAAACTGGAGCATCCACCTTAGGAGGATGAACCCATTTAGCCAGTTCAGTCTCAGAAAAAGGATTAAGTTTGGCAAACTTTTTTGAGACTGAAGAGGACTTATCAGGATTTTTCCACGCATCAGAGACTAGGCTTCAAGAGTAGGATTAGTAGGAAAACATGTAACAGCCTTAGAAGGTTTCTGAAACACGTCCGTTGGGTCAAGAGTAGATTCCTGATGCAAGGGAAGATTGAGGGTGGTCAGCACAGCCCTGATCAAACCCTCCGCAGAGAGTTCAGGGTCACATTCATAAGGGTCCCCAATGGATCTGGTAGACTCAATAACTGTACCATCCTCATCAGAATCCTGCAACAATTCTTCCTCAGAAGAATCAGAGACATCAGGAGCTCCCTGTGGCTTGGGCAAGGAGGTCCTGACAGTGGAGGGGGTCTGCCATACTTGAAGAGCCCCCTGAACCTGAGAGAGAAAGAGCTGAAGAGTGGATCTAAGATCCCTAGTTGCAGCCTTGAACTCTTTCACCCATGCTGGCTCAATAGAGTGACTGGAAGGCCCTGGGTTGCTGCCATGACCTTCCACACAAGTTGGGCATAAATGACCAGAACATTTTCTAGGTAGCCCTGCGTGACAGGAGGAGCAAAACGCAATGGGGGAGACAGATAACCCCGGCCTCCTTCGTCTTAGGTCTAGTCCCAGGCTCAAGTGGAGTAAACATGCTCACAGCGTCAGATATACCCCACTGATAGGAATCACCCAATTAAAGTGTGAAAGATTAAATATTCACCCCAGAAACGATTAAAACTAAACTTATCTGGCAGGGGAAGGGTTAATCAGCAGAGGGGAGAGAGAAGGTCCGGTCCCTGCGTAGTATACTCGATGAGAAGAACTCACAAAATGGCTGTTGCGACAGGAGCAAATCAGAAAAAGAGCGCGAACCGAGCGCTCATGGGAAGCGTAGTTTTCCTCATCAAGTACCCCAAAACAGTGCCCGAATCCCCTCAAGTCCCCCAACACACTCAAACATACAACCGAATGATAGAGCAAGGGAAGATAAATAAAATGAGCCCTCTCTGAAGTCGCTATGTGAAGTGGTTCCAGAGATACGTCCCACACAGTGTAAGCCCATAGAGAGTAAAGGAGCAATGGCGTCTATGAGGGAAAAGCACGCTTAAAGGCGCAGAACATTATTTCTAATAAACTTTACCCTTAAAGTAAAAGTTCCAAAACACATAGCAAACAGATATGCAATAAGAGTAAACATTACCCAACCAAGGTAGACAATGTAAATGACCATAAAATAGACAAACCCAGCAGAGACAGGGTTAAATCCCACATAAACTGCTCCAAAACTCAGACATACACAAATACATAGCATTAGCAAAGTATATAAAAACACCCAATGAGCGCTGGAGTGCACAATGAGAACTCCCAATTACAATCCCAATGAAGGGACACTGAGGGACAAGTGGACCTTCGGCACTCAAAGGGTGGCTCACCTTTCCTGCAGGACTTCTGTCTTCAGGTTATCAAGATTAGAAAGGAATTACCACAGAGGATAATCCCCAGGGAAATACTTGAAATCAAGTTATTCCCTCATCAGGGCAAAAGATCCACCAGAAGTACCCTGAAAGCTGTGCTATCCACTTTAAAGAGGGCATTTGACAGCCTTGGTAACCCGCCTAATGGTGGTATTCCATATTTGTAAAAAAATAACAAAGAAACTAAAACTTGAAGAGAGCTGTTCTCTGCCTGGTGTGAACACACAGAGGAACAAATCATTCTGGCTTGTTCTGACTGAGGTGCAGCCTAAGAGGGAGGGGAGGCTCCGCCCCCTGCATACATTTAGATGAATGTTCCTGCCTACTTAAAGGGGAGGATCGCCTCCCAGTGTACCAGTAACCTGTACTGGACGACAGTGAAACAGTGATTTTTTGGAAGATTGGTCCACGGACCAAAATTTAACCACATGGTGCATCGCACAACAGAGAGATTTGTGGCCTTTCCAGAAAACCTGGTAACATCAAGAGGATCTCCAGAAAGGTACACATTAGAGTCCTGAATATTGGCAAACATAATTAAAGATCTACCTTAGAAGCAATAGTGTGTGTATTGCATCAGAAAACTGCTCACTCCAGTCAGTTATAGCCCTATAAACCAACTCTAAAGCAAGAAATGGGCCACAGATCTGCCACTGTGTCCACAAAATTAGCCTTTAGAAGGCTAAAAGCCAGTGGCATGTGCCAACGGAACCGTAGTGTTCTTGGCTATGAGCGGAATGGGAGGAGGATGTCAATAGCTGGGGATAAACCCATCTCTCTAAAGTCTCTGCTGTAAAAGGGTAGAGTTTAGCAAGGAAAAGCCTTTTTAATCTGGAGTCTTAAAATCTTCTAAGGGAGCCAGGTCAAGAGAGCTGTTATGTCTCTGGAAAATATCAGGAGATACAGGCCCCCTTCAGATGTGTCAGTGTTCTGAAGAGTCTCTACCACCATTCTAATGGCCTCCCTCTGCATAGGGGACAGGGTCAGCCTCATAGTGACCCCCAAAGTACAAGGAAGAGTTCATATCTTCTTCCTCTAAATCAATCGCTTCATCAGATGTCTCCCCAATTATCTAGGAAGGTCTCCTAAAATAAACAAAACAAACACAAGATGCATGGGGGAGGGGCATGGGTACCAAGAGAGGACGACCCTTGAATTGATGCCACTAAAAACAGAGTTTAAAACCAAGCTTGCTTTTAATGAGACAGAGAGAGACTCTGCTTTGTATAAGCAATCAAGCATTAAAATGGCAGCTAAAAAAGGCACCCAACCAATCATAAATAATCCAAGTAAAAAGGATTCTCAGTAATGTAGATTTTTTCCAATGAACGTGGGGCTCTCCAGCCACAAAGAGTGGTGAATTACACATTACTGGACAGTAAGGAGCCAGATCATACAACAGAGCGTGATCAGAGGAAACGAAATAGCCAACTCTGACGTATGCAGCATAAAAGGGTATAGAAATATGTCCCACACAAGTTTTTCAATTGAAGCCTGTGAATCAAAGGTGTGGGCTCCCATTCTTAAAGGGGACATACACCAAAAATTAAATGTCTGTAAAACTAGCTAAAAAGTTCTAAAAACCCACTGAGACTCGAGAGAGACTAACCTAAAAGATTAGTGATTCTGACCACTATAGAAACAGTACATTGGTAGCTCTTACACTTCCTATCTAACTGGCACTGAAAGGATTAATTTAGGAAGAGAAATTAAGGCAGTCATCTCTGCTACTCAAGACATAAAAGAAAGTAAAGATAATTGAGGAGTTGTTCATATTCACCATAAAAAGTGGAAGAGAACACAGTAGTACATAAAATAGGAGCATGGCACAGAACAGCGGCGATTAACCCTTCATCTTCTGGTTCCCATCTCAGAAGATTAGATTCTCTTAAGATATCCAGCCATGAGGAAGAGACTTATCAAGTGCCCTCCTAATGGAAGATCCCCCCCCCACAGATATTGGGCTGTATAAAAAAAAAAAAACAAAAAACTAAGAAATACTGCTGCAATCCTTTCTGGTTATGGGGAAGGGTTTAAAGGACAATTTTGGAGGAATGTCAGTGCTGGATGCACTGCTTTTTGAGAGATGTCTTGATACCCCATTGCTCCCAGCATCCCTCAATTAATGATAGAGAAAATAGGATTTTAGTGTTCTTAACTGTTAAGTCCTTTTCTCTATAGTACAGATGGAACATAGGTACCATGGGGGGGGGGTTTGATCTTCCTTTGTAAGGTAAAATACATATTACTTAAAAATAAATAAATAAAAAATTGAATGTTGAGGGTGGTGCCTTCCCTCTCCTTCTGCAGGCTAACACTTTCCCGCATCTAGGTTTAAGACATTGAAGAACCACACCAAGTAGGGACAGTGCAAGAAGAAGAAAGTTCCTATGAGAAAAGACCCTAGGATGACTCCCACGTGTAGACACGCAAGACCAACAGAGGTCACTAGCTCCGGGTACGAGACCTGTGTTCCATTTGGACTAAGAAAAAAGGATTTAACCCCTTAAGGACCGGGAAAATCTGAGGTCATTTTCCCTTAAGGACTGGAGCAATTCTGACCTTTTTGACTATGTCTTTGTTCAACAGTGTTTTCCCTCTTAGGCTTTTATTCCACCCCCATAAATTATATACTTTTTTTTTAAGCACAAAGAGGGGTTTCATTTGATACCCTATTTATATGGATAACCCACCATTCACTTTATTAAAATTAAAAATGTAAAAAAAAAATAAATAATTTTTTGATTTTTCTCTTGGGATCAATTGGCCACAAAGGGTTAAATTTTTATGGAGACTGCATGAAAAGTATGACCGGTCAGTCATACCTACAAAATGCACAGTTTAAAGTGGCCACTGTCCCCCCTGGGTGAAAATCCCCATGTCCCTTTTTCCCCACCCTATTTTGACACTTTTTTGTCCCTGGCATTTGGTGGTGTATATAAGTGTATTACATGGCTCCACAACAATCACACTTGCAATATTGTTTAATTATATATATATTTTTTTTTTAAATAATTTTTTTTTTTTTTACAAAAACAAGTGCGTTGTGTAAAAAAGTGTATAATTGCAGGTCAAAAATTGACCTGCATTTAGCCAGCCTTCTGCACCAGCAGTGAAGGGGTTAATACCCCCCAGCTGCTGTATTTTTTTTTTTAACCACTAGGTGTCTCCCGTCTACTTCTGTCTCCCTTGCTTTGAGAGCAAGGGAGACGGAGGCAGATGAGACAGGCACAGACAGCATGCTTTGCATGCTGCCTCTGTCTGTCACTATGCCGGTACATGTGATCGCTGATACAGCGATTGCATGAACCGGAAGAAGCAAGAAGGGCTGAGACTGAATGCCCCGGTCTCGGAGCGCTCAGTCTCAGCCTGGAATTAATGATAGCAGCGTGCACGGAGGCACGCTGCTACAATTTAAGCCATGACGGTCCTGGACCGTCATGGGTCCTTAAGGGATTAACAGGTAAGACTAAAATTCTATTTTCTCTATTGTTCACTATGGAACACAGATACCATGGGGATATACACCAGTAGGTTCCAGAGGTGGGAAGATG
Organism: Rhinophrynus dorsalis; assembly: GCA_037306005.1. Lineage (NCBI taxonomy): Eukaryota > Metazoa > Chordata > Amphibia > Anura > Rhinophrynidae > Rhinophrynus > Rhinophrynus dorsalis. The sequence goes on along the minus strand of CM074721.1, from coordinate 360,351,861 downwards.
GAGAAAGGAACCAACGCCTATCCCCATGGTAACAGAGGTCCCTAGTACTATCCAGAATCAGAACAGCCCAAACACAAAATGTCAACGGACTAAACAATCAGCACAGCACACAAAAAACAAGTGCCAACCGGGCTCAAATAGTTGAACAGTAAGACACAAAAAAAAAAGATCTTTAGACAGGCAGAATTGCCTGAAACCTTCTTGCCAAAGCTGGCTTCAGACAACAGGTACACGATAGTACCTGGCAAAGGTATGCAAGGAGGATCAAGTCGCAGCCTTGCACAATTGCTCAGCAGAGGCCTGATCCATGTAGGCCCAGGAGGACACAGACCTGGTGCAATGTGCTGCAACACTGAATGGAACAGGTTTCTTCCTAAGCTTGCACGCCCTATGAATGGTAGACTTGATCCAAGAGGCAATGGTGACTTTGGAAGTAGCCTGAGCTGGCCTAGCACCGTCAGGAATGACAAACAAGGAATCAGTCAGAAAAAACTGTACAGTGCACATAAAACTTAAGGCAGAATGGCAATGTTCCTCTGGAAAAACACAGAAAGCTCATAAATCTGAACCCTCAAGGAACTCAAGCTGACTCCTTTGTTCCCACCATCCTGAACAGAAGCATCGAAGGTCAAAGTTCTGTGAAGATGGTCCCTGTCCACACACCAAGAATGAAAAATGGACCAAACCCTGTGGTAGGCCTTAGAGGAATCAGGATTCCTAGCCTGGATCTTTGCATAAGTGACCTCAAGAGAGCCTTTCTCCTCAAGATGTGGGCTTCAACATCCATGCCGTCAAAGCCAGCTTTTCACATCCGCTTTCCAGAGGTAGCCTTAAAGGAAGAGGTCCAGTCTGGGTGGCAGTGGAAATGGATCCTGGATGGAAAGCCTCATCAGTTCCGCGAACCATTCCCTCTTGGTCCAATAAGGAGTGACCATATTCACAGTTGCACCATCCATCCTTATCTTCATATGATCAACCTCGGACTGAGGGAAATGGGAAGAAAGACATAAGCAAAATGGAAGCGCCATGGCGTCTGTGGCAAAGGCCAGCGGATCACTCCCCCAAAGGGGAGCAAAACACAGGCACCTTCCAGATGTCCCTTGTGGTCATTTGTGCAACAGCAGGGACTGCCACAGATGATGGTGTTTCAAGTGCACTGCCCCGACGGTTGATGTAAGCCACGGCCGAGGAATTGTCCGATTGGACTAGATTACCGTTTAACTGAGAGGTCCAGTACCCCAGAGCTAGGCAGATTGCCCTGAGCTCCAGAACACTGATGGACTGAAGAGATTCCTCCACAGTCCACCTGCCCTGGATCCTCAAATGACCCAATACCACACCCAGCAGCTCAGGTTGGCATCCATTGTGATCATAGTCCAATCCAGGATCACACATGGCTTCTCCAGGTCCAGGTTGCGCTGCTGCAACCACCACAGCTCTCTATCTACAGAAGCCAGATGGGATCTGCAGCCGATTCAGGAGATTCGCATTCACATGCCACGTCTGGATGATAAGTCTCTGGAGTTCTCTGCTGAGCACCCCAGAATATGGTACCACTTCTAGGGTTGACACTAGGAGAGTCCCAGACTCCTCATGTACTCCCTGACTAAAGCCGAGGGCCACTCTAGAGCTTGGGACACATCCTGCATGATCTTGTCCTCCAGCAAAAAGACCTTCCCCAGGCGGGTGTCGAACCTCATGCCAAGGAACACCAGCTCATGGGAAGGCACTGGAGAGAACTTAGACATGTTCAGAATCCACCCACGGTGATCCAGGAGTCGGCACAATCTTGAACAGAGTCAAAAGTTCCTCTGAAGGAGCCTTGAGCAAAAGATCGCCCAGCTAAGAGGTCATATGAGTGCCGAGTGTGAAGTCTTTGTGACCCTGGTAAACACCCGAGGAGCTAAGGCCAAGCCAAAAGGCAGATCGATTAACTGGTAGTGCTCTGAGTCAAAGGCAAAACACAGAGTGTGTTGACTGTCTTGGTCGATCTGGATGTGTAGGTACGCATCATGAAGGTCTAGGGACGCCAGATACTTCCCCAGGCACATTTTTGCGATGATAGGGCACAAGGACTCCATCTTGAAGTGAGCAGTCTCCACATACAGTTTGAGACACTTGAGGCTCAGGATGGGAAGGCAGACACAGTCCTTCAGAAGCACAAACAGGTTGTAATAGAAACCTGAACCTTACTCCTGGGGAGGTAATGGAATCAGAACCTTCTTGTCCAGCAGGGAGTGCAATGATTCCCAGAACAGCTGCAATTTGGCCAGAGCAGCAGGGACTTTGGAAAGGAAAAAAACGGAAAGGGGGAAGGGACATGAAACCAATTCTGTACCCTTTCAAGATTACCCACAAAATCCACCGGTCCGCCTTACAGCTTTCCCAGGTGTCCTTGAAAAAAGCAAAGATGTCCATCTACAGGAATCTGTGGACCAGGATTTCATGAGCCATGCGGAAGCTGGCTTGATAAACATAGGCCTTGAAGCGGTTTGCCTGGGCTACCACTGCTGTCTGGCCTTGGTAGGGGGAAGCTGGGTAGAGTCCTGCGAAGCATGCAGCCTGTGACTTTCATTCCCTCCAAAGAGGTGCAAATTTCCTTGCCATAGCAGGGCACTTGGTGGACATCGGAGGTAACAGGGAAGGGGTTAACTAGTCCCAATCCAGCCATCCATGCTCCATATCCCATAAGAAGAACAGTAAATACCATACATAGCATGAGTGCATGGGTTCAGAGAGACCTCTGTATGAATTAGGGATAAATACACTCAGAAGATGACTGGTGAGTAACCATTTGTCTGCAGTTTATCACTGTAAAGGAAGCACAGTCTCAGAGAAGTCCTGCTGGGAGCGAAAACTTGGGTTACAAGATTCTCACCACAGGGCTACAAGGGTCCACAAAGCAACTGCAAACTGGTCAATCCACTCCAGGAAGTTTAGTAATGGTAACCCTCCTAATGAAGGAATTGTAACAGCCCCATATCTATGGAAAAAAACAATAAGATAAAACTAAAAAGCAATGTTCCAAGCCAGTCCTTATAGTCAGGAACACATCATAAAACTGGAGGCGGGGAAGGTTTGGCCTGCAGAAGGAGAGGGAAGGCTCCACCCTCAAGGTCTTGTCTTTTTTTTTTATGTGTGCTGCCTTCCAAAGCAAGATAAATCTTTTTTCTCTTTAGTCCATATGGAACACAGGTACCATAGGGATATACCAAAGCTAAGCTTCCAGAGGTGGGAAAAAGGAACTCACGCCCATCCCCACGATACAGGAGTTCCCTAGGACTATCCAGTATCTGAATAACCTAAGCAACAAGTATCAATGGACACTGAACTTACACAGCACGTTGAACAAGATCCAACCGAGCTCAAAAAACTACTGTACAACAATAGGCAGAAAAAGTGTGCAGGACACAGACAGGCAAAACTGTCTGCAGGACCTTGCAGCCAAGCTCAGCCGAGGCCAGATTATTGAAATGATGGTGTTTGGTGAAAGTATGCAAGGACCACCAAGACCCTGCCTTGCTCAGCTGTTCAGCAGAGGCTAGATTATTATAGGCCCAAGAATCCACAGACCTGTTGGCGTGCACTGTGACCTTGAAGGGAAAAGGTTTCTTCCTGATCTCATACGCCTGTCTTATAGTAGCTTTGATACAAGAGGCAATGGTGACCTTGGAGGCCACCTGACCAGCACAGGACCCTCTGGATTAAAAACTGAGTCAACCTTGCAAAACAGCTTAGTATGGTGCACAAAAAACTTAATGCAACATCCAACAAATGGAGATCTCTCTCCTTATCAGATTTAGGGTCAGGAAGGCAGAGCGATCTTCTAATTGACTTGAAACACAGACCACACATTGGGAAGAAACTCTTGAGTGTTACAAAATACTGCCTTATCCTGATGAATCATTAGAAAGTAAGTCTTACACGACAGAGCCTGTAACTCAGCTGCTCACCATACCAAGACAACTGCCAAGACAAAAACCATCTTGAGCATCTTGAGGCTCGAAAAGAGGCCTCTGCAAAACACACAGAACCAAATTAAGGAGCCACAGGAAAGTAGGATGCTTGAAGGAAGGTAAGACATGAGCCACCCCCTTCAAGAAAATTCTTAACATCTGGGATAATAGCAATAAGCCTCTGAAAAAACACAAAGTGCTGAGATTCGAACCATAAGGGAGCTCAGACTGAGACCCTTGCTAACCCAATCTTGAAGGACAGACAACACCAAGGGGAGGTGAAAATTCTGCGAGGATGCACCTTTGTCCACACACCACTTATGAAAGATACACCACACCCTATGATATTCCTTGGAATAATCACACTTCCAAGCCTGAATCATGGTAACAATGAACACTGCGGAAGAACCCTTCAGCCTCAGGATGTTGGCTTCAAGACCGATGCAGTCAAAGCCATTTTCTCCACATCCTCATGCCACAGATGACCCTGGAGCAACACATTCGGGACCGAAGGAAAGCGGAGAATATCCTCTTGGGCCGTTAAGGAGCGATCAAAATGACATCATTGCTTCTGGTAGCAGAAAGTTGGCACCTTCTTGTTTTCCCTGGTTGCCATATCTATTATGGGCATATCCCACTGTTGCATTTTTCGACTGAGTTCCCATTCTCATGGATCGGAGTCTTGGCAACAGGATACATTCAGGCTGACTCCCTCAATCCCTGGAATGTGAATGGCTGATACAGCAGGAACACAAGTCTCTGCTCAACAGAGGATGCTCCTCTCACTTTGGTCAAACCAGCTGTGCTGCAAGTACCTCCTTGGCGACTGATGTACACCATGGCAGTGACATTGTCTGACTGAATCCTCACTGGATTCCCAGATAGGAGGGAGCCCAATTCAAAAGGGACAGACGCAGACCACCCAGAGCTCCAGGACGTTGATGGACAAAAGACCGAGCCCATCTACCCTGTACACCCAGGTGACCAGAACCGTACCCCAGCTGCTCAGGCTGGCATCTGTGGTGACCAGTGTTCAGGTTCCTGTTCCAGGTTCGGCCGATGCAACCACCGCCGGAAGTTCCTCCTGGCATCCGGGGAACATCCTTCTTTTGTTCCCTCGTGTGGACCCAAGTAAGGCACAGCATCCAGCATACTCAAGAACTCCATTTTCCAGCAGAGAGTCCACTGGACACTTGGTTGAGAGATCTGAGGCAACAAGGTACTCTTACAATAAGTAGCACCACTGATTATCTGTTTCAGTTCATGTCCAAAATGGGACTTGCCCTGAAACTACAAGGAAAGCAGTGACTTCTTGGAAGATTGGTCCGCAGACCAAATCTTGAGCCACAAGGTGAGGCACACGAAAACAGAAAAAGCTGAGGCCTTGGTGGATAATCTGACAGCATCAAAGAGCTCCTCAGAAATAGTTGTTGGCATCCTTAGTGTTTGCCATAAATCTTCCATGGGCAGGTGTGTGTGTGTGTGTGTGTGTATGTGTGTGTGTGTATGTGTGTGTGTATGTGTGTGTGTGTATGTGTGTGTGTGTGTGTATGTGTGTGTGTGTGTGTGTGTGTGTGTGTGTGTGTGTGTGTGTGTGTGTGTGTGTGTGTGTGTGTGTGTGTGTGTGTGTGTGTGTGTGTGTGTGTGTGTGTGTGTGTGTGTGTAGGGGGGAGACGACCCCCCAAACCCCCCCCCCCTTATAAACTGTAAAACCATTAGTGAAAGAGTTAAACCAATAGACTAAAGCAGCCATCATTACTCCAAAGCCCGCTGAGAGATAATGCAGATAGAAATGTACCCATAATGAGTGCCAGAGCCTACCAAGGCCAACAACAGTCCCTGTATGGGGAGGCAACACATCTGGGACATAAGTGTACAAAGTCAATCAAACTCAAAGTGTCTTCAGGTTACCATCTGAGAGAGATGATCAGAGCCCCAAGAGACTCTGCCATGAGGAAAACGTGGCAGCAAAATTCCATCCACAGGGTTGAAAAGGTGCACCAAGCACCTGTGAACTGGTCAATCCACTCCAGAGAAGCCCATGATGGTAACCCACCTAATGGGGGTTTATACAGCCCCATATATAAGAATAAAACCATAAAAGCCTAGAAAGAAAAGACTGTCCTGCCCTGCCAGCTCCTAGCAGAACACATGAATTCCTGGACTTCAGATTGGAGACTCCCTCTTCCTCCTCCAGCTCAACAACTCTGCCTACTAAGACTATCTTTTGAGATATGTCCTGCTCTCCAGGAAGAGGTACTCAACACCATGGTACCTGTGTTCCATATTGGACTTAAGAGAAAACCCTATTTAAATCAATTCGATTTTTATTTGTCCCATATGGCAATTTACCCCAAAATGTCACCATTCCAATTTTATACGCAATGTCCATTGTGTTGTACTTTTGATTCAGATTTACTTAACTTCTTAACATTTGCCTTGATACATTTACCTCAGGGGAAGTCAAATTTTGGATCTCCTATCATTCACCATCATTATTTTTGTGCTTGCTTAATTTTCAGTACCCCTTGCAGCAATGTAACAATGGTTTTCAGACACACAGCAACATGATAATTAACTGAACAATGCAGTAGGAAAAATACATTGTGTGACACCTCTTATTGTTAAACAGAACAGAATTGAGGCAGTATATATAAATACAATATTAGCAGCTGAACAAGTCATATTGCCCTATTCATTGATTATTGCATTTCCTAGCTAGTCTCCCTTATATTTATTTTCTTCTGTGGAACCCTTTGGGCACAAAAAAAAAAAAAAAAAAAAAGCAATTCTGGAGCAACACATCTACATCATAGGAGTAAAATATATATTCCCATGGATTTAAATGGGCCTATTAAACCCCTTGAATACTAGAGAGTTCACCAATGTACTTCTTGGCAGTGAACTGGGTACCTCTTGCATTCAAAGGTTAAAGCCCCATTTAAACTCATGGAAACTTTTTGTTCCCCATAGCACAGTTGATGTGCTTCTCTTATGTGTTGCATACTCTTCTAAGCACCTAAAAGGTTAAAACTTTAAAATGACCACCGGTGGTCAATTATTACATTAGAGCAGTAAGGCTGCTATATCTGTATTGGTGACACAGCAAATTTTAATAAAATTATTAAATCAAAAGAAAATAAATACCTGCAACTGAGGAGACGTTTAATTCTGGTCCCTCTTCCCTCCATTGCAAAAGTGATCAGCTCCTTTTCAAGAGGCCCATTGATACTCTATGAATAAAACACAACTTTTACTTTGTAGATTAAAACGTGTAAGTAAACGTTGCCTCCTTTCAGTTACTAAGCGTCTTAGAAGGGTCATTAAAAGTGTGGCTAATTAATGTCAGAGTGGATTATCAAAGCAAAGAGTGTGTCATTACAGCCCAGCAATTAGCAAACACCAGCCATTCTCAGCTCTTTTATGTAGGTTCTGTGCGTATACATCTCCTCAGATTTAATACAGTTCTTAAATCACCTGCATAAAGTATTTGCGTAATGGCGGAAGTAAATCTCTCCTATGTGTCTTGCGTTATGCACATATGATTAGCCACCTGCTTTGAGTTTCAGAGGACAGAGAACAAAGTGGGACAGCGTGAGACCATAGAGCCGTCCTGAGTGTAAGCCGGCACTATGTAGTTAAACTAATGTCCCTGTGTAACATAAAAAGTGGAGAGAGATATGCAGGAAAGGAGAGATAGCATGAGACCCTGGAGCTGCACTGCAAGTATGGCATTTAAAATTTACCACTGACCCTCCAGCCAATATCTCACTCCATAGGCTCTCTTTAAACTACCCACTTTCTATGTGACTTAGGGACTCTAGTTGTAACTTACTAGTGCTACCATACTTGCAGTGCAGATCCAGGGTCTCATGCTATCTCTCCTTTCCTGCACATCTCAATCCACTTTTGATGTGACACAGGGACTTTAGTTTAACTACACAGTGCCAATTTACACTCAGGATGATTCTAGGGTCTCAATCTGTCCCACTTTGTTCTCTGTCCTCTGAAACTCAAAGCAGGTGGCTAATCGTATGTGCACAATGTAAGACACATACAAGGGATTTACCTTCCTACATTACTCAAATATTTTATGCAGGTGATTTAAGAACTGTATCAAATCTGACGAGAAGTATAAGCACGGATCTACATAAGAGAGCTTAGAATGGCTGGTATTTACTAATTGGGGGTTTATTGCTGGGCTGTAATGACAAACAATTGCCCACACTTTTAATGACCCCTCCAAGACACTTAGTAACTGAAAGGGGGAACATTTACAAGTTTTAATCTACAAAGAAAAAGTTACGTTTTATTCATTTGGAGTATCAAAGGGTCTTTTGTCATGGAACGGATCTGTTTTGTAACGGAAGGAAGAGGGCCCAGTATTAAAGGGATAGTGATGTTTTAAATTAAGCATATTGCCGAGTCTTCTTTATTATAAGTTTAACAGTTTGCAATATTTTTAGTTCCTTACTGTTACGCAGCTCTCAAGCTATTCAGTATAGAAGGATCCCCCGCCCACCTCCCACTGAATCCTCATTCTGGTCCCGGGACGGATGCAACGAGGGACAAACTTCAGTAATTAAGTATAAGGAAAATCCTGCCCCCCTTGACAAAGGAGGGCAGGATTTCCCTTTCCATACTGAAGTTTGTCCTTGCTGCATCAGTCAGGACCAGACAGAGCTGCAGCAGTGACGTGGCCAGAATGGGCTGGTGGGGAATCTTTCTATATGAATAACTTAAGAATTACGTAGAATTATGGAACTAAAAATAGCAGAAACTATTAAATTTATAATAAAGAAGACTTGGCGATATACTTTACATTACTGTCCCTTTAAACGTCTTCTTCCCAGTTGCAAGTTTTCCTTTTCTTTTTATTTAACAATTATTACGTTACCCATACATTTTTTTTTTTTAATAAAAAGGTGGCTCCTCTTCTGAAGAGTCAGTAATTTTGAGACTTGCACTGGGACAATGTTACAAAGGTCCCAGAGATTCCCTAACGTGTTTCATCAAAAAACAATCATACCAAACCTTTTCTTTATTTACACTGTGTTTAAAAAAAGGGGGCTGAGGAAATGAACAGGGAGAAAGAAAACACACAGACAGCAGAGGGAGAAAATAGTGTGTGTGTGTATGATTATATATATATATATATATATATATATATATATATATTCATGCACACACACACAAAACCACACTTCTCAATAGACTCCCCTTCGTATAAAATTGTAATAAAGGAAAGTGTGGTTTATGAAGATGCCTCTTTCCCCATTACTATGTTACAAAGATATGTAATCAAGGATTAAACTAAGACAATGCCTGCTATATAAAATAAAATGCAACATGGGGGAAGAGATGAATGGAAGGATTTCTGACGTTATTTACAACACTTGTATTTACAGGGGGTGGAAGAGGTTAGAGCCATTAGGAGAAGGTAACAGGGAACTTTCTGTAACACTATATCCCATATGCTGGTCAGAAATGCTTCTTTCAAAGGCTCCACTCTCAACAGAAAAGCTTAATAAAACCTCAAAAATGAGGTTTAGGCCCAGTCTTGACCCTGCAGATTAATCCTTCTGTTTCTGGCAGTAGGCGCCGCTCTTCAAACAAAATCTCCACTCCACTCTGTTTCAGAGTCTGACTGGAGGGTGTAAGGCTTGGCCACTGAATATTCCTACGAGTTTTTGAAGGCTGTCCCATACTTGACTCTGTATTTGTTGATGTCCACAAAGTGCAGAATCTCAGAGTCCCGGCTGGTGCTGCAAGGCACCATTCCCTCCACTCCCTCTCCCATCAACCACTTTCTGGTCTCTGACGCCATATCATGGCTGACATGCTCCAGGTTCCATTTCCTCAGCCATGACTGGAAACGCTGATGCAATCTCTTGCTGACTCGTTCATGGGACTACAGGAGTGTGGAGAAGGAATAAAGCAGAACAAAAATTAATTACTGCATTAAGAACTGTAAGAAATATCTTCATGACAGCACCAATAATCTATGCTTAAGGTTTCTTTCCTAGTGGATATTAGGCAAGTAAAACACATTGAAGCTGATTAAGAATAAGTAATTCTGAGGCAAGCCAAATGCACCATAGGGACAAATAAAAATCTCTATTAAATTAAATGGAACATTTAACCCTTTGAATGCTAAGGAGTACCCAATGCATTGCAAAGCAATGCATTTGAGGACTCTAGCATTCAAACGGTTAACAACAAACTATAAATAAATACCTATATATTTATAAATATAGGTAGATCCCCCGCTGCAGTCCAAAGCAGCAGCCTTCTCTCCTGCTTGAGGGGTTCTAGGAGTCCCAGCTTATATGTTACTATATGACCTTTTGATGTCTATGGACATGGCTCCTTGAAGTAGTCCTCTGTCTGGAAAACTGCCCAAAGGAGAGAAGAGTCTTTCACATTGCACCTCATCTACTGTAAAAGTAGTAGCTGAATTCCAGCAAGGGGGTTCCATCAGACAGACAGAGCCCCATATAAGTAATAGGGACATGCGTATAGTTTGAAGTGATCCTTTAATTGTCTGGAGAATTTTTAATTCATCCTCTGTGATGCTGGTTTGTACAGTTATTGCTCTAATTTTTCTTAACAGGTCAGCCTCCTTGTTAAGCAATGCAGTGGAGACTTCTCTAGAATACAAGGGTTGTTTTCAGTGTGCTGAAGAAATGTAAATCTGGAGCAAACCAACTGTAACACAGGGGACAAAAACATTCCTCAAATAATCAATTTAAATAGGGTTTTGACACCTTGAATGCTAGAAATCTCTAACATATTGCTTTGCAATTTACTGGAGACTTCTAGCAATCATCCCCTATGGTGCATTAAGTTTGCTGCAGAATGGGAACTTCTTTAGCTTATTGAATATGGCCCCATGATCAAGTTGCACAGCTAAAATGCTACACCATTTTACCCTATAAATGCTCTGAAGATGAATATTTAAAAGCTTTCCTCCAGTAAAAACAGTATTACCACCGGTTAAATCCTTTTCTCTTTAGTCCATATGGTTGAGTCCCTCCTCCTGGAGGGCAGGACACATCTCAAAGACAATCTTATGGGTAGGGATTCCCTCCTCCTCCAGCTCAACCCTTCCTCAGCCTAATATCCCAGAATTCATGGGACTGAAGCCACACAAAAAATAGAAAAAGAGAAGAAAATATCCACCAAAAAAAAAAAAGACTCTAAAAGAACTCCTCAGCCTAGGAAGGCCAGATCATAAACAAAAGGTTCCTTTTCTCTGGGTGGGAGACCTGTGTTCCATATGGACTAAAGAGAAAAGGCCGAAAATATACCTCACCTCGAACCAAGTAGCTGCACTGAGAGCGCCCCCCTTGGTGACTGATGTATGTAACAGCCATGGCACTGGCTGACTGAACCCTCACTGGTGTGTCCTTCAAGAGTGAGGTCAAGTACAGAAGGGCCAGCTGGCTTGCCTGGAGTTCCAAGATATTGATGGACTGAAGGGTCTCTTCCAGAGTCCACCTGTTGTGGACCCCCGGGTGGCCCAGAACCACACCACAGCTGCTCAGGCTGGTGTCTGGTGTGACAGAGGTCCACTCTGGAATCACAAAGGGTTTCCCCTGCTTCAGGTTGTGCCAGCGCAACCACCACTGGAGGCCCTGACTGGGAGAAGTAGGAGAGGGGGATCAACATGTTCTGGATTCCCAGACCAGCTTTGGATTACATGCCTCTGAAGTTCAACCACCAAAGGAGGTCCCGACTGGGAGAAGGAGAAGAGGGAGAGAGAGAAGAGGGAGAGAGAGAAGAGGGAGAGAGAGAAGAGGGAGAGGGAAGAGAGGGAGAGGGAAGAGAGGGAGAGGGAAGAGAGGGAGAGGGAAGAGAGGAAGAAGGAAGAGAGGAAGAAGGAAGAGAGGGGTCTGTCGATCAACATGTTCTGGATTCCCAGACCAGCTTTGGATGACATGCCTCTGAAGTTCCCTAGGGTGGACCAGTGAGTAATGCAATGGACCCGAGAGTAAGGCACAGCATCCTGTGTTGACACCAGCCTGCTCAGAACGCTCTTGTACTCCGTGATCATGGCCGAGGGCCACTCCAGGACCTGGGATACCTCCTGTATCACAAAAAGAATCTTATCCTCTGGGAACAAGACTTTCTCCTGATGGGTGTAGAACCTCATCCCCAGGAACACCAGTCCCTAGGAATACACCAGAAAGTACTCAAACACGTGCACGATCCACCCATGATGTACAAGACGTTGGGCACATATCCTGATGTGAAGAGCCAAGCGCTCCTTTTACAGAGCCTTGAGCAAAAGATTGTCCAGGTAGGGAAGCATGGAAATGCCCAGGATGTCAATGAAGGCCACTAAGACCCCCATGACCCTGGTGAACAGCAGACCCATGAAATGATAGTGATCTGAGCCTACAGCATGTAGTGGGTAAACAAGAATGTGTAGATAAGCATCCTGAAAGGTTGAGAGAAGAAAAATACTCTCCCGGGCACATTGCTGCAATGACAATGTAAAGATGCCATCTTAAATCGTGTAGTCATCACATACTTGTTGAGATATTTGAGATTCAGGATGGAACAGCAGCCGCTGTCCTTCTTCAGAACCAGACACAGGTTGGAATAAAAATCTGAATGAACCGTGCTCTTGGAGAGGTACCAGAACCTATTTTGCCAGCAGGGAATCCACTGCCTCCGGGAACAGCCGTGCATTGTCTGGCTCTTTTTAGTACCCTTGACAAAAAAGTGAAATGGAGGAAGGGACCTGAAATCCATGTGGTACCCTGCCGATATTACCCGCAAAATTGACTAGTCCGTAACTGAGGGCTCCCAGATCTTTTGAAAGAAGGTGGAGACTACCTCCTACACTTAACGGGCCAGGATTCCACTAGTCACGTGGAAGAGTGATTGACAAGCTTAGCCCTTGTAGCTGCTCGCTTGGGCTGCCAGACATCTCTAAGTTTCACAGTGAAGCGTGCTTGAGAGGCTTGTGAACTCTGTGGCCTCTACGCCTCCATTTAATGGAGTAATGAAAAAGATTCAGTTTCCTCGCCATTGTCTGACGTTTGGTGGGCATTTCAGGCAACAAGGTGCTCTTACCACTAGTAGCATCAGTAATCTGTTTCAGTTCAGGTCCAAACAAGCACTTGCCCTGAAATGGCAAGGAAACCAGTGACTTCTTAGAGGATTGTTCCGCAGACCAATTCTTAAGCCACAGAGTGCATTGCGCAGCAGCAGAGGCCTTAACGGAGAACCTGACAGTGTCAAAAAGAGCCTCTTAAACATAGTTTTTGGTCTCCTTACTGTTGGCCATAATAACCAACAAATTCTCCTTGGATACATCAGCACGGGCAGCCTCCACCCTGTTCTCCCCACACAGCAACAGCCCTGTTCTCCCAGGAAGAGGCAAAATCAGGTCTGAGCGCCGCTTCAGTGGCCACAAAAAGCAGTTCTGAGGAGTCCAGCTTCTTATCAGCTAGCGGTTTCAAACCGCTCCATCCGCCAAAGGCAGAGAAGTAGACAGCCAACCGAGAAATTAGGGGTCCACGGTTGGGGGAGAGGCCCACTGCACCAAGGTTGAAGTATTCCCTGAAGAAAGAAGGGGATTTGGGCCACTAAGGACAGAACTGTTGACCCATGAGGTTATTGATCAGTGCTGGAGGGCCTGTTGGAGTAGTGAGGACCACAGAGCAAGAAGGGCACAGTGATCCAGGTTTGGCATGAGAAACAGTAAAGGAAAGGGGGGGGAGGGATGCCCCTGAGTCCTTAAGCCTTAGATTTACCCCCATGTCCCTCAGAGTCCGACATCCTGTCACTAAAGTGTCCCAGCACTAGTATAAATACTAAAATGAGCCCAGAATAAAATATCAATCTTAAAAGCCCAGAAAATACACTTGTCTGGCAAGCAAAAGGTTAATACAGAGAAGAAGAGTCTGCCTCTGAGTAGAATAAGCAAGACAGCAGTAAAATGGTCACTGAAAAAGTGGCAGCCAATCGGGAAAAAGCCTGCTAAACGGGCATTCTAGAAAACACAGTATTCTCTGTTGCCTAGCAACGCCTACAAGTCCATCTGTGAAATAACCACGAGTCCCCTGGACACTCAGAACGTCGCTCAGATAATCGGGCATGAGGAGACAAGAAGATGTATCTGCAACAGTTTCAGATACTAAAGTTACAGGAAGCTCTATGTCCCAAAGAAGTTTTCCCACAGAAGTCAACGAAGCAAAAATGGCAGCGAATGGGCTCCTGTTCTTAAAGGTCCTGCTGAATCAGTAAAATCGAGCAAATGGACTGGTTGTAAAAATGGCATACACCACTTCCAACAATCCAAGTGACTGAGGATTTATAGCTGCCCCCAAATGCAATATATAAATTTCAGTGTTGGATATTAAAATGGTTGCTCTCTCAATCATGTTATCCCAAGCGGCACAACGATCCCGGAAACTTCAAACAAAGAGAAAGTGCCAGATAACTTTGGGAAGGCGACTGCCCCTTTAGCCAGTAACAATTTTTGAAAATAAGTGCAGAGTGGAGCCTTCCTTCTCTCCTTGGCTGTGCACCAGCCAATCCCCATCCAGTAAGATTTGAAACGCTAACTATTGACTAGGTAGAAAGAAGACTACTGTGAGCATGAACCCGAAAGGACTTCCACGTTCGGTCACAGGAGAACAAAGCATGGACCCTTGACAGGGTGGGAGACCTGTAACCTATATGGACTAAGAGAAAAGGATTTAACAGTTAAGATTAAAATACAGGTAACTTTGGGATTTACCAACATTGAAGGCAAGGACCAGGCGCCGGTCCCCAAAGTCATCAGAGCATATATGAACCAATCAGATCATAAAACAGCCCTTATAATGAATAGAGTGTCAACAGATACCAAACTGGAGTATAACACCAGAAACTGACACAGCACACAGAACTAGGGCCAACTGGGCTCAACAGTTAAGGAGTACTAAAGGTATTGAGGAAAACACTAGACAGGCAAGACAGCCTCTAGGATCTTCCTACCAAAGCTGGCATCAGCTGATGCCAGGACATCAACGCGGTAGTGTTTAGAGAAGGTGTGCACAGATGACCAAGTGGCCACCTTGCACAACTGATCAGCTGAGGCCTGATTCTTATAGGTCCAAGAGGCACCAATAGACCTAGTGGAATGAGCTGTGACACGAAATGGAGGTTTGTAAGCTTTACGAATAGTAGGCTTAATCCAGGAGTCTATGGTAACCTTGGACGCCGGTTTATCTGCCCTAGGACCATCAGCGCACCATCAGCACGGTGCACACAGAACTTAAGGCACCGCACCACATCCAACAAGTGAAGACCCCTTTGCTTGTCAGAAGAAGGCTCAGAACAGAAGGAGGGCACAACAATCTCCTGATTGAGGTGGAACTCCGAGACCACTTTCAGGAGAAACTCCTGAGAAGCGCGAAGAAGCGTAGAAGAGTCTCTACTGGGCACAACTGCACCACGACCGCCTGCTCTTCTACTAGTATTGTATAAAAAAAAAAATGTACTCTTATTGTATATTGCTCAGGCGGCTATCAGCCAGCCTGACATATGCACATACGGAGATCACAGACCTTTTGGGTTAACTCTCAGAAGCAATATGCCAATTATGATCAGGTGGGGACTTCAAAGTTGAAACAATGAAAATGTATTAAATATGTATAGCTGTATTGAATTCAGCTTGTAAACTTTGATAAAAAGAGGATTTTAGTCTAACCTGTTAAATCCTTTTCTCTTAGTCCATACAGGTTACTGGTAACTCTGGGGAGGCGATCTGCCCCTTTAATAGGCAGGAACAATTCTAGAAGTGAATGCAGGGGGTGGAGCCTACCTTCCCTCCTTGGCTGCAGCTAGCCAATCAGCTCCAGAAAGATTTGAGACACTAACTATGACTAGATAGTAAAAGGGAAAGAAGACTCCTGTGAGCATGACCCCGAAGGACCCCCATAGTCTGCCACAGGAGAGCCAAGCATGGTCCCTTGACAGGGTGGGAGACCAGTAACCTGTATGAACGAAGAGAAAAGGATTTAACAGGTAAGACTAAAATCCTCTTTTCTCTGTCATCCAATACAGGTTACTGGTAACTCTGGGATGTCCAACCACTGAGTTTCCAAGAGGCGGGAAGTAAGGAAAGGACCAGGTGCAAGGCCCCCAAAGTCACCAGAGCAGATATGAACCATCAGATCAGAGATAGCCCGACAAAACAAATGAAGTGTCAATGGACACTGAAAAAGGGTACCACCACCCCAGGAACGGTTACACAGCACAGTGAACTAGAGCCAACAGGGCTCAAAAGTGAAGGAAGCACCAAAGACTATCCTAGACAGACAAGACTGCCTCCAGTATCTTCCTCCCAAAACTGGCGTCAGCCAATGCCAGCACATTAACATGGTAGTGCTTCGAAAAGGTGTGCATAGACGACCAAGTGGCAACCCTGTACAACTGATCAGCAGAGGCCTGATTCTTGTAAGCCCAAGAAGCCCCAATAGATCTATAGCAGAATGAGCCACGAATAGTGGATTGATCCAAGACGCAATAGCCTCTTTGGATGCAGGTCTCCCTGCCATGGGGCCCTCAGGAATGACGAGCAGCGCGTCCGATTGCCTGATAGACTCAGTGAGATGTACATAAAATGCACCACGTCTAATAGGTGGAGATCCCTCTCCTCGTCAGAGGTGGGGTCAGGGCAGAAAGAGGGCACCACAATCTCCTGATTGATGTGGAACTCAGAGACCACCTTCGGCAGAAACTCCTTAGAAGTGCGAAGCACCGCCTTGTCCTTGTGAAACACAAAATAGGGTGGTTTAAAGGATAGAGCATGCAACTCCGCGACACGGTGAACTGACAATCGCCAGGACAAAGGTCATTTTCCACGTCAGTAGACGTAGAGGAATAATAGCCAAAGACTCAAAAGATCCCACTGAGGAGTGGGAGTCTTGAAAACAGGATGAATATGAGCAATGCCCTGGAAAAAAAATCTTGATATCAGGAAGGATGGCAATGCGCCTCTGAAAGAAAACAGAAAGCGCAGAAGTCTGAACCTTAAGGGAACTCAAACTAAGGCCCTTATCCACACCGTCCTGCAAAAAGGACAGGACCGTAGGCAGATCAAATTCCTGAGACAGGTCTCTGTCCGCGCACCAAGACAGAAAGGTCGACCAGACACAATGTTAGATCTTGGAAGAAACAGGCTTGCGGGCACGGAGCACAGTAGCCACCACACCAGAAGAGAAGCCTTTCTTCATTATTGAGGATTCAATTTCAAAGCCGTCAAAGCTAACCGAGGAACATCCTCCTTCCACAGGTAACCCTGTAGAAGATCCGGACGGCAAGGGAGCTGAAAGGGCTCCGCCACTGACAGATAAAAGAGCTCCGGAAACCAAGACTGACGAGGCCAGTACAAATCAATCAGAATAACTGGACAACAATTCAGCCGTAATTTCCGTAACACCCTGTGCAATATGGGGAGGGGAGGAAAGATGTAAGTCAGAGGAAATAGCCAAGGAATGGACATCGCATCTACTGCTAGAGCCAGAGGGTCTTGCCATCGAGAGCAGAACCTCGGAACCTTCCTGTTGTGTCTTGTCACCATCAGGTCGATGTAAGGAGGACCCCATCTCTGAACAATGAGTTGAAACACTTGTGGATGCAACTCCCACTCTCCGCTGTCCACTGTGTGTCGACTGAGGAAGTCCGCCATAATGCTGTCTACGCCTGGAATGTGCACTGCGGCTATGGCAGTAATGTGTTCTTCTGCGCAGGACAAAATAGCCTTGACCTCTAAACAAGCAATGAGACTTCTGTTCCGCCTTGCTTGTTGATTTAACGGCAGTGGCTATGTCGGGTCCCACTTGGACCGGACAGTCTTCCAACTGAGATGTCCAATGTCGAAGGGCATGAAATATCGCCCGAAGCTCCAATATGTTGATCGGAAGGAGGGACTCCTCCGGAGACCACTGGCCCTAAGCTCTCAAGAGACCCAGGACCCCTCTCCAGCCGGAAAGGCTGGCATCCATCATCATCTTGGTCCAGAAGGGTACCAGGAAGGACTTGCCCTTCAACAGGCTGGAAATGTCGAGCCACCATGACAAGCTGAGTTCCACATGAAGAGGAAGAGAAATAGACGTCTTCAGAAGATCTGGTTGACCCCTGCACTTCTGGATAACAAACCTCTGGAGCTCCCTGGTGTGCGCCATTGCAAACGGAACCACTTCTGTGGTGGATATTAATTTCCCCACCAGAAAGGATAGATTCTGGACTGGAACTGGATCCTGAGACAGAATCTCGGAAACCATGTGGGCGATCTGGGGAGTCACCTCGTCCGTGAGGAACACCATGCTCTTCTGAGTGTCGAAGAGACAGGCCCAAGAAGACCAGATGCTGGGATGGGACAAGTTGATGATCCACAAATGATGGGTGAGAGCCTGAATGCAGTGCTGAACTTGCTGATGAAGAAGGTCCGCAGAGGGCGCTTTTAGGAGCAAGTCGTCCATGTTCGGAGTAACTCTGATGCTTGTCCGGGGATTTACACTCCTCAGACACAAGGCGGTCAAGAGTGGGATTAGGTGGAAAGTACGTAAGGGGCTTTGCAGGCTCCTGTAACACATCAGAGGGATCAGAAAGGACCTGTTGAACTAGGGGAATGTTAAGAGTAGTTAAAGGGATAGTAATGTTTCATAATAAAAGCAGCTCTAATTAATCATCATAGTATTTGGACTTTGGAGAGTGTTATTTCAATTCTGTCAGAGTTGTAGTTCAAGAGTAATTCAATGACAAAGTATCCCCCTCCCGCCCATTTTACTGATGTAACACTGTTCAGCCAGATCAGAAGGGAGGTGCCCAGGTAGACTGGAGAGAGGGACAATCTTCAATTAAGATAAGGATAAAACCTGAAAAACTTGTCAAGGGGAACAGGGCTTTCATTATTCTCATAGGAAGATTGTCCCCTGCTGTTATCTGTCTGGTCTTACAACCAGATTCCACATCTGAGAAGAGATGGCTTACACTAGGTAAAAGAGGAGGAGGGGAAACTTTGCTTGTGAATATCTCTTAAACCATAAAGGTTTGAGAGATAAGACATATATACATATATCGTTCTTCATGTTTTTTTAATGCCTACAAAATAAAGATAGAATGAAGTATTACTATCCCTTTAAGACTGCCCTGATCAGGTCCTCAGCAGAGGGCTCAGGATTAGCCTCAAAGGGGTCCCAAAAAAAAAAAAAAAAAAAAAAAAAAAAAAAAAAAAAAAAAAAAAAGGAACCCAAAAGAGAACACTCCTCAGCATCCGAATCCACCAGCAGTTCCTCCTCAGAGGAATCTGATATGTCAGGTACTACCTGAGGTTTGGGCAGGGAAGATCTGACTGAGGAGGGGGGCCTCCAAAGACAGAAAGTCCCCCTGTAACCTGGATGGAAAGAGTTGTAATGTGGACCTAAAGTCCCTAGTTGAACTCTTGCACCCAAGCTGGCTCTATTGCATGGCTGGAGGTCCCTGGAATGTTGTCAGGGACATCAGAACATGCTGGGCATAAATGACCTGAGAATTCTCTAGCTAGCCCTGAGTGACAGGAAAAGCAATGCACAATGGGGGATACAGAGACCCCAGCCTCCTTAGTCTTAGGTCTAGCACCAAGCTCCAGCAGTATAGAGAGACATTCTCACAGTGTCAAATAACCTCACTGTACAATAAATCACCCAATTATAGAGTGTAGGATTAAAGTTTTACCCCAGAAATTGCTAAAATAAATCTGGCAGGTGAAGGGTTAATCTGCAGAGGAGAGAAGGAGAGTCCAAGCCCTGCGTAGGATACTAGCCCAGAAACGCTCACAAAATGTCTGCTGCGGTGGGCGCTAATCAGAAACAAGGGCGCAAAGCAAGTGCTAATGGGAAATGTAGTTTTTCCCAAAAAAGTACCCCAAACAGTGTCCGAAGCCCCCTGACCCCCCCAACACACTAGAAACATGAACCGGATGATAGAGCAAGGGCAGACAAGTAAAATGAGCCATCTCTGAAGTCGCTAGATGAAACGGTTGCAGAGATACGTCCCAAACAGTATAGTCCCATAGAGGTGAATGGAACAATGGAGTCTATGCGGTAAAGCTTGCCTTAAAGGAGCAGTACTCAAATTTTACAGTAAAATGTGCATAACATCAATAGAACATGTGATGATACCCAAAAAAACACTAAACCAGTAGGAAAACATCAGACCCCCCCCCCCCCAAATGCCAAACCAGCAGCTAAAGGGTTAAGTTACCCCATAAACCTGCTCCAAACACCCAACAGACATACAGATAGACCCAATGAGTGCAGGAGTGTGCAATAGGAACTCCAGGAAAACACCACTGTGCGGAGGGGCACTGTGAGACAAGTGGACCTGCAGCACTCAAAGGGTTGCTCACCTTTCCTGCAGATCTTCTGTCTTCAGATTACCATGTAGTAAGTACCTCAGTGGGTAACTCCTGGGGAAGCACTTGGAATCAAGAATTTCCCCCTCAGGGCTTAAGGTCCACAAGAAGCACCTGGATACTGAGCTAGACACATCTAAGGGCATTGTCAGTCATTGGAATCCACCTAATGGTGGTATTCCTTATCTAACAGAAAAATAAAAAAGATTCTAAAACTATAGCAGAACTGTTCTCAGCCTGGTGTTGTCTTCACCAAGGAACAAATCTTTCTGGAGCTGGCTGGCTACCTGAAGCCAAGGAGGCAAGGTATGCTCCACCCCCTGCATACACTTCTAGAATTGTTCCTTCCTTTTAAATGGGCGGATCTCCCCCCCCCCCCCCCCCGAGTTACCAGTAACCTGTACTGGACAACAGAGAAAGTATGGAAACCACAAAACGCGTAAGCGTTCAAGCTCTTAATATAAATGTATTAAAATATATGTAAAAATGTATCTGTTTCAACTCTGATGTGGAGGCGGTGCTTGCAGCCCTATAAGAATATGAGTCACAGTCTCTCTTGCAGGATCAGTGAGGGTATACATTAAAGCTGGGAAACAACAGCTTTTGTCTTGTAAAAGTAGCATCCCCCTCACTAATATATATATATATCCGTACAATAATATAAATTGCTAGGCTGTGAAGCTCCCTGTGTGCTTAACCGCACATGCGCAGTAGAAACTGCCAGAATGATGCAGTCATGTGCAGCAGAGACTGGCCAAACGCACTGATCCACCTGTCTCTGTATACAGGCTTTCATAATAGTATATATACTATATATATATATATATATATATATATATATATATATATATATATAATAGTATATATAAAGCATATTCAATTGTGAGCTGTAGAGATTAAAAAAACAAAACAAAACAAAAAAAACACATGGAAATACATTTATATGTGTCTGTACACCAAGCTCAGTGTGTTACATAATGTAATGTTATTATGTTGTTATTAATGCAAAAATGCATCTCAGAAATTTTACTTTTCCTGGCTTATGTGTCACAGCTTAATATATATGGCAGGACTAAAAGGGTTGGAAACCACTGCAGTAGTTAAAATATACACCAGAAAAAGAATCGAATAGATGCCCTTTTTCTTCTGACGTGATGGGACCCGCTCTATGACTCTGGAGGTCAACATCTTTTGTACCGAATCCCGCAAGTTCTCCGCTTTCCTCCGAGATTTTGGAATGCTGGATCTCTGGAAATAATCCTTGCTGGGGATAGACAGAAATTCTAGAGGATACCCCCTTCCCACTGTCTGACATACCCATTGGTCTGGACACCATAGGTTCCATACCTCTGAGTACTGGGTCAGTCTGCCTCCTACTAACCCTGGAAAGGGGGCCCCCTGACCTTCAGGCAAAATTTTTTCTGAATTGATTCTTCCGAAAAAAATCCCTTCTAAAATTCCCTCTCTGGGCAACGGGAGCCTTGGATTGATCAAAGGAGCGATGGGACTGATACCTTTTATTATCCTGAAAGGCACCCCTCTTTGTGCGAAAGTTGGGACCTCGATAGGATTTAGGCGATCTTCTGCCCTGGGGCAGAAAGGAGCTTTTCCCACCAGAAGATTTCTTAATCAGATCTTCAAGCTGCGACCCAAACAAAAACTCTCCTGAAAATGGAAGGGACACAAGTTTAGCCTTAGAAGAGGAATCGGCTCCCCAAGAACGAATCCACAAGGATCTTCTAGTCACAAGAGACATGGCTGAAGATTTTGCCAATAATTTAAGGATGTCTAATGAAGCGTCACAAGCAAAATTATTTGCCTCTTTAATGGTTGATACCTCTTTCAGCAGTTTGGCTCTGGACATTGAGGATTCAATTTTCTCTTCTAGGTCTGTAAACCACATTCTCATGGCTCTAGATAAACATGCCATGGCCGTAACTGCCTTCATATTTTGACCCAGTAAGGCGAATTGCTTTTTGAGCAAGTTCTCCATCTTCCTGTCCATTGGGTCTCTCAATGATGAACCATCTTCCATAGGAAGGGTAGTTTTCCTGGCTAACTGAGCGATGGCAATATCTATTTTAGGTGGGTCGACCCAGGCTTGCACATCTGACTGCTCAAAGGGGTACATTTTCATAAAACGTTTAGATACTGAAAAGCGTCTATCCACTTTGGACCATTCATTCTTCACCAATTCTTTAATGGAATCATGAACTGGGAAGGAAGATGAGGATTTCTTTTTATTAATAAAAGCCGCGTCCATAACATTTAACTCCTTATGAACTTCGATGATTCCCAATGTCCTCCTAATATACTTTATTAATGACTCTGCTCTGTCACAATTAAAAGAAGTGTTTTCTTCCAGGATTTCTCCCTCTTCCTCGGAAGAATACAAGGAGTCTAGATCCTGTATGCTAGCAATATCATCTGGTATGTTGGTGCGCACTGATGGGCCTTCATCAGGGCGAGCCCTCTTCTTGGTAGCCACAGGTTGCTGTAGGGAAGAAAGGGTATCCTGCATGGATGATTTCATCCATGCTAACAAATTCTGGAAATGAGATGGCATATCCTGCCCAGCTGCCTTCCTTAGGCATTCTGCACACAACTTGGTGGTGTCAGTAGGAGCTAGTTTGGCATCGCATGCTGGACAAATACTAGTGCTGGAAGCCTTCTCATCCTCCTTACTCCCAGGCTTAGATGAGCTGGACATGGCATAAAACTTTAAAATCACAAGGCAAAAGGTGCTACGAAATAAAGTACTAACCTGCTTGCCTTCCGTTGTGTGCTGCATAAAAAGTCTCTGGTCAATTAGCGTGTGCGTTCCACCCTGGAACGCTCGAATGACGTCACTCGTGCGCGCCCGCCATGCGAGGAGATAAGACTAGGCGGATGTGACGCGCCACGCTGGATACACGAGGCAAATGATGCCAGAGAAGGGGAACATACAGCCACACGGAGGGAATGCATGTACCAAGAATCCGGACACTTACACATCGCATTTGATGCGGTCCGGAGACAGCACACAACGGGGAAACATTATGCAGCCGGGGACAGCATTAAAACGCGGCCGGGGCAAAAAATAAATAAAAGGTACGGGATTTTCAGGTGGGAGGAAGCCCTCTTCCGTCTACCAGCTTGGTAGGACCAACATAACTGAATAAACGGAGTGAACTTGGGATATTTAAAGAAAATGATTGGTCCTACCAGCTGGGAGGCGGAGACTAAAGCCCACTCTACTGCCGTGGAGTGGACACAGAAGAAATACATTTATATGTGTCTGTACACCAAGCTCAGTGTGTTACATAATGTAATGTTATTATGTTGTTATTAATGCAAAAATGCATCTCAGAAATTTTACTTTTCCTGGCTTATGTGTCACAGCTTAATATATATGGCAGGACTTAAAGGGTTGGAAACCACTGCAGTAGTTAAAATATACACTAAGGAATAAGCGAAGGGCCAGGGATGGATATTCATCCCAGGTGCCTCCTACGCAAGGCACTCTAGGTGCCCTTAGTCCCACCCATAAACACACACCATCTCCCCAGATGAACCCAACCCATACAGTCTCACTCCTGGGACGGAAAATACCCTTGGCCTTTATTCCCTTGGTTGCTAAAGAAAGGTTAATTAAAATACTGTAAAGGTTTATAAACTGGTGCAGGGATATTTAACTTGCTCTGGTAAAATGCACAATTCAGGATGTGGGTGTGACCTGCACAGCTGTGGCACCTCAAAATCTGGAGCTCTGGACAAGTTGCCTACTCTGCACCTACTAGGAAATCCAGCCCCAAAAAGTACTTAAAGGGATAGTAATACTTAAGTATTACAAATCCCTATATTAAAGCCCTATAATAAAAAAAAACAACCAAAAAAACAACTTTCACTGAAATGGTCTTCTACGTGTGCTTGGTTTGCAAGCACACGTAGAAGACCATTTTAGTGAAAGGTTTTTTTTTCGTTAACGCGATCGCGGCTCTGCTGCAGAGTCGCCTGATGATCTCTGACCGGATTTCCCTGAGTCAGCTAGAATGCTGACTACGGGGAAGGGGGAGGGCAACTTTAGAAGCGTTCATCTCTCAAACCATAAAGGTTTGAGAGATGACACTGGGGGCAATACTTTTTTTTTTACTAGGGCTTTAATATAGGGATTTGTAATACTTAAGTATTACTATCCCTTTAATCCTAGTCCCAAAGAACCAACAGTGCATGTTTTTGGAATCTCTCTGCTTAGTCACAGTGTATTAATTGAGAGCCACAAACGATCCATCTGTGTTCAAGCATATATCCTATTGCCAGTTCTTCCTATGTTACCTATGAAGCCTGCTTTTCAAACTGTACAGATCGTATTGCATAGGCTCCATAGGATAACAATGATTGGAGCATTTCTCTCATTTCTAGGTGCATCTTCCCTAGGTTAGTGAATGTCATCTTTTAGTCCTGAGACATGTAGCTGCAGTTTCCATGACTATTAAAGGGATAGTAATGTTTCACAAAAACAGCAGCTCCGATTAATCTTCATAGTACTTGGGAGAGAGGAGTGAGAGTGTGTGTGTTAGTTATACCATCTTGATAATGGCCCAGCTTATGTCTGAAAAGTTGCTAAAATCTGCTCCTTTTTCACCTTGGAAAATACCTGGGATTGGGTTCCGATATGGATTTGGAATTACTAACATACTTTTTATTATTTTTATTTATATAGTGTCAGCTTATTCTAGACTGACATCCAGGCAAGTCATTTCGATGTATAGTAAATGCACAGAATTTTGTGTGTGTGCGTGTGGGAGCTGCTACAGGGCAGTTATTTTGCCATAAGTGTCCAGAGGGCTAAGCCCACCAGCCACTTCTTGCAAATTCTCTGCGCAGGGGTGCGATTTTAATAGGAGTAGGAAGGGGGTTTCCTGTGAAAATCTCTGTAGCGACACTTCTTGCCACAGATGTCCAGCACTGCAGCAGTCCAGTAGGTCTCTGATGTGCACACATCGCCCAAATATAGATTTTTTTTTTTTTTTTTTTGCTGACTAAAACAAAGATACTTCCAGTGTTATGAGACTTCATTCAAAAGTGATGCTACAGTTCCATTGGGGAGTCCAATGCATTTAATTAGAGTATGCTGGACATCCAACTAGCTCTAAAGCATTAAAGGACTCCTGATCCTGTTCCTGCCACTTGTCTAAATACTAAGCTCTGTGACCCAGTGTAGCCCACTGTGCCCTAAGCCTACCTGTTGTGCCCTCAGCAGGGCAGTGCGGCGGTACATGTAGTCCTCAGACTTGATTACATAGACCATCTTGTAAGAGTTCAACTTGAACTTGCACTGAAGCTTGTCAAGACTCTCCAGGTTCTCCAGAGATCTTTTACCACTCCCTTCTTTTTCCTGCTGCTCTCGGCCTCTCTGGCACTTCCTGATCCTTCTTAGGTTCCTGAGTAGTCATGGGGAAAAACGGTGGGGGAAGAGAGAATGAATGCTTACATTTTCTTGTTTTGGGAGGGATATGCTGTGATGCATTTTGAAGGCACCTCCTACAAAATGACTGTACAGAATAGGTCCTGGATGGAAAGCTCACCTGGGTAAGAACACAGGCTTCTGTGCAAGATGCTCTCTCAGCTCAGGGGAAGTGGAATCACAATTCATGTATCTCTCCACATAGTCAGACCAGCGCTGGAAGAAAGAAGACAGTGATTGCTGGGTTATTGCATGAGACCTTGTTGATGAGTCTCAAGAAGTGTTAGGAGAGAACTGAAGTTGAAAAGCAGTCCAGAGGGGTAGGAACTGTAGGAGGTTAAAGGGTTTACCATTTCAATACACATCAAGCAGCAGAAGGGAAAGTCTGTCCTAAAGACCCCTTCCTCAACGATTAAGAATAATGCATAGCATATCAGTCACAATATATGTTGTTGGAGAAGGTAACAGCTGACTAACCCATCCACAACTCATTAGCTGGTCTTCACTGAACCTTGTTCCAAATATTCCCAAAGGACCAACTGTCTCCTCATGGAGATACTCTTGTCATATTTTCTAAGAGGCACCATCAGTCTGGAGAAATTTGTAGCGAAAAAAATGAGTAAAACGGATACTTGCAAATGCTGAAAAAAAAATCTTTGTAAGGTTTCAAGACAAGCAAAGATTTACCATAAAATACGGACCTTACAATGAGAGGATAGTTTACAATTGGTGCGTTCTAAGTTCTAAAAAAAAAAAAAAAAAAAAAAATTTCTAAATTATTTAATTGTAAGTTGAAATTAAAATGTTATATTCATAACTTTAAGTTGCAATTATTTTGCCCACTATAAAGGTCAGGAAAAATGTCAGAGCATAGACCCAGCTGAAAATAGACTCTCCTCACACACAATATGTATCCCTAGGTCCTGTTGCAGACTTAAAGGGATATTAAAACTTAAACCCAACAATATATATTTATTTTACATATTATCTTACTAAAACAAGGCTACTCTGACTGCTGGCAATTGTTTTATTCAAAAGCTATTGCAGTTCAGACTTTTAGGTGCAGTATCTCAATGGCTTGAAATTTTACAGTGGCGCTACTGCTTCATCATCCTATAGAAACCCTGGTAAATTTACCAGAAGCTTCCTTTGGATGGTGCATCAACAGAACCACTGTAAAATTTCAGACTATTGAGATACTGCACCTAAAAACTTAAAGTTTGAGCAGCAATATCTTTTGAATAAAATTGCTCCAAGCAGTCGGTGTACCTTTATTGCACTCAGGAGGATACACCCAACAATATAAATGTACATACATACATAGCATTACTATCCTTTTAAGAAAAGTTGTTTATTGCCTAGTGGCAAACAGAAGATCCCACTTGGAGTTCATTGTCTATTGAGGGATACGTACTTTCTAGGACAGTGGTTCGCAACATTTTTTTTTCCCCAGGAACCCATATCAGGCCATGTCTTAAGGATTTATCTGCTTGGTTCCATTAATTAATCAAAGGAACAGTCCTTTAATTAATGAATAAGTGCACATGAAGGAAATACTAAAGACATGGCCTGTCAGTTGTCTGAGGAGATGGTTGAGAATTTAAAGGGATAGTAATGTTTCAAAATAAAAGCAGAGAAATTGAATGATAAAGTATCCCCCTCCTGCCCTTTTACTGATATAACACTGCTCACCTCAGAACAGAAAGGTGGTGTTCCAGATGGCTCGAAAAGAGGGACAATATTTAATTGGCATAAGAGAAAAACCTGTCAAGGGGGAGTGCAGGGTTTTAATTGTTCTCACAGCAAGAAAACTGTCCTTTGCTGTGAGCTGTCTGGTCTTAAGACCAGATTCCACATCTGCGGGGAGGTGACTTACACCAGGTAAAAGGGGAAGGAGGGGGAAATGATCATTCAATTACTCTTTAACTACAACTCAGACAGTACTGAAATAACACACTCCATGGCCCAAATACTAAGATTAAATGTATGTTAAGGCAAGGTGGGTCAGCATATGGCTCTAGAGCTAATGGCTTGCTAATGATAGGAGTTGTGATACAATAGCAAAGAACAATTTGATAAGAAAATTATATACAGAAGTAGACACACCATCTCCTCCCCTTCCCTGGACCCAGTGGCTGTGTGAACCAGTGGAGTGGCGACCCAAGGCTGGAGGCCCGTCCTTCATGTGTCTGTGTTGTTGGGTCCCTCTGGTTGAGATGTCGCAGTTGTGTGGTCCAAGTCCAGCACACCCTCCTACCATCTGTGTCGATCTCCTATCCCTTTCCTCCCTCCTTTTTCTTTACTTCACCTTCTCAGTGTTCCACCAGCAAGTGAAGCGAGGCATGCATGCACAAAGATTGGACATGGGAAAGGTCAGGTGAGGGTATTGTGTGTTGGTCATGAATTTCTTTATTTTCCAGCGGATGTCGACAGAGGGCAAAGTCCTTGCAGAGATTTTCACGGGAGTAGGCAGGGGCCACTCCTGAGAAAATCACACCCCTGTCTATGTCCAGTACTGGCAGTCTGTAGTAGATCTGAACATCTCCTCCTTACTGTCACCCCTGGGTGTGTCTGGCCAGAGATAGGTTGTGTGTTTGCATATATTATAATGTATTATATATTACACACTCTCACACACACACACACACACACACACACACACACACACACACACACACACACACACACTTAAAGGGATAGTAACACTTCGTTTTAACTTTATTTTATTTTGTAGGCATTAAAAAAACATGAAGAATGATATAAGTCTTATCTCTCAAACCTTTATGGTTTATGAGATATTCACAAGCAAAGTTCCCCCCCCCGCCCCTTTTTCCTAGTGTAAGCCATCTCTTCTCAGATGTGGATCAGGTTGTATGACAGTACAGATAACAGAAGGGGACAATTTTCTTTGTATGAAAACAATGAAAGCCCTTCCCCCCTTGACAAGTTTTTCAGCTTTTTCCATTATCTTAATTGAAGATTGTCCCTCTCTGCAGTCTACCTGGGCATCTCCCTTCTTATCTGGTTGAACAGGGGGGGGATACTTTGTTTGTGAATATCTCTTAAACCATAAAGGTTTCAGAGATAAGACTTATATCATTCTTCATGTTTTTTTAATGCCTACAAAATAAAATAAAGTTAAAATGAAGTATTACTATCCCTTTAAGGCTCTGACAATGAGCTCCCTGAACCTGAAGACAAGACAAGATACACTGTAAACAAGAGATCCCTGCAGCATCAAGCATTGTGTATGCCAGTATTACATTGTATTATATCCCACTCTGACAGTCTTGCGCTAATTTTTTTTGTATATGTATTGGCAATTTGACAGTACATATTATGTACTTGCAGAAGTAATGTCAAAATAAAGGTTTAATATTCCTCAGATACATAATACAGTATAGAATTGCGTGGTTCTAACATTATATTTTTTTGCAGGTACTTGTTTGCAAGGTAAATCCTTTGTGGTTCAATGAAGCAGTGGACTCCAAAAGAGTACTCTCCAAGCCCTTTTCATACAGTGGAGTATATTTATTTTGCTTAACTTTAATGCGATGTTAGCACAAATCCTTAACTGTTGATATACCATGGCATTTTATTCAACAAATGCTATGCTCTCATGAGTACATGCAACAAAGGATTTGAAACTTGACTTTTTATAGCTGCTTTGTTAGGACAATAACAAGCTGCTGAAGTCACCAAATCATCCTCATTTACACAAGCACTAAATAAGTCCTAGCCTCCAGATATCAGGATAGGTTATTCTGTGATCCAAGGCATTCCTCAATAGAAAGAATACCTCAACACTAACAGCCTTATTCATTAAGCCGAAGAGGGGAAATTCTGCAGCAAATGAACTGCAGTATAGGGTGGAAATAAAGATCCCCACTCATTTAAATGGGGGTTTCAGCACCTTGAATGCTGGAGAGGTTTTTAACCTGAAGAATATAGCCCTAAGTTAAAAAAAAAAAAAAAAAAAAGTAATTTGTGCTATATGCACTTAAAATACTAAGTACTCCAAGCTAACATTCTAAAAAATCTGGTACCCAAGCTAGCATTGTAAAATAAATCTTGTAGTCAAGGTTTACAAGTCTTTATTATGACACTAGTTGAAGAGCCCATGTACACAGGGCCAGTGCCACCCAGCAACGGCGCAGTCATGAACAGTAGAGACTGCCCGCGCCGCGGCTTATACGGAGCAGGGCGCTCCAAATTCAGATCGTAGTCCTCTCTGCGCACCAACTCCGGTCTGAATTTGGAGCCCCTCACGCCGTATCAGCCACCGCGCGGGCAGTATGTACTGCAGCACGCGCAGCCGTCTCTACGGAGCATGACGGCTTCTGACAAACTTAGCAAGCAAATTATAATATAGGATGTGGGGGTTACAAATCAATTCGAGCTCTATGTAAAATTGGAGGACCCATTTAGCATAACAAATGTGGTAGGTGCCTCAAGAATTATGGTGCAGTATGGCTTGCAAGCTTTCAGACATCAAAGTATTTCTGAATGGATGAGGGATGCGCCCAACTATCAATATATGAACAAAACCTTTTGTTCTAATATTTCTCAAAAACAATGGACACAAATTCTCTGTCCTCAAACTTTTAGATCAAGTGAAAAGTACTAGTATTGGGAATGGGTGATAGATTCATGGAACAGCCTCCTAGCTAATCAGATAAGGGAATTAAAAAATGACTGTCAGATTTCTTTTTTGAGAACTGTGTGAGATGGCGTTATTTTAAAGTGGATCTATCACATATAGAGAAGTAATGCTCATTAGTTAGAGCATTTAGCTAAAGTGTTTAACAGGTTACTCATGTTTTTAAAAAACCCGTTATCTGCTCAAAAATTAATGTTTAAACCGTGCCCAGCAGCCTACTTCCGGCTTGCAGCACTGCCTCTGCTCCCATCCCACTACCCAGCATCCTCTGATGATGGAGGCTTTCTTTCTCTAAGCTGCAGCAATCTCATTGGCAGAGATCGATATCTAGCCAATAAGATTGCTCCAGTTTAGACACAGACGGCTTCCATCATTGGAGGATGCTGGGTAGTGGGACGGGAGCAGCCTCTGTGTGGCAATCTGCAGCAAGCGTAAGTAGGCTGTTGGGCACTTTTTAAACATTAATTTTTGAGCATATAACAGGGTTTTTTTTTAAAAAAAAATGAGTAACATGTTAAACACTTTAGCTAAACGCTCTAATGAGAATTACTTCTCTATATGTGATAGATCCACTTTAATTAGACAGGAATAATGGCAGACTGGATAGGTCAATCAAATGCTAAATTTCTAAGACACTGGCATGAGAGAACTTATTTACTGTATTATTTCATACCAGGTATGTTCCATTGATTCAGTGAAGTAGAGGCTCTATCAGGCCAGCCGATAGCCATCAATTTACAGTATTTTAAGTAAAAATAAGATATATATGTACGTTATTATAGTAAAAGGGTAACCTGAAAACTTATGTTTTTCTGGGTTACATATTTTTGAACTCCACAATCTCCTGCAAAGAACACAGTAAGTGCTGAAATTAACTACCTCTACTCTACAAAAATTCAGAAAAGTACAGGGTAATGTTTTGAGGTAAGGCTAATTGCACACTGGCATTTATATAAGAAATGGAAATACCCTTGGATAATCTCTAGCATTCAAGGTAGTTTGGGGAATAAGCTCCCACTAAGGTTTCTCAATGTTAGTCCTTGGGGCACACCCACATGTCAGCTTTACAAGATTAACCCCTGGTTTATCACAGATAAGTAATCTGTGGTACAGTCATTCTGATTAATCGGACTGTGCTTATTTACGGACATCCTGAAAACATGACCTGTTGGGTGTGCCCTGAGGACTGTGGACATTCTTTACAAACACCACTGATGCTACAGATGCCTTCAGTTCACGGTTTAACCCTCTGAGTGCCAGATGGGTACGCAACGCATTGCTTTGCAATGCATTGCATACCCCTCTGGAACTCAAAGGGTTAATAATGCACTGGACACACTGCTAGCATTCAAGGGATTAGTTACAAAAAGCAAATTTATACATTATATGTTGAACAACCAAAGGGTGGAAGCACTCACACTCTAGTGTAACTTGTGCATGGGTGCCCTTGCTGGGGCAGATGAACAGTAATATAGGGTACACAAGCACAATCAGGACTTTTAAAAGGTATCAAAATGGTGGGAGTTTAACGATCAATGTTTCAGTTCCATCTTAGAGGAAGATTTCCTTTATAATAGTTCACACGCACACTAGATTTCATATATAGATAAGAGCAGAGAATGCAATGCGGGGAATCCAAGGTCATTACTAACTTCATTCCACAACAATTATGTTGCAAAACCGAATTCTACTTGAAACGATCGACAAGGTTGTCAATATGCTTAACCCTTTAAGGACAAGATAGGCGCACAGTACATTGAAAATCAATGCTCTGCACATCCCTCTGGTCCCCTGGTATTACAATAATCCTACTTGAACACAACTGGTTGTTTGAAAAGAACCGATGCACTTGTGCACAACGGGTGATGTAACTGCCTGGGCGTTGTATAAAATATTGATTTGCAATTCGTTATCTACCCTTCCGGCACTCAGTTGCTTAAGATCTGAATTAGCTAGCTAATTAGTATACAATAAACTTAGATTTACTATACTCCAGGACAAGTCAGTGGCCTGAATGAACAATTCCCAGCTTAAAGGGATAGTAATACTTCGTTTTAACTTTATTTTATTTGTCTTATCTCTCAAACCTTTATGGTTTATGAGATATTCACAAGCAAAGTTTCCCCTCCCCGCCCCTTTTACCTAGTGTAAGCCATCTCTTCTCAGATGTGAATGTGGTTGTATGACCAGACAGATAACAGAAGGGGACAATCTTCTTTGTATAAAAACAATGAAAGCCCTTCCCCCCCCCCTTGACAAGTTTTTCAGCTTTTTCCCCTCATCTTAATTGAAGATTGTCCCTCTCTGCAGTCTACCTGGGCATCTCCCTTCTGATCTGGTTGAACAGGGGGGGATACTTTGTGAATATCTCTTAAACCATAAAGGTTTGAGTGATAAGACTTATATCATTCTTCATGTTTTTTTAATGCCTACAAAATAAAATAAAGTTAAAACGAAGTATTACTATCCCTTTAAGATTTTGTGTGTTGACAATGGATTATGAAGTGACATTCCCATCAGTCACAGTGCAGTTCTCAGAGCTATGTTGGTTATATCTGGCTCACTATGCTTTCATACATCAAACTCTGCACCAGAAATCATTGTTCTTCCTGGATACTTGGTCCTACTTATGATTGTGTACAAGGAAACATACCCACAGTCCGATAACATGAAATACACAACAAACAGCATTCTGGCGACATTTTATAACAGACTGTTCTCCAGAAAGATCCCCGGTCCCTCATGATCAATGGATCTCTGCTGGGAACATAGAGGCCTTCTATTGTTAACATTAGTATTGAAAAGCACAGCAATGGGATGGATAACATGGCATACAAAACCAAATCAAGCAAGAATACTGAACTTTTAAAAATAAAAATAAATAAATGAAAAAATGTTCTTTTAATCAAACTGGCCAGGTTTTGAAAAGCAAATGGTTAAGTGAACATCTACACCATGGGCACCCAAACAATGACATGAGATACTTTTTTCTAAACATTATGTACTATCATATCAGCAAGGTCCCGCTTGCCATCAAATTCAAGCTCTGCACACCATAAATATGCTTTTATTGCATATTCACTAAAACATGCAAAATACTGTAATTAATATGTGAAAAAAAAAAAACTTTCCAAAACATATTATTGATTTAAATGTGACTTAACTCCTTTAATGAAAGAGGGAAATCCAATGCATTAAAAAGCAATAAGTTGGGAGATTTCTCTAGCATTCAAGAGGTTAAAACCCCATTTAAATAAATGGGAATTTTTAGCTGCTCCCTATGGTGCAACTTCTAAGTGACAAACACTGTCCTGAGAGGGAATGACTTTATGTTTTGGGACTATGAAGAACTGGCCAATAAATGCTTCAGGCATTAACTGCAGGCATATAGTGCATTCATCAGATGTGGGTGAATATTTTTACAGCACCCAGTGGGTGGCAGCTTACTGCCCTCTAGCACTGTTGGAATTAATATGAATTCAGATTGTGAAAATATTAACTCCTGCAAAGCTAGAATGCCAGATTTGATACCATATAGGCCCCATAAAATAGGAAATGTCGGTTCCTCAGCACTGCAGCAGTTTAATTTGGTTACAGTACCAAGTAGGCAACTAATATGGTTGCAGTGTGTGACAATATTAACTCCATTAATGAGCATTCAGTGCTACAGGGATAATGAAACATTGTGTCACTATCCCTGCTTTCACAGTCCCATTATTATATAAAACACAAGGTAGGGAGCACTCACGCTTTCAAGTAGTTACATGCCTGGGTGCTGATGAACGATGTGCGGGCATAGATGACAGAAAAGTCTCATAAGCACTCTCAGGGCTTCACAAGGATTGAAAAAATTAATAATTTTTATTAATCAACATTTTGGCTGTCAACAATCAGCCATCCTCAGGATCCTGAAGATGGCTGATTGTGGACAGCCGAAACGTTGATTAATAAAAATTATTAATTTTTTCAATCCTTGTGAAGCCCTGAGAGAGCTTATGAGACCTGTCATCTATTATATAAAATCTGACTTTACATATTCTTTACTTTACATATTCTGCAAGAGCATAATATGAAAAGTAAAAAAAGGAGGTTGAGTGTCATTTTAAAATAAAAGTCTGAATCCACCGCTTTAAAGTTGAGATGTCTAACAACCAAGGCAGTACTTCTCAATTTGTTTAGTTCAAGGGACCCCCAACATGCAATCTGAAATTTTCAAAGCACCACCCACTTTTTATATGTAAATTCTTGAGGGTTTAAGTTTAATAAAGGGAAAAAAATGCATAAATATATAGGTATATTTAGGTCTCACAGTCTGAATAACAGAAAAAATTGTGCAGAATTTCCATAGAAATACATTAGAAACTAAAATTTTTGTCAAGATCTTCATGGAAAAAGTGGGGCACTCTGAGCAGGTGCCCGCAGTACACCAAAGTGAGTGGCACCCTTGTTGGGAACCACTGCACTAAGCGCACAGGCAAATAAATCACTAGGTCTTATTCTGAAAAATAACTCTGTGCACATCCCACCAAACAAGGGTGAGATGTTGAGGGATCTCCTGTATATTCTCTGACACAATCATTATTCATATATAAAGTTAAATGTACAAGTCTTCCCTAGTATTCATCGGGCTGAAGATAATTGAGGTGGTAGTGTAGGAGCCCTCATTTCATTTCATGATTGTATCCAGCGTGCAATTAGACATTTCTCACTCTTTATTTTAATGTTATCCTTTTAGGGAAATTATACTTATAGGAAAAAACCCTGTCCATGATTTTATTGGGACATGACAATCTCCAAAGCAAGCATATGTCTCTGTTCAGCTATATACTACAGCACAGCTTAGATGAAACCCACCCCCCAACAGTTAACAGATCCACTACTATATGAAATATACATTACCAAGCCTTTTTATTAAAAAAGAGTCACTTATTTCAAGGGTACAATACCCCCTCTAAACTCAATAGTTTCAAGACTGTTCTAATAATGGAATCTTCCCTCCTTTACGGCTGCATAAGTCTCATGCAAGTACAACTTCCTATAACTTATTTCAGTGGAATAGCTCTGTATTCTAAGACAAGTGTAGGTATATATTTTGCCCTCCAGTTGTTGGCCGCTTCATTTCCCATCAAGTTCAACCAGCTTTTGGCAAGTATAGGAGCTGTAGTGTCCAACAGCTGGAGACCTGCTCTAGCAGGATAATAAACAGTACCAATGATCAAATTTCTCTTGGA
Organism: Rhinophrynus dorsalis; assembly: GCA_037306005.1. NCBI lineage: Eukaryota > Metazoa > Chordata > Amphibia > Anura > Rhinophrynidae > Rhinophrynus > Rhinophrynus dorsalis. The sequence continues at coordinate 360,316,169 of CM074721.1, read as the reverse complement.
GGAATTCAGCTTTGTTCTATATGTTTTAGAGGGGGCTTTATTCATCATGTTAAAGGGTTAGTAATGTCTAACATCAACTAACCTCTTAATACTGGAGGTATTAAAAAGATAATATCAATGTGCCAAGTTTTACCTCTCAAACCTTTACTGTTTGAGACACATAAGTGCTGAAAGCTCCCCCCTCCTGCTGATGAGCTGTAAAGCTGTCAGCAGTGGATCTGTGTCGGCCGACTCAGCGGCTCTTCAGAATGAGCACTATCGAAAAACAGATACTTCATTGGAACAGTCCACAAAGTGTGTTTGGTTAGCAAGAACACTTTGCAGACCATTCCACTGAAGTATTTGTTCTTCGATAGCGCTCATTCAGCTCCACTGAAGAGCCGCCAGCTGGTGTGGGACCGGGATCTCCTGACGTCAGCTACATGCCAACGTCTGGAAAAGGGAAGGGAGGGGGAAGACTTTCAGCGCTTATCTCTCTCAAACCATAAAGGTTTGAGAGATACGACTTGGCACATTAAGATTATCTTTTTAATACCTTCAATATTAGGGTTAGTAAATGTTAGACATTACTAACACTTTAAAGAGGTGCAATTCTGGACCAAAATCAGCTAAACCATAGAGGGAAATGACAATTATGCAAAGTAACTAGGATTCAAATGGGTCTTCTAACCCCTTGACTGCTAGAGAGGTCTTTAATGCATTACTTTGGAATGTATTGGAGTCCTCAATCATTACATAGTAAATTAGCTTGGAGAGAAAAAAAAAAAAAAAAAAAAAGACAGAAGTCCATCAAGTTCAACCTTTGCCTCACAAACCAGAGAAATGAGAATTATATAAACTTTCCATATGCCAAATAAGTTGGTCTTTATCTGAACTTCCCCGTTTTGCCTACCAGTACACAGAGTATACATTGTATGCTCCCTCTTGAAATAAATGTATCCAATCTTCTCTTAAATGTATCCATTGTATCTGCCATTACCACATCCTTGGGTAAGGAATTACACAATTTAACAGACCTCACTGTAAAATAAATATTAAAAAACAAAACAAAAAACCCTTCCAAAAACCTTCCTCTGCAGAAGCTAAAACCTCCTTTCATCTAATCCCAAGTGGTGGGGGCCTGATTATATGAAAAGGCCTTGGAATGAATAGCTCAGATATCCCTGTATTGACCTCTCATATACTTATACATTGTGATAAGATCACTTCTTAGTCATCTTTTCTCTATTGTAAATAAACAAAGTTAAAGGGCTAAAAATAAATGGCAATTTTAAATTTCCCCCTGGAGCAATTGGTTTACAGCACATTTTTTTTTTAGCTTGATAGAAAAGGCCTTAATGTTCTTCCCAAACAAAGTACACAGCAAGTGAAAAATGAGACATTTCTATATAGTATACATCTAGTGTTTCCAGAGCTCCACTGCTTCACCAATCAGTATATTTCTTAGTACTGAAGTTTAGCCTACTACAGCTGCTATGTAATAACACAACTAAAATGCACTAGTGTGTGATAAAGAGGTTATGAAGGAGACTAATTCTCCAGCTCCTATGTTTTTCTGTAGAACCTATGCACCAAGATCTCCAAAGTTTGAGAAATCGTAGTGCATCGGCTCCATAGAATAACATAGTAATTGGAGAAGTGATATCACTGGTGAAGTTTTCTTTTCTTCATCAACTCTTTATCACGCCTAGGGTGTATGCCCTAAGTCTTCTAGATATACTGGCACAAGGCTGCAGCCAACATTTAAAACTCATTACAACATATTTTATTTGTAGTTGCTTCCACATTTCTCTCAAGCCTGATTTGCTGGTTGCTAGATCTTCTGTCTAATAACACCATTAAAGGAAGAAATATTCTTGTCACATCACTATGATAAAACGTGCATTTCTTAACTGTTACACATTTAACCTGTACCTTTATTTTATTATTTATTTATTTTAAACTGATGTGTGGTGCATCTCTACTTAATTACAACCATTAGGTAGGCGACATGACAATCTCACTCTGTCATGCAGTGCGAGATTGTCATGTCTCTATTTTGATCATGGCGACGTGGTGAATTAGTTGAAATGTTGCACGCTTTTAAGCGTGCAACATTTCAAAAGTGAACCCAACTGATGAGGAAGTGTTGCATACCCCTCTGGCACTCAAAGGGTTAAGTACCGTGAGTAATGGCACTGATTTATCAAAGTAGCATTATGTGAAGCAAGGAGAAAGGAGCATATTGACATTCACAGAAATCTAATACATAGACAACATGAATTTATAAAGTCAGGATATTTGTACTGCACCTGTGATGTTCCTAAACCAATGTGCGGCTCCATGTGTTTTTTTAAATCAACTAGCCATTATAAGGAGTCCTATAGACAAAAAATGAGTAGTACCAGGTTCCACATGCTCCACTAAAACACTGCAATGGGCAATCTGGAAGAAATGGCAGCAGATACTGTGAAGATTCAATGAAACAGTGTTTTATTCCCAAAAGTGACAAAGGTTTTACAAGAGCTGTGGGCCTTACTGAGCAGACTTAGGGGTTCACGTAGTAGTGGTGCATTATGGGCCTTTGACTACAATCTGCCAATGGGAAAAAAAAAATATTTAAAGGGATAGTAATACTTAAAATGTTAAAAAAAAAAAAAAAAAAAAAAAAATGTATGTTGTAGGGTCCATCATCCTGAGTAAAAAGAAGGGTACTCAAACTGGTGAAAAATAGTAACAGCTCAAACTTGAAATTTTTAGGTGTAATAACACAGTGGCCTGAAAATTTACAGTGGAGCTGTTGCTACACCGACTGCTCTGGTTTGTAGACCATAAATCTCCATAGGATGGTGTAGCAACAGAGTCACTTCAATTTTCAGGCCACTGTGATACTGCACCTAAAATATTCAAGTTTGAGCGGTTATAATTTTTTTAATAAAAACTCTATCAGCAGTGGCAGTACCCTTGTTTTATTCTGGAACATAAACCCTACAACATATTTTTTTTTTCCATCTTAAGTATTACTATCCCTTTAAATGACAAGGTCTAACAATCCCGCTACATTTACCTTGCCTTAGGACTTTGGCACTGTACTGGATAACATGTCCAAAAGGTAGAAATAACATTTTGTTGATCCGACTCTAGGGCTCCAAACTCCTCCCACAAAAGGCTTTGGAGTTGTGGAGGCTTACAACAAAATAATGCCCACATTTTTTGGACATGATATATAAACTTAATTAATAACTTTTGGGGAGTCAATCAAAACAGAATGGATTAAAACTTTCCTTTAGCGATTTTCTGTTCAAATTAATTGCTTGGCTGCTAAATATACATTGGGCAAAACTCTTAGTAGGCCACCCAACACTGCTAAAGATGCTGCCAGTGACATTCTTGGCAGTAAGAGGCATCTTGAGGCATGTTTTAAGCCTTATAGAGTCCTCCTGGTAGGGAATTTCTTCACCCCCAGTGTAAAGATCCTGAGGGGCATAATGACTCCATCAAATATACTCAAGATTGTGTCATCTCAGGTCCATTAGCCCAACAGAGGCTGCAGATTAGTGCATGGATGAAGGGTGGAGAGCTAGCCTTCATGCTCCATCAAGAGGTGACATAAGAGAGTTAATGCTATGTCAAGTGCTTAAATAATAATAATAATAATAATAATAATAAAAAATAATAAAAACATTAATTCTGGTGTTTCAGGATGGAGAGTTAATATTACACTTGGAACCATAAGCATTTGCTAATGGAACAGAGAATAAAATAGGATTTTGGTCTTACCTGTTAAATCCTTTTCTCTTAGTCCATATAGGTTATAGGTAATATCGTGAAGGCGACCGCCCCTTTAAATAGGCAGGAACAATATTTGAAAAGCTACTATTGACTAGGTAGCAAGAAGGGAAAAGAGGACTCCTGTGAGCATGAACACGAAAGGACTCCCATGTTTGGTCACAGGAGAACCAAGCATGGTCCCTTGACAGGGTGGGAGACCTGTAACCTATATGGACTAAGGAAAGGATTTAACAGGTAAGACTAAGATTCTCTTTTCTCTGTCGTCCAATATAGGTCACAGGTAACTTTGGGATGCACCAACCTTGAGTTTCCCAGAGGCGGGATTGAAGGCAAGGACCAGGCGCCGGTCTCCAAAGTCACCAGAGCGTATATGAACTAATCAGATCACAAAACAGCCCTTATAATGAATAGAGAGTGTCAATGGACACAAAACGTGGTTATGAAACACCAGAAACTGACAGCACACAGAACTAGAGTGAACGGGGCTCAACAGTTAAGGAGTACTAAAAGGTAATGAAGAAAACCCTAGACAGGCAAGACTGCCTCTAGGATCTTCCTACCAAAGCTGGCATCAGTCAATGCCAGGGCATCAACACGGTAGTGTTTAGAGAAGGTGTGCACAGATGACCAAATGGCCACCTTGCACAACTGATCAGCTGAGGCCTAATTCTTATAGGCCCAAGAGGCCTCAATAGACCTAGTGGAATGAGCCATGGCACAAAATGGAACAGACCTCTTCCTAACTTCATAAATCTTTTGAATAGTAGACTTAATCCAGGAGGCTATGGTAACCCTGGACGCCGGTTTACCTGCCCTAGGACCCTCAGTAATGACAAAGTGTGTCAGACTGACAAATAGACTCATTGCAATGCATACAGAACTTAAGGCAGCGCCCCACATCCAACAAGCGAAGATCCCTTTCCTTGTCAGAAGAATGGTCAGAACAGGAGGGCACAACAATCTCCTGATTGATGTGGAACTCCGAGACCACCTTCGGGAGAAATTCATGAGAAGTGCGAAGAACCACTTTGTCCTTGTGAAAAACCAAAGAGAGTTGTTTACAGGACAAGGTGTGCAACTCAGCAACTCTGTGAACAGACACTATTGCTAGGAGAAAGGCCATCTTCCAAGTCAGCAGGCAGAGAGTAATAGTAGCCAAAGACTCAAAGGGACTCCCAAAACCAAATTAAGATCCCACTGAGGAAAGAGGTTCTTAAAGGCAGGACGAGAGTGAGCCACTCCCTGAAAGAAAACCTTACCATCAGGAAGGATAGTGATGCGCCTCTGAAAGAAAACAGAAAGCGCAGAAGTTTGAACCTTTAAGGAACTCAGACTCCTGGGATGGAAGATCCTTATCAGCACACCAAGAAAGAAAGGTTGACCAAACTCTGTAGTATGCCTTAGAGGATACAGGTTTCCAAGCGTTAAGCATAGTGGCCACTATGCCTGAAGAGAAACCATTCCTCATCAATATTGAGGACTCAACCGCCATGCCGTCAAACCCGGACAGTTCACGTCCTCTTTCCACAGATAGCCCTGTAGAAGGTCCGGCCTGCGAGGAAGCTGAAAGGGCTCCGCCACTGAGAGATTCAGGAGTTCCAGAAATCATTCCTGGAGAGGCCAATACGGAGCGATCAGAATGACTGGAGATCCCTCCAGACGTAATTTCCTCAACACCCTGTGAAGCATTGGGATGTGAGGAAAACACTGGAACCTTCCGATTGTGCCTTGTCGCCATCAGGTTGATGCAATGAATGCCCCATTTCCAGACAATGCGAATGAACACTTCTCAATGCAGTTCCCACTCTCTGCTGTCCACTGTGTGACAACTTAGGAAGTCTGCTAGAACGTTGTCTACTTCAGGAATATGAATGGCTGAAATGGCAGGAACATGTTCTTCCTCCCAAGACAAAATAGCTTTGACCTCCAACCAAGTTGCGAGACTTCTTGTTCCGCCTTTCTTGTTGATGTAAGCCATGGCTGTAGTGTTGCCGTACTGGACTCGAAGAGGGCATCCTTCCAGCATGAGTGTCCAGTACCAGAGAACATGAAATATCGCTCAAAGCTCCAGAAAATTGATGGGAAGGAGAGACTCTTCCACAGACCACCGACCCTGGGTGTACAGGTGACCCAGGACCTCTCCCCAGCCTGAGAGGCTGGCATCCGTTGTCACCATAGTCCAGAATGATAACATGAAGAACCTGCCCTTCAGGAGATTGGAGAGGTCGAGCCACCATGACAGACTCAGCTCCACATGAAGAGGTAGAGAAACCGACATCCTCAGGAGATCAGTCTTGCCCTTGCAGACCTGGGCCATGAACCTCTGGAGTTCTCTTGTGTAAGCCATTGCAAACGGAACAGCTTCCATGGTGGAGATGAACTTCCCCACTAGAGAGGTCAACTTCTGTGCCGGGACTGGATCGCAAGCCAGGACTGCATCGCAAGCCAGGACTGCAGACACCTTGTGGGTTATTTGTGAGCCTCCTTGTCTGTGAGAAACACCATGCCCTTCAGAGTGTCGAAGAGAAGATCCAGAAAGACCAGTCATTGAGATGGAATCAAATCCGACTTGTCCATGATCAAAATCCACCCGTGATGGGTGAAAGCATGAATACAGTCTTGGACCTGCTGGTGAAGGAGTTCTGGAAAGGGGGCCTTCAAGAGCAAGTCATCCCTGTAGGGAGTGACTCTGATGCTGCGTCTGTGCAGGACAGAAACTAACCCACACCCAGGATACGATTGAAGACCTGGGGGGCCGTAGTCAGACCAAAGGGAAAAGCAGAAAACTGAAAGTGCCCTTGGTCACAAGCAAACCTAAGGTACTGCCGGCTCTCCGGATGGATGGCTATATGCAGATAGGCACCCTGAAGGTCCTGAGAAGCGAAAAATTCCCCAGGACACATGGACACAATCACCATCCTTACAGACTCCTGGTGACAATGAGTTCTGACCACAAAGAAGTTAAGATACTTGAGGTCTAAGATCAGATGGCAGTCTCCGTCCTTCTTGGAAACCACAAATAGGTTGGATTAGAAACCAGACGCGTTTTCCAGCTTGGGAACCAGTTCCAGGACCTCCTTGTCTAAAAGGGTCTGAATGGCCCCGTTGAAAAACAGAGCTTTTCTACTCGCTGAGGGGTGTGAGAAGGAAAGAACCAGAAAGGAGGAAGAGGGGTGAAAGGAATCCTGTACCCCTCTGAAACTACCTGTAGAACCCATGGATCCACCACAGTGTCTGTCCAGACACTGTGGAAATAGCGCAGATGGCCACCTGCTGGCTCGTGGGGTCCAGGGTTTGGGGAGTCATGCCGAAAAAGATTTGGAGGTCTTGGGATTGTTGAAAGACTGCTTGGGCCTCTACTGCTGTTTGGGCTTGGAGAAGGAACATGTAGCCTGAGGTACCCGCCTGGGTCGTGGCACACGCTTCAGCCTGAAAGGGACGAAAAAGCTGATTCCGTCTGACCTGAGGCTTCTTCTTGGAGAATAAGGGCAAGACGGTGCTCTTGTCCCCAGTTGTCTCACTGATGAGGTCCTTAAGCTCCGGCCCAAATAAGGACGTTCCTAAAAAGGGCAATCAAAGTAAGAATTTCTTAGAGATGGTATCCGCCGACCAGATCTTAAGCCAGAGAGCTCGTCTGGCAACCACAGACAAGGTAGAAACCCTAGCAACCAAACGGAAAACATCAAAGATAGCTGCAGAAAAATAATGCTGAGCTTCAGAATTCTTGGCCAAAAGGCACAAGTCAGCGGTAGGAGCAACCTGACAAACTGCCACAGTAAGTGGTTCATTCCAGACAGCAATGGCCCTGTTCACCCAAGCAGCGGAGAATGAGGGACGTAGGGATGTGCCTAAAGTAGCAAATAAGAGGATTTTAGTCTTACCTGTTAAATCCTTTTCTCGTAATCCATACAGGTTACTGGTACTTTTGGGTAGGCAATCTGCCCCTTTAATTGTAGGCAGGAACAATTCTAGAATTGTATGCAGGGGGTGGAGCCTACCTTCCCTTCTTGGCTGCAGCTAGCCAACCAGATCCAGAATGATTTGAGACACTAACTATTGACTAGATAGTGGAAGGGAAAGAGGACTCCTGTGAGCATGACCCCGAAGGACTCCCACAGGAGAGCCAAGCATGGTCCCTTGACAGGGTGGGAGACCAGTAACCTATATGAACTAAGAGAAAAGGATTTAACAGGTAAGACTAAATCTCTCTTTTCTCTGCCATCCAATACAGGTTACTGGTAACTTTGGGATGTCCAACCATTGAGTTTCCCAGAGGCGGGAAGGAAGGGAAGGACCAGGCGCAAGGCTCCCAAAGTCACCAGAGTAGATATGAACCATCAGAACAGAGATAGCCCGACAAAACAATGAAGTGCCAACGGACACTTAACAGGGGTAACAACACCCCAAACTGTTAAACAGTACACTGAACTAGAGCCAACAGGGCTAAAAGGTGAAGGAAGCAACAAGAACCAAAGAAGATCCTAGACAGGCAAGACTGCCTCCAGGATCTTCCTCCCAAAACTGGCGTCTGCCGATGCCAGCACATCAACACGGTAGTGCTTCGAAAAGGTGTGCACAGACGACCAAGTGGCAGCCTTACACAACTGATCAGCAGAGGCCTGATTCTTGTAAGCCCAAAAAGCCCCAACATATCTTGTAGAATGAGCCGTGACACGAAAGGGGACAGGCTTCTTCCTCAGCTCGTAAGCCTTACGAATAGTGGACTTGATCCAAGAAGCAATAGTCACTTTAGATGCAGGTCTTCCTGGGGACCTGGGTTCGGTGAGTCATGCTGAAGAAGGCTTGGAAGCCTTGGGCTTGGAGGAGACCTTGGGTTTCCATTACTGTTTGGGCTTGGATGAGGTATACGGAGCTGAGGAAACCGCCTGGTTCGCCGGACGTATCTCAAACTGAAAGGAACGAAAATACAGATTATGCTTAAGCAGCGTTTTCTTCCTGGGGACCAAAGGCAGAAGGGTACTTTTACCCCCAGTGGCCTCACTAATCAGATCCTTGAGATCTGGCCCAAACAATGAAGTGCCTTGAAAATGCAAGAAGAGCAAGGCTTTCTTGGAAGCAGTGTCAGCAGACCAGATCTTGAGCCAAAGAGCCCGTTTGGCAACCACAGACATGGTGGAAACCCTATCCACCAAACGGATGGCATCAAACAACGCAGCAGAAACATAGTGCTGGGCCTCAGAAATGTTGGCAAGAAGCCACAACATATCCAAAGTAGGGGCACCCTGACTGACAGCCAGGGTGAGCTGTTCAGTCCAGACTGCAATGGCCCGGTTAACCCATGCTGCAGCGAACGCTGGACGCATGGTAGTACCAGCAGTGGCAAAAATGGACTTGAGGGGAAACCTCAAGTTTCTTGTCTGTCCAGTTTTTCAGAACTGACACATCAGAAACTGGCAAGGCAGTAGACTTCGATAACCTGGAGATAGGAGCATCCACCTAGAGTGGGTCAAGAGTGAGGTTAAGCAGAAAGCAAGTAAGGGGCTTTTTAGGCTTCTGAAACACATCAGAGGGATCAGAAGGAACCTCCTGAAGGAAGGGAATGTTTAGGGTAGTCAAAACAGCCCTGATCAGGCCCTCAGCCAAGGGCTCAGGATCAGCCTCAAAGGGGTCCCCAAAAAACTGAGAGGAGCCCACAGCAGAACATTCCTCAACATGTGAATCCACCAGAAGGTCCTCCTCAGAGGAATCTGATATGTCAGGTACTCCCTGTGGTTTTGGCAGGGAAGACTTGACGGAAAAGGGGGTCTGCCAAGAATGGAAAACCCCCTGTAACTGGGATGGAAAGAGATGCAATGTAGACCTAAGGTCCCTAGTAGCAGCCTTAAACTCTTGCACCCAAGCTGGCTCTAATGCATGGCTGGAGGTCCCTGAGAGACCCTCAGGGACATCAGAACATGCTGTTTCAATTTAACCCTTTGAGTGCTGTTGCAATGCCTTGGATACCTCTCTGGCACTCAGGGGGTTAAGCCCATTAACCCTTGGAGTACCAGAGATGATATGCAGCACATTCAGGGCCTTATTCATCAAGCTGGAGAGCTGCAATTAAAACCTTTTTTACAACTCTTATCAGCATATCTACATCACCACTGCGTCTGTCACACACTGTCTACATATTTGACATACGTCCATGTATGTGTTTGTCTCTCTGTATGTATGCATTTCAGTGTGTGTGTGACACGCTCTGCCTCTTTAAGTGTGTGTCTAACACTGCATATGTCTGTTCACAATGTCTCTCTGTGTAAATATGACGGGCAACGCCGTCCCACATTGCTAGTAACCTTATAATAAAAGAAATCACCCAAGTACAGTGTGTAGGATTAAAGTTTCACCCCAGAAATTGCTAAAATAGACTTATCTGGCAGACGTAGAGTTAATCAGCAGAGGAGAGAAGGAGAGTCCAAGCCCTGCGTAGAATATTTGTTCTGGAAATAGCACAAAATGGTTGCCGCAGCGGGAGCCAATCAGAAACTAGCTTATGAAGCAAGCGCGTATGGGAAATGTAGTTTTCCCAGAAAAAAGCACCCCAACAGTGCTCGATGCCCCCTGAGGCGCCCAACACACTTGCAATGTGAACCGGATGATAGAGCAAGGGCAGACAATAAAAATGAGCCAAACTCTGAAGTCGCTAGGTGAAGCGGTTGCAGAAATATGTCCCAAACTATACAGTCCCATAGGAGTAAATGGAGCAATGGCGCCTACGCGGTAAAGAACTGAACTCAAATATTACAAAATTGAAACCGTAAAATAAAAATGCATGAAACATCACTAGAACATGTTAGGATACCCAAAAACACTGAACCAGTAGGAAAAGTGTCTGAAAACCCCTAAAAGATGCAAAACCAGCAGCTAAAGGGTTAAAGTACCACATAAACCTGCTTCAGGAGTGTGCAATAGGAACTCCAAAGGTAAAACACCTGTGCGGAGGGGCACTGTGGGACATGTGGACCGAGGGGCACTGTGGGACATGTGGACATGCAGCACTCAAAGGGTTGCTCACCTTTCCTGCAGATATTCTGTCTTCAGACTACCATGTATTAAGAAGAAACCTCGGTGGGGAACTCCTGAGGAAAGAACTTGTAGCCAAGATTCTTCCCCCCCCCCCCCCGAGGTTACTGAGCTAGCCACACGTAAGGGCATTTTCAGTTATGGTAATCCGCCTAATGGTGTTTTTCCATTTCTAACAGAAAAATAAAAACATTTCTAAAACTATAGCAGAACTATTCTCTTGACTGTGTCTTCACCAAGGAACAAATCTTTCTGGAGCTGGTTGGCTAGCTGCAGCCAAGAAGGGAAGGTAGGCTCCAGCCCCTGCATACAATTCAAGAATTGTTCCTGCCTACAATTAAAGGGGCGGATCACCTACCCAAAGGTACCAGTAACCTGTATTGGACGACAGAGAAATTGCCTTTCGAAAAGCCTCAAGCTTCCTATCAGTCCACTCCTTAAGAACAGAAGTGTCTGCCACAGGCAGAGCTGTGGATTTAGCAAGTCTAGAAAAGGGGGCACCCACCTTAGGGGGATGAGCCCACTGAGCCAGAGCCGCTTCAGAGAAGGGATAAAGATTCACAAACTTCCTGGAAAAGTAGATTTCTTGTCAGGGTTTTTCCCCTTATCAAGCACCAGCTGATCAAGAGTTGGATTAGGTGGAAAAAAGGTACTCGTACTGAGGACCTGAATGAAGTAGGGGGCTGCCAAGTCTGGAAGACCACCTGCAATTGTGTGGGACAGAGCTGTAAAGTAGACCTTAACTCTTTAGTAGTAGCCTTAAACTCCTGCATCCACATTGGCTCTAGTGCATGGCTGGAGGTCCCTGGCGGAGAGGCAGGGGCAGCAGCATATGAAGGGCATAAATGACCTAAGTATTCTCTAGGAAGCCCTGCTTGACATGAGCAGCAATGCACAATGGGAATCAGATACCCCAGTATCCTTAGTCTTAAGCCTAGCCCCAAGACCCAACGGGTCTGACATCCTAACAGAGTATAAACGTCTGAAAATATTAGGTAAAGTCCAAATACAGTGTCTTAGATTAATATTTAACCCCAGAAATAACGAATATACACTTAACTGGCAGGCGAAGGGTCAATCTGCTGAGGAGAGAAGGAGAGTCCAAGCACTGCGTAGGATACTCATGAAGGGAAAGGAGAAAAATGGCGCTCATAGGAAATGTAGTTTCCATCAAGTACCCCAAAAACAGTGCCCAAAGCCCCCAAAAGACCCAGAACGTTCACCGGATGACAGGACAAGGGTAGACAAACAGAATGAGCTGAAGTTGCTTGGCTTCTCAAATAGGGAGAACTATAATTATGGGGGATTTTAATTATCCAGAAATAGACTGTAGAGTTTAGACACTGCATTTCTGGTACATTAAGTGGTATCGAGATATAGTAATTTTAACTATGATCTTTGCTTAATTCAATAGTTTGCAATTTAATACATTCTCTAGAGTCAAAAATAAAGAAGACTTAAAGTACATATAGCAATTAGGAGTCACAGCACTCTCAACATAGAGGGTATCAGTTGGCAGACAACCATTCATCGCTGTCAATGGCAACCACGACTATCAATCATCCACTAAATATAAGGGGCAGGAATTCTAAAATAAACTGGCTACATATAACAAAGTTGATGTATTAATTAAAAACAGTAATGCTGGAATTAGTCAGCTTCATCACTGGAGAGAAACTAAAATGCCCTTTGATTTAAAGTGGAACCATTTATCATCACTTGGCCGATTTATATTAAACTACAGAATGGTCATTAAATCGTTTTATTTTTCAGTTTACGCAAATGAGCTAGTATTTCCTGGGAGGTAGAGTAGACTGTTTGTTTTTGTGCCAAATCTGGTGTTTCAGATACTATAATTTTATCAAAAACATAAGTCCCTTGTTCCATGTGAACCAATAAAAGGACTTACTGGTAAATACAAAATCACATTTTTGTTATGTTCTATGTGGAATACAGGAACCATGGGGCTTTACCAAATCATCCACCAAGATTCCAGGGAGGGAAAGAGAAAAATCCCTTAAAATACAGACCAGTTCCAAAAGTGATCAACTGGTACAATAAGAACATCAGGTATTAAAGGACACTTACACTTCAAGGGATAGTAATACTTCGTTTTAACTTTATTTTGTAGGCATTATAAAAACATGAAGAATGATATAAGTCTTATCTCTCAAACCTTTATGGTTTATGAGATATTCACAAGCAAAGTTCCCCTCCCCGCCCCTTTTTCCTAGTGTAAGTCATCTCTTCTCAAATGTGAGTCTGGTTGTATGACAGGACAGATAACAGAAGGGGACAATTTTCTTTGTATGAAAACAATGAAAGCCCTTCCCCCCTTGACAAGTTTTTCAGCTTTTTCCATTATCTTAATTGAAGATTGTCCCTCTCTGCAGTCTACCTGGGCATCTCCCTTCTGATCTGGTTGAACAGGGAAGGGATACTTTGTTTGTGAATATCTCTTAAACCATAAAGGTTTCAGAGATAAGACTTATATCATTCTTCATGTTTTTTTAATGCCTACAAAATAAAATAAAGTAAAAAGAAGTATTACTATCCCTTTCAAACAAAGTTCCAGGAAAAACAGGTTACGGATAATAAACATAAGATACATACACGGTCACAACAGCCTGTAGGACCTTCTGTCCAAAACTGAAATAGTATAGCTAGAGAGAAATCTGGACCTTAATAAAGTTAACACTAACCCTTTCTAAAGGATAGCCTTCAGAAAAATAAGCATAAGATTACATGAAGATGGAAAGGGTGGTGGCCACAACCCCTGGTCTTCACTTCACTTTTAGAACAAGGACTACACCCTATGGTAAAACTTTGATGACACTGGCTTGCAAGCTTGCATTATGTAGTGGCAATGACAGAGAGAAATATTTCTTCTTCAGGGTGCTGGATTTAAGAGTCAAGCCTTCAAAGCCAATATCACCATCTCTAGGTGACAGAAGACCCAGAGTCAAGAGGTTCGGAGAGAGTGGATTGAGGAGATCCAACAAGCAGGCCCAACAAGGCCAAAATATTATTTTGGACTCTTGGATCTATGTTCCTGTGATGGTTTAATATATTGCATAAAGGTATTTCTTGCTGATTGCATGTGATTTCTTTATTGTATTATTTCAAATTTGCATGAGTTTTCAATACCGTGTTATTATACCCTTCAGAGATTCGGGTCCCCTTATGTTGGTGGTCTATTAAAAAAAAAAGTTTTATCCCCCTTTTTTATTGACTGGGCAATAAAATCCTTATCTTTGTGGAACACCAGGAAAGGCAGTTTGAAGAACAAAAATTATACATCAAAAGAAGAAAAAAAGATAGATAAACTATATGCACTCATCTTCCTCACCATATATTAACTAGAAAAGTATCAAATTAATAACCACAATAGAATCATAAATCCAAAATTATAAATTTATTAAATATCCCACATAATGCAGATATGCCAAAAGGTAAAAACGGATCCCACGGAGAACAACCAGCACCGAATCCCCACCCATCTCCACACAATACTCAGAAAGCAAATGCTAACATCCTTAAAAACAATCCCACCCTAAAGATGCCAACATCTGCGTACCTATATATGAATACTGACCAGTATAAAAAGGTGAATACAGTCTAAGACCATGAACAAATATATATATTAGCATAAAATTAATATCTTCTCATTGATTAAAAGTTAAGACATATATTCCCTATATCATCATATTGCAACAGTTTATGAAAGAAGATCAAAAGGAGGCTCCCAACTCCAAGATCAGATGCCATGGAGGAATGGGATACCTGAGGGTAGAGAAGGGTAGCCAGCCCATAAACAAAGTCTTAATATCAGGGAGAAAAATATATATACGCATCTAAAGAAAGAGGACTGAGATATGGACCTTTATCGAACTCTGACTTAGACCCTTGTTAACACAATCTTGAAGGAAATCCAGAATCCTAGGAAGGCTGAAAGATTGTAAAGACACATCTCTATCAGCACATTACTGGTGTATTAGAGACCAAATCCTACGATAGGCTTTAGATGATACAGGCTTCCTAGCTGGAACCATAGTAGAGGACCACAGAGGTGGACAATCTGGTTGAACACAATCACCTCCATCTGGTCCCAGGAAATGGGAAATCAACCAAAGTATGCAACCACATTTTCCTCGTCTGGGATGTTAACAGAAGAACCCAAATTAGAAAAGACAAATATGGGACGCCAACAGTAGTGTAACAGTAAGGGTTGCACCTGTGACCCCCCGCCGCCCCCCCGGCCTGATGTCCGCAATATGCTCATCGCTGAGGTCTCTGCCTTCTTTGGCACAGACCTCTAGCAGCTGATTGCCCTCTGGCACTCTAGTAATGCAGAGTGCTGTATAGAGGTCTGTGCAGGAGGCTGCACAGACCCCTCCTGCTATGCCACTGGACCACCAAAGAGGTAGGAGATGGGCATTGTGGAGATGGGGACAATGTGGAGATGGCCAGTGAAGATGGTCACAGTGGTGGTGGTGGGGGGGAAAGAGTAGTCATGGCAATTAAATTCCTACTTCATGATGGAAGGGATTTGGTATGAGACATGCGAGAGTATTTCTCTGACCAGCTCCTGAGAATGTCTAACTGCAGCTCCCACTTGTGAAACTGAACGTATGGAGCAACTTCTGAATCAGGTACCAGGCAACCTAGTAATGTCATATATTCCCTTACCACCATCAATGGCCAAGTTATCACTTGAGTCGTGTGTAGAGACAGAGACTGGATCTTATACTCTGGTAGAAACACTCTCCCCTGGTGGGTATCGAATCTCAAGCCTAAGATTAGAGGCTGAGAATACAACCATTTTTCTCCAGGATACGAAGACAATCTTGTTAGGTGCAGTCTGAGGCAAGAGCATGCTTTTGCCTCCAGTAGTGTCACTAATGATGGAACCCAGGTAAGAACGTATTGTATATTTCGTTAAGAAATATTTTCAAAAATGTATAAAACATTTTTAAGAAAACATTTTAAGGAATAATTTTTATTTTATATATCTAAGTTATAGCATGAATTCTTGTTCCACATAAGACTATCATCGTACAGAATATCGTTCTGCCCATGCCCCCATCTCAGTTCAGACTAAACAGCGAGATTATGCCAGGCAGTGAGAGGAGGATGACATCTAAAATGTATTTTTCGATCATTTTGAGAGAGAAGGGTGTTGCGTTATGTGTATTCCTTAATTACATGTCACTCCTTAGGTAGAGGCATGATATCCTGGAGGGTTAACTTTTATGTTGACACTGACATGATGGAGGCTGAGGGAATGCTGGGTGATGTGTCCCACGTGTGGAGCACAGACGCTATGCACATCACTTCTGGTGTAAGTCATCGGAGGCAGAAGGCGTTCTCTGCAGCTAGAAGCATGGAGCCACCGGGAATATAAGAAACCATTGCACAAGGTGAGTCCCATATGAAAAGCTCCTGATGAAGTGACATCTAGGCTAGTATGTCACGAAACACATTGAGGAACAATCCGGTTCCGTTTTTCATATATCATTTTTTTTTTCTTGTTGTAATATATATCTATCTATATCTGTTTTTTTTGTGCTATACATGTTCATTTTATTGGTGTGACAAGCGCTAAAAGATACGGGGCTAGTGAAGAAGAGGTAAAGTGATACCCTAAATCACACCCATAAGTGCTGTCATTGACCATCATTATTATTCAATTTTATATTTGGTGTTTTATAGCTCTATAGATGTGTTTATTTTTCCATATTTTTATATATTTTTCTAATAAAGATATTGTTTTAGAATGGGTTTTTCCTACCCTACATACTTTGTTACGTAGGGATTAACTACTCACTCATACAACAGCGAATATTCCTTATCTGGATTTGAGGCACCTGTAAAGGTTCTTAATACTCCTATTGGAGTGGAAAGTCTACATATTTATATTATATATATGTGGCCTGAAACAAAATAACTACACTAGCACTCCGACAGGGTGTGAAGAAAAGCGACTGGTGTTATAAGCCTGGAGTGACGCAAAAAAAATCCAGAGAAAGTGAACACACTGCGAGGAAGGAGAAGCCTCCACTATACATAGGTTTCCAGAAACGTAGAACACCTTGAACTGAGGAAGAGATATGTGCCACTGAACAGTAGTGGCTTAGCCCATGCGGGCTCTTGTTCAGTGTTAGAGGGGCCCGGTAATGTAGAAGTATGGCACACGAGGGGCATAGAGACCCTGAATATTCCTTAGTATCTCTGTATGGTATGAGAAACATGCTGAGGGTGTAAGGGAGGCCTCTGAATCTTTTGCCCTGGATTTCCCCACATGCCCCTTAGTGTCCGACATGTCTAAGAAAATCCCCAGAACCTAGTAAAAACTAGATAAATGTTCCCAGCATAGATATGGTATCCCTAAATACCCAGAAATGCACTTATCTGGTATGTGAAGTTATTCTGGGGAAGGAGCACAAGAAGAGTCAGCCTCAATGTAGAATTTAGCAAAAGAGAAGATAGTAACCAAAAATTGACAGATAATTATAAGAAAGCCTGCAAAATGGGCATTCCGGGTACTGTAGTCTTCTATGTTATCTAACAACGCCTACAACTCTGGCAGTGGGCTGCAGCATGTTCCCTGGACTTTCAGAAAGTGGACAGGATGATAGCACATGAGGAGACAAGAAGATAAAGCCCTCTTTCATCATTATACCCATATGGTTGTAGAGATGTCCAAGAGACGTTTTCGGGTTCTGAAAGAGCCGTCACACCAAGAGAGTTACTTACCAATCTTCTGTCTTTATGTTACCACCACAGAAGAGGGCTGAATCGCAAGAGACTAAGAACTGGGCAATCCAACTCCAGGGAAGCCCAGTGATGGTAACCAGCCTAATGGGGGGATTATGCAGCTCTAAATCTAATAAGAAAATAATTTAAAAAAACCTAAGTAAAACTAAAAGGATGGTCTTGGCTGTTCAGCTGCTTTGCAGGACACATGTACTGTAGGCAAGAAGTTGAACTGGAGTAGGGAGTCTCTACCCCAAAGACCTGTCTTTCTTGATGTGCCCTGTCTTCCATGAGGTACCTGTGTTCCATATTGGATGTAACGGAAAGTTCTTTAGTGAGGTAAAGGCTGAAAACCAAAACCAGCCTGCATAGGTTGTGATATTCTGAAAATAAACTTGAAAACCGGACAATCCACAAATTAGAAAACCAGCAATATGAACCCAGAAATAACAAAGACTAGGGAACAGTGCCCATACACCCTTCCATATATGATGGGTACTGGCCAGGGGCAGATTGTCCTATCAGGGGATCGAGGAGTCCCCGGTGGGCCGTATAATCATGGGCCGGTGAGGAGATCGGAAAATCCTCCTTGCCTGGCCCACAATGTGCATGAAGGAGTGGAAGGTCTGTGCACTTGCAGACAGATTAGTGTTCAGTCGCCTATTCAGACTATGCATGATTTCTCTGTCCCACGGAGAGCATGCTGAACCAGCCACATATAGAAACAGAGTGCTGCTACATCTGACAGCTGAGCTCATCCTTCACCTGCGAAGTTCAGCTCATTCACAGATAATGTTGCGGGCACGCATGCAAGTTGCGGGGCGGGGGCTGGTTTGAGGAGTGTGTGAAAAAAAAGCGTGGAATGGAGGTGAGTGGTTTTGGGAAGAATTATGGGGGAGGAGGAAACAAGATTTGTCGGTAGAAGAGCACGAGAGATAAGAAGACAGGATGATTAATAGCTGGAGGGAGATGGAGGGACATGAGTGCAGGAGGAGAACATGAAGAAGAGATATGGGTGTACGGAGCAGAAGCTAGACTAACATGGGTGGGGAAGAGGGACACATAAGTGGTCGGGAGAGGGGGGGGGGGAGAGAGAGAGAGAGATGAGACATAGTTACATACAGTTCATGGAGGACAGAAGGCACATCTCAGGAATGTTTTTTTGCAGACCAGAGGTGTTTATTTCTGTATACAAACAACACCTCTGGTTTGCAAAAAATGTTGCTGAGGTGTGCCATCTGTCCTTCATGAACTTCTAAATATATGTATGAAATACAACACACAATGGATTACCAGATAGTGGGCCAGTTTTTAAAAAAAATCCCCTGTGACTGTTTTTTGGAGAGTATTGGTCAGGATAGACTCATATCTAGACTAAGGAGATTGGTGGATGCAGATCTAAGAGGAATAGTTGTCTCAACCATCTCTAGATGGGAGATAGAAATGGGTAGTGAGATTAATGTGGAGGGTTGGTTAAACTCTTGGTCTCATGTAAAGAAGGTGGTTCATTCGGTTACCCTGCAGGAGGTTTTTTATAAATTGCTTCATAGATGGTATCTTGTACCATTTAGATTAAGCAAAATTGATAACGTGGTGTCCGCTAATTGTTGGAGATGTGGTACAGAATTGGGTACGATGTACCATATTTGGTGGAATTGTTGGAAGTTGCAAGCGATTAAGCAGGAGATTAATAATTGGATTGGTCAAAATCTGGTGCCTAGATTTTCCCTGAAGCCACAGACTTGGCTTTTTCATATGGATTTAGAGAGTATGGGAAGGTCAAAGAAATCTCTTATTATTCACGTATTGTTGGCAACAAAATTGTGTTTGGCCAGAAATTGGCGGAAGGAGGAACCGGTTACGTGGAGAGAGGTATCAACTCAGCTTACATATCAGGCAAAGATGGAGAGATATGTTTATGTCTTGGGGGGCAAGGTTCAGAAGTACGAGAAGATTTGGCGCCCGTGGTTGGCTTGTATGGCATAATGGATTTAGATGGAAGGGTAGAAATAACCCCAATGGGATAGGGTTTCCCTGCACTCCTAGACTTTTGGGTTGAATGGGTTGTGTCTGGCGGGTGAGTGAATATAGGATGTATGGAGTGAATTTTCCTACGGAATGATAGGTGATTGGGTTATGGATGGGACGGCATAGAGGAAGGGGGTGTTTTATTGTTTAATAATATGATATGATACCTTCTGTACTGTCTTTTGTATGCTCTAAAATTAAAATAAAAAAAAAAAAAAAAAAAAAAATCCCCTGTGCTGGTATTCCAGTACAATACGCCCCTGGTACTGGCACTCAAAGGGTTAAAACTGAATGTAGGCTGGTGTGGGTAAAGTGGAGGAAAGGAGAGAGTCATTGCCTCAGAGGCCTCTCCTCCCCCCAAAGTGCTCTCCTGAAAGAAGAGACTACCCCCATGATTCCTGTGTTGCACATTGGACAAAAGAGAAATACATATTTAAGGAGCTATGTCTGGGTTAGATAGTTGGGTCATAAAAATAAACTGAACCAAGAGTCAACCTCCTCCTTGGCTTTATGCTCTTGCAGAATATGTAATATTTAAAGTTAAACATCCCCTTCTTCACCAGTTTATTTATACCCTTATGTCTCTGTCAAGCTCTCAGATTTTTCTGCCCCAGAGAGGTTCTGTCAGGAACTGTGAAAGCAGAGTAACAAAAATGTAAAAATAAAACGGATAGGCAATTTGACTTTACATATTCTGCAAGCAGGCTGACTTTCTTTAAAGGGGATCATTCAACAGACGCACACTTGCCTAAATGGCAGGCGTTGCATTGTATAGTTTTTTAAACAACCGAACAGGGAATCAGAAAATTGTAAACTTCTTCCCAGTTTCCTGAATGCAAGTGAAGCAAGAGACTTTGCATTACAGGCTAAAGGAGTAGTACAGCTGCAAGTGATTCCAAAAGAATGCAGTATTCTGGCTTCAATTGTGTAAACCTGCTTCTCTGATGACTTAAAGGCTGGTTATGTCCCTTTAAACAATTGCCAGTCAGTAGTAGTAGTAGTAGTAGTAGTAGTAGTAGTACACTTCGGTGTTGGCTGGAGATGAACTGTAAGTAGGTCACAGCCAGGGGTACATTTTATAGGTCAGTGCCCACTAAAATCAATCAGGAATTATGGTAGTAACTAGAGAGGGTGCAGCAGTGACATGGCCCTGCACTATCTTGCAACAACCCTTTATAAACAGACCAGTTTCTCATCTCGCCTTACACTCTCCTGATCTACTACCGAATGGTAATGTGCAGCTGTGCTACATGGCACAGTAATAACTCATTAAGTGGGGTCAAACAAAATGGCCTCAGTTACATGATCATGGAGGTGGACGAAAGCCTTGTTGATCAGACTACTGAACCCTCATTTTACCCCTAAATCCTCCCTCCCCCAAAAACTAAATAAACACAAAAGGTAATCACAGGACATTTTCTGGTCACAGCAAGGTAAGTGACAGATACTGAAGGATAAAACAAAAAAGCCCCCATGAAGTATATGTTTACAGGTGCAGTTAATGGTTCTACTGTGGTACCAGAAAGGCACACACTAACAGGTAGAAAAAAAAAAGGACAAGGTGGAAGGACTACAGTCTGCTATTATAACTAGAAGTACTTAACCTACACAAAATATGCCTCTAGTGAGGCAAAAACACAGTCCATGAGAGGAATTACATGGAGAGACAATTACATATAAAACTTGAACTGCTTTCTCCACAGCTTGGACCTAGATTCCCAAGACCCACTAAGAAAGGGGAGGCTAAAATGATAAAGAAAACTGGCCCAATAAGACGCAGACCTAACTACAATCGTTAGAGGCCACCTGATCATGTCCTGGATCCTCCATAACAATGAGGCTATGTCTGGCCCATTCCAATCTTTATATACATGGCAAAAGTGAAGAACGGATGACAAAGCATACCCAAAACTTAAGTCCCTGCCCTATCAAATAGAAAGATTATGAGAGTATTTCTGTCTGCATCAGGACTAATTCTGACAACTCCTTTGGTCCAAAAACAGAAGTCTGAAAACAGTATTTAGACACACCTCCAGAACCAATACCCAGCCCCAAAGAAGAGCAGGATATCTAGGAGGAGGAATGTGTGTGAAGCTCCACAACTTTATACTGGAGAAAAATGGATGCGATGACAAACACATGAGAGCGGTGCAAGAGACAGGGCTCAAGTTATGGGCAAAGGAAAAAGTAACAAAGTGAAATCAGACCACTACTGTCCTCCGCAAACTGTGCTCATCTTGAAACCCACACAGGTTCCTTGCACTTAACTCTGTTTAGGATGACTACTTTCAGTCAAACATGTATGGCTTAGGAATGAAACCACTGAGTGCATGCCATTAAAGAGAGGATTAGTTTGACCGAAAAAACATAAGGGACCCAGAGTGAGTAAACGCTATGGTAATGGAGTTCAGAATTCCACTATTGAAAGTCCCACTACAAGAGCCAGTCTCATGGGGTCAAAACTAGTATTAGGAGAAAAGCTTACCCCCCCCCCCCATCCACTCTGGGTGCAGTGATGACCCAGGAACTCAGCCAGATGTAGGACACAAGACATTCCAGACTGTACAGCCAGAGAATCAGAGGCACCCACTTACACCACACCATGGGGACTCTAGATATGTCACAGAAATACAGGGGGAGCTAAACTGCATCAGGACACAGTCTAATCTCCAGCTAGGATATCCTAATGGGATGACCACTGCTAGAGTTAATTTCCATAACTCTAGTTTAATCATTGTCCAGATATGGAAATCTGCCTTCCAACTAGACTGCCTTGTTTGCCGCCCCCCCCCCCCATAATGGGCATCCATGTCTGTGGAGAAGTTTACCCCAAATCCAAATGCAATGGTGTGCCTTGAGTTATGAGCGTGTATCAATAAGTTGCTCTCCGTTCTAAGAACGCTTGGGAGGGAGATCTGGTATTGACCAAAAAAAATGCGACCAGAGCGGTGAATCATTGGCTGGAAAGATTGCCACAGATGCCAATGATACACTCCTTAGTGAAGTTAAAAAATAAATAAAAAAATGCTGCCATGCTGTAAGATCCTGTTAGTAAAAACATGGGGTTAAGTATCCTCCCACCATAGGGATACACCAAAACTATCCCATCAATATTCCAGGGAGGGAGTGAAACCTCCCCCCCTTAAAACACAAATCAGTCTCAACAGAGACAAACCAGAAACAATCATGTACCTCGGGTGTCAGCATATACGCACATATCGAACCAAGCAACAGTAAAGTAAAAAAAAAAAGTAAAAACAAGGTGGTCACCTACTAGGCATTACAGCCTATAGGACCTTCTGTCCAAAACTATCTACAGCCAAAGCCCGAATATTGACTCATCAGGTGTTTAGCAAAAGTGTGAAGGGATGACCATGTCGCCAGCTTGCACACCTGTTCTGCAAAGGCATGGTTCTTGGAGGATACCAAAGCCCTCTCCACTTTGGTGGAATGAGCAGTGAATCTAAAGAGCAACCTTGGGAAGAAACACAATGGGAGTTCACAAAACCATGCTATGAGAATGAAAGAACAGGAAGAGAGGTTTACAGGACAAAACCTGTACTCTGCCCACACGACAAACAGACACAATCACAAGCAGGAAAGCCTTCACAAGAGTCCAGAAACAAAGAGAAACAGAAGACAGAGGCTCAAAGGGAGTCATCTGAAGTACCGATTTGACTCTCCTAAAGGAGAAAACCTGAATTAAAAAGGTCCAGCTGGTTGTGGGACTGGATAATCTGGACATGCCAAATCATGTACAATGGAAACAGAATACAAGTATTTAAACACCTCTCTAGCACCCATAGGGATCTACACTGCAGTGCACTACACACAGCTCTGGAAAACGTAACCATTGAGGAACCTGGAAGGTAGGCCACCATCAAGTCGTCTACCACCTGAGAAGTGGTGGTTGCCTAAAAAAACACCCAAAGTGCTTCTACACAGCTTGTGAAGAAATGTGACGCTATGCGAGTATTCTCCCACAGAACAGCAACTGTGAAGGTCCTCCGCTCCTGTAACCCACCTTTTACAACTCATTTAAAGCCAGTGGGATTACTGCACATTCTTATTCTGAGAAGGATGAAGGAGTCTCCTAACAAAGAGTCCCAATAACTGAATGAAATGAAGCAAGCTATAAGGTCTAAACCTGGCTTCTGAACCTCTTTTAATCTGAATAAACTAAAAAGATAAAAATAATACAGAAAACAACTTCAGAGAGAGAAACTGGACCATGTAACCTTCTGGAGGACCCTTTAAATATTGAGGAGAAGCAGAACTGGGTTGGAATGGCCTTGTCCAGAGACTCTTTAAATGCCCTGTCTCCAAACTGAAAGGAGCTTTATTCCATGGTCCTTGCGCCCCCACCCAGGATGCAAAAGAAAAAGTTTTAAGTTCATGAGATTTTCCAATTACCTATAGATAAGAAATTTGCATAAAAAATGTATAGTAATACAAATGTGCTATTTCAGAGACAGTACCATATCACTGTTTAACTTTTAAAGGACAAGTGAAGTGTGCAATGGATTGCTAAGTGATGAGATGCATTGTTAGCCTTTAAAATAACAATGTTGTACATGAGCACATGGGTGTGGTAAATGTAGACACACACCCAAACACGTCCTTATGTAGAGAGAAAATTAGAAGACTTCCAGTGCAATACAAATGTCCTGTGGTAAACAGACAATTTCTGGGAATTTAAATGAAGCTTTAACACCTTGAATAGTAGAAAGGTCTCTAACACATTGAGAAAGAAAAGTTGAAGACCTATCTAGCATTCAATGGGTTACATGCTCTATTTAAATTGGAACTATCACTATGTAGCAAATAGGAGATTTTGAAGGATTTTATTGAAACAGTTTGAGATAGTCCGCTTTGTCATTTAACTTGGCAGGTGCGTCTGGCAGATACGAATATTCCACACTGCTCTACAATACCAACTGCTATTCCTTGGTGGCCTGTACTAACTCAGACACCAACTGACAAATTTAATTGTTTGAAATAAAAATATAGCTGATTAATGCTCTCAAAATGCCCTGTTTGTTAAAATGACAATTCCACTTTAAATCAATGAGAAATTTTATGTTTCATGTGTTGCAGTTTTGTCTCAGAATTTCTCCACTATTTGTGCATATAGGATATTGAAGTGATTCCCAATGATAGACTCAGGGACCCCCCCCCTCCTAACAGGCAATGTTAGGATCTCCCTGTTGCTTGAGTACAGATGTTAATCAGAAGCCCAGCCACTTAATTAGGGTCTCCCAGATTAATTTGTAAATTAAAGTCTTGGCCTTTTAGAGGCCCCTGTAGATAGCGTTAGGAACCACTGTCTCTCAAACTGCTGCTGGACCACAAATCCAATAAACTCAACAGTTTTGGGGATGTTGGAAGTTTTAGTCCGACAAAAGCTGGAGGACCTTACATTGCCCACCACTTGTCTGTAGGTTGCCAATACATATGCCATTATAACGAATGGGGGGGAACCTGCACCACACTACAAGTAGGATTTTTAGGTTACAGGTAGTGTGCTAAAACAAGTTACCACTTTAAATTGTGCTCACTTGTACAGTTGGTGGAATTATATATATATATATATATATATATATATATATATATATATATATATATTCCCCCCCCCCCAAAAAAAAAAAAGACTTCAGCAAAAGTAGCAAGCTTTTCCAGACCAATTTTTCTGTACAGTGGCAACCTTGTAATTTTTATAAGCCAAACAGTCAACACAAGGTTCATGTTATCATTTCAGGTGGTTTCCTTTCCTGTTGTATTTTGAGTCTAATAGATGCCTGTACAATAATAATTATAAAAGCAACTTTAAAGAAAGTATTTCACCTAACTCCTTGTGTATGTAACAATGTATAAACAATTGTATCATAAATATAACAAGGGATTACTTACTTGATGTATAAAAGAACTGAGATCACACATCCCCTATACAGATTAGTAGCATAAGTATGCAGTAAACATTCTTGCACATCTAATGTGCAAAGGAGAATTTCCAAGACTCACATTAAAAATAACAGAGTTCATATCCTTTTAAATAACATTCTTAGCCAACATTTCATTTATTTTAAACAACTTCATCAGCTTCACTGTGGGTCCCCACCTGTGCGTGTGCTTACGTCCCAGCATGTGCATACTCGTGCATATGTGTGACCCCCCCCCCCCCCCGTCCATATCTGTGTATACATGTGTGCGTCTGTGGGTAGGTATTCCTGTCTCAGCGTGTGTCCTTGTGTGTGTGTGTCCCCATCCGCGTGTTTGTCCATGCATCTCTGACTGTCAATGCACGCACACGTGCTCCAGCCTGTGTACATGCGCATGGACGTGTGTGACTATGTGTCTGTGACCGTGTGTGCTTGTTCCTATGTATCCATTTCCCTGTATGTCCATACTGTGTATCAGTGTTCCCATGTGTGTCAGTGTGTTTGTCCAACAGTTGGCACATTGGATTTGTTTCCAGAGCGTTTTCAGGTTAGTTGACCATTAAAGTCAGACAAAAAAAACAATCAAACACCATCCTTGCAGCACTGAATGCTCTGTAAGCATACCTTCTTTCACAGTCCATGAAAAAAATGTCTCTGGAAACCAATCCAAAAGAACAATATCAAGGACCCAAGTGTGAGGTAGTGCATACAATCTAACTTTACATAGCCTGAAATAGTAGATTATATAAAGTAAAGATAAATTGTTACTAGCCCTGTACACCCAAAAAATGATAAAACTGCTTTTCTATTTATATGCAGACCTCTGACACAATGGTCATAATTTTGTTAAACAAAGAGAAGTATAGTCTCTGAACAGAAAGTGGATTTTAGTGAACTCGCCATTAAATCCTTTTCTCTTAGTCTATGTGTTACACAGGAACCATGGGGGTAAAGTCTGAAAGGCGCTTCTAAAAACAAGGTTTCTCAGACTGAGACTTTCATCTTCCCTTCACTTTACTCCTGCCTACTTCATCAGGTTTTTTTTTTTTTATAATTGTGTTTATTCAGTTTTCAAATATACAGCAGAGCAGTCAAGTTATACAGGAATACAAGCATAACTCGTACAGGATACAGAGAATCCCTTTTCCCCCCTTACATAGATAAGCATAATTTTGCCCTATAGAAGTTTTACAGAAATGAAACAACAGTCTCCATATATAAGGTTAACAATTCGTAGATGCCAAGAACATGGGGTGAAACAAAGTCTTGGAAAACAGAGGATCTGATTATTATGCTAAGGTGCCTGGAGATAAGCAAAAGGACATATCAGAAGAGAATAAGAGGAGAAGGGATAGCAAAACAGTAGGAGCAAGATGAGAAAGGGACAGAGCAGAGATGAGGGGTATAGAGATTACAAAAAAAAAAAAAAAAAAAAAAAAAAAAAAAAAAAAAAAAAAAAAAAAAAAAAAAAAAAAAAAGGAAAGAGAGGGGAGGATGAAACAGACCCAGGGGTGCAGAGATTCTGATGAAGAATAATGAACAGACCTAAACGTGATCTGATAGTGAAGATGGAAGACAATCGGCTTGTATGGATTGCCATTTTAGAAGAATATCGTTAAGGTGGTTAGTGTCTCTCCCCTGCCTCAACAAAGACATCCTGACAAAAAGTAATTGATCTCGCACCTTTTTACACCAAGAGGATACAGAAGGACTGTCAGTTGTTTTCCACAACATAGGAATAATAGCTTTGGCTGCATTTAGCATCGAAAAGAGCATTAGAGATTCTGCTTTCGGTAGGGCGGGGAAATCCCTAAAAAGGAGGATCTGCCATGGATCTCTAGTCAAAGTGATGCCCAATAAATTTTCGATATAAGTTAAACATCTGGACCAAAAATCTGTAACTTTAGGGCATGACCACCATATGTGCAGGAAAGAGCCTATATCGGATCTACATCTCCAGCACAATCTAGAAATCTTGGGATCAAAAGAATGTAACCTTGTAGGAGTGTAGTACCATCTAAAGAGCAGTTTACTATTCATTTCGAGAAAGCTAGAGGATATAGAGGACTCATTCGTACGTTTCCATATCGTCTGCCATTCCGAAAGCTGCAGAGTATCTCCCAGTTCCCTCTCCCATGCCAAGACATAAGAGGGTTTAGTATTCGACCTAAGATCATTAAGTAATTTATATATACGTCCTAAGAACCCCTTCCGGTGATTGACCGAAGTTGTCAATAGATTTTCAAAGTACGACAAGGGGGAAGACAAGCATCGTTGTATAGAAGGTTGAAGTAAAAAGTGTTTGATTCGTAAGTAACGCCAGATTTCCTCAGGAGGAAGGTCATACGCCATTTGTAAAGACTTGAAATCTCGCATTCCTGTCGCGTCCCATAGATCCCTCATGCAGAGACCAGGTATACTAGACCATCTAGGAAATTGGAGAGCAGGTAGAGAGTATTGTGAAGGAGTTACTGAGAAAACCCTTGCCAGGGATGAGGGGCGAGGAGAGAGCTTAAGACCGTAATTAAGGCGAAACCAGCACAATAATACTGTGTGGACAATTGGATTACTAATCGCAAGTTGAGTCTTAACGGGAGTCATTGTCAAAGCCATCTCCAGAGGATCACGTGCGTATAGTTCACATTCCAAGTGCACCCAAATTTTGTGGGTTTTGTTATGAGTCCAGTCTGGGATGCTAGATAATAAAGCAGCCTTGTAATATGTCTCTAAATTCGGTAATCCCAGACCTCCTTTTAATTTGTGCCTGTTCAAGGTAAGTGAATTGAGTCTAGGTTTTTTCGCCTGCCATATAAAATTGGACAGGATCCGCTTGGCTTCAACAAAGAAAGAATGAGGTACCTGGACCGGTAATGTCTGAAAGAGATAGAGGAAGCGCGGTAAGATTGACATTTTAAAAGCTTGAATCCTCCCTATCCAAGAGAGGTATAGCCGTCCCCAATGCGAGAGGTCTTTTCTGATAGAACTTAATAGGCGGGGGTAATTAACCTCAAAGATCTTTTGTAATTTAGCCGTTAGGAAGATCCCCAAATAAGAAATGGATGTCGTGGACCATTTAAAGTGATATTTAGTAGAGAGAGATAAAAGGGTATCTGGTGGAAGATTAAGAGCCAGAGCTTCAGATTTGTGAACATTAATCTTAAAATCGGAAAATGATGAGAATTTTTTAAATTCAGCAAGAAAAGCAGGAATCGCTATTTCCGGATGGCTGGTAGATAGTAAAATGTCATCCGCAAACATAGAAAGTTTGCAAGTGAACGACCGGAAAGGAATCCCGACTACTGAGGTATTTGCTCTGACTTGTTGAGCAAACACCTCCATCACAAGTATAAATAAAAGAGGAGACAAAGGACATCCCTGTCGAGTGCCATTGTAAATAGGAAAACTATCCGATAGAGATCCATTCACCTTCACTTTAGCATTAGGAGTGGTGTACAGTGCCTTTACCATCTTTAAAAAATATGGGCCAACTCCATAAGCTCGTAACGTGCCCAGCAAAAATGCCCAATTCACCCTATCGAACGCTTTCTCTGCGTCGATAGTGAGGAATACAGATGGAATCTTATTGAGATCAATTTGGTGTATAATATTCAGCAATTTTCTAGTATTATCCCTCGCCTCCCGACGAGGGACAAATCCAACTTGATCTAAATGAATCAGTGAAGGAAGTAGAGGCTTAAGACGATTCGCTAAGAGCTTGGCATACAGTTTGAGATCGATATTAAGTAGAGAGATCGGTCTGTAATTCGCACAACATTGGGGATCCTTCCCTGGTTTAGGTAAGACTGTAATGTGAGCAGTCGAGATGTGGGGATGTCGAGAAATCTCATCAGGAAGATTACGAAAAGAAGCAGTGAGAATGGGAGTAAGTAAGTGTTTGAAAGACTTATAGTAAGATTGGGTAAAGCCGTCCGGTCCCGGACTCTTCCCCGTTGGTAAGGAGGATATAGCTTCATCCACCTCAGACTCAGATATTGGCAACTCCAGTGCCTCTACCAGAGAGTCTCCCAACTTAGGTAATTTAGCCGCATCCAGATACTCTAAAAGGGAAGGGTCGTCTGCCATCAGGGGAGAATCAGAATTCGCTTCCCGTAAATTGTATAGGGCCGAATAGTAAGCTCTGAAAGTATCAGCAATTTCAACAGATTTGTGTAAAGTCTGCCCTTTAGAACACTTAATAGAGGAGATAAATGTGGAATTAAATTTAGCTTTGAGTTGCCTCGCCAAGAGTTTCCCCGGTTTGTTACCATGTTCAAAATGAGTCTGTCGCAGTCTAAGGAAGGACCGTTCAATTTTGTCATTCAACAAGACCAACAATCTATTACGAAGCGCCGTTAGACGCTGAAGAGAAGCCTGAACTTGCGACGCTTTATGTTGTGCTTCTAAGGATCTAATTTCCAATAAAACCTGATTAGTTTCTTTATTCAATTCGCGTTTTCGCTTAGCAGCAAGCCTAAATAACTCCCCACGTATGACACACTTGTGTGCTTCCCAGATGGAAACCGGTGACATCCCAGGAGTACAATTATCAGAAATATATTGTTGCAAAGCTTTCGAAACTTGCTCCCTAAAGTCCGAGAAATTTAAAAGAGAATCGTCAAATCTCCAATGTCCCCTCTGAGAAGAGGTGGAGGACAGCTCTAAAGTAATCGAAACAGGAGCGTGATCTGACCAAGTGATGTTCCCAATGGTGGCCGTACGGAGAAGTGGGAGGGAAAAGTGAGAAAGAAAGATAAAGTCTATCCGAGAATAAACCCTGTGAGGATTAGAATAAAAAGTGTAATCTTTACCCTGAGGGTGTAAAGTTCTCCACGAATCTATCAATTGAAGTTGATGTAAAGACAGAGAAAATTTCCGAATAGTCGATTGAGAAGAGGAGGAATACCCTGAAGAGCAGTCTAACTGAGGCATCAAGGGTAAGTTGAAATCCCCCCCCAAAATTAAGGATCCTTCCTGAAAATCTGCTAAAAGACTCAAAGTGTGAGAAATAAATGATGCCTGATTGGAATTCGGAGAGTAAAGGGTTGCGAAAGTGAACTTCGAATCCTGTATAGTACCTTTAATAAATAAATACCTCCCCTCCTTATCTGACATGGTCTTGGCATGGGAAAAGGGGAGATCCCTGTGTACTAGAATAGCAACTCCACAGCGCTTCCCTGTGGAAGAACTAAGAAAAGCTTGAGGAAAGGTGGAGGAAACAAGAGAAATATTAGAATGTTTCTGAATATGTGTTTCCTGTAACATGACAACATCACTTTTTAATTTCTTCATTTCCCTAACCATCAAAGACCTTTTTTGAGGAGAGTTAAGCCCTTTAACATTTTGTGAAACTACATGTAGTATTCTATTAGGTGGAGTACTCATAGTTAGTTAGGAAGTGTTTGCCAACACAGTGTCAGAACTACACCACCACATATGAGTTGAGGCTGGGAAAGTTGAGGTGACCCCCAGGTCTGTAGGAAGGAGAGAGAGAGAGAGAGAGAGAGAGAGAGAGAGAGAGAGAGAGAGAGAGAGAGAGAGAGAGAGAGAGAGAGAGAGAGAGAGAGAGAGAGAGAGAGAGAAGAGAGAAAGAGAGAAGAGAGAGAGAGAGAGAGAGAGAGAGAGAGAGAGAGAGAGAAAAAAAAAAAAAAAAGGGGAGAAAAAGGAGGAAAGTAAGAAAACATAATAACAAGAGGTAACCAATCTCGATCCAAGAGGTTTGATGAGCCTCAGCTCTTCTCTTGGAGTGAAATGTACATATGAGAATGGGGTCAACTGAAACACACTTACCAAGAAAAGGTATATGGAAATGACTACCAGCTGCTGAAAGATGCTTCAGCCTCCCCAGAGACATCTGTACAACATTAATTACTCAGTGCTCGAGCCAAAATTGTTGAAATACCCAATACCCTCTGCCAGTAGTCCAGTTATAATAAATTCCTAGGCTTACTAAGTTTGTAATGCTGCTCAACTGTCCATAAGTAGCTAAAGAGAAGGATGAGGGATCTATAATGAACATCTCAATGGGACATTATGCATTCTAATTAGGTGTGATGCACACCTACTTGCAGCAATGAAAGACTACAAAAAATATGAGACTACAAGGGTCTACGCTCATGAACCCTTTCAAAGAAAAGAGGTGTCCGAATATCCCAACAGGGGAACCTACTTTAGGATATGATGAACTAAATGGGCTACTCATGGTAATCAACCTTTCCACTGGCAGAAGGTAGTGTAACCTCTTCATCAGGTTTTAACATATAGCCAAGTCAAGACAAAGCAAAAGTGAGAGTAAATAAGGAAATCCCCTGAACAGAGATCCCCCCCCCCCCCGCCCAGATAGTCAAACAAACTGTCTTTCTCCAAGAGAAAAGGATTTAAAAGTAAGTTCACCAAAGTCCTTTACTCTGTTGATGTGAAACACAGGAACCATGGGAATATAGCACAGCTGGAGGAGGAAGAGAAGAAAGAGGATTCTCCAATAGAGACCTATTTACACAGGACAAAATTGGTACAACAAGGTGTTAATAGACACCAGACTTACCCACCAAACAGTAAACAAACAGGAAACCAACAGAGCTCTGATCATCAAAGAAAAAAATTAATTCAGAAGGAAGTTATACAGGCAACACAACTTGAACCATAACCTACCAGCCAAAGCTGACCTTAGACAAGACAGGCATTAAAATTATAGCGTATGGCGAAAGTGTGCAAAGATGACCACATCTCCACCTAATAGAGCTGCTCAGCAATGGCCTAGGAGGTATCTACCAATCTGATGAAGTGCCTGCTCCTGTCTACTGGAAGGAGGCAGACAAAAAAAACGTAGGACAATTTCCTGGTTGATTTGAAACGATGCAGCAATCTTTAGCGAAAAAACAAAACAAAACAAAAAAACTATAATTCATAAAACCAGAAAAGGGGGCTTTGTAGGGCAAAGATTGGAGGCCAGCCAAGCCAAACATACACAGTGGGTAGCAGAAAGAATGACTTGAGTGTCAGATGCATGGAAGCAGAAGAAAGGCTCAAAAGGAGGCTTTTGAAGGACTCCTAGTATCAAGTTCTAGTTCCACAGAGGAGTGCAATTCCCAAAAGAGCGAAGCTATAAGCTAAGCTCTGAACAAAGGTCTCAACATCAGGGACCAAGCCACTAGAAGAGAACCAATATCTACACCTTAATATAACCAAGTACTCTGTGAAAACCATCTTGAAGAAAGGCCAAAACAACCAGTAGCCTGAAAGGCCATGGCAGTGAACCACCACTGGCACACCAGTGGTAGAACTGGATCAAAACCAAAAGGCCTTGGATGAAACTTTTTTCTAGATTGGAGAACAGAAAAGACAACAGTGTCTTTATAACTTATTGCTCAAAATGCTGGCCTCAAGAGTAAAGCTGTAAAACCAGCTTTTCCGCTTGAGGGTCACATACTGGGCCCCTGGGTAAGAAGGTCTGGCCTCATGAGGTTCAGGAAAGTCATCATGGGATCCACCAATGGCAAACCACAATGGCTATCAGGTTAAACACACTGGCTGGGCTCCCAATTTCCAGGATCCAGATGTTGACGATTCATTAAGTCTGAAACTAAGTTTTCTACACCTGGAATGTGAACAAGCATACAAGCCTTGACCCTCTGGTGGATCTTCTGATCCTCGACCCAAGCTGACATGCTTCTGGTTCTGGTACCACCTTGACAGCGGATGTAAACAACCGTTCTCACACGGTTTGACTGCATACTCAAAGGAGACACTGACAGGGGATGAGACCAGTGGTGTAGCACTAGGTGGATAACCAGTAATTTCAAAACACAGGTGGCTAGAAGGCTCTCTTCCCAGGTGCAGAGACCTTAGGCCATCAGGATACCCAGGGTAATACCTCCAGCCCAACAGGAGGGCCTTGAGTGATAAACCGATGTCCCAACATCAGGTAGGGCACCTCTGAGGTCAAAAGTGAAAGGCTTCCTTGAGGCAGATGAGGTAACTGTCTGGACCAATTCCTGAGAATGTACAACTATAATTCCTTTGTGTGAAACTGAGCAAAGAGAAACGCCCCCAGGGCAGAAGCTAGGTAAACCAGTAGTTTCATGCATCTCTGCATCTCCGATGGACAGCATATTACTTGAGACACCTGAAGTCTTGCCCTTTGGAAAAACCTCTTGCCAAGGAAACGAAAGACCTGGGAAGATCGTCTAGCTAAGTGGTCAAAGGGAGTTTTACGTGAGGACAACAAAACTAAAAGGGGAACTGAAAGCAGATCCCCTAAAAAGCAAGGAGCAGAAATCACTGATGATCTGGATGGGTCAGAACGTGTAACTAAGAGTCCTGGAAGGTCATGGGAAGCAAGAAACTCCCCAGTACAAACATACCCACAATGACAGAGCACAAAGAATACATTTAGAACTGCTAAGTGGTTGTGGCACTTTAAGTCCAGAATAGGATGCTACCCACCATCTTTTTGGAAGCAACTAAAATAGGATTTTAGTCTTACCTTTTAAATTATTTTCTTTTACTTCATATACAGGTACCATGGGGAAGAGAACCTCCTTCGGAGGGCAAAATGTATTCTAAAAGAAAAAGAGACAGTCAGTCTCCTCCCCGTGGTGATGATTTCTCCAGTTCCTATGATATTCTATGGAGCCTATTCAGTAAGATCTTAAAAGCACACAAAATATTAGTGAATTAGTATAACATTGGTTACAAGATTATCTCCACAGGGCTGTAAAGGTCCACACAACACCTGCACACTGGTCAATACACTCCAGGGGGAAGCTCAGTAATGGGGTAAACCTCCTAATAGGGGAATTTTAACAGCCCCATATCTAAAGGAAAAATAATAAAATAAACTAAAAAGTACTCTGACCATTATTTCACCTTGTAGAACACATCATAACTGGAGGTCGGGCTGTGTTAAACTACAGAGGAAGCTGGGGAGTTTCCAGCCACAAGACTGTCTTTTTTCAGAATGTGTCCCACTCACCAAATGAGGAACTTAACCCCATGGTACCTTTGTTCCATATTGGACAGAGGGAAAAAAAAAAAAAAAAGTTTGGATTAATATCCGGTGAAGCATTCCTTCAATGGGGCAGGGACCTACACCTGCATTTATAGCAGGGAGGATGCTGTGCCAACAAACACACTTCAGAACCAAATTTGGACATAAAGAAATGGTGAGGCTGAAGGGATTTTAATTCTATGAGGTACTTTCTGAAACGACCTGCAAAACTCACAAATCCATCACTAAAGTCTTGGAAGAAAATGAGAAGATCTCAGCATTAAGCTTCTGAACATTCTTCTTGCTTGCCCAAGACTGTTTGGGTGTGTTTGAAAGCCTGAGGGGGTCAAACCATAGGCATGTACCCCAACTGGTGGAGTAAAGAAAGCCATGTGTGTTCTTAAGGGAAAAAGACACCATTTGGAGGAATTTGAGGCAACAATGTATTCTTGCCTACTGTAACACGAGTGAGGACAGATCCAAACAATTATTTGCTCATAAAGAGAATAGACTCAAAGTACTACTTGGAAGATTGGTCAACCGCTCAACTCTTGAGCCAGAGAGAGATGCACAGCCACTGAGGCTTTTCCAGAAAACCTGTGGCATGAAAATCTGCTTCCGTAAGGTACAAATCTGTGTCAAGAATTTTGGTGAGCAGCAACAGCACCTTATCTTAAGGAACATCCCCTTGGATGGCATCCAAAAGTTGTTCACCCCATATAGCAATAGTTCTAGTGTCCCTGGTAGTAGCAAAAATGGGTTGAAGGGTGACACATGTTGCTGTAAAGTTCACCTTCAATAGAGAATCCAAAATGCTTTAGCACCTGCCAGAGACAGTGTTGTTCTTGGCAAGACAATAGATAGGGGAAACAACTGAAGGTGGTGTAGACCACTGCAACAAAGTGTAAGCTGAAAAAGTATACAGATTAGAAATGCACCTGCTAGGAATCTTCCAGGAGAACTTGATCTAAAGAATGAGGAGGTGGACAAATGGGTACCTCTTTTTTTATACTGAAAATGTCTGGAGAATAGGAACAAGAGTCAGAGGCCTTCTAGACCTCAAGTCTCCAGGGCTGCTCTGATAAGCCCCTCAGCTGGGGGGCAAGGATGCCCTCTCAGAGACATCCCCAATGACAAGAAAAAATCCAACATCATCCCCATTTGTCTCACTTTCCTCAGCAGAGAAATTCCAAATAAAGTGAGAATGACCCTCATAAATAGGACTCAAGCACATAACAGGAAACATAAGGACCACAGACGAAGAGTTTAGAAGCCCCTGAAAAGATGAGGGGATACAAACGACTGAAGGATAAGAGCATTTTGCCAAACTGGTTCCTGCTTAGCTGATGAGGGCCCCTGAGGTGGAGTGGAAGTCAAAATGAAAAAGGGACATAGGGTACATGGATACACCCTAGGAAGCCAGGTTTGGAATGAGCAATGAGTTAAGAGAAGCTCAGAATCCATGGCGTTAGGATTTGCCCATTTGTCCCTTGGGATCTGATATGCCCAATTCAATCCACCTTAAAGAGCTCAAAAGTAGCCCAAATAGCAGAAAAGAAATAGTACTCAGAAATATAAGTACTTTTCTGACTGCAAGGGGTCAAAATGGCAGGAAGGAGAGAGAGACCAGTCTCTGTGTAGCATGTGCAATGATGAGGAAAGATGGCTACTGAAAGACCACCCCTTTCCACCCTAGAAAGAGCAATAAACAGAATTCTGAGGTTTGTAGTTTTGCAATGCATGTAAATCAAATGCAGGGTATCCAACAGTTCAAGAACACCACCCTCCTTAGACCTGCACAGGGCCCCTAAGGTAACTGCTATGAAAAGCAGGTCATCAAATTTAATACATGCCCACTCTGATGCAGAGGTATGTCCCATGTAAGTACAGTGTGGGAAACAAAGACAGCAATTCGAGCACCCGATCTTAAAAAGGACTGCCCAAAATTTCAGCTGAATATACAGAAACACAAGAAGTGAGAAAATAAATAAATAAACGAACAGTGGGTGAATCATCTGTCTCTATAGGGAGGAAGAATTCCCCAAAACATGTTAGACATAAGACACTGAAGGAGTTAATGGCCTTTACAGTAAACGTATCTACAGTACACAGATGCACACATGAGAATAGAGTGCATTACATGCCAAACACCACAGTCCAGTGGTTGCCAGTAGAATATGGATATAAAACAGGACCACAGTATTTAATACATTTACTTACCTGCAGCTTCAGTCTTCAGGTTCCCACTGTAGTATAAAGAAGAGCTTCAGAGAAACTCAGGGAGAATAAACTCAGATCGAGAATAAACTCTGCCTCCATAGGTTTACGGCCCTTGAAATGACTTTGTGAACAACCCAGGAACATGGAAGCCATTTAACTGGGGTCCATGTAATGGGGGGATTATACAGCCTCAAATAAAGGAAATGAAATTAAAAATGTTGAATAATGATCAGTGCCCATACACCCATCTTCCATGGGAGGTTGCTTAAAATTAGATATAGTAGGTAGGGTAAAGTGGAAGATGGGCATCTCAGAGATCCTATTTCTAGATGTGCCTTGCCCCTTGTTTCTGTGTTCCACAATGGAAGACCGAGAAAGAAAGAATTAAAATATCAAAAACATGGACATGTTTAACCCCTTAACGACCGGCCAACCGGCATTTTTTTTTTTTTCTCCCTCCATTTGCTTCCGGACTCCCCAAACAGCGTGCAGCCGCGGGGGAAGCCCAGAATTCCATGACGGTCATAGTACATCATGGGTCATTCAGTCAGATCGACCCTTGACGTACTATGACCGTCAAGGGTTGTTAAGGGGTTAAGGATTTTTTAAAAATTTAATTTGATAAGAAAAACATAGCCAAATTGTAGCCTCTTTCCATATTTATACCAAAATGTTAGGACTTTCATTCTTAACATAAAAAAAAAAAACCCACATTAAAATGATGGCTATGAATACATAATATATTTAAATGGATATAAACATTCTTTGGTGATATCCCTTTAATATTCATTAACATTTTGTCTAGGCTATACTTAGAAGGTAGCCGTTAGTAAAAAAAGTCTGAATGGTACAACCTCATGTGTAACAAGATAGTTCTGAGACTCACAGAGTTAAACTGGTACACAATCTATTAGTCCTTATCTCTGTAGGTGAAGAAAAGGAAGGAAGGCATGGGTGGAAGGATGAAAAAAATGTTTAAAGTATAGACAAGGAATGAGTGAGAGCGAGCAAGCAGAACAAATCACTGAGTCACCCTGGATCGTTAAAACAAGTTTATTATATTACAATTTGAATCTGGTTCAGATTTTTTTTTTTTTTTTTTTTTTTTAAAGTTTTGTGCCTTTTCTGGATTCCATTTGTAACAAACCACAGGTAGATAACATTATTCTGTACATACATATACATGATATACACAATATATTATATGTGGGTTTTGTGTGACCGGGGTGGGTTGTGATTTGATCTCTGAAGGTGGATTTCTCTAGGTCTGTTCTCACACATCCACTATCCCCCCCTACCCACTGACCCCTTCCCCAGTGGGTCCTGGAGGGCAGGGAGTCCTGCCTGGGGTGGCGGTAACCGAGAGCCCCTCAGGCGAGAGTTGGGCTTACCTCGGTCTCCGCTGGGTCATCTGAGTTTTCCTCCTCAGTGTCCAGCAGTTCAATTGTTAATTGGACCTGTCCATGATTCTGGAAAAACAGCAGCTGCAGAAAGAAAGTTAAATGTTGGTGGAGGGAAATTAGAGGATTTTAGTCTTACCTGTTAAAATCCTTTTCTATTAGTCCATATAGCTTACAGGTACCATGGGGAGGTGGCAGCTCTTCCTACTAGGCTGGAACAATTCTAGAAGAAGTGCAGGGTGGAGACTCCCCCCCTTCCTCCATATCAAGGCTACCTAGCCAATCACCCAAAAGATAGATCTGAGACAAGAACTTATGTAGCTAGATAAGACTAAAATCCTCTTCTCTGTTGTCCAATATAGCGTACAGATACCATGCGGATATACGAACGCTGAGGTTCCAGGGTGGGAAAAAAGAAGGAAAGGACTAAGTGCCGGTCTCCATGATACCAGACCTCCCATGGACTATCCAGAAAATAGAACAGCCCAAACTAAAGTGTCAACAGACACTGAATAACTAACACAGCACAAAAAACAAGAGCCAACAGGGCTCAAAAGAGATAAAGAACAATAAAGACACATTAAAAGTCCTAGACAGGCAAAACTGCCTCCAGGACTTTCCTGCCAAAGTTGGCTTCAGCCGAAGCTAGTACATCAACACGGTAGTGTTTGGCAAAGGTGTGCTCAGAACACCAAGTGGCCTCCTTGCATAGCTGTTCGGCAAAGGCCTGATTCTTGTAGGCCCCAACGGACCTGGTAGAGTGTGCTGTAATGCGGAAGGCAGCAGGTTTCCCTCTGAGCTCATAAGCATCGTGGTGCAGATGGTAGACTTAATCCAAGATGCAATAGTAACCTTGGATGCAGCCGAACCAGCCTTGGCACCCCCTCTGTGATGACAAACAAAGCATCAGTCTTGCAGACAGACTCGGTACAGTGCACATAAAACATGAGGCAATGCACTACAGCCAACAAGCGGAGATCCCTCTCTTTGTCAGATTTAGGGTCAGGACAAAAAGGCGGCACAACAGTCTCTTGGCTGATGTGGAACTCAGAAACCACCTTAGGAAGAAATTACTGGGAGGTACAAAGAACAGCCTTATCCTTGTGGAACACCAGGAAAGGCTCTTTGCAGGACAAAGCCTGCAACTCTGTGGACAGAGACCACAGCCAAAAGAAAGGCAATCTTCTAAGTCATAAAGACTAAGAGGAATGGTAGCCAAAGACTCAAAGGGAGGTCACTGTAGAATTCTCAGAACCAGATTAAGATCCCACTGGGGGAGTGGGAGCTTTGTAGGCAGGGAAGGCGTGAGCAACGCCTTGAAAGAAGATTTTGACGTCCGGCATTATGGCAATCCGCCTCTGAAAAAGGAGAGGTAAAGTCTGTACACCTCTAGAGAACTAAGGCTAAGGCCCTTGCTCACACAGTCCTGCAGCAAGGACAAGATGGAAGGAAGATGAAACTCCTGTGAGGACAGATCCGTGTCCACACAACAAGAATGGAAGGTAGACCAAACCCTGTGGTAGGCCTTTGAGGACACAGGTTTCCTAGCTTGGATCATGGTGGAAACCACCTCAGGAGAAAAACCCTTCCTCCTTAAGATGGAGGCTTCAACAGCCATGCCGTCAAATCCAGATTGTCCACATTCTCCTTCCAAAGGTAAGCCTGGAGGAGATCCAGTCTATGTGGCAGTGGAAATGGATCCTTAACGAACAATGCCAGCAGCTCTGGAAACCAAGGTTGTCTGGTCCAATAAGAAGCGACCAGAATGACTGATGCACCGTCCATTCAAATCTTCCTCAGAACTCTGGGGAGAAGGAGGAAAAATGTAGGCTAGATGAAAATACCAAGAAATGGACAAGGCATCCACAACAAATGCCTGAGGATCCCACGAGCGAGAGCAAAACAGTGGAACCTTCCTATTGTCCATGGTAGCCATCAAGTCTATGCAGGGATGACCCCATTTCTGCACTAACAGATCGAAAACCTCCAGATGGAGCTCCTACTCCCAGAGGCCCATGGTTTGGCAACTGAGGAAGTCTGCCAGAACATTTTCTACACTTGGTATGTGAATGGCGGACATGGCAGGAACGTGTTCTTCTGACCAGGCTAAAGTAGCATTGACCTCTAAACAAGCAGAAGTGCTTCTTGTGCCTCCTTGCTTGTTGATTTAAGCCACGGCTGTGGCGTTGTCTGACTGAATGCGGACTGGACAATCCCTCAGCTGAGAGGACCAATAAACCAGAGCGTGTCAAATCACTCGGAGCTCTAGAATGTTGATGGGGAGGAGGGTCACAGTCCAACAACCCTGAACCCCCAGATGACCCACAACAGCTCCCCATTCTTAAAGTTTGGCATCAGTTGTCACCAAAGTCAAGTACTGGACTACGAAGGGTTTCCCTTTCCGGAGGTTGGAGTAATCCAGCCACCAGAGGAGATTCCCCATGAAGTGAGACCAGATGATCCAGGATTTACAGATTCCCCCGGGAAGCCCTGATAGTGAACCTCTGAAGCTCCCTGTTGTGCTCCATGGAGTATGGAACTGCCTCCATGGTAGACACCATCTTGCCCACAAGGGATGAAAGCTTGAGAATAGGAGCAGGGGATCACTCCAAGGCTCAAGATACCTTGTTCGAGATCTGCTGAACAGAGTCCTCTGTTAGACAGACCATCCCTTGACAGGTGTCAAATTGGAGACCAAGGAAAACCAGATCCTGGCAAGGAACTGGAGCAGATTTGTCAGTGTTCAAAATCCATCCATGCTAGAGGAGGATCTGAGACCATTCCTGAACTTGACGGTCCAGGAAATCCATGGAAGGAGACTTCGGAAGAAGACTGTTCATATAAGGAGTCACTTGCATCCCTTTGATGTGCGGGAATGCAAACACCTGAGAAGCAGTTGTGAGCCCGAAGGGGACGGCAGTGAATTGAAAGTGTCCCAGAGTGCAAGCAAACTTAAGATACTTCTGACTGTCCAGATGGATTGGAATGTCCAAGTAAGTATCGTGCAGATCCAGCTAGGCCAGAAATTCAACAGGGCACATCACTGCAATGAAAGCGCATAGGGACTCTATCTTGTAGTGAGTGCAGATCACAAAGGAATTGAGATCCTTTAGGTGCATAATAGGACTGCAACCACCATTCTTCTTGGGAAACAGTTTTGAATAGAAACCTAGACTTCTCTCTTGAGGAGGAACCAAAGACAAGACTCCCTTGTCCAAGAGAGCTTGTACCTCCCTATTGAAAAAGCTTAACTTTTTCCAGAATCTGGGGAGAATAAGTAGGGAAGAACCTAAGGGAAGAAGGGATAAGAAGGGAATCCTGTAGCCTTCTGGAACCACCTGTAGTACCCACTGATCTGCAGCAGAGCCTGCACAAATGCTTGGAAAATGTTGCAGGCGACCACCTACAGGTGTGTGCGGATCAGGGTTTGGCTAGTCATGCTGAAGCAGGTTTGGTGGAGTAGAGGAGTGCTTGGACCTACACTGTGGTCTGGGATTTGGGGTGGAGTGCGGGGTGCTGGCCTGAGACCCACCCGGATTCAGCCTTTGCGCTTAGTTTTGGCAAGAACAAAAAAAGACTTTGCTTCCTTGCCAAGTCAAGGTGTTAAGGAACTGTAGGCAACAATGCGCTCTTACCAGTAGCCTCACTGATGATAGTCTTCAGCTCAGGCCCAAAAAGAGAAGTCCCCTGAAAAGGGAGAGAGATTAGTGACTTCTTAGATAAGTCAGCAGAACAAATCTTAAGCCACAAAGTGCGCCTAGCAGCCACAGAGAAGGCAGAAGTTTTGGCTTCAAACCTGACAGGGTCAAAGAGCGCATTAGTCACATAGTTCTGGGCCTAAAACATGTTGGCTAGAAAAGATTAAAGGTCCTCCTTAGGGGCACCTTTTCTAACAGCCTCAGTAAGCTGTTCCATCCACACAGAAAA
Organism: Rhinophrynus dorsalis; assembly: GCA_037306005.1. NCBI lineage: Eukaryota > Metazoa > Chordata > Amphibia > Anura > Rhinophrynidae > Rhinophrynus > Rhinophrynus dorsalis. Next base: position 360,274,116 of record CM074721.1, on the reverse strand, counting down.
GGCTCTAGTAACCCAAGCAGAGGCCAAGGTATGTCTCAAGGAAGCCACACAGGTAGATATTAGGACAGCCTCAAGCTTCCTATCCGTTAAATACTTAAGTGCTGTGGCATCTGTCAAAGGCAAAGCAGGGGATTTAGACAGTGTTGAAACAGGGAGTCCACTTGAAGAGGTGAAGCCCACTGAGCCAAGGCTGCGTCAGAAAAGAGGTACAGCTTAGAAAATCTTAGAGCGAGCAAGAAGCTTGTCAGGGGTTTTCCACTTGTCTAGAATGAGTTGATCAAGAGTGGGATTAGGAGGAAACATAGTACAGGACGTCTTGAGTCATTGGAAGACGTCAGAAGCAGACTGTGTCTCAACAGAATTAACAGGAATATTCAATTGTTGTTAAAACTGCCTTAATGAGACCCTCAGCAGAGGGTTCAGGGTCAGCCTCGAAAGGAATGAAACCCCTTCAGCACATTCACCATCCTGAGACTCCTCAAAGGATTCCACATCAGAGGAACTGGAGAGATTAGGAATACCAGGGGCCTTAGTGACCACAAACCTGAAGAAAATGGGGGAGCTTCCAGGACTGAAGAACCCCCTGAAGAGAGACAAAACTGCGCCGTAAAAGACTAAGTGCTTGACCCAAGTTGACTCTTGGTCATGGCTGGAGGGCCCCGGCGGAGAAGCAGGAGCCACAGCACATGAAGAGCATACATAACTTGAGTATTCTTTGGGCTTGGCATGAGGAACAGTGAACAAGGGGTGGTCAGAGACACCCCTAAGCACTTATCCTTAATGCCTAGCCCCATCTCCTTTTTGATCTGCCATCGTAACAGGAGAAAGTGTCTAAAGTAACAGGGAATTCAAATACTGTCACCCAGATCAATAAAACCACCCCAGAAAGCCTAAATTTAAACTTATCCGGCAAGCAAAGATTTAATCTGTGGAGGAGAGTAGAAGACTCCAGGCCCTGTGTAGGATACTCTGTTCAGGAGAGAAAGGTGTCCAAAATCGGTCCAAAAAAGGTCAGAGAAACTGGCATTATGGGTCATGTAGTTTCTGTCCTGAAAGTACCCCAAAAACAGAGCCCGAACCCCCCCAGGGATCCCACAAGACACTGGAGAGGTGACCCGGATAACAGGGCTATCTCACAACTTTGTACATGGAGCGGTTGCAGAGATATGTTCCAAGGCAGCCTGTCCCATAGAGATCAATGGAGCATTGCGGTTATGCAGTAAAGCGCACTGGAATTCAAATAAAACTGTAAAAATAAAAAGTGCCTAAAAAGTGTAAAAACGCATAGAGAACACCTAGTAAACATGAAAAACAATTGAATCCAAAAGGAAGGTGAGAAAAAAGTTCCACAAACAGCCCACACCTGGCAGAGAAGGGGTTAATGATCACAGATCAACCAAAAATGCTCCAAGAGCCTATAGAATAGAGAGAGAAATGCCCAAAATGAGTGCGGGAGATATCATGAACTCCAGACCGTCCCCTGTGCAGAGGAGAAATGTGGACCATGGCACGGAAAGGGTAGCTTCATCATTTTCTACAGGCTTTCTTTCTTCAGATTACCATTGTAAATAAAGGAGAGAGAGAGAGAGAGAGAGAGAGAGAGAGGAGGGAGAGAGAGAGAGACACACGTTGCATGATTCTCTCCCAGGGCTGCAAGGGTCCACAACAGCACCTGAAAACGGGGCAATGCACATAGGGAAGCCAGTGGATGGTAATCCGCCTAATGAGGGACTTTAGGCACCCCACATCTAAGAAAAAATAATAAAGAAACTAAAAACTAAGCAGAACTGTTCTCAGCCTTGTTACCAGGTTGGTAGAACAGATCTAGCTGGTTGGTGATTGGCTAGGTAGCCTGATATGGAGGAGGGAGAGGCTCCACCCTGCACTACTTCTTCTAGAATTGTTCCAGCATACTATCCGATTTATTAAGATAAGAGTCGGGATGTCTTAAATGGGAAACACTGGCTTACAAGTATGCATTCATAATAAAAATTCTCTAACAAACATTACAGTATGGCATGGGGAGGGGGCTGCACCAACTATATGGCTCTTTGGGTTGCAAACACAAATAAAAAGAGAAGCAATCCCAGGCAAACCAGTCTCCACCATACGGCACATATAATTCCTAGTTATTTAGATGGGGTTTTTTTCCTTTTCAAATGCCAGCGAGGTATCCATCGTATTGCTTTGCAATTAGTTATAAACACTGATAACATTAAAAGGTTGAAAGTACCATTTAAAATCAATGAAAATGCATTTGTCATTTTTCCCCTTTCCCTCCCAAGGTGAATGACTACATGGATCCTATGAACTGCTGGACAGGTGTCATTTTCAACCTTACGTGGGATAGGCTGCATAGATATCAGTGAAGAGAAAGAACAGGTAGGTCAAATATTAACTGGGACAGAACTGTTAGGTCACACATCAAAAGTAAGGTATCCCAAGACAAGGAAACACAAAGAAGATTCAGGCACAGGCTGTTGAACAGATTGTGGGCATCTCACCTTGAAACAGTTCTCGTCAGACATTAGCTGCTCGGCCTTCCGCTGATAATTGGCTTCACTCAAACCGCGTGAGGCCTGAGTGGACAGAAGACCTCCAGTGGCATTGCTGTTGCTCTCAGAAAGGTAAAGTTCAGTCACCTGTACACAGATCTCATCACTGACTATGTGCTGGAGCTAAAGGGGTAGAGAAAGAAAAAGAAGACAAGTCAGTTAACAGACCATCACATTTTACTGCCTCTAAGCAAAGTCAGCTATCCTGCACTGGGAATAATTTCATTGACAAGCTTAAGTTTATAATAACTGAAAACAGGCTTCAAGACCTCTGGCATTAATGTCCTCCAGCAGGCAAGAAATCATTATGAGGTATGGTCCTAAGATATTGGATAACAAATCTTTACAGCTTTAAGCACTAAACCAGGTATGTCAAACTCCAGTTATACTGGCACTCACATAGTTCCATGCATGGGAGTGTACCACACACATATATACACACACACACACACACACACACACACACACACACACACACACACACAAGATACACAAAACATAGTAAACACATGATACACATACAATTCATACCATACTCAAACATGCAATAAACACAAGCATACAAATATACACAATGTAAATGCAATGCACACAAAAAGCACACAACACACATAAGCTAGCTCACCCTTGCGTGCGCACACGCTAACACACAAATAAACAGACGTGTAGCACATTCTTTTGCAATGTGTTGCACACTTTTTTTTTGGAGACGAAATGGTTAAACATTGACAATTCAACAAGCCTGTTCTAGACACATATCTAATGCATTGGGTACAAATGTGGTGGATAACACAAACAGTGGCTACTGCTGTTTAGAATGCCTTCTGTAGTGTTGGTCTTCATAACACACTTCCTATATTATAAAAAAAATATATATAAATTAAATAAATAAATATGGGCAACAGATAAACATGGCTATCGTTTTAAATGGGGCTTTTAAACTTTTGAATGTTAGATGTTCAATAAATTGCTTGTAATAATTGAAGACCTTACGCATTCACGGGGTTTAAAAGTCCCCTTTAAATAAAAATCGGTGGAAAATTTGGAAATTTTAAATATTCCTTATAGTTCATTTTGTTTGAACCAGAATTGCACCACTTTTTCTTAGTACATCAGAATGCTGGCAATACAGAAGTTAGTATGCACAGCTCCACAACACACATACTATCCAGGGAATAGAGTGCCTAGAATGACCTGCTCTAGCACCCACGTGTACCAGTTCACAGTATTTCAGACCCCCCCACCCTTCTGATATAACCTGACCTAGTTTATGAATGGTATTACAATCTCCTTCAAAATCACACACCAGGTTAAGGGGTCTTTGAAGTGATACATAATTTTCAGGATCAGCAGATCCAGGAACTTCCCTGGGTTGTGCATTTAAAAGCAACTCAAACATAAGCAACAAGGTGTTGTCATAATAGCTGGACTAAGCTGTTCAAAAAGCATATAATAGGGACAGGCATAATAAGAGAAAAAAAATGCCTTGAATAACCGATGGGGAAGGTGAAAGTCACCATCAAGACACTACCTGGAGTCTTGTTCCTCTGAACTAGCTAAAGGAGCCAAGGAGGAGACTACCAAGAGGCCAACAGCAACTTTTTAAAAGCTACCACTCGAGGAAGGAAATAATTTAACACAAACCTTGATTCCTGATCAATATAAGAAAAAAGGAAAAACAAATATTATATTATATATATTTTCCATCTCTCCTAATATCTGAATCCTGATGAGAGTCTACATTGAAACATATGCTGACAAAACCACAGGAAAACAAACAAACAAAAAAAAAACACTAAAAAGTGTCCTCGTATGTTCCCAATAAATTATTTTTCCCTTGCTAAAGGAAAAATAATTTATAACAGGGTAAAGCAAAGTGAATGAAGCAATGTAAAACCTGTCACCCTCTGCAACTGACAGACGTCTTTCAGGACAAGGAACCCAGTAGCAGGACTAGGAAGGCCCTGGGTCCGAAGAGAAGGGTAAAAGCGACTCCTCCAACAAGGGCAGGTGGGAAGAAGCTGGGGAGCAACACTAGGGTGCGTTGCTAGCGGACGTAGGCCCCCTGTAGCGTGTTGTGCTGCGGCCGAAGCCGGGTAAAGATGCTGGCCGCGAAGCCAGATGACCCCCTTCAGTTGAGCTGAAGGTGGCCCAGGAGAACACACTACAGAGAGGACTAACACCACCTGACCCAGGGAGAGTCTAACCTAAGGTAGAGCTCACCAGAAGTAAAGAGAGACACTGATGGATGCAGGAAGTGTAGACTGACCGGGGAGGAGAGTGGCTAGAGACTGGCCTGGTGGCCCAGGGAGGAGAGCAGGTAGGAACTGGCCTGGTGGTCCAGGGAGGAGAGCAGGCAGGGACTGGCCTGATGGTCCAGGGAGGAGAACAGACAAGGACTGGCCTGGTGGTCCAGGGAGGAGAGCAGGTAAGACTGGCCTGGTGGTCCAGGGAGGAGAGCAGGTAAGACTGGCCTGGTGGTCCAGGGAGGAGAGCAGGTAAGACTGGCCTGGTGGTCCAGGGAGGAGAGCAGGTAAGACTGGCCTGGTGGTCCAGGGAGGAGAGCAGGTAAGACTGGCCTGGTGGTCCAGGGAGGAGAGCAGGTAAGAGAGCTACCGAGAGGAGGAGCAGAGACACTGCTAATCTTCCAAAGGAACGCTGATTACTGAGCGCCGGTCCGTGGTCGTGCGCTCAGTAAATAGAGTAAGGGGTCATGACGCCGACGTAGCAACGTGTCTAAGCGTCTGACGTCGGCGTCTGCGCAGAAGCGCAGTGGAAGCCGGAACTGGCACCAAAGACCTCCCGGCACGGCGTCCCGGACCGGGTAGGTACCGACAGCAACAAAGCCGAAACTGGGCTGCAGATAACCTTTCAGCATGACAACAACCCAAAGCAGAAAGCCAAAATGTACACTGGAGTAGCTAACCAAAGAAACCCAAATTTTAATCCAATCAAAATTATGTGTTAGGAATTGAAAACTGCTGAGCAACACTCCAAGAATCTTGGAAGAGAGCAAAAATGTTTGTAATGAAGGATTACTATCTTAATGCCAAATCTTGAAACTCTGATGGCAGGAAAGTTCAAGGGGGTGTAGACTTTATATAGTCACTGTAAAATGGCATTTAACCACCTTGAATGCTAGGGAGATATCACAATAATTGCTTCTCAAAGCACTGGAACTCACTCTGGCATTCAAGGGGTTGAACATGGGATTTCTGTACTTACCGATAAATTATTTCCGCTCATTCAATTGGGGGACACAGGGACCATGATGTAAAGTTTCCTATTCCAGGAGGAAGGGCACTTAAACTACAAAAAAACTAAACTCACATCCCATTGTCCTACCTTACCCATGAAGCTCCGCCTACTCAGCAGTTTATCTTCCTTTGATATATCTAAAGTTAGAGACAGTGAAGCCAAGAAATAGATGGGAACCCCAAACCCCTAAAATATATTAGGATAGGATTTTAGTCTTACCTGTTAAATCCTTTTCTCATCGTCCATATGGAACATGGTACCATGGGGGTTGAGCTTCTCCACTGGAAGGCAGGACACAATAAAAAAATTACAAGGTCTTGTGGATGGAAACTCCCAGCTCCATCTGCAGGCCAACCCCCCATCTGCCTTCAGTTTGATGCAAGTCAACCACACCAAAGATGGACAGAGAAAGAAGAAGAAGAAAGCTCCTGCGAAAGAGACCCTAAAAAGACTCCCACATCAAGTGAGGTCCCTTTCTCTGGGTGGGAGACCTGTGTTCCAAGTGAACTAAGAGAAAATTATTTAACAGGTAAGACTAAAATCTTATTTTCACTATTGTCCAATATGGAACACAGGTACCATTGGGATACATCAACAGAAGGCTCTCAGCGGTGGGAAGAAGGAGAAATGACATCACACCTTTTGCCATACCACCCATAGTTTCCAATTACTATCCAGAACCAGAATAGCCCAAACCGAACAATGTACACTAGGTACATTGGGTACCTAGGGTAGCAACAGTGACCTTGGAAGCAGCCTGACCTGCCCAGGAACCCTCAGGAATGAAAAACAAGGAATCTGTTTTCCAACTTAAATCCACAAATCCCATTCAACAGGTGGAGATCCCTTTCCTTGTCAGGACAAAGAAAAAAAAAAAAAAAAAAAGGCAGAACAATTTCCCAAACGATGTGGAACTCACCGACCACCTTAGGAAGAAAGATAGATTATTTTAGTCTTACCTGTTAAATCCTTTTCTCTTAGTCCATACAGGTTACTGGTAACTTTGGGTAGGCGATCTGCCCCTTTAATTGTAGGCAGGAACAATTCTAGAATTGTATGCAGGGGGTGAGGTCTACCTTCCCTCCTTGGCTGCAACTAGCCAACCAGCTCCAGAAAAATTTGAGACACTAACTATTGACTAGATAGTGGAAGGGAAAGAGGACTCCTGTGAGCATGACCCCAAAGGACCCCCACGGTCTGCCACAGGACAGCCAAGCATGGTCCCTTGACAGGGTGGGAGACCAGTAACCTGTATGGACTAAGAGAAAAGGATTTAACAAGTAAGACTAATATTCTCTTTTCTCTGTCGTCCAATACAGGTTACTGGTAACTTTGGGATGTCCAACCATTGAGTTTCCCAGAGGCAGGAAGGTAGGCAAGGACCAGGCGCAAGGCAACCAAAGTCACCAGAGCAGATACGAACCATCAGAACAGAGATACCCCAAGAAAACAATGAAGTGTCAACAGACATTGAACAGGGGTAACAACACCCCAAACTGTTACACAGCACACTCAACTAGAGCCAATAAAGCTCTAAAGTGAAAGAAGCAACAAGAACCGAAGAAGACTGCCTCCAGGATCTTACTCCCAAAGCTGGAGTCAGCCGATGCCAGCACATCAACATGGTAGTGCTTAGAAAAAGTGTGCACAGACGACCAAGTGGCAGCCTTGCACAAATGATCAACAGATGCCTGATTCTTGTAAGCCCAAGAAGCCCCAATAGATCTTGTAGAATGAGCCGTGACCCGAAAGGGGACAGGCTTCTTCCTCAGCTCGTAAGCCTTACAAATAGTGAACTTGATCCAAGAAGCAATAGTCACTTTAGATGCAGGTCTTCCTGCCCCGGAACCCTCAGGAATGACAAACAGCGCATCAGATTGCCTGACAGACTCAGTGCGATGCACATAAAACTTGAGACAATGCACCACATCCAACAAGTGGAGATCTCTCTCCTTGTCAAAGGTGGGGTCAGAGCATAAAGAAGGCACCACAGTCTCCTGATTGATGTGGAACTCTGAAACCACCTTCGGAAGAAACTCCTGAGAAGTGTGAAGCACCGCCTTGTCCTTGTGAAACGCCAAAAAAGATGTTTTACAGGACACAGCATGTAACGCGACACGGCGAATGGACACGATCACCAGGAGAAAGACCATTTTCCACGTCAACAGGAGTAGAGGAATAGAGGCCAAGGACTCAGAGGGAAGAACGCCCACAACCAACATCCCACAGAAGAGCGGGATTCTTAAAGGCAGGACGAGTATAAGCAACGCCCTGGAAGAAAACCTTGACAGGAAGGATGGCAATGCGCCTCTGAAAGTAAACAGAGAGAGCAGAAGTCTGAACCTTAAGGGAACTCAAATTGAGGCCCTTATCCACACCGTTCTGCAAAAAGTCCAGGACCGTAGGCAGATCAAATTCCTAAGACAGATCCTTGTCAGCACACCAAGATAGAAACGTCGACCAGACACGATGGTAGATCTTGGAAGAAACAGGGTGGAATGCGCTGAGCATAGTAGCTACCACACCAGAAGAAAAACCTTTCTTCTTCAATACTCAGGATTCTATTTCCAAGCCGTTAAAGCTGCCGATGAACATCCTCCCTTCCACAGGTAACCCGTTAGAAAAAGATCTGGACGGCAAGGGAGCTGGAATGGCTCCTCCACTGACAGATCCAGAAACTACGGAAACCAAGCTTGGCAAGGCCAGTATGGAGCAATCAGAATGACTGGACAGCGTTCCAGTCGCAATTTCAGTAACACCCTGTGCAACATTGGGAGGGGAGGAAAGATATAGGCCAGAGGAAACAACCAAGGAATGGACATTGTATCCACCGCCAGAGCTAGAGGGTCCCTCCACCGAGAGAAGAACCTCGGAACCTTCCTGCTGTCTCTTATCGCCATCAGGTCGATGTATGGAAGACCCCACTTCTGAACAATGAGGGTGAACACCTCTGGGTGCAGCTCCCACTCTCCTCTATCCACTGAGGAAGTCCATTGTGACGTTGTGTACGCCAGGAATTTGCACTGCGGATATGGCAGGAACCTGTTCTTCTGCGAGACTTCGTGTTACACCCTGCTTGTTGATGTAAGCCATGGCCGTGGCGTTGTCAGACTGTACCCGGACAGTCTCCCAACTGAGATGTCCAATGACGAAGGGCATGAAATATCGCCCGAAGCTCCAACAAGTTGATGTGAAGGAGAGATTCCTCTGGAGACCACTGACTCTGAGCATTCAGGTGACCCAGGACTGCTCCTCAGCAGGAGAGGCTGATGTCCGTCATCACTGTGGTCCAGAAGGATACCAGGAAGGACTTGCCCTACAGCAGATTGGAGAGGTAGAGCCACCACAACAAATTCAGTTCCACATGAAGAGGGAGGGACACTGACATCTTAAGAAGGTCCGGCTGACCCTTGCACACTTGGATCACAAACCTCTGGAGTCCCCTGGTGTGTGCCATAGCAGACAGGACCACGTTTACGGTGGAGAGGAGTTTCCCCAATAGAGAGGACATCTTCTTGGCTGGAACTGGATCTTGAGCCAGGACCGCAGAAAACCTGTGGGCGATCAGGTGAGCTACCTCGTCCGCGAGAAACACCATGCTCTTCTGGGTGTCGAAGAGAAGGCCCAGGAAGACCAGACGCTGGGATGGGACAAGATCTGACTTATCCACGTTGATGATCCACCCATGATGGGCGAGAGCGTGAATGCATAGCTGAACCTGCTGATGAAGAAGTTCCGCAGAGGGGGCCATCAGAAGCAGATCATCCATGTATGGAGTAACTGTGATGCCATCTCGGTAGAGGACGGACACTAAGGCTCCCAAAGACATGGTTGAAAACCTGAGGAGCTGTAGTCAGACTAAAGGGAAGAGCTGAAAACAGAGAGCAACGAAAGGGATCCTGTATCCTTCCGCCACCACCTGTAAAACCCATGGGTCCGCCACTGAATCCTCCCAGAGGCTGTGGTAGTGATGCAGACTGCCACCTACAGCAGAGTGGGGACCTGGGTTCGGTGAGTCATGCCGAAGGAGGCTTGGAAGCCTTGGGCTTGGAGGAGATCTTGGGCCTCCATTGCTGTTTGGGCTTTGAGGAGGCACAAAGAGCTGAGGGTTCGCAGGACGTGTCTCAGTCTGAAAGGAACTAAATTACCAATTACGCTTACGCGCCGTTTTCTTCCTGGGGACCAAAGGTAAAAGGGTACTCTTACCCCCAGTGGCCTCACTGATCAGATCTTTAAGACAGACAGAGCCAATGAGTGCAGGAGTGTGCAATAGGAACGTAACCAAAAGGTAAACCCCTATGTGGAGGGGCACTGTGGGACATGTGGACTTGCAGCACTGAAAGGGTTGCTCTCCTTTCATGCAGATCTTCTGTCTTCAGGCTACCATATATTAAGAAGAAGCCTTGGTGGGCAACTCCTGAGGAAAGAACTTGTGGCCAGGATTCCCCCCACACGGCTTAAGGTCCACAAAAAAGCACCTGGTTACTGAGCTATCCACATCTAAGGGCATTGTCAGTTATGGTAATCCCCCTATTGTGGTATTCCATTTCTAACAAAAAAAAAAAAAAAAAAAAAAAAAAAAATTTATAAAACGATAGCAGCACTGTTCTCTTGCCTGTGTCTTCACCAAGGAACAAATCTTTCTGGAGCTGGTTGGCTAGCTGCAGTCAAGGAGGGAAGGTAGGCTCCACCCCCTGCATACAATTCTAGAATTGTTCCTGCCTACAATTAAAGGGACAGATCCCCTACCCAAAGTTACCAGTAACCTGTATTGGACGACAGAGAAATTCCTGATAGGTGCAAGAACAGACTTGTCCTTGTGAGCAACCATGAAAGTCGGCTTGCAAAACAAATCAGCAACCCTATGGGGACTGAGACCACAACCAGAAGAAAGGCAATTTTCCACATCTAAAGACACAAAGGAATGGTTGTAAGCGATAAAGGGAGGTTGCTAAAGAATACCCAGAACCAACTTAAGGTCCTATGGAGGAGTGGGAGCCTTGTACGCAGGGAAAGCTGGGCTACCCCTGAATGAACATCCTCTGGAAAAACAGAGAACGAGTAGAAATCTGAACCCTCAAGGAACTCTAGCAGAGTCCTTTGTTGACACCATTCTGAAGGAGAGAACCACCTGAAGGTCAAAATCCTGTGAAGACAGAACTCTGTCTACACACTAGGAATGAAAAATGTATCAAACCCTATGGTAGATATTAGTTTTTTCCCCCTGAAGTAATTTCCACTATGAAGTTGGTTTCCTTTTTCTCCTCAAGATGTAGGTTTAATAGCCATGTCGTCAAAGCCAGCTTTTTCACATCCTCTTTCCAAAGGTATCCCTGGAGGAAGAGGTCTGGTTGTAAATGGATCATGAATGGAAAGATTCAAATGTTCCGCAAACCACGCCTTCTTTTTCCAATGAGGAAAAAGACTCAATCGCGGATGCACCGTCCATCCTGATCTTCCGGAGCACCATGGGAAGGAGAGAAAGCAAAGGAAAGACATAAGATGTGGAATTGCCATGGATTCGACATTGCCAAAGGACAGAGGATCACCAAACTGAAGAAAAATACCGGAACCCTCCTGTTTCTTGTGGCCATTAGGTCGAATCTGTGGCAGCCCCACCACTGAACAAGTAGGTTGAACACTTCCAGATGGAATTCCCAGTCTCCCGGATCTATATCTTGGTGACTTAGAAAGTCTGCCAGAACGTTCACTACCCCTGGAATGTAAAACGGCAGAGATGGCCAGAACTTGGAATTCTGAACAGCTCTACCGCACACCGCTAAGCAGGCGGTGGCACCCCTGATGGTCGATTTAAGCCATGGCTGTGATGTTGTCCGACTGGACTCGAACTGGATGGCCCAGTACACTAGAGTGAGACGGATCACCCTGAGCTCCAGAACATTGATAGACTGAAGAGATTCATCCGCAGTTCACCAGCTATGGATCCCCAGGTGACCCAGCACTTCCCCCATGCTGCTCAGGCTGGAATCAGTTGTGACCATAGTACATTCTGGAATCAGGAATGGCTTCCCCAGGTATAAGTGGTTCTGTTGATTGTGTCTGGCTTATGTAGAGCGAGAGAGAGGGGTACTGATCCAGGAGATCCAGATTCCGTTGCCACATCTGGATGACAATTCTCTGGAGTTCCTTGCTTGCACCTGAGAATAGGGCACTGCTACTAAGGTAGACACTAGTTTGCCCAGGACCCTCATGATTTCCATGATTGTGGCCAAGGGCCACTCCAGAGCCTGAAACTCATCCTGAGAGATTCTGTCCTCCGGCAATAAGACCTCCCCCAGGTGGGTATCGAACCTCATGCAGAGGAGCACCAGTTCCTGGGATGGCACAAGAGGACTTAGACATGTTCAGAATCCACCCAAAGTGGACCAGGAGTTGAGCACATTTCCTGGACTTGATGAGCCAAGAGCTCCTCTGAAAAAGGCTTGAGTTAAAGATTGTCCAAATAAAGAGTCATAGGAAGGCACAAGTGTGAATGAAGGCCAAGGCCTCCATGACATTCATAAACACCAAAGAAGCTGAGGCCAGGCCAAAAGTCAGAGCAGTGAACTGACAGTACGCCAAGCCGAAGGCAAAAAGTAGCTATCGTTGACTGTCGGGGTGGACTGGGATGTGTAGGTATACACCCTGAAGGTCCATAGATGCCAGAAAGTCCCCGGACACACTGCTGCAATGACAGAGCGCAAGGACTCCACATTGAAGTGAGCAGTCTCCACATACATGCCGAGACACTTGAGGTTCAGAATGGGAAGGAAGTCAAAGAGGTTGGAATAATAACCAGAAACTTGCTCTTGGGGAGGTACTGGAACCAGAACCTTCTTGTTCAGCAGTGATTGCACTGTGTCCTGGAACAACTGCAACTTGGCCAGAGCTGAAGGAACTCTGGACTGGAAAAAAACCAGAGGGAGGAAGGGATTTGAAACCAATTCTGTACCCTTCTGAAATCATCCACAAAACTAACTAGTTGGCCATAGTTTTCCCAGGTTTCCTGAAAAAGGTGCAGACGTCCTCCTACTGGAACCTGCGGACAAGGTGCGTTGCATAGTAACAGATAACGGAGGCTTTGGTAGACAGCCTGACCACCTCAAATAAGGGTTCTGATATACAGATGTTATGCTCCTTCATGTTGGCATAAAAGGCCAACAAGTCCTCCTTGGGAGCATCACACAAACAGCTTTCATCATTTGTTCACCCCAAACAGCAGCCCTGTTGACTCAAGCAGAGGCAAAAATAGGCCTCAACGCGTCTCCAGTGGCTGAAATCAAGCATCTTATCTGCCACTTCTTTGAGTTCCACTGCATCTGTCAAAGGCAGAGCATTGGACTTGGCTAGTTAGCTGGCATCCGTTGTCACAATGGACCAGAATGGAATCACAAAGGGCCTACCTTTCCCTAGGTTGAGAGGTCCAACCAACAGTGGATGTTCTCTTGCACATCCACAGTCAGGGAGACAGGATGATCCATTAGATCCCCTTGCAAACATGGATCACAAACCTCAAGCTCTCTGGCATTGGCCATGGCAAATGGCACCGCCTCTATGGTGGATATAATCTTCCCTACCAGAGAAGAATTTCCTTGCCAGAGTGGATGTCCAGGACGGGGAAGAGGACACCTTGGAGGTGAGCTGTTGAATCGAATCCTCCGTCAGATAAGCCATACTCTGTAAAGGGTCAAACCAGAGGCCGAGGAACACCAAGTTCTGAGAGGGAACCAGAGCAGACTTGCCCATGTTCAGGATCCAAACATGTTGAAGGAGGATTTGAGCACATTCCTGAACATGGTGGTCCAGATCATCCCTGGAGGCCACCTTGAGAAGGTAGTCCATGTAAGGTGTCATCTGAAACCCCTTGGTGTGCAGGAAGGCAATCAATGCACACAAAACACGGTTGAACACCCGAGGAGCTGTTGTGAGCCCAAAGGGTAGAAACAATGAAATGGAAAGGTCCTATATCAGAGGCAAACCGGAGGTACTGCTGACTGTCTGGATGGACGGGAATGTGCAGATACGCATCCTGAAGAACCAAGGATGCCAGAAATTCCCCTGGACACACTGCTGCAATGACAGAAAGCAAGAATTCCATCTTGTAGAGGGTCTTGACCACAAACTTGTTGAGAGAATTGAGGTCCAGGATAACACGGCAGCCAGCATCCTTCTTGGGGACGATAAAGGTTGGAATAAAAGCCCAAACCTTTCTCCTGTTGTGGAACCGGAGCCAGCAGTCCCTTGTCCAAGAGACACTGGACTGTCCCAATGAAAAGCCATAGCTTTTCTTGTCCTTGAGGGGAGCGAGAAGGGAAGAAACCGAAGGGGCAGGGAATGAAGGGAATCGTGTAATCTTTAGAAACCACCTGTAATACCCACTGATCAGCAACAGAGCCTGCACAAAGACTCAAAAAGTGATGCAGGCGACCACCCACTGGTCGCGGACCAGGGTTCAGCGAGTTATGCCGAAGGAGGTTTGGTGGAGGTATGTTTAGACCTCCACTGCCGAAAGGGTTGGGGGTGGAACGCGGGGCCTGAGGCGCCACCGGGTTCACCCAAAACGTTTTGCCTTGTATGGGACGAACAAACGATGTCTCTTTGACTGAGTGCTATGTTTATGAATCTGAAGCAACAATGTGCTCTTGCCCACAGTGGCCTCAATGATAAGGTTCTTCAGTTCAGGGCCAGAAAGAGAGGCAACCCAAAAAGGAAGAGAAATCAGTGATTTCTTAGAGATAAAGTCCAAAGACCAGATCTTCAGCCACAGCATATGCCTAGCAGTCACAAAAAAGGCAGAGGCCTTAGCTTCAAGACGAAGGGCGTGAAAGAGAGCATCAGTAACATAGTGCTGAGCCTCAGAAATGTTGGCCAAAAGGGATAAAAGGTCAGCCTTAGGGGCACCTTTGTGGACAGCAGCAGTTAGCTGTTCAGCAATGGCCCTACTGACCCATGCAGAAGCTAAGGTGGGTCTCTCTCCTGGACGCACCAGTTGCAGTGAAATTAGCCTTCAAAACAGCTTCAGAGCTGAAGCATCCGCAACTGCCAACGCAGAGGACTTAGAAAGCCTGGAAATGGGAGAATCAATGTGAGGAGTAGCCACCCATTGAGCCAAGACAGCTTCAGAAAAGGGACACAGCTTAGAGAACCTCTTAAACAATGCTAGATGCTCATCAGGAGCCTACCACTCAGCCAGAATAGTCTGACCCGGAGTGGGATAAAGCGGAAAAACAGTACAGGACTTGATGCACCTCTGAAAGACGTCAGAAGTAGCCTGAGACTCTACTGGAGTAGAGGGAATGTAGAATCCCCTTCAGTACACACACCATCCTAAGAATCCTCATCGCAATCCACTAAAGAGGAATCAGATCAGAAATACCAGGATTCTTAGGGGAGAGAAAGAGGAAACTGTGCCACAGAGAACGTTAAGTCCTTGACCCAAGGTGGCTCTTGATTATGGCTGGAAGGCTCAGGAGTAGACGCAGTAGAACAAAGCGTATGAGGAGCATGAGTGACCAGAGTAGCCTGTGGTAAGCCCAGATTGGCATGAGGAGCAATACATGAGGGGTTGGGGGTTGTCAAAAACGCCCTTGAGCCCTTATAGCCTTAGGCCCAGGCTCCTTGACCTAGTGGATTCAACATTCTACAGGAGTAAAAAGCGCCAATACAGTAAAAAGACCCAAATACTGTCACCACAATTGAATATTTCACCCCCAGAAATCCTAAAATACACTTGCCTGGTAAGCAAAGGGTTAACCTGAGGGGGAGTGTTGAGGACACCAAGCCCTGCCTATGATACTCATGTAACGAGGAAACAAAATGGTGATCACATAGGGAACCAATCAGAAAAGAGGATTTTAGTCTTACCTGTTAAATCCTTTTCTCTTAGTCCATACAGGTTATTGGCAACTTTGGGTAGGTGATCCGCCCCTTTAAGTAGGCAGGAACAATTCTAGAAATGATTGCAGGGGATAGAGCCTACCTTCCCTTCCCTCCTTGGCTGCAGCTAGCCAACCAGCTCCAGAAAGATTTGAGACACTAACTATGACTAGACAGTGGAAGGGAAAGAAGACTCCTGTGAGCGTGACCCCGAAGGACCCCCCCCACATTCTGCCACAGGAGAGCCAAGCATGGTCCCTTGACAGGGTGGGAGACCAGTAACCTGTATGGAATAGGAGAAAAGGATTTAACAGGTAAGACTAAAATCCTCTTTTTTTCTGTCATCCAATATAGGTTACTGGTAACTTTGGGATGTCCACGCATTGAGTTTCCCAGAGGTGGGAATACAAGGACCAGGCGCAAGGCCCCCAAAATCACCAGCACGTATATGAAACATCAGATCAGAGATAGCCCAACAACAATAAAGTGTCAATGGACACTGAACAGGGTAACACCACCCACTGAACTAGAGCCAACAGGGCTCAAAGGTGAAGGAAGCACCAAGAACCGAAGAAGAACCTAGACAGGCAAAACTGCCTCCAGGATTTTCCTCCCAAAGCTGGCATCAGCCGATGCCAACACATCAACATGGTAGTGCTTCGAAAAGGTGTGTACAGACGACCAGGTGGCAGCCTTGCACAACTGATCAGCAGAAGCCTGATTCTTGTAAGCCCAAGAGGCCCCAATAGATAGTGTAGAATGAGCAGTGACCCTGAAAGGGACAGGCTTCTTCCTCAGCTCATAAGCCTTACAAATAGTGACCTTGATCCAAGAAGAAATAGTCACATTGGATACAGGTCTTCCTGCCCTGGGACCCTCAGGAATGATGAACAGCACGTCTGATTGCCTGATAGATTCAGTGCAATGTACATAAAACTTGAGACAACGCACCACGTCTAACAAGTGGAGATCCCTCTCCTTGTCAGAGGTAGGGTCAGGGCAGAAAGAGGGTGCCACAATCTCCTGATTGATGAGTAACTCCGAAACCACCTTGGGAAGGAAATCCTGAGAGGTGCGAAGCACAGCCTTGAACTTGTGAAATGCCAAAATGGTGGTCTACTGGACCAAGCATGCAACTCCGCTACAAAGCGAACAGACACGATCGCCAGGAGAAAGGCCATTTTCCACGTCAGAAGGCGTAGAGGAATAGTAGCCAAGGACTCAAAGGGAGGGAGCTGAAGGACACCCAGAACGAAATTAAAATCCCACTGAGGAGTAGGAGCCTTAAAGACAGGGCAAGCATGACCAACACCCTGGAAACACACCCCGACATTGGGAAGGATAGCAATGCGCCTTTGAAAGAAAACAGAGAGCAGAAGTCTGAACCTTAAGGGAACTCAAACTGAGGCCATTATCCACACAGTCATGCAAGAAGGCCAAGACTGTGGGCACATCAAATTCCTGAGACAAGTCCCTTTGAGGAAACTGGCTTGCGAGCACTAAGCATAGTAGCCACCACACCGGGGGAAAAAAACAAAAAAAAAAACAAAAAAAAAACAAAAACACCTTTCTTCTTCAATATTGAGGATTCAATTTCCAAGCCGTCAAAGCTAGACGATGAACGTCCTCTTTCCACAGGTAAACCTGGAGGAGAAGATCCGGATGAGAGGGGATTCGGAATGGCTCCGCCACTGACAGAGCCATAAGCGGAGGAAAACAAACTTGTAGAGGCCAGTACGGAGCAACCAGAATGACTGGACATAGCTCCAGTCTCAATTTCCGTAACACCCTGTGCAACATAGGAAGGGGAGGGAAGATGTAAGCCAAAAGAAAAACAAGGAACGGACATGGCATCCACTGCCAAAGTTAACGGAAGGCTAAAGGAATGGAGGAGACATATCCTGATCTGCACACTACTGGTAAAAAGACACCAGATCCTGACAGACTTTGCAATAAACTGGTTTCCTGCCATGAATCATGGTGAAGATTACATAAACCAACAACCCTTCCTCTTCAGGATGCTGGCTTTAAGAGAGTATTGCTATCAAGGTCAGCCTTTCCATCTGCTGATAAGGGGGGGGGGGGGGGGGGACTTATTTCAGAAGACCCAATCTCAAAGGAAGACAGAATGGTTCCTTGGTGTACAGGTTGAGAAGATCTGCCCAGTGGGGTCAAAAAGGGGCAATCAACATGACCAGAGCAATCTCCATTTCGATCTACATTAGCACCCTAGAAACCAGAAGCAACTGAGGAAAACTTAGGCCAGATGAAAGTTCCATGAGATGATCATCACATCCAAAGACTAAAATGATCTTTTTGTCTTGATGCAGAACAATTGAACCTTCCTGTTCTCATGGGAGGCACAGCAGTCAACTATCTTTTTGAATATTTCCTGGTTGAGTTTCCAAGAGATTCAGATCTTAGTGACTTAGGGTAACTGAGACCACCTCTGGAATATGGACTACCGAGATGCCTGGTACATGAGCTTCTGCCCAATGAAGGAATTCCTGAACCTCAATTCAAGCCAATTTGCTGCAAGTTCCTCCTTGACAGTGGATGTGTACAACCTCTGTCACAATATCGTGCTAAATCCTCACTATGGTTCCAGTCAATACCTGGGACAACTGAGGAAGTGCTAGATGAATGGTAAAATTTCCAGAATTTTGATAGACTGCAACCATGAACTGGGAAAAGGACCCAGGATCACCCTCCACACTCTCAGGCTAGCTTCTGTAATGACAATGGTCCAATCTGGAGTTACAAAGGTGTGCTTGTGTCAAATGAGGGCAATAAAGCCACCGGCGTAGGGCTTCCTTCGTCCAAGGGGACAAAGGCCTAGTGAGACAGAAGGTAGCGCTGTCTTGACAGCTCCTAAGTATGTCCAGCTGAAGCTCCCTTGTATGGAATGGAAAATAGGGGATCGCTTCCAGGGCAAAAAGCAGACATCACAGGACTCTCGTGTAATCTCTTGTAGTTGCTGAAGGCCAGGCTACAGCTTGGGGTACATAACAAAACAGAATTTGAATCTCATCTTATCCATGGCAAGAACATGCTCCCTTGAATGGTGCTGAATCTCATGCCCAAATAGTACAGAGAGGGAACCATTGAGGACTTTGAGACAAACCATGATGTATAACAATGTGGAAACAATCTTGCACATGAGAAGAAAGAATGTCCTCCATGGGAGCCTTGATCAGAAGATCATCAGAATACAGAGTCAGGGAAATGCCTTGTGAACAGGAGGTAGGTGGCCAGAGCTGCCATGATCGCAAAGATCCTCAGAGCTGATTCCAGGTCGAAAAGGAGGGCAGTGTACTGGTAGTGATTGTACTCAAAGGAAGTGAGCTGGTTGTCTAGACTGATCTGGACATTGAGATAAGCATAATGAAGGTCTAGGGAGGCTAGGTACACTTCTGAACACACTGCGGAGGTAACAGATTGCAGGGATTCCATCTTTTATGGCATGAATTCCATGTAACGGAAGAGACATTTAAAGTCCAGAGTATGATGGTAGAAGTCATTCTTTTTGGGACCCCCAAAAAAAGATGTAGTAAACGTCTGATAAGTATTCCATGGGCAGGGACTGGAACCAAAACCTGTTTGTCCAACAGGGATGAGACTAGGTCTATAAACAAACTGCTTGATCCTTGACCAGAGCAACTCTTGACAAAAAGAAATGATAAGGAGGAAATGACGAAGTTTATGCTGTACATTTCCAAAATTACCAGCAACACTCACTGGTCTGTGACAGAAGATACCCAGGCGTATTGGAGAGAGAAAAAAGACAGATGACCCCACTAACTTTTCTTTGAGACAGAAGAAATGAACGAGATTGTCCATGCGCTGCACAAATTCCAAGAAACACCCACTGCAATGGAAAATGTCCTACTATGACTACAAACCCACTGCAATGGAAAATGTCCTACTATGACTTCGAAGAGTACCAATTCAAATATGAGTTTTGAGTGCATGTGTGAAAAAGAGAGCTAGTGTGTATACAGTTATTTTCCTAAAATGTCCAAGTCATAGTTGCCCACCATCTTCTGGGTACTCACCTGCCTGACTATGCTTTGAATCAGTTTATCCATGGTGAAGGCAATGAAGGCATGGATAGTGAACATCTCCCGCAGAGAGTCTTCATACTGGTTGGTATCCATGTTCCCATCTAACAGATTCCGAACCATGTCCAGGAATGCTGGATAATAATCTTCAGCCTCTATGTCCACTGTGAAAGAGATAAGAGTTGGGTTAAATGAACAATGTAATCCACTATGACAGCAGAACTCACAGTGGTTGCAAAAAAGTGAAGAGGGATGCAGAAAGGTGAGAAACATTTCATTAACCATGCACCAAGAGAGGTATGTCAGATCAGGGGACGCGTGTGCCCCAATTATTAACTGTGGCCCTCAAAAATGCAGTATTATGGTCTCCAAGTTTCCTTATTTCCATTTCATAATAATCTTCTGTTACAGGTAAATGTAGAACTGTAAATTGATACTTACACAGTCAGAGCTTTCTGTCATTTTGTTATACTACAGATTATAATAATAGCCTATATGATTAGTGGGCTAGAAACAGGTCTCCGTTCAAACTTAACAAAGGGACGTGTAAAGTAATCAACAGCAACTCCAAAAACAACAGGCATCAAAATAGGATTTTAGTCTTACCTGTTAAATCCTTTTCTCTTAGTCCATACAGGTTACTGGTAACTTTGGGGTAGGCGATCAGCCCCTTTAATAGGCAGGAAAAATTCTGAGAAGTGACTGCTGGGTGGAGCCTACCTCCTCTCCTTAGCTTGCAGCTAGCCAATCCCCAACCAGTAAGATTTGCAGACTACCTATTGACTAGGTAGTAAGAAGGTAAAGAAAGATTCCTGTGAGCATGAACCCGAAAGGACCCCCACGTTCTGCCGCAGGAGAGCCAAGCATGGTCCCTTGACAGGGTGGGAGACCAGTAACCTGTATGGACTAAGAGAAAAGGATTTAACAGGTATGATTAAAATCCTCTTTTCTCTGTCGTCCAATACAGGTTATTGGTAACTTTGGGGTGTCCATCCAATAAGTTTCCAAGGGCAGGAAGAAAGGCAAGGACTAGGCGCAGGCCCACAAAGTCACTGGAGCACCAACGAACCTACAGATCATGAATAGCTCAACACTAACTGCAAAGTGTCAACAGACACTGAAAAGGGGTAAAACAAACCCCATGAACTGTTGCATAGCACACTGAACTAGAGCCAACAGGGCTCAAAAGTGAAAGAACTGAGACACTACAAAGATCCTAGACAGGCAAGGTCACCTCCAGGCTCTTCCTCCCAAAACTGGCATCAGCTGATGCCAGCACATCCACACGATAGCGGTTAGAAAAAGTGTGCACAGATGACCAAGTGATCGCTTTGCACAACTGATCAGCTGAGGCCTGGTTCTTGTAGGCCCAAGAAGCCCCAATAGACCTCGCCAAATGAACTGTGAACCTGAAGGGAACAGGTCTCTTCTTAAGTTCGTAAGCCTTGCGAATCATGGACTTGATCCAAGAAGCGATGGTAACCATGGAAGCAGGCTTCCCTGCCCTAGGACCCTCAGGAATGACAGAGTCAGACTGCCTCAAGGACTCAGTGCGATGCACATAGAACTTGACACAACGCACAACATCCAACAGATGAAGATCTCTCTTTGTCAGAAGTAGGGTTAGGACAGAAGGAAGGAACCACAATCTCCTGATTAATGTGGAACTCCGATACCACCTTCAGGAAAAACTCTTGTGAGGCAAAGCACCGCCTTGTTCTCATGAAAGACCAAAAAGAGTGGTCTATAAGACAGGGCATGTAGCTCCGCAACTCGGCAAACAGAATCACCAGGAGAAAGGCCATCTTCCACATCAGAATACGTTGAGGAATGGTAGCCAAAGACTCAAAAGGAGGACGCTGAAGTACTCCCAAGACCAGGTTAAGATCCCACTGAGGAGCAGGGGACTTTAAACAACGGACGGGTATGAGCAACACCCTGGAAGAAAACTTTGACATCAGGAATAATAGCAAGACATCTCTGAAAAAAGACAGAGTGCAGAAGTCTGAAACTTGAGAGAACTCAGACTGAGACCCTTTTCCACACTGTCCTGAAGGAAGGTCAAAATCCTGAGACAGGTCTTTGTCAGCACACCAAGACAGAAAAGTAGACCAAACTCGATGGTAGGCATTACAGTCTTACGGGTACTAAGCATAGTAGCCACCACACCAGAAGAAAATCCTCTCTTCTTCAAAATTGAGGATTCAATCTACATGGCGTCAAAGCCAGACGATGAACATCTTCCTTCCAGAGGTAACCCTGTGGAAGAAGGTCGGGACGGGGGGGGGGGGGGGGGTTTCGCCACTGAGACGATCAGAATCTCTGGAAACCAAGCCTGTTGTGGCAAGTATGGAGCAATCAGAATGACTGTGCAGCTCTCAAGTCTCAGCTTCAAAAGTACTCTGTTCAACAGGGGAACAGGAGGAAAGATGTATGCCAGAGGAAATGTCCTTGGGATCGACAAGGCATCCACTGCCAGAGCCAGGGGATAAACCCAGCGAGAGCAGAACGTTGGCACTATCCTTTTGTGCCTGATTGCCATCAGGTCGATGCAAGGAAGACCCCACTGCTGGATGATGAGGTTGAACACCTCTGGGTGTAGCTCCACTCTCCGCTGTCCACAGTGTGCCGTCTGAGGACGTCTACCAGAAAGCTGTCTACGCCAGGAATATGAATTGCAGAAATGGCAGGACATGCTCCTCTGCCCATGATGAAATAGCCTTGACATCTAGCCAAGCTGTGAGACTTCTTGTGCCGCCTTGCTTGTTGATGTAGGCTACCGCCTACATGGGCAATCCTCCAGTTGCAGTGTCCAGTGATGTAGGGCATGAAATATCGCCCAAAGCTCCAAGACATTGATGGGAAGGAGAGATTCCTCCTGAGACCACCGGCCCTGAACACTCAAGTACCCCAGCACTGCTCCCCATCCGGAGAGGCTGGCATCCGTCATCACTGTGGTCCAGAAGGGACCAGGAAGGGTCTGCCTTTCAGGAGACTGTTCAGGTTCAGCCACTACAAGAGGCTCTGCTCTGCTCCAAGAGATCTGGACAGCTCCTGCATGCCAGGATTAGAAACCTCTGAAGTTCCCTGGTGTGAGCCATGGCAAACGGGACTGCTTCGATGGTGGAAAAGACAACTTCTTGGCTGGGACCAGATTCTGAGACAGGATAGTCTGGACCTTCAGTGCTATCTGATGAGCCACTTTGTCTGTAAGAAATATTATCCCTCTCTGAGTGTCTAAGAGGAGGCCCAAAAGACCATCCTCTGGGAAGGAACAAGGTCTGACTTGTCCAAGCTGATGATCTACCCCGACGGGAGAAAGCATGAATGCAGTCCTGCACCTACTGGTGAAGGAGTTCCGGAGAAGAGGCCTTCAGAAGGAGATCGTCCATATATGGAGTCACCTTGATGCCGCTAAGATGTAGGATGGAGATCAATGCTCCAGAGTCTCTGTTGAAGACTTGAGGAGCCGTGGTCAGGCCAAAGGGGAGGGAAGAGAAATGGAAATGCCCTCAGTCGCAGGCGAAGTGGATATACTGCAGACTCCCTGGATAAATGGTGATGTGCAGACAGGCATCTTGAAGATCCAGAGAGCCCAGAACTTCCCCCCAGGAGACATGGCTGCTATCACTGTGCGCAGAGACTCCTAGCGGTACTGGGACCTGAGCACAAAGGAGTTGAGATCCTTCAGATCCAAAATGGGATGACAGCCTCCGTCCTTCTTGGAAACCACAAAGAGTTTGGAGTAGAATCCCAAGACCCTCTCCTGAGGGGGAACTGGTTCCAGGACTGCCTTGTCCAGAAGGGCCTGTATGGCTTCCTCGAAAAGGCAGTACTTTTCTGCTCCCAAAGGAGAACGAGAAGCAAAGGTTCTGGGAGGAGGAAGAGAGGTGAAGGAAATCCTGTACCAAACACCTGTAAAACCCATGGGTCCGCCACAGAGTCCAGCAAGTCATGCAGAAGGAGGTTTGGAAGCCTTGGGCTTCGTGGAGAACTTGGATCTCCATTGTTGCTTAGACTTGGATGAGGGGCACGGAGCCGGAGGGACTGCCAGGGTCGCATGGCGAGAGTCTGCTTGAAAGGAACAAAACAGCTGATTCCTTTTGGCAGGCACCTTCTTCCTCAGGACCGCTGGCAGGTGAGTACTTTCCTCCAGTGGCCTCGTTGATGAGATCCTTGAGCTCATGCCCAAGCAGGGAGGATCCCTGAAATGTGAAGACATGAAAGCCTTCTTGGAGGCCATGTCAGCAGACCAGATCTTGGGCCAAAGAGCACGTCTGGCTACCACAGAAATGGTAGATGCCCTTGCTACCATACATACAGCACCAAATAGGGCAGCAGAGACATAATGCTGAGCCTCAGCAATGTTAGCGAGAAGTCGCAATACGTCAGAAGTAGGGCCCCCTGACAGACAACAGAAGTGAGCTGTTCAGTCCAAACAGCCACAGCCCTATTTACCCATGCAGCAGCAAAGGCAGGGTGGAGAGCAGAGGCCGCCGTTGCAAAAATAGCCTTGAGAAGTCTCAAGCTTCTCATCAGTCCAGTCTTTTAGAGGAGAGGTTTCAGCCACTGGTAAAGTAGTGGACTTGGAAAGCTTGGAAACTGGGGCATCCACCTGGGGGTGGGGGGGGAACCACTGCATGAGGGCCGCTTCAGAGAACAGATAAAGCTTAGCAAACTTCCTAGACACAGATGGTTTCTTGTCTAGAAACTTTCACTCATTGACACCAAGCGGTCAAGAGTGGGGTTAGCTGGAAAACAAGCATGGGACCTAACAGCCTCCTGAAACACATCAGATGGGTCAGAAGATGCCTCCTGCACCAAGGGAATGTTCAGGGTGGACACCACAGCCCTGATCAGGCCCTCAGCCGAGGGAATGGGGTCCTCCTCAAAGGGGTCCCCAATAAACGTAGATGAAGGAACAGCTGAACAGTCATCATCATAGTCCACCAACAATTCCTCCTCAGAGGAGTCAGACATATCAAGTACATCCGGCAGTTTAGGCAGGGAAGATCTGATAGGGGTGGGGTCTGCCACGAGCGGGAGACCCCTGTAAAGTGGATGGAAGGAGTTATAAGGTGGACCAGAGGTCCCCTGGTAGCAGCCTTAAACTATTGCATCCATACTGGCTCTAGTGTATGCCTGGAGGCCCCTGCAGGGGATTCAGGGGCAGCAGCGCATGCTAGGAAAACATGACCCGAGTATTCTCTAGGTAACCCTGAGTGAAATGAGGAGCAGTGAGCAATGGGGGACACAGACACCCCAGTATCCTTAGTCTTAGGTTTAGTCCCAGAGTCTAATGGAGTAGACATTCTCACAGAGTCAAAAGGTCAAAGTATCAAAACACCCATAAAATAGTGTGTACGATAAATAAATGCACCCCAGAAATACTAAATAAGACTTATCTGGTAGGCGAAGGGTTAAACTGCGGAGGAGAGAAGGAGAGTCCAAGCCCTGCATAGGATACTCAATCTGCGAATACACAAAATGGCTGCCGTGACGGGAGCCAATCGGAAACAAGAGAGCAAAGTGGGCACTCACAGGAAACGTAGTTTCGCTGACAGAGTACCCCAACAGTGCCCCCCAACATGCCCAGAACGTTGACTGGATGACAGAGCAAGGGCAAACCAACAACATGAGCCATCTCTGAACTCACTACGTGGAGCTGTTGCAGAGATATGCCCCAAACTGTAAAGTCCCATAGAAGTGAATGGAGTAATGGCGTCTATGCGGTAAACGAGCACTTTAAAGGTGCGGAACAAAGTTCACAAGGTGAATGCCAAAACGTAAAACCACTCAAAAGCCCACTAGAATTAAACAGTAGACCCAATATACACTGGTCCCAGTAGGGACAGTTTCCAAAGCCACCCGAAAAAAAGCAACAAAAGGGTTAAGTTAACACAGA
The DNA here is from genome assembly GCA_037306005.1 of Rhinophrynus dorsalis. Classification (NCBI taxonomy): domain Eukaryota; kingdom Metazoa; phylum Chordata; class Amphibia; order Anura; family Rhinophrynidae; genus Rhinophrynus; species Rhinophrynus dorsalis. The sequence continues at coordinate 360,248,461 of CM074721.1, read as the reverse complement.
AACGTGCTCCAAACACCTCACAGACATATAGAATAAACCCAATGAGTGCATGAATATATAATAGGAACTCCAAATGAGACCCCTGTGAGGAGGGGAAGCATGGGACATGTCGACCTCAGTACTCAAAGGGCGCTCACCTTTTTCAGCAGGTCTTCTGTCTTCAGATTACATATATCAAGAAGAAGCCTCAGTGGGCAACTCCTGGGGAAAGAGCTTGCAGCCAAGATTTCCCCCCCAGGGCTTAGGTCCACAAAAGCACCTGGTAAACTGAGCTATCCACATTTGGGTGATGGGAATTGTCAGTGACGGTAATCCGTCTAATGGTGGTATTCCATATCTAACAGAAATATAAAACTATACCAGAACTGTTCTCTTGTCTTGTGTCTTGACCAAGGAACAAATGTTCCTGGTTGGGGATTGGCTAGCTGCAAACTAAGGAGAGGAGGTAGGCTCCACCCAGCAGTCACTTCTCAGACTTGTTCCTGCCTATTAAAGGGGCTGATCGCCTACCCCAAAATTACCAGTAACCTGTACTGGACGAGAGAGAAAGTCTATTGAACAGAGACCACAATACTACATTATTCTTCACTCTATAAACATAGCTGAAAAACAAGCAGTGTAACATATACATAAATGAGAATCTGATTCAATGGTAATAATCATAACTGAAGTGCCACCCTACACAACCCCAAAAGCAACATGCAAAGAATGTGGTACACAACTATGGAGGGGTGGGGGTGCTCAGTAGACAACAAGAACTGTAGTGTTTCTATCACAGAGTATTTATTGAGAAAGCATTAAACTAGAGGATCTTACTCTATATGATGGGAAGTGGATTTCAATACCTGGGATAAACAAAAAAGATGCGCTCACACAAAACAAGTGTACCTAAACTATCTTCCAGATGACTCTACTTTATACTAAAATACACACAGGTTTGCCATGTTGGAAATATTGCACAGAATGGGAAAAAAGGAGAGAAATGCATACACAACTGGAAAAGAGGATTTTAGTCTTACCTGCTAAATTATTTTCTCTTAGTCCATACAGGTTACTAGTAACTCTGGGTAGGCAATACACCTGTTTAAGTAGACAGGAACAATACTAGAATTGTATGCAGGGGGTGGACCCTACCTTCCCTCTTTGGCTGAAGCTAGCCAACCAGTTCCAGAAAGATTTGAGACACTATTGACTTGATAGTGGAAGGGAAAGAAGACTCTTGTAAGCATGACCCCGAAGGACCCCCACTGTATGCCACAGGAGAGCCAAGCATGGTCCCTTGAGAGGGTGGGAGACCAGTAACCTGTATGGGACTAAGAGAAAAGGATTTAACAGGTAAGACTAAAATCCTGTTTTCTTTGTCGTCCAATACAGGTTACTGGTAACTCTGGGATGTCCAACCATTGAGTTTCCCAGAGGCGGGAAGTAAGGCAAGGACAAGGCGCAAGGCCTCCAAAGTCACCAGAGCAGGTAAGAACCATCAGATCACAGATAAACCAACAAACAAAAGTGTCAACGGACACTGAACAGGGGTAACAACACCCCGTTACACAACACAGTGAACTAGAGCCAACAGGGCTCAAAAGTGAAGGAAGCACCAAGAACCAAAGAAAATCCTAGACAGGCAAAACTGCCTCCAGGATTTTCCTCCCAAAGCTGGCATCAGCCGATGCCAGTACATCAACATGGTAATGCTTTGAAAAGGTGTGCACGGATGACCAAGTGGCAGCCTTGCACAACTGATCAGCAGAAACCCGATTCTTGTAAACCCAAGAGGCCCCCAATAGATCGGATAGAATGAACCGTGACCCTGAAAGGGACAGGCTTCTTTCTCAGCTCATAAGCCTTACGAAAAGTGGATTTGATCCAAGAAGCAATAGTCACCTTGGATGCAGGTCTTCCTGCCCTAGGACCTTCCGGAATGACTAACAACGCGTCATTGTCTGATAGACTCCGTGCGATGTACATAAAACTTGAGAAAACGCACCACGTCTAACAAGTGGAGATCCCTCTCCTTGTCAGAGGTGAGGTCAGGGCAGAAAGAGGGCGCCACAACCTCCTGATTGATGTGGAACTCCGAAACCACCTTGGGAAGGAAATCCCGAGAGGTGCGAAGCACCCTCTTGTCCTTGTGAAACACAAAAAAGGTGGTCTGAAGGACAAAGTATGCAACTCCGCTACAAGGCGAACAGACACGATCGTCAGGAGAAAGGCCATTTTCCACGTCAGAAGGTGTAGAGGAATAGTAGCCAAGGACTCAAAGGGAGGGAGCTGAAGGACACCCAGAACCAAATTAAGATCCCACTGAGGAGCAGGAGCCTTAAAGACAGGGCGAGCATGAGCAATGCCCTGGAAAAACACCTTGACATCAGGAAGGATAGCAATGCACCTCTGAAAGAAAACAGAGAGAGCAGAAGTCTGAACCTTAAGGGTACTCAAACTGAGGCCCTTATCCACACTGTCCAGCAAAATGGCCTAGACCGTGGGCAGATCAAAATCCTGAAACAAGTCCTTATCGGCACACCAAGATAGGCCTTTGAGGAAACTGGCTTGAGAGCACTAAGCATGGTAGCCACCACACCAGAAGAAAAACCTTTCAATATTGAGGATTCAATTTCCAAGCCGTCAAAACTAGACGACTATCGTCCTCTTTCCACAGGTTACCCTGGAGGAGAAGATCCAGACGAGAGGGGAGTCGGAACGGCTCCACCACGGACAGATCCAGAAGCTCCGGAAACCAAACTTGTAGAGACCGGTACAGAGCAAGCAGAATGACTGAACATCGCTCTAGTCTCAATTTCCGTAGCAGCCTGGAAGGGAAGGGAAGATGTAAGCCAGAGGAAATAACCAAGAAATTGACATGGCATTCATTGCCAAAGCTAGAGGATCCCTGCAGCGAGAGCAGAACCTTGGAACCTTCCAGTTATTTCTTGTGACCATCAGGACGATGCAAGGAAGACCCCACTTTTGAGCAATGAGGGAGAACACCTCTGGATGCAGTTCCCACTCTCCACTGTGTCTCGACTGAGGAATTCCCCCATGACATTGCCTATGCCTGGAATGTGCACTTCGGATATGGCAGGAACGTGTTAGTCTGCCCAGGACAAAATAGCCTTGACCTCTAACCAAGTGGCAAAACTTCTTATTCCGCCCTGCTTGTTGATATAAGCCACAGCCGTGGAGTTGTCGGACTGAACCCGGACTGGGCAGTCTTCCAGCTGGGGCGTCCAGTGATGAAGGGCATGAAATATCACCCAAAGTTCCAATACATTGATGGGAATGAGAGATTCCTCCGGAGACCGCTTTCCCTGAGCACTCAGGTAACCCAGGACCGCTCCCCAGCCGGAGAGGCTGGCATCCGTCGCCACAGTGGTCTAGAAGGATATCACGAAGCACTTGCCCTTCAGGAGATTGTAGAGGTCGAGCCACCACGACAAACTCAGTTCCACATGAAGGTCTTTGATTGATGCAGATGAACATGACAAGGTTCCATGGGGGTGTGAGATCCCTGAAGGTTTTACCATACAGCAGAATAGAAATTCACCTCTAGAAGAGGATACACAGAGCTGAGAGCTGCACTGTAACAAAGCACAGACTAAAACCCCTGTTCACACCATCTTGTAGGAAGGATAGAACTGTAGGAAGAATAAATGCTTGGCAGACACATCCTTGTCAATGGACCAGTAGTAGAAGATGGACCAAATCCTACGGTATGCTTTAGAAATGACAGGCTTCTTTGCCTGGACCATAGTAGAGATTACCTCTTATGAGAAACCTTCCAGTCTCATGATGGAGCCATGCCATCAAAGCCAGCCTTTTCACATCCAGGTACCAGATGGGGGCCCTGGAGGAGGCAATCCAGTCTCGGGAGAAGATGAAACTATTTGTAGATGGATAGATTGAGAAGGTCCACAAACCAAGTCTGATGGGGCGAAAAAGAAGCGATCAGGATGACTAGAGCCTTCTCTGTCATGATCTTTCAAATCCCCCTGGGGATGAGAGGAATTGGAGGAGAAACATAGGACAGATGGAAGTTCCATGGAATGGAATTTGTGTTCCTCGCAAAGGCCAGGGGATCCTTTGTCTTTCTGCAAAACAGGGGTACCTTCCTGTTCTTGCAAGAGGCCTTCAGAACTAGCTCTGGAAGACACCAGTGTTTGACTTTTTGAACACCTGGTTCAGCTCCCAGTTTCTTGAATCCATGCCCAGCTACTACATTTTCTACCCCTGGTATGTCGACTGCAGAGATGGCAGGAAAGAGTTTCTGTCCAGTGGAGACCCTCCTATATTTTCTTCACGTGTGACTTGCTATACTTCCTCCCTGTCAGTTGATGTAGGCCATTGCTGTTGAATTGGTAACTGTACCGGAGTTCCTGTTAGTATTTGAGACCAGTGAAGAAGTACCAGATGAATGGCATGCATCTCCAGGATGTTGTTTGGTAGGAGGATCTCCACTTTGGTCCACAGAGCCCGAGCTATCAGGGAATCCAGGGCTGTACCCCAGGCAGGCATCTGTCATGATCAGATTCCATTCTGGAATGACAAAGGGGTGTCCCTGAGTCAAATGAGGATGATGTAGCCACCAATGAAGACCCTGCCTCATTTGAGGGGACAGGATACTGGAGTGAGACTGATGAGAATGCTGTCAGGACCAGTTTCTGAGAATGTCCATCTGGAGTTTCCACATATGGAACTAAACATAGCTGACCTACTCCAGGGCAGACACTAGATGTTCTAAGATCTTCATGTAATCCCCTATTGTCACGGGGCTACACCAGTGCCCGCGATCAGCCCTAGAACAGGATCCATATCTGGACCTCTGGAAGAAACACTTGCCCTTGAAGGGTGTTAACTTCATTACCAGAAAGAAAAGGAACTGGGATGTAATCAGAGAGGACTTCTTTAGGTTGAGAACTGAACAGTGGTGTACCAGAATGTGGCCGAAATCTTGGATATGACTCACCAAGATGGCTTTTGTAGTAGCCTTGATCAGCAGATAATCCAAACAGTCAGAAAATTGCCTTGTGAATGGATATATGCAAACAAAGCTGCCATGATCTTACTGAAGATTACTGGAGCTGGGACCAGACTGGAGGGCTGTGTTGAGAACTGCATGCAAAAACAAAACGTATGAAACTATGGTGTTCTGGATGGACCGGGATGTGCAGATATGTCCTGAAGAGGCCAGGAACTCACCTGGACACGTCGCTAAGAGGACAGAGTGCAAAGATTCCATCTAAAAACTGCATACCTTAGACATAGTCCAAAATAGGGAGGTATCCACTGTCCTTCATTGGAACTACAAAAAGGATGGAGTAACAACATGAAAAGCACTCTTGGCCTGGGAGCAGCACTAGAACCCACTTGTCCAGCAAAAAGGATACAGCGTTTATAAAGAGATGTACACGTTTTGAGTCCCGAGGAACCTTTGACAACAAGATGATGACTCCCTACAGGAAATGACAGACAGGACTCAGCATGTCATATGGAGGTTGGCTAGTTAGCCTTCAAGTTAAAAGTATATTATTTGTTCTGCAAAGTCTGTCTGAACTTTAGGGGGAGGAAAAGCAAGTCTGGAAGACCTGAGGGGCTTGAATTCTCAGCACTCTGAACTGGCAGGGGGAACAAAATCCTCACAAAAAAAGAACTGGTAGAAGAAATCTGTGTCAAGATGGTACTTTTCCCACCTGTGGTTTCACTAATGATTTGTTTTAGGTCTGGACCAAATAGGATCTTACCCTCAAATGGCAAATAAGCCAGTGATTTCTTCAAAGATTGGTTCACAGACCAAATCTTTAACCACAGAGGACAGAGACCTTTCCAGAAAGCATGGCAGCATCCAAAAATGAGAGGCTTCAGAAAGATACACATTAGCTTTCAAGATACTGGCAACCATAATTAAAAGATCTTTCTAAGAAGCATGAGAGCATATTTCTTCATAAAGCTGCGTTCCCCAGACAGCTATAGACCCATTAACACAAAGCAAAAGTGGGCTGCAGACTTGCCCCTGTGGCCATAAAATTAGCCTTTAGAAGGTAATCAAGGCTTTTTTGTTTTAGCCTGATCTTTAAGACAGCACCATCTTCCAATGGAAGATTGGGGGAGGTGGTTTAGGTTTCAACAGATGGGGGAGAAGCCCATTGCTCTAAAGCCTCTGCTGTTAAAGGACCTGCTAATTTAGGAAAAGCATGGTATTTGATATTTTCCACTCTTCAAATAGAACCTGATTAAGAATGATGTTAGGAGGGAAGCCTGAAGTCTCTTTTTGGCATCTCTGGAATATATCTCTGGAGAGACATACCTCCCAAAAATCAGAGGTCTCAGCAGACCAGAAGGGTCTCCAACATAGCTCTAATGAGCCCCTCTGCACAGGGAACAGTGCCAGCCTCACAGAGTCCCGCAAATGACAAAGAAGAGTCCATATCTTCTACATCTGAATCAGTCTCAGATGTCTTGGAAATGTGCCCTAAAAACAGGATCAACCTGCCTGATGAGCATGGGCCACAAGGAATGGATGCCACAAAGGACACAGAGTTTTAATCCAAGCTGGCATCTGATCAGTGCTGATGTCCCCAGGGTGTAGTACAGGCTGTCATGCAAAGGTATGATTTGGCCTGTGCAGGCCTCTGGTATGTATAATTTGTTTGTTTATTTTTGTACGTGCATGTCACCAGTCCTTAGCACAAACTGAATGAGAAGATAATATCACCAGAGCAGGACACAGACTGCCATAAAATGTATTGGAAGATTTTCAGGTAGAACTCTGCAGTAACATCCCTGACAGGTCTGACTGAGTGGGCTTTAAACTGTGAGGCCAAGCCCCTGACCCTCCCAGGTAACACCCACGGGGTCTGGTCTCTTAGAAGCACCTGAGGAAACTATTTAATATGGGATTTGGATAAAAAAGGGGTGAATTTCTTTGTACAACAAAAAGGAGAGCTTTTACCATCTGAAGTTCCCACAAGGACTTTTAATATATCGGTAATTGTATATAGGATTTCTTGTGTTTCTCCCATTTTATTTTATGGACTGTTTTGACAATGTATAATTGTAATTTCTGTATGTCCTTTATTTCTGTATTTTTGTACCCAGCACTGTGAAACCTTTTTTCAGATTAAAATGTTCAATTAATCAGCTCGGGTCTCTGTCCTAGACAAGCAAATATTCCTCCAGGACTTTCCTGCCAAAGCGGTCTTCAGCTAAATGTATTGATACTATTTATCTGTGTCATTTTTGGGACATGGACTATCCATTTTATTGAAATAAATTCCTTTACTGCTAAGATATAGTGGGCTTTTTGACATTTATTGTAATATATACAGAATCTAGTGTCCAATATTACATGTTGGACTGCTGAGTTGAATTACAATACGCTCTTTTCTTTTCTCTTTTTTTTTTAATTATTTGTTAATAAAGTTAGACTTTAACCAATATGTTTTATTTTAAGAAGTAGACACAAACACTAGTTTGGTTCTATGCCATTAGGTATTAGTACATGTTTAATTTAGATGTGAGTGCCTGAATGTAGTTTTTTGTTTCTTTTTTTTAAGTTACTAGAGAAACAATATACCCAACATGAGTGCTAGCGTTATAAAGAACTCCAGAAAGACCCCTTCGCTGAGGAAAAACAGTGGGACAAGTAGACCACGGCACTCAAAGGCTTGCTCACCTTTTTTGCAGGACTTCTTTCTCAAGATTACCATTGAGAAGGAAGCCGCCTCAAAGAGACTCCTCTGGAGAGATAAAGACATGGGTTACATGATTCTCTCCCAGGGCTGCAAAGATCCACATACAACACCTGATAACTGGGAAATCCACCAGGGGAAGCCAGTAATGGTAATACACCTAATGTGGGACTTTGGGTACCCCATATGTAAGAAAAAAAAATTACAAAATAACAAACTAAGCAGAACTGTTCACAGCCTTCTTTCCAGGTTGATGGAACAAATCTATCTGGCGGGGGAGTGGCTAGGTATCCTGATATGGAGGAGGGGGAGGTTCTACCCCTGCATTTCTTCTAGAATTGTTCCATCCTACTGGGAAGAACTGTCTCCTCCCCATGGTACCTGTGAGTTCTACTGGACGACAAAGATTATGCTTGATTATGCTGCTGCTAACCTAATTATTGATGATGGTAATTTAGAATACGCCTTATACTCCCCTCCCTTCTTCTGAAAGAGATTAATTAGAGAGGGATTATAATACAAAATATTAACGAAAAGGGAAAGGCTCAATCTTCCACCAATGAAAAGGATCAATGTCATTTTTATAAACCCTTGGGAGCTCAACTGGAATGTCTAACTCAGAACAAGTAACCATGTCTAAATACACCATCCTCAGTCTTGATACTCATCATTAGCTTTGCTTCCAAGTCCACCCCAACAGTCACCCCCATATGTGAGCGGGTGGAAAGCAGGATCACATCTAGGCACATACTCATTGTCTCCCAAATTCAGAAACCCTAAAAATGAATGTCAACTGCCTGCAAAATCTATGCAAATATTAGCCGGACCTGCTGTATGGCAATACATTACATCCTAGGAAGAGCGTAACCAACTACCCTATTAGACATTTAAAATGGTGGTCCCTGCCAGGTAAATTCCAAATGGTACATGCTGAATGAAGTGCCTGTATGAGTAGATCAAGTGTATGCAGTGCTCATCTTGAAAGCCATTATTCCACTATTTTTTCCCTCACATGAAAATTATTTTTACTACAAGGACATGGACTCCATACTTGTGGTGAGTTTGGATTTTGATGCCATGGGTACATTTTTCTTTTATACCCAGATAGATTTTGGTTTATTGAAATGAAAAGAACATCCAGATGAGGGAGGTGTATTTTGTCTGGAGGAAGTTTTACCTATAACTAAGAGACCTCTTCTAGTTATCTGTTTATCGCTATTCTGGAGGTAAAAATGTACTTTTACCTCGTGTCCAACTCTGCCCCAAAAAGGAGGGATCCCCTAAATAGCAAAGATATTGAAGCTGTTTTGGAAGCAGAATCTGCATTTGAAATCTTCAACAAGGCATGTCATGCTGTAACCGTGGTAGCTGAACATTTTAGATGCTAACTTTGCCACCTCCAAGACAGCCTTCTCAAATATCCTCATGAGATACACTGTCTTGCATGACTAATAATCTGAGCTTGCCAAGCCTCAGCAGCTCTTCATGCCCAGGCTGAACAAAAGACCATGAATGGTATATCCTAGTCCACAAAACATTAGTCTGTTTAAAGTATCAACCTTTTTATCTGGTGGTTTAGACCAAAAGGTCTACCTTGTTTTTAGAAGAAACTGTAGACTTTTCAAATTTCTTGGGAATAACCACAGATCTGTCTGGCGTTTCCCACTCATCTGTGACCATCTGGTCAAGCTCTTTATAGTCAGGAAATATAACAACAGATTTCTTTTACATATAGAATGATTTGGCCGAGGACTTGACCATCTGAAACATAAAGGACCATTAAACTGCTTTTATTAGGAAATTCATGAATTCTGAATCAGTGTGGAACTGAAGGCACTTGGGCAGGGGGAGGGGTTTAGCAGCTAGGAGGAGGAATGAGTTTGTTTAGCGTGCCTTGCCTCCTATAGGCCCCGCTCCGTATCAGCCACGGCTCGTTCAGGCAGTCAATGTGCATGACTGCAGTGCCACCAGTGTTGGCCCGTGTACACAGGCTTTAAAACTAGAAACAGAAAACAAAAAAAGTCCTTGAATCTGCAAATGCCCTGCCTCATAGTGGCAGTAACTTAAAGCCATGGTTTCCATGTACCACAATGGACAAAAAAAGAATTTAGGGTACCACATATCAAATACATCTATGTGTAACATACTAATGCCAATTGGGAGGACAAAAAAAAACCAACAAAAAAAAAAAAAAAAAACAAAACTCATTACACAAAGAACAGAACTGCATATGACATAAGTGCCATGAAAGAGACACACAATACAGCATAAAACTAAATTGTTTGAGAAAAATGGCACATATAAGAAAGTATCTTATAAGATACCTATTGTTTACACATACTATTAGACATGAAATTGGAATCATGATTAATCAAGTGCCCTGCTTCCTGGTGGAGGAACTTTAACCCATGGTCACCGTGTCCCACATTAGATGCAAAAGAAAATGGTAGTAACATGGAAGGGGGTGGGGTGATGAGAAAGCGGATCTCCAGTGAACAGAAATAGGGCCATATGCACAACAGGAAGAGGTGCAATTCTGTGCAAGCTGCATATATAAATGTCCAAAACAGATCGCTAAAAACACCTATCTAGGTAAAGTTAATTTGATAAATCTCTATTTATCCAAGGGTTCAGCCCCCTTTAAACTTGTGAAATAAGAGAATAGTGTTTGAGGCCTCTTAAAGGGACAGTATTACTTAAAGATGACTATTCCCTATGTTAAAACCGTTCAATAAAGATGAAAAATGCCCTCAGCGGCATCTCTCAAATCCTTATGGTTTGAGCGATAACCGCTTTCAAAGTTCGCCCCTGGCTGACGTCAGCATTCTAGCTGACGGCCTGGGAATCCGGTCCCGGGACCGTCTGCGGCTCTACAGCAGAGCAGAGATCGCATTAATAAAAAAAATAAATCCTTCACTTAAAAGGTCTTCTACATGGCCTTGCAAACCAAGAACATGTATGAGACCTTTTTAGTGATGGATTTCTTCTTTATTAACAAGATCCCGGCTCTGCTGCAGAGCCGCCAGCTGATTTCAGGAGAGGATTCCCCTGCTCTCAGCTAGAATGCTGACGTCAGCCAGGGGCGACCTTTGTAAGCGGTTATCTCTCAAACCATAAGGGTTTGAGAGATGCTGCTGTGGGCATTTTTCATCTTTATTGAGGGGCTTTAACACAGGGATTAGTCATTTTTAAGTAATACTATCCCATTAAGAATCGATGGGGTTAAAAGCCCTATTCAATGGAAATATTTACTTTGTATCATGTGTGCTGCATTTGGCTTGCCACATAATTGCTTCAATATCACTCTGTGCATATTGCCTAGTGCCTGCTCACAGAACAGGGCTCTCTAATTATAGCACATACCACAAAGAAAAAGGTCTCTTGAAAACAATATCAATTCACACTTACTTGGCTCTTTCAGTCGCAGCTGGATAGCAGGACTTTCACTTTTGTCCCTCTTCATACCAAGTACCTCTCTCTCCCACTCCCTCTCCCTCATTTCCTCCTCAACCTGCCGCTCTGCCTGGCTGTAGATACGAAGGAGGCGGGAGCAAAGTATTTGGTGCAGGCGCAGGAAGATGTACCAGTTATTGTTCACATAAAACAAGTTGTATGTATCCTCCATCCCTCTAAACTTCTGTGCTGCTGTGCTTCCAAACATTAGCTTGGCTTTTGAAGGACTACTACCTCCGCCAACCCCCACACCATTGTGTTTCTTTGTAATCCCTTCCTCTGTCTCCACTGGCTCTTCCTCCTCTTCCTCCTCCACATCGGAGAGCTCCCCTCGCTGTGAGAAAAGTAGGTCTGGAATGAAATGATAGACAATCTGCTTGATTTTGTACTTGTCCTCCTTCTGAATGCCAGTCTGTCTCTTTACATGGTGGATGATCAGCGAGGCTGCATCCTCCAATATCTGTTTGTCCTCATAAGTGAGAGTAAGGTGGGGTCCAGAAGGAATAAGAGCATTATCCTCAGATGCTTGCTCCTGACGCTGCAAGGAAGACGTAAATAAAGAGTGGGTAACGAGATTTTCAGATACATAAGTTGTTGTCAAAGCTTTTAACCCTCTGAGTGCATCAAAATATAAGGGAATGTGCAAAGGTGAAACCATGTTGTCAGTTATGGTAAACAACCTGGTGTAATATATGTACGACACCACAGCAATCCTGCAGAGGGCTGGGTGGAAGGAACTGTCGAAAATTAATTAAAGATTTATCTACTTGAACATGGGTGAGAGGACCAAAATGTCTGAGCTTTGATCAGCTCACCTCGTTTTCAAGCATGGAAATCCTCAGCTTCTCAAGGACAAAATTTAAAAACCACAGCCTTAAAGGGATAGTAATGTTTCTCAAAAAAAGCAGCTCCAATTAATCTTCATAGTATTTTAAGCCATGGAGAGTTATTTCAATACTGTCAGAGTTATAGCTTAAGATTAACTGAATGATAAATTATCCCTCTCCCTCCCCCCTTTTACCCAGTATATAAGTCACCTCCCCTCTGATGTGGAATCTGGTCCACAGAAAAGACAGATCACAGTATGGGACAATCTTCTTAATGTCAGAACAATGAAAACCCTTCCACCCTTGGTAGGTTTTTCATTTATCTTAACTGAAGATTGTCCCTCTGTGATCCACCTGAACACCACCTTTCTGCTCTGAGCTGAGCAGTGTTACATCAGTAAAAGGGGCAGGAGTGGGATACTTTATCATTCAATCAGTCTTGAACTACAACTCTGACAGTATTGAAATAACACTCTCCATGGCCCAAATACTATGAAAAGTAATTGGAGCTGCTTTTATTGTGAAACATTACTATCCTTTTAAAAAGACAGACACTTCCTATATAATAATTCGCTAGGATGTTTGTCACGATGCAGTCATGAGCAGTAGAGACTGCCCGCATTCGGGCATGTTCTACTGAGCATGACTGCATAACGTGAGTGAGGAGACGCAAGACTGCAACACGTGGAGCAGTGAGGTAACGGCCTCTTAACCCGTTGAGTGCCAGAGTACCCCTCAGGCACTCAAAGGGTTAACATTAACCGGACCTTGGCTTGTGTACACGGGCTTTTACACTAGTAGAATATAAAAAGGGGGGAGTAATTTTTTGGGGTACTTTTAGAAAAATCCTTTTCTCTTAGTCCTCCTACTACTAGGAGGCAGTGCAATTGCAGACCACTCTCTCTGAGGAAGAGACTCCTTCCCAAAACCCACTTAACCCCTGCTCAGCACAACAGAAGATTTCAGTTTTAACAAAAAAAGGACAGGAAGGCAGTCACCAACATGAGCATGTTCTTCTTTGGGAGTGATGTCCTCTGTTCCACAAGAGAATAATTTATTGGCAATTACACAGATTCCACTCTCTCTTATCCACTGTGAATCACAGGAAACATGATTATGTACCAAATCTGGCCAAATTAGAATTCTAGAGAGAGGGAGGAAAAACTCTCTGCAACAAATCAAAGAGTGAAAACCAAAAGAAACGATAAACCTCTAGTGTCAATGGACACCTACACATAGAACTATGCACAGAAGAAAAAGTTAGAAAGGAAAAGCCTATACAAGCACTACTGCCTGGCGGACTTCTCGCAAAACTCTCTCCCTTTTTAAATGTGTAAAGAGACAAACATGTCACCTCTCTTCACAGCTGTTACCCAGAAACTCAATCCTTGTAGGCCACAAACAGGACACTAAAACAGAAAGTTACTGCTTCTAGGAAGAGGCTAAGTGGGGTTGGGAGGGAGTCTCCTTTTCAAAAGACATTTGTCTGCAAGTGCTCTGCCTCCTACAGTTAAAAACATAATGGACAAGATTGAAAACACAAACACAAATAAATGTGAAAACAGATGGTTATCCTTGCCTGTAATAGCAACTAGTGTCAAGAGCCATTGCTATAAAGCACATGCTGTCATAAAAAGTTCAACCAAAAGCATATGTATTTAAACGGGATAATCCAACTAAAGTCCACCCCACCTAATTAGGCATCTAGCAATACGACCAACAATCAAACCTATGTAAAATAAGACAGCATTAGTCAAAAATCCTACCTCAGCAGACACTGACAGCCAGGCAAAAGCGCAGACATCTTTGCTTACAGAAGTTTATGCTCCTGCATCGTTAGTCCCGGTCTCCCCTAGGACGCGTTGAATGGTACCTTAAGGTACCAGAAAGGACTGGCGTTTCAGGCGCACAGATGCCTCTAGAGCACTGTTGCCTGGCCATCAGTGTTGGCTGAAGAAGGATTTCTGACCAACTCTGTCTTTATTCTGCAAAACAGCTAGATTGTTAAGCTTATAGCTAGATGCCCAATTAGGTGGGGTGGACTTTAGTTGGGGTGGTAGTTCCCCTTCAAATGTGGCTGCTTAGGTTCCTAAGCCCCCAACAGTGTAGATTTTCTGCATATCCACACTTGAGCACAGATGGTTCTGTTAATAGCACAAATAGATCCAATCTAAATGTCTCAGCCAATGAGTGAGCCACTGGAGCTCAAGTGAGGTTAAAACCTATGTTTTAAACAAAACAAATTATTCAAAACTATTCCCCAGAATGTTGAGTCTTATAACAGGATTTTAGTCTTCTTACCTGAGGCGGATTTTAGTCTTAGCTGTTAACTCGTTTTCTCTTAGTTCATTTAACGCACAGGTACCATGGGGAGGCAACAGCTCCTCCCAGAGGGCTGGAACATTCTAGAATGAAGTGCAGGGGTGGAGTCTCCCCCCCCCCCTTCTCCATGTCAGACTACCTAGCCACTCCCCACCAGATTTAAGAAAATACCTACTAACTAGGATAGCAAGAAGGAAGAGAAGAAAACTCCTGTGAGCCATGAACCCAAAAGGATTCCCACTTCCAGCCACAGGAGTCCCAGCATGGTCTCTTTCACTGGGTGGGAGACCTTGAGTTATATGGCTCAAAAGAAAAGGATTTAACAGGCAAGACTAAAATCCTCTTTTCTCTGTCGTCCAATGGTACATCACCATGGTACCTGTGAGTTACAACATTGAGCTCCCTGGGTGGGAAGAAGAAGGAAATTACCAACGCCAGTCCCCATGATACCAGAATTCCCATGGACTGTCCAGGATATGGAACAGCCCAAACTAAAAGTGTCAACGGTCACTGAATAACAACACAAGAACAAGAGCCAAAAGGGCTTAGCACTTAAAGAGCTACAAGGCACAGGACTTTCCTGCCAAAGCTGGCTTCAGTCGAAGCCAGAACACCCACACGGTAGTGCTTGGCAAATGTGTGCATAGAAGACAAAGTAGCTGCCTTGCACAGCTGTTCAGCACCAGCCTGATTCTTGTAGGCCCAGGAGGTCCCAACAAACATGGTGGTGTGTTCTGTAATGCAGAAGGGAACAGGTTTCCCTCTGAGCTCATAAGCCTTGCGGATGGTAAACAATCCAAGATGCAATATTCACCTTGAACGCAGCCAAACCAGTCCTGGGACCCTCAGGGATGACAGAGCATCGGTTTTACGGATGGACTCAGTACAGTGTACATAGAACTTGAAGCAGCGTACCACATCTAACAAGTGGAGATCCCTCTCCTTGTCAGGTGTAGGGTCAGGTCAAAAGGAAGGCACAACAATCTGTGGAACTCAGACCTCCTTAGGAAGAAATTCCTGGGTGGTACGGAGAACAGTCTTATCCTTTTGAAACACCAGGAAAGGCAGTTTACAGAACAAAGCCTGCTACTCAGCAACTCTGAGAACAGAGACCACAACCAAAAGAAAAGCTTTCTTCCACATCAAAAGAAGTAGAGAAATGGTAGCCAAAGACTCAAAGGGAGTTCCCTATCAATACAACAGGAATGAAAGGTAGACCAAAGGCTGTGGTAAGCCTTAAAGGGATAGTAATGTTTCATAATAAAAGCAGCTCTAAGTATTCATAATAGTATTTGGGCTTGGAGAGTGTTATTTCAATTCTGTCAGAGATGTAGTTCAAGAGTAATTGAATGATAAAGTATCCCCCTCCCGCCCCCTTTTACTGATACAACACTGATCAGCTTAGAGCAGCAGGGAGTGTCCAGGTAGACTTCAGAGGGACAATCTTCAATTAAGATAAGGGAAAAAGCTGAAAAATGTGTCAAGGGGGGCAGGGTTTTCATTGTTCTCAGAGTAAGAAGATTGTTCCTTGCTGTGAGCTGTCTGGTCTATGTACCAGATCCCACATCTGATGAGATGGGGCTTACACTAGGTAAAAGGGGCGGGAGGGGGAAACTATGATTCAATTACTCTTGAAATAACACTCTCTATGGCTCAAATACAATGAAGATTAATTGGAGCTGCTGTTTTTGTGAAACATTACTATCACTTTAAAAGAAACTGGCTTCCTGGCTTGGATCACAGTGGACACCACCTCAGGAAAAAAGCTCTTCCTCCTTAAGATGGAGGCTTCAACAGCCATGCCATTAAAGCCAGACAGACTGTCCACATCCTCTCTCCAAAGGTAACCCTGGAGAAGGAGATCCTGGTTGAGTGGCAGAGGAAACGGATCCTGAGCAAACGCCGCTAACAGTTCCGGAAACCAAGGTTGTCTGGTCCAATAGGGTGCGATCACGAGGACAGATGCATTGTCCAGCTGAATTTTCCTCAAAACCCTGGTTATTAGAGGAAAAAATATAGGCTAGATGAAAGTCGCCAAGGAGTGGACAAGCCATCCACTGGGAATGCTAGAGGATTCCCCCAGTGAGAGCAAAACATTGGAACTTTCCTGTTTTCCCCAGAGGCCATCAGGTCTATCCTGGGACACCCACATTTCTGCACTAACAGGCCGCAGACCTCCGGATGGAGCTCCCACTCACTGGGGTCCACAATCTGGCAACTAAAATAGTCCGCCAGAATGTTCTCTACACCTGGAATGTGCACGGCAGAGATGGCAGGAACATGTTTTGACCAGGCCAAAATTGCCTTTACCTTTAACCAAGCAGAAGCGCTTCTTGTGCCTCCTTGCTTGTTGATGTAAGCCACGGCCGTGGCTTTGTCTGACTGGACAGTCCCTCAGTGGAGAGGACCAATACACCAGAGTATGAAAAATCACCCTGAGCACCAGAATGGTGATGGGAAGGAGGGTCTCCTACTCAGCCCATCATCCTTGAACCCCCAAATGACCCAGGATAGCACACCAGCCATAAAGGCTGGCGTCCTCGTCACCACGGTCCAGTATTGGATCATAACGGGTCTCCCCTTCACCAGGTTGGAACAGTCCAACTGCCAAAAGAGGTCCCGTCTCACTTCCTGGGAAAGAGAGACCAGATGATCCAAGAGACTCGGATTCCCCTGGCAAGCATGGATGATGAACCTCTGAAGCTCCCTGATGTGAGCCATGGAGTACAGAAACGCCTCCAAGGTGGACATCATCTTGCCCACCAGGGATGAGAAGTTGCGAACCAGAGCGGAGGTCCACCCCAGAGCCCGGGACACCTTGGCCGTGATCTGCTGAGCAGAGTCCTCTGCCAGAAAGACCATAACCTAACAGGTGTCGAACCAGAGACCGAGGTAGACCAGGTCCTGAGAAAGGACTGGAGCAGACTTGTCAATGTTCAGAATATATCTGCTCTGGAGGAGGATCTGAGCACATTCCTGGACCAGATCCCTGGAAAGAGCCTTCAGCGGAAGGCCGTTCATGTACAGAGTCCCCTGAATCCCCTTAGTGTGCAGGAAGGCAATCAAGGCTCCTAATACTTGAGCAAACACCTGAGGAGCAGTGGTGAGCCCTAAGAGGAGTGAGGTGAATTGGAAGTGTCACAGAGTGCAAGTAAGCCTGAGATACTTCTGACTGTCTGGATGAATTGGAACATGCAGGCAAGCATCCTGTAGATCCAGAGAGGCCAGAAATTCCCCTGGGCACATTGCTGCTATGACAGAGTGCAAAGACTATCTTTTAGGGAGTATGGACCACTAACAAGTTGAGGTCCAGAATAGGGTGACTGCCGCCGCCTTCCTTCTAGTGAACTACAAACTGGTTTGAATTCAAACCTAATCCTCTCTCTTGCAGAGGTACCAGAGACATGACTCCCTTGTCCATGAGAACATGCACCGCCCCGTTGAAAAGACTTAACTTTTCTTGACCCAGAGGGGAACAAGAAAGGAAGAATGTGAAGGGAGGCAGGGAAAGAAAGGGAATCCTGTAATACCCTCTGATCCACAACAGAGCCTGCCCAAATGCTTGAAAAAATGATGCAAGTGACCACCCACAGTGAGATGCAGACCAAGGTTTGAGGAGTCATGCCAAAAGGAGGTTTGGTGGAAGAGTGTTTTGACCTCCACTGCTGCCTGGGCTTGGGGTTGGAGTGTGGGGTGATGGCTTCACTGTGGCGGGACGAGAAAGAAGCTGTTTCCTCGTCAGATTAGGGAGGTTGGAAACCCGAGGCAACAAAGTGCTCTCACTGATGATATTCTTCAGTTCAGGCCCAAAAAGAGACATACCCTGAAAAGGGAGAGAAATTAGTGACTTCTTAGATGAATCAGCAGACCAAATCTTAAGCCAAAGAGTGCATCTGGCAGCCACAGAAAAGGCAGAAGCCTTAGCCTCAAGCCCGAGAGAGTCGAAAAGGGTATCAGTCACATAATTCTGAGCCACAGGCTTGTTGGCTAAAATAGCCAAAAGGTTCTCCTTAGGGCAACTTTGCAGACAGCATCAGTAAGCTGTTCAGTCCATATTAACATAGTAGATAAGGCTGAAAAAAAGACATGCGTCCATCAAGTCCAGCCCATGACAAAAACACCCCTGTTGATCCAGAGAAGGCAACAAAAAAAAAAAAAAAAAAAAAAAAAAAAAAAAAAAAAAAAAAAAAAAAAAAAAGCCCTCTGGAGCCATTTCCAATCTAGTCGTGTGTGTGTGTGTGTGTGTGTGTGTGTGTGTGTGTGTGTGTGTGTGTGTGTGTGTGTGTGTGTGTGTGTGTGTGTGTGTGTGTGTGTGTGTGTGTGTGTGTGTGTGTGTGTGTGTGTGTTGGGGAAATATTCCGTCCTGACTCCAATTGGTAGTCAAATAGTTCCCCAGATCAATATCCTATTTGCTTTGAAGCCATCTGTCATAATTGTCAATATTGTTCTGTGCTACATAGGCATCCATTGCTTTTTTGAATGCAGTTGCATTATCTGCAAGCACAACATCCCAAGGCAAAGAATTCCATAGCCTTACCACCCTTACTGTAAAGAAAGAAAGAAGGCACCACAATCTCCTGATTGATGTGGAACTCAGAGACCACCTACGGTAGAAACTCCTTAGAAGTGTGAAGCACCGCCTTGTCCTTGTGAAACACCAGATAGGGTGGTTTACAGGACAGAGCATGCAACTCTGCAACACGGCGAACAGACACAATCACCAGGAGGAAGGCCATTTTCCACGTCAAGAGACGTAGAGGAAAAGTAGCCAAAGACTCAAAAGGGGGACGCTGAACGCCGAAAACCAAATTAAGATCCCACTGAGGAGCAGGGAACTTGAAGGCAGGATGACATCAGTAACAACCTGGAAGAAAACCTTGACATCAGGAAAGAAGACAATGCGCTTCTCAAAGAAAACAAAGCGCAGAAGTCTGAACCTTCAGGGAACTCAAACTGAGGACCTTATTCACACCATCCTGCAAAAAACCCAGGACCGTAGGTAGATCAAATTTGTGAGACAGGTCCCTGTCAGCACACCAAGACAAAAAAGTCGACCAGACACGGTGATAGATCTTGGAAGAAATAGGTTTGCGGGCACTAAGCATAGTAGCCACACTGAAAAGAAAAAAAAAAAATTTTTTCTTCAATATTGAGGATTCAACTTCCAAGCCGTCAAAGTTAGCCAGTGAACATCCTCCTTCCACAGGTAACCCTGTAGAAGGAGATCCGGATGGTAAGGGAGCCGAAATGGCTCTGCCACAGACAGATCCAGAAGCTACGGAAACCAAGACTGACGGGGCCAGAACGGAGCAATCAGAATGACTGGACAATGCTCCAATCATAATTTCTCTAACACCCTGTGCAACACGGGAAGGGGAGGAAAGATGTAAGCCAGAGGAAAGAACCACGGAATGGACATTGCATTCACTGCTAGAGCCAGAGGGTCTCGCCACTGAGAGCAGAACAGTGGAACCTGTTGTGCCTCTTCACCATCAGATCGATGCAAGGGGGACCCCATCTCTGAGCAATGAGTTGGAACACCTCTAGATGCAAATCCCACTCTCCGCTATCCGTCGACTGAGGAAGTCCACATGATGTGGTCTACTCCTGGAATTTGCACTGTGGATATGGCAGGAACGTATTCTTCTGCCCAGGACAAAATAGCCTTGACCTCTAACCAAGCAGTGAGACTTCTTGTTCCGCCTGGTTGATGTAAGCCACGGCCGTGGCGTTGTCAGACTCCACTCGGACTGGACAGTCTTCAGCTGAGATGTCCAATGATGAAGAGCATGAAATATCGCTCGAAGCTCCAACACATTGATGGGAAGGAGAGATTTCTCCGGAGACCACCGACCCTGAGCACTCCGTTGTCACCGTGGTCCAGAAGGATACAGGTAGGACTTGCCCTTCAGCAGATTGGAGAGGTCGAACCACTACGACAAACTCCGTTCCACATGAAGAAGTAGGGATACTGACGTCTTCAGAAGGTCCGGCTGACCCCTGCACACCTGGATCACAAACCTCTGGAGTTCCCTGCTGTGAGCCATGGCAAATGGGACCGCTATGGTGGAAATGAGCTTCCCCACTAGAGAGGACAGCTTCTTGGCTGGAACTGGATCTTGAGCCAGAACAGCGGAAACCCTGTGGGCAATCTGGTGAGCCACCTCCTCTGTGAGAAACACCATGCACTTCTGAGTGTCGAAGAGAAGGCCCAGGAAGACCAGATGCAGGGATGGGACAAGGTCTGACTTGTCCATGTTGATTATTCACCCATGATGAGTGAGAGCATGAATGCAGTTCTGAACCTGCTGCTGAAGTTCCGCAGAAAGGTGTAACTGAGATGCCGTCTCAGTGGAGGACGGACACTAAGGCTCCCAGGACATGGTTGAAGACTCGAGGAGCTGTAGTAAGACTAAAGGGAAGAAATAAAAACTGAGGTGACCTTGGTCGTAGGCAAATCTGAGATACTGCCTGCTCTCTGGATGAATGACAATATGAAGGTACGCGTCCTGAAGATCCAGAGAGGCAAGAAATTCCCCTGGGGACATAGCAGCAAACACCATCCTTAGAGAATCCTGGTGATGAGTCTGGATCACACAGAAATTGAGATCCTTCAAATCCAAAATGGGACGACAACCACCATCCTTCTTGGAGACCACAAAGAGTTTTGAGTAAAAAACCCATACCTCTGTCCTGAACTGGAACCTGTCCAGAAGGGCCTGGATAGCACCATTGAACAGACGGTGTTTCTCTGCTCCCTGAGGCGTATGAGAAGGAAAAGTGAAAAGGAGGAAGAGACGAAAGGAATCCTGTACCCTTCCACCACCATCTGTAAAACCCACAGGTCAACCACTGAATCCTCCCAGACGGCCACTCACAGCGGAGTGGGGACCTGGGTTTGGCGAGTCATGTCGAAGAAGGCCTTTGGTTTCTATTGCTGTTTTGGGCTTGGAGGCGGCACGCAGAGCTGAGGGAACCACCACCTGGTTCGCCGGACGTGACTCAGTCTGAAAGGAACTAAAAAAAACGATTACGCTTGATAGGCATTTTCTTTCTGGGGACCAAAGGCAAAAGTGTACTTTTACCCCCTGTGGCCTCACTAATTAGATCCTTAAGACCTGGCCCAAACAATGAAGTGCCTTGAAAAGGCAAGTAGAGCAAGGCTTTCTTGGAAGCAGTGTAAGCAGACCAGATCTTGAGCCAAAGAGCTCGTCTGGCAACCACAGACATGGTGGAAACCCTAGCCTCCAAACGTATGGCTTCAAATAAGGCAGCAGAAACAGTGCTGGGCCTCAGAAATGTTGAGTCGCAACATATCTGAAGTAGGAGTACCCTGACGGACAGACAGGGTGAGCTGTTCAGTCCAGACTGCAATGGCCCAGTTAACCCATGCCACAGCGAACACGGGATGCATGGCAGTACAAGCAGTGGCAAAAACGGACTTGAGGTTTCCCTCAAGTTTCTTGTCAGTCCAGTCTTTCAGAGCGGAGGTATCAGAAACTGGCAAGGCAGTACACTTAGATAGCCTGGGCCCCCTCAGAAAAGGGGTAAAGCTTGGCAAATTTCTTGGAGACAGAATGTTTTCTGTCCGGGGATTTCCACTCTTCAGGCAGAAGATGGTCAAGAGTGGGGTTAGGTGGAAAACAAGTTAGGTGCTTTTTCGGCTCCTGAAAAACAGAGATCAGAAGGAACCTCCTGAACTAAGGGATGGAACATTCCTCAACATCTGAATCCACCAGCAGTTCCTCCTCAGAGGAAACTGGTAAGTCAGGTACTCTCTGTGGTTTTGGCAGGGAAGACGGGGTCTGCCAAGAATGGAAGACCCTCTGTAACTGGGATGGAAAGAGTTGCAATGTAGCCCTAAGGTCCCTAGTAGCAGCCTTTAATTCTTGCACCCAAACTGGCTCTAATGCATGGCTGGAGGTCCCTGAGAGAGACTCAGGGACATCAGAACATGCTAGGCATAAAGGTAGGTAACCCTGAATGACAGGAAGAGTAATGCGTAACAGGGGAAAAAGACACCCCAGCATCCTTAGTCTTAGGTCTGGAACTAAGCTCCAACGGATTAGACATTCTCACAGTGTCAAAAAGGTTACAGTATAAGAAATCACCCAATTACAGTGTGTAGGATTAAAGTTTCAGCCCAGAAATCGCTAGAACAGACTTATCTGGCAGCAAAGGGTTAATCAGCAGAGGAGAGAAGGAGATTCCAAGCCCTTCTCGTTCTGGAAATGGCACAAAATGGCTGCTGTTGCGGGAGACAATCAGAAACGAGCATATGAAGCAATCGCTCATGGGAAATGTAGTTTTCCCATAAAAAGTACCATAACAGTGCCCAAAGTTCCCTGAGGCCCCCAACACACTAGAAACATGAACCAGATGATAGAGCAAGGGCAGACAATTAAATTGAGCCATCTCTGAAGTCGCTAGGTGGATCGGTTGCAGAGATATGTCCCAAACTGTACAGTCCCATAGGAGTGAATGGACCAATGGCGCCTATGCGGTAAAGCTAAGATTTTACAAAGTTGAAACCGTAAAATAAAAATACATGAAACATAACTAGAACATGGTAGGAGACCCAAAAAACACTGAATCAGTAGGGAAAGTGTCAACACCCCCCCCCCCCAAGGATGCTAAATCAGCAGTTAAAGGGTTAATTACCACATAAACCTGCTCCAAACACCCAACAGACAGACCCAATGTGTGCAGGAGTGTGCAGTAGGAACTCCAAAGGAAAACACCCCTGTGCGGAGGGGCACTGTGGGACATGTGGACCTGCGGCACTGAAAGGGTTGCTCACCTTTCCTGCAGATTTTCTGTCTTCAGATTACCATGTAGTAAGAAGAAGCCACGGTGGGCAACTCCTGAGGAAAGAACTTGTAGCCAAGATTTTCCCCCCAGGGCTTAAGGTCCACAAAAAGCACCTGCTTAGTGAGCTAGCCACATCTAAGGGCATTGTCAGTTATGGTAATCCGCCTAATGGTGGTATTCCATTTCTAACAGAAATATAAAAAAAATTCTAAAACTATAGTAGAACTGTTCTCTTGCCTGCGTCTTCACCAAGGAACAAATCTTTCTGGAGTTGGTTGGCTAGCTGCAGCTAAGGAGGGAAGGTAGGCTCCACCACCTACAATCAAGGGGTGGATCGCCTACCCAAAGTTACCAGTAACCTGTATTGGACGACAGAGAAAACTTGTGCTAGAAACCCAAGACCCTCAGAGAACACTCTCTGTGGGTTTAATAAAACCCAAGATCTAAGTAGTGGAGGAACAGAAATAAGCGCCGCCCCTCCCTCCAGAACACTCCACACACACAAAAGCCCAAATCAGCACAGTAAGGATTTAAAGGGATAGTAAACTCGGGAAAAAGTACAGGAGAAATAATAGGAACAATATAAGAAAATAAAGCCCTCCACTCCGTCACACTTCTCATGCATCCTCTGTATAGCAGACATCATGAGTTCCTGCTTCCGGGACCAGATGGCGGCTCTTCAGGAACGCGGTCATCGAGATATATAACTATAATTACTTACTCGGTATGGTGTACAACATGTGCCTGGCTTGCAAGCACACATTGTAGACCAATCCGATTAAGTAAATATAGTTAGATATCCCGATGTCAGCACTCCTGAAGAGCCAACTAAAGGCGGGCGACCGGAGTCTGCCTCTGACAGCTTTACAGCTCGTCAGGCAGAAAGCGGAGGGAGCGGAGGACTTTATTTTCTTATATTTCTGAAACCATCATGGTTTGAGAGATGGGAATGACGACAGTAAGTATTTTTTAATTGTTCCTATCATTTCTCCTGTATTTTTTTCCCCGAGTTTACTATTCCTTTAATCAAACAACAGCAGTAGCAGCTATCCTCACTCCAAAGCCCTCTAGGAGAAGAGGAGAGAGACCCGTAAAGATTGCCAGAGCACAAAACCATGCTCACATCAGCCTCTGTAGGGAGAGGCAACATAAACTGGAAAAGAAAGTGGATCAAGGCACTTAAACTATTACTCACTTGTCTTCAGGTTTCCACCATGGAAAAATGACAGTCTCAATAGACCCCACCATGAGGGAAAACTTTTAAGAAAGATTCCCTCTGTGTTGAATGTGCACATGGTAGTAAGGGGATGAGAGAAGGTGTTGTGATGTCATAGGCCTTTGCCAATACAAACAAATGAGGAAGGGGTCAGAAAGTAGGCATAAATAATACAGCACACGCAGTTCTCTCCTCTATCCTGTTCCTATCTCTCTCTGCTGTTGGCGATTCAGCAGCTCTCTCTCCTGTGTGTCCTGTCCCTCCATTTCTTGCCAATTCTTCCCCTCCGTGCATTTTTCCTTTGGCTGGGATAGCCTAATTGTGCCAGATCTTGCAATATGAAGTAAAAGGTGCAAAGAGAGGTACTGTGTCAGCCATAATGGGTTAAAAAGGGGAATTGTTGCCTGGTGTAGGTAAAAAAGACTGTACTCTGGAATTGTGAACTGCCGTGCTTCGTCTCTTAATAAGTATCGGTTAAAGTTGACGAGTCATAAAAGTCCATTTTATATAGATGTATAAGATAGGCTTGCCCATCCAGCTTGCTTGCAGGATACATGAATTCTGGAAGATAGTAGGCAGGAAGGAAAAGGGGAGATTGAGCTGGATAAAGCAGCCACCCCAAAGATGCTTTTTTTTTTTTTTTTGCAATGAACCCTGCTTTCCAGGAGTAGGGACTCAACCCCATGGGACCGGTGTTTCAAACTGGACGTAAGAGAAAGAGGAATTTTACTATACCTGCATATGGCAGACATCCTATCCTAGAAAAATAAGAAAGTCTCTACAGATTTCTAGAAGGCAGGTTTCCAAATAACATATTCTATAATAAGGATTCATGGACAGATTTTTGTATCTTTTTAAATGCAAGTCTGAAAAACAGTTTAAGCTTTATGGATAAAACATTTAAGGCTGTGTTCATGCACCACAGTGGTCCATTTTTACCCGATGTTCCCAGAACATCTATACTACCAATCTTGACCAGAAAAGCCTGAAGTTTGGTTACCCCTGTACTAAACTTATTTCTGTTCCACGGTTTATCTGATCTTAAAACAAGGTTGCCCTGAGGTTTACATGATACATCATAGACAACAGTGTGCTCACCTCATCATAAATGCTCTCAATCTCATTGAGAAGGCTCTTTGAACGCAGCACCTTTGTGTCAATCTGTTTATAGTTAATTCCTTGGTGGTCCAGCGATTTCAAATAGTACTTTTCATTCTGTTCCCGCCAGATCTTGTTAAAACCACGTTGTGCCTCTCGCCACTCCTCCTCCTTCATTTTTAACCTGGATAGGAGTATAGGGGAAGAGGTGAAGGTACAGTAGAAGATCAAGAAATGGCATGTACAAACATAATCAACAATGGTCAGATATTACCCTTGTGGTATCTGGCACCATACTTGTAATGCCTTTGAACTTAACCCTGTGCATGACCTATTTTGCCATCTGTGAAACAGCTGGATTGCTGGAATTTAAGCAGCGCAACTATGAACAATGACAGGGTTACCAATGAAGTCCTTGCACAAAAGGATATTTGACCACCGCTACAATTTTGTATCATAGCAGCACAATGTGCAAAAACATTGAGACTGCTTTGTATGATTTTTGATCAGGTCTATTTTAGGAGCATTTTGTGTTTTAAACTGTGCTGGTTCATACACATAGCAGCTTTAAAGTGTACCTATCACCTCCAAAAAACTTTTGCTCAAATGAAATAAAGAAAGATCGCACCAAACTTCCACTACACCATGTTAACAGTTTTTCAGTGGCATTTTTACTTTTCAAGAAATTCACACTTAAAAAACCAGATATCATCTTCATGTGGTGCATTACGCAGTCTTTTCTAGCAAACTTCTTCTGTGCAACCCCATTGCCTTATAGATGTTCTCATACAGGGAGAATTCCCTGCACTGTAATCTCATGATCTTCAAATTTAACCAACTGAGAGAACCAGAGGTATGTACAGTGAATTGCTTCACAATGGACTGCACATCCCTCTGGTTGTCAAGGGGTTAATATTGAGAATGTGATCAGCTAGTAACGCAACTGCTCTCATTATAATCTGCAGCCTGCTTCACCAGCATAACACCCGGCATAAATAAAGCAGTCTGCTGATAACATGGAGCTTCACTGACAGAATTCGTCTGCTTACCAAGCAGCTTTGATGAACAATGGTCTGCAGCGACACATTTAGTTCAGCATGAGAACTGTACCCCAAAGCATGTGGGAGAACTGGACAGACATGCACATGGATCAGCAACAAGGGAAAAAGGTGAGGGCTAAAAATAGTATATTGGCAGTTCAGCAATGGCAAAAACTGCAACATGACTAAGATGGTGGCGCTCATCCTATGAAACTCTGAGAAGAGTTATAAACACATATGGGGAAAATGTTTAAGACCAAAATAACTGTTTGTTTGGCTTCAGTTGCACTACAGGCAAGGTTTGTGCAGAAACTGGAAAAATTACCTGCCCACTTTAACCCCTTCGCGACACAGGACGTACATGTACGTCCTGTGTGGCTGTCACTTAGTGACAGAGGACGTACATGTACGTCCCGGAAATCCGGCTCCCCGCGCGGCTGCACGCCGTTCGGGGACTCCGGATTCTTTTAGAAAGAAAAAAAAAAATGTTAGACAGGCGTTAAGTGACGGCCGCGTCTGCACGCGGCCGTCACTAAGGGGTTAAAGGAGACAAAGGGAATGGGAACATACCTCAGGGAAAGAGCTTGCACAGACACATGACTGTCATGAAATACAGTAATGTGCAAAAGTTTTAGGCAGGTGTGAACAAAAATGCTGTAAAGTAAGAATGCTTTAAAAAAAGGAGGAGGATTTTAGTCTTACCTGTTAAATCCTTTTCTCTTAGTCCATACAGGTTACTGGTAACTCTGGGAGGTGTCAGCCCCTTTAAGAAGGAAGGAACATTCTCCAAATGTATGCAGGGGGTTGAGCCTCCCTTCCCTCTCAGGCTGCAGCCCAGCTAGCCACTTCCAAAATTGTTTGAGAAATAACTAGACTAGACAGTAGAAGGGAAGAAGATTCCTGAGAGCATACCCCGAAGGACTCCCACAGACTGCCACAGGATAGCCAAGAATGGTCCCTTGACAGGATGGGAAACCAGTAACCATTGAATTCCCCAGAGGCGGGAAGAAGGCAAGGACCAGACGCAAGGCCCCCAAAGTCACCAGAATCTCTAAAACCAACCGGTCAGAGAGCGCAATAAACTGAAGTGTCAATGGACACGAAACAGGGGTAAAAACACCCCAGGAACTGTGACACAGCACATGGGACTAGAGCCAAGAGGGCTCAACAGTAAAGGAAGCACCAAGAACCTAAGGAGAAGATCCTAGATGGGCAAGTCTGCCTCCAGTACCTTTCTCCCAAAGCTTGCATCAGCCGACGCCAGAGCATCAACACGGTAGTGCTTCGAAAAGGTGTGCAAAGAGGACCAAGTGGCCGCCCTGCACAACTGATCGGCAGAAGCCTGATTCTTAGAGGTTCAAGAGGCCACAATGGACCTGGCTGAATGAGCTATGACCCGAAAGGAAACATGCTCATTCCACAACTCGTAGGATCTACGAATAGTGGACTTGATCCAGGACACAATAGTCACTTTGGATGCAGGTCTTCCTGCCCTAGGACCCCCTGGAATGACGAACACAGCATCATACTTCCTGACAGATTCAGTGCCATGGACATAACTTGAGACAACGCAACACAACCAACAAGCGGAAGTCACACACCTTGTCAGGGGAGGGATTAGGGCAGAAAGAGAGCACCACAATCTCCTGATTGATGTGAAACTCTGAGACCACATGAGGCAAGAACTCCGCAGAGGTGCAAAGCACCGCCACATCCTTATGAAACACCAGATAAAGTGGTTTACAGGATAGAGCATGCAACTCCACAACCAGGCGAACTGATACAATCGCCAGAAGAAGCCATTTTCCATGTCAAGAGACGTAGAGGAATAGTAGCCAAAGATTCAAAGGGAGGATGTTGGAGAACTCCCAAGACCAATTCAAGGTCCCACTGAGGAGCTGGCTCCGAAAGGCAGGACGCACATGAGCAACACTCTGGAAGAAAACCTTGGCATCAGGAAGAATAGCAATGCGTTTCTGGAAAAGGACAGAAAGCGCCGAAGTCTGAACCTTAAGACAACACAAAGACTGAGTCCCTGAGACAGAATTCATGTCAACACACTAACACCCAAATGTCGACCAGACACGGTGGCAGATCTTGGAAGAAACATGCTTACGGACAATAAGCATAGTAGACACCACAGCAGAAGAAAACCCTTTCTTCCTTAAAATCAAGGATTCAACCTACAGGCCATCAAATTGATCCGATGAACGTCTTCTTTCACAGAGAACCCTGAAGAAGAGGAGCTGGACGAGAGGGAAGCCGAAATGGCTCCACCACAGATAGGGCCAAAAGCCCCGGATACCAGAATTGACGATGCCAATCCGGAGCAGTCAGAATTACTGGACAACGTACCAATTTCAATAACACCCTTATTAACACAGGGAAAGGAGGAAAGATGTAGGCCAGAGAGAATGTCCAGGAATGGACATTGCATCGGCAGTCAGAGCTAGAGAGTCTCTCCACCAAAAGCAAACCTTCTTGTTGTGTCTCGTTGCCATCAGATCCACTGGGGGCATTACCCATCTCTGAACTAGGAGTTGAAACACCTCGGGATGTAGCTCCCACTCTCCGCTGTAGACTGTGTGACCACTGAGGAAGTCTGCCATGACGTTGTCTACTCCTGGAATGTGCACTGCAGAAATGACAGGAACATGAACCTCCGCCCAGGACAGAATGGCCTTGACCTCTAACCAAGCGGCGAGACTTCTTGTTCCGCTTTGTCTGTTGAGCAGAGCCACTGCTGAGGCATTGTCGGACTCCACTCGGACTGGACAGTCCTCCAGTTGAGACACCCAATGACGAAGAGCATGAAATATTGCTTGAAGTTCCAGGATGTTGATGGGGAGAAGGGACTTCTCCATGGACCACTTCCCCTGAGCGCTGAAGGGACCCAGAACAGCTCTCCAGCCCAATAGGCTGGCATCCGTCGTGACCTTGGTCCAGTAGGGAATGAGGAAGAATCTCCCATTTAGGAGATTGGAAAGGTCCAACCACACTCCGAGCTCAACTCTACATGAGGAGGAAGTAAGACCGACAGCTTCTGATGATTTGGTCAATCCCTGCATTTCTGTATGGCAAACCTCTGAAGTTCCCTGGTGTGTGCCATGGCAAATGGAACCGTATCTATCGTGAAAATGAACTTCCCCACCAGAGAAGACAACTTCGGAACAGGGATCCGATCCCGGGAAAGAATTGGTGAGACTCTGTTGGCAATTTGATGGACTACCGCATCCGGTAGAAACACCATGCACTTCTGAGTATCGAACAGAAGACCCAGGAAGATCAGTTGCTGGGATGGCACAAGAACTGACTTCTCCAAATTGACAAACCAACCATGATGGTAAGGATTTGAATGCAGGTTTGAAGCTGCTGATGAAGAAAGTACGCAGGGGAAGCTTTCAAAGGAAAGCTGTGTAGGGAGTCACTCTTATGCCATCCCGATGGAGGACAGACATCAAGGACCCCAGAACCCGTTGGAAACTGGAGGGGCTGCTGTCAGACCAAATGGAAGAGCTGAGAACTAGGAATGACCCCTGTCGCAGGCAAACCTCAGGTACTGCCTGCTCTTTTGATGAATTGGGGTGTGCAATACGCATCCTGAAGGTCCAGAGAAGCAAGAAACTCCCTGGAGACATGGCAGCGATCACTGTGCGCAGAGACTCCTGACGATAGTGAGTCTTGACCACAAGGCAATTGAGATCTTTCAAATGCAAAATAGGGCAGCATCCGCCGTCCTTTTTGGTCACCACAAAGAGGTTTGAGTAAAACTCCAACCCCCCATCTGAAGGAGGCACCGGCTCCAGGATATCCTTGTCCCGAAGAGTCTGAATAGCGCCTTCGAATAGACGGCCTTTCTCGACTTCCTGAGGAGAACAAGAAAGATGAAAGCGAAAAGGAGGAAGATAAAAGAAAGGGATCTGAAAGGGATCTCAAACCCCTCTGACACCACCTGTAAAACCCATGGGTCTGATACTGAATCCTCCCACATCCCGCGAAAGAGGCGGAGACGACCACCCACAGCAGGATGCGGACCCGGGTTAGAAAAATCATGGCGAAGCAGTCTTGTTCATAGCTGCTTTGGCCTGGAAGAGGGACGCAGAACTGATGGAACCGCCTGGTTCGTCGAAGGCATCACAGTCTGAAAGGAACAAAAGAATCGTTTATGTTTAAATGGTAACTTCATCTTAAGACCAAGGGTAGAAGTGAACTCTTACCCCCAGTGGCCTCGCTAATTAGTTCCTTAAGAGTAGGCCCAAACAAGGAAGTACCCTGAAAAGGCAGAGAAAGTAAGACTTTCTAGGAAGCAGTGTCAGCAGACCAGATCTTGAGCCAAAGCGCACGCCTGGCCACCACAGAAGTAGTAGAAGCCCTTGCCATCATGCGGACGGCACCAAAGGCAGCAGCAGAGACATGGTGTTGCACTTCAGAGATATTGGCAAAAAGACGCCATTTCTCCGAGACAGCCGTAGTAAGTTGATCAGTTCAGACTGCAATAGCCCGGTTAACCCACGCAACAGCAAACGCTGGGTGCCTAGTGGCACCAACAGAAGCAAAAAAATGGAGTTGAAGAAAACCTCAAGTCACTTGCCAGTCCAGTCTAGCAGCGCAGAATCAGAGACAGGAAAAGCAGTGGATTTAGATAGTCTAGAAATGGGAGCACCCACCTTAGAAGGATGAACCCATTTAGCCAGCTCAGCTTCAGAAAAGGGATAAAGCTTAGCAAATTCCCTGGACACAGAAGCAGACTTGTCCAGATTTTACCAAGCATCAGAAACCAAACCTTAAGAGTGGGGTTAGGAGGAAAATAAGTAAGGGGCTTAGCAAGCTCCTGAAAACATCAGAGGGATCAGAAGGGACCTCCTGAACCAAGGGAATGTTGAGTACAGTTAATATAGCCCTGATCAGGCCCTCAGTAGAGGTTTCAGGATCAGCTTTAAATGGGTCCCAAGGAGACCTGGAGGATTCCAAAATAGTACCAACCTCAACAATCGAATCTTGCAACAATTCTTCCTCAGAAGAATCTGACACATCAGGTGCTCCCTGCGGTTGAGGTAGGTAGGATCTGATAGTAGAGGGGGGTCTGCCACAATTGAAATGCCCCCTGTACCTGGGATGAAAAGAGCTGTAAATTGGACCTAAAGTTCCTAGTTGCAGCCTTAAACTCTTGCACCCAAGCTGGCTCAATAGCATGGCTGGAAGGCCCTGGGTTGCTGCCAGGTACTTCAGAACATGCTGGGCAGAAATGACCAGAGAATTCTCTAGGTAGCCCTGTGTGACAGGAAGAGCAATGCACAATGGGGGATACTGACACCCCAGCCTCCTTAGTCTTAGGTCTAACTCCTTGCTCCAGCGGTACAGACATTCTCACAGTGTCAAAATAACCAACTGTACAATGAATCACCCAATTGTAGTGTGTAAGATTAATAGTTCACCCCAGAAACGCTAAATATAGACTTTTCTGGCAGGCGAAGGGTTAATCTGCAGAGGAGAAAAGGAGTCCAAGCCCTGTGTAGGATACTCATTGAGAAAAGTTCCCAAAATGGATGCCGTGACGGGAGCCAATCAGAAATTAGGCGCGAACCAAGCGCTCATGGGAAATGTAGTTTTTCCCAAAAAGTACCCCAAAACAGTGCCCGAAGCCCCCCAACACACTTGAACTATAAACCGGATGATAGAGCAAGGGTAGACAATTAAAAGGAGCCCTCTCTGAAGTTGCTGTGTGAAACGGTTGCAGAGAAGTCCCAAACAGTGTTGTCCCATAGAAAGCAAATGGAGCAATGGCATCTATGCGGTAAAGCGCGCCTTAAAGGCGCAGTACACAATTTTAATAAGTGTTAAACTACAAGTTAAAAATATGAAAAACATACAGGGAACATGTGTGCATACTGAGAAAACACTAACCCAGTAAGAAAAGTGTCAGAAAACCACACTAAATGTGTCAAACCGCAGACAAAGGGTTAAGTGACCACATAAACCTGCTCCAAATACCCGACATACACATATATAACCAATGAGTGCAGGAGTGCGCAATGAAAATTCCCAAATACAAGCCCAGCAAAGGGGCACTGTGGGACAAGTGGACCTGCAGCACTCAAAGGGTAGCTCACCTTTCCTGAAGATTTTCTGTCTTCAGATTACCATGTATCAAAAGATTACCTCAGAGAGTAATCCATGGGGAAGCACTTGTACCCAAGATTTTACCCCTAAGGGCTTAAGGTCCACCAAAAAGCACCTGGATACCGAGCTAGCCACATTGGAGGGCATTTGTCAGTCATGGTAAACCACCTAATGGTGGTATTCCTTATCTGACAGAAAAATAAAAAAGAAACTAAAACTAACGACGAATGTTCTCCACCTGGTGTTGTCGCACCAAAGGAACAAACAATTCTGCAAGTGGCTAGCTGGGCTGCAGCCTGAGAGGGAAGGGAGGTTCCAACCCCCTGCATACATTTGGAGAATGTTCCTGCCTACTTAATGACGCCTCCCAGAGTTACCAGTAACCTGTATTGGACGACAGAGAAATAGACATTTTAATAGTTTATTTTTTTTTTAATCAATTAACAAATGCATAGCAAGTGAAAAGAAGAAAAATCTAAATCAATCAATATTTGCCTTCAACCATTTGCCTTCAAAACAGCATCAGACCTTCTAGGTACACTTGCACACAGTTTGTTGAGGAACTCAGCCGGTGGGTTTTTCCAAACATCTTGCAGAAGTAACCACAATTCTGCTGTGGATTTAGGCAGCCTCAGTAGCATCTCTCTCTTCATGTAATTCCAGACACACTCGATGTTGAGATCTGGGCTAACTGGAGGTCATACCATCACATTCAGGATTCCTTGTTTTTCTTTACGCTGAAGATAGTTCTTAATGACTTTGGCTGTATGTTTGGGGTCAATGTCATGCTGCAGAATACATTTGGGGCCAATCAGATGCCTCCTTGATGGTATTGCATATGGATAACTATCTGCCTGTACTTCTCGGCATTGAAGAAACCATTAATTCTGACCAAATCCCAAAAACGTCATTTGCAGAAACACAACCTTAAACTTGCAAGGAACCTCCACCATGCTGGACTGCCTTTTGGTGAAAAAACTGACTTCTGCTACAGACAAATACTTAGAATTTTGAATCATCAGTCCAGAGCAGCTGTTGCAATTTTCCTGCACCCTGATCCCGTGTTTCCATGCATAGTTGAGTCGCTTGGCCTTGTTTCCACATTGGAGGTACGGCTTTCTGGCCACAAGTCTTACATGAAGACCGCTTCTGACAAGACTTCTCCGGACAGTAGATGGGTGTACCAGGATCCCACTGTTTTCTGACAATTCTGAGCTGATGGCACTGCTGAACATCTTCCAATTGTGAAAGAAAGTAAGCATGATGTGTCTTTCCTTGGTGGACCACTGCGTCTATGGTCTTCAATGTTGCCAATTTCTTTGTGCTTCTTCAAAAGAGCTTGGACAGAACAACTGGAAACCCATGTCTGCCTTGAAATTTCTGCCTGGGAGAGACCTTGCTAATGCAGTGTCTCGTTGTTTTGCTCAGTCTTGCCATGGTGTATGACTTGACATTAAATTGTCTTCAGCAACCTCAACTTGTTATCAGAGTTTGGCTGTTTCTTATCCAGTTTTATTCCTCCCACACAGCTGTTTCTGTTAATGATTGTCTTTCAAACTACATATTAAACTGATTATCAATAGCTCCTGTTTGGTATAATTATTTCATCATATACCTGACTATATGCCTACAAAATCCCCAATTTTATGCAAGGGTACCTAGAAGAATTGATGCTGTTTTGATGGCAAAGGATGGTCACACAAAATATTGATTTGATTTAGATTGTTCTTCTGTTCACTCACTTAGTATTTTTTAATTGATAAAAATAACCTATTAACATATCTATGGCTGAAAGCACTTACTTTACAGCATTTTTGACACATGCCTAACACTTTTGCAAATTACTGTACATGGATGTTTTTCAAAAGCATAAAAAAAAAAAAATTAATATTGGAGAGGTGTTTAAACGTCCGCAGCACTCAAAACCTAGGTGGATAAGTTGTGGCTCTACAGCTGTATCTGATCATCATTATTTTCTGCTGGTGATTGGTCATATTCAGATGGAAATGAAGTTCAAAAACAGCTTAAAGGCTGCAGGATGTCCACCACCAGATAAAACACACATTGAATGAGAATATATATATATATATATTATATATAAGGTATGACTGAAATATGATGTTGGAAGTTTCCATAGGTTAAAAATCTGCCCTCTTCATAAAGTGCATTTATTACTGGGCAGTAGGGCTGAGCAACCTGAGGCCCTCCACCTGTTGTTGGACTACCACTTCCATCATCCCAAACATAAGAGAAATTGGGCTTTATATATAAAAGCAAAGTGAAGCCATTCCGCACAAACCAATTCTGTAGTCCAATGACACCTAGTGGGCCTCAGGTTGTCTACAAATGGCTTAGCTCAAAATTGTACAACCTTTTGTGAGGAAACCCATAATCTAAATAAGCTTAACAGCCCTGGAATGGGGCATGCATGGGATGTGAGGTCACTGCACGGTATATCTCCTGTATAGGAGTCTATGAGTGATAAGGAGTGGTTCCATCATGTTACAGGGCACTAACCTTTTTAGTACAATAGGGACAGCTACTGCTGGGTTCTTCTTCAGGCCATCTATTATATCTGCTGCTTTGTCTGCGTATATCCTCTGCAGAGCTTTTCGGTGGATAATTTCTGATGAGCCTCCTAGTGTGTTGTCCAGCCTGTACTTCGCCTGATCTTCTGCAGACAGTCTAGAAAGCTTCTTCTGGATAGTCTCCAGCACACGTATCGTGGACAGATTAGTCTCCAATACTACATCCAACTGATGCATGGAGCAGACACGAAGCATATAATGATTACAGATGAGATATTAATGTACACTTACCAGAAAGTGTAAAAGGACCATTTGTTAACAATGCATTATAACTATTCTGTAGATCTGCTTATAGTTTATGAACATTACTTAATGTTGCTATTTAAGAATATGAATGCAGTGCAAACAGATGAAGTTGGCCCTTATGCAAAAGGGCAAAGCACAGCAAACCAAACATGTCCACAGGGGACAAATAAGTACTGACTGCTTTAAATCTCTTGAATGCTTTATAATGCTTTCATAGATCCCTTTTACATTCAAGAAGTTAAACGTCCCATTTAAGTTAACAGGAAATTGAGAATATATTTCCCTGTGCTGCAATTAGTTTTCTCCAGAACTGCTCAATTTTTCTTTATAAGTAAGACACAGTACTTCAAGCAGTAACCTACAAGTGGGACAACTGGCACATTTTGTCAGCTCTGGGTGCAAGTACAATCAAGAGCCCCACTTCTATTGCTCAAACAGGGGCCCAGACCACCCCCCCTTTTGTCAATTTCATAACTGTCATTAATGCTGCGAAGGCAAGTGATACCACAGAGATTATAATTTAAAGGGAGTTATACTAGTGATAAAACAGCTTACAACTGAATTGGAGCAAAACTACCATTGTTGCTCCATTTCAATTGTAAGCTCTGTGGTACTATTAGTGTATCTCCATTTAAAATGTAAGCTTTTTGTATTCATAGTAGTGTAGCACCACCTCAGTTGCACATTCTGAACCATTAGTGTAGCGCTATGGTACAACTAGTATAGCTCCATTTCAGCTGTAAGCTTTCTGGTATCAATCTTGTAGTTCAATATCCATTGTAAACACTGTACTATCCCTAGTGTATCTCCGTTTCAAGTATTAGCTCTGATGTAAAAGTAGTGTTCCTCCATTGTACCACTAGTGTAGCTCCATTTCAACTTTAAGCTCTGTGATATCAATTGTAAGCACTGTAGCTTCCCAACTGTCTCTTTATTTACATTTTTAAGCTATATGGTATACCTGGTATACATATATCATACACATTCATACTTACAAGCACACATATCATTCATATACACACATTCTATCATTAAGTGATGTGCATTTTACGGATTGTTTTCTGGGAATTACACACATTATGCACAACAGTCTCCATCACATCAGTTGCACAAACTTGGTCTCACCTCAAACCGCTCATCCTCACAACGGTATATGTGCTCCTCATATTGGGTCTTTTTAGAGCTGACAAAAGTGGAGTCCTCAGACCAAGAAGGAAAAGACACCCATGTGTCATTAAGGACCTTTGCAAGTGAAAGAACCAAGACATATGTCAAATTTTACACAAGCCATAGACTCTTTTACATGAAACAAGTACCACTGTCACAAAAGCCCTCATATTTCAGCACAAAATAATTTCTTAAAAACACCAACAAAACTAAAAAGTTCTTATTTGAAATGGCAAGCTTTAACAATAGAAAGCATGACAAATGTCTCATATCTTGCTTGATAGCATTGTAAGATTTTCACCCATGTTTCTTTGTCTGTGCTTAATGACATAAGTGATATTTCTCTAGCATCACTGAGGGATCCAGGGACCATGGGAGGTTAAGCAGCATGCATAAGAGGCAGGGCACGCTAAACAAAAATGCCTTCCACTTTCTAGCTGCTAACCTAACTTTTTATTCAAAGCTTCTAGGGACCCTCATGTTCTAAGCAGAGTTCCCATAACCAAACTCAATATTGCCAAGCTTCCTTCCTTTGGAATAGCTAATAATATGCTTTATGGAGGCCCAAGATCAGCTTTTGGCGGAGAGGGAAAAGAAGCTTTACTAGTTAGTCGAGTGTGATACTTCCTGGGACATCCACATGTTTTATTGATTCATTTATTATTTTATTTATTACATTTGCTTATTATTCATAAATTATACATAACCATGTCTATTTTTGTATAGTGCTCTGTACAGTTCTGGCCTAACATATAACTAGTGCATTCTTTTCTCTAGCAGTTGGCTAGAGTTTTCATTTAGCACAGTTGTAAGACTTAAGTAAAATAACGTTGTCAGCCCCTTTGGGATATTACACAACTTACTCCATAGTGTTTATTGATGTAGTAAATTTGGTCAAATTTCAAGTGAATCATTTATTAGTTCCTTTGGGATGTTGCACGGTTTACTTCGTAGTGTATAATGAGGCATATCATTTGTCAAATTATTTTTGCCAATTGCTTTCTTGTTTGTCCCTTTATGACATTCTACACCTTACATAATTTCTTTTTATTGCTGGCAATATGTCAGAAACTGAGGAGAAAATGACAAAGTGCAACAAAGGCCCTTCTGCCACATGCAAATCTTGTAATGACTAAGTTCAAACATTAAGTACATACAGACACATTGTTTGCATCTTTGAGGCTAGCAGGGTTACCACTAACTCTTGAACAAGAATGGACTAAGGCTTTACCTGGCTCATTTGCCAAACTGAAGATTTTTATACAGATGGATAACAGAAGCACCTGTTAAAATACCTTTACACAAAAAGACTCCCTTATTCTCCTCTACCTTCATCATACGATGAAGGTTAATTCTCTAGTGATATAATTACTATATAATTAACAACCCCCCCCCCTCCCGTCCATAGGAGAAGGTTCCGCACTTGATGATACAGAATCCATGGATTCCCTAATAAAAACTATTTTACAAGTCCTTGAGGTTTCAGATGACCAAGCCTCTAAAGCAAAGGGTTAATCTGGAGAAGGAGACCAAGGAAAATCTGCTACTCCGTAGGATAAGCAAGATGGCCCCTGCCAAACTGACAGCCAATTGGAAAAAAGCCTGCGAAACGGACATTCTGGGAAAAAGTCTTCTCTGTTGCCTAGCAACACCTACAACTCCTTTCATGAAATCGCAACAAGTCCCTTAGACACTCAGGAAGTGGACCGCATAATAGGGCATGAGGAGACAAGAAGATAGAGCCTTATCGGACTGTTGTAGCTTAAACTGTTGCAGAGATATGTCCCATATAAGCCTTACTCAAAGAAGTCAGTAGCCCTTTGAGTGACAGAGGTATGCAATGCATTGTGTCCCCCTCTGGTACTCAAGAGGTTAAAGTAAAGATGGCGATGGGCAGGCTCCCATATTTAAAGGGGTCGCTACAGTAAAATCAGGCAACATAATTTAAAAAAATTCGACCCAGGGGACATCTGAGGGGACAAACTAAGGCACAAGTGGAGGGGAAATGAACACAAACCCCCAGAAACCAAAAGTAAAAGGGTTAACCCAATAGAAAAATGCAGACATCCTTTCTCCAGAGCCACAGTAAAACACACCCAGAATGAGTGCAAGAGCAACCAAGGCTCATAGAGCCCCTGTATGGAAAGGCAGCATGACTGGGACATCAGTGGGCCAAGGCACTCAACTGGTCTT
Source organism: Rhinophrynus dorsalis (assembly GCA_037306005.1). Classification (NCBI taxonomy): domain Eukaryota; kingdom Metazoa; phylum Chordata; class Amphibia; order Anura; family Rhinophrynidae; genus Rhinophrynus; species Rhinophrynus dorsalis. The sequence goes on along the minus strand of CM074721.1, from coordinate 360,209,695 downwards.
CTGTCTTCAGGTTACCATTGCAGAGAGAAGGAAACAGAGCCCCAAGAGACCTTCGGTAAGGAAAATGTGGCTTCAAGATTCCCTTCAAAAGCCTTGAAAAGGCATCAAAGCACCAGTACACTGGTCAATCCACTCCAGGGAAGCCCAGTAATGGTAAGCTGCCTAAGGGGGCATTATACAGCCCTACATCCAAGTAGTAAAACAATACAAAAACCTAGAAAACTAAGACTGTCGTGCCCTGCCAGCTTCAAGCAGGACACATGAATTCTGGAGTTAGTAGGGTCAGCAGGTTGGGGGAGAGTTGAGCTGGAGGGAGTCTCCACCCCCAAGACTCTGTCTTTTGAGATATGTTCTGCCCTCCAGGAGGAGGGACTGAACCCCATGGTATCTGTGTTCCATATTGGACTTAAGAGGAAAAATCCTTCTCTCTTAGCCCACGTGAATCACAGGAACCATGGGGTAAAGTCTCCTCCTCCAGGACCAAAGCAGCAGACTCCCAGACTGCTCAGATTTAACGAATAACAAAGAAAAAAGAAACAAAATATATGTGGAGCAAGAACAGGAATCCCTGAAAAGAGAACCCCTTCCCTGCCGGGGGCTCAATTATGTTTTCTCCAAGAGGGAAGTCCTGTGTTCCACAAGGGCCAAGCTAAAAGGATTTATTGGTCAGTACACAAAAATCCCCCTATCACTTTCGTTCACTGTGGGGATCTACCAAAGCATCCACAAAAATTCCAGGGATGGAAAAAAACAAAAATCCCTCAAAAAAACACAGACCCATTGTAACAGAAACAAACTGGCATAACATGGACCTCAGGTGTTCATGGACTCCAACACTGCAAAACAAATATGGAACTAGCAGGTTATGGGCCAAAATTGAAATCCAGAATGACACCTATACAGGCACAGCTGCCTGAATGGCCATCCAGCCCAAAATGGCTTCATAAGAGAAAAGCAGGTGAAAACACACTTTCTTATGCTGCTGTCTTAAAGATAGTCCTTGCCCTCAAAACAGGTCCTCCACTTCAGCCCAACAGAGACCAATCTCATCTCTTATGGCTGCAGATATCCAGCTTCACTTACCTCCTGTTTAAAGGGGAACAGTCACCTATTTGATTCTTTCTTCTATATGACAATCGAAGCAAATACAGCACTAATAACGCATGTAATTTTTTAAAAATATTTTTGTGTGTCCAGGTTGTTAGAAAATTCACTTGCCAAATCCCAAACAGACGACACTTAATCTTGCCTGCGGCAGCTGTACTTCCGGCAGTTCAGCTGTAGCATTGTATGCCCACCCACCATGTGTCGTAACAGCTGCTGCAGGCAGCAGCGACATTAAGGAGCAAACCTGGCAATGAATACACAGTAAAAGAAAAAAAAAAAAAAAAAAAAAAAAAAAAAGATCTGCTCTGCTAAGTTGCTTCTTACTATGTATTAGTTGACCGTCTTGTTCTTTCATCTTGCAACTGCTGCCTGCAGGCAGCTCTTAAGACACAATGCCAGAGCAAAAGGTGAAGGCAAATGACGGGGAGAATGCTGTCAATCACCTTAGATGCAAGTAAGATGGAACCATCTCCTCATCTGTGCTCAACAAGTTAGACATGTTTGAATGCATGGAGATTTTTCTTCCCCCCCCCCCCCCCTTAACTGAAACTGTCCGGTTTGTTTTTCTGGAAATATTAGTAATTTATCTGGGGGTCTTTGTACGCAAAATATAGCAACACGGCAGCCATGAGGGACCCAGTAGGTCCCCATGGGGCTGAAGCAGAAGTCCAGATGGTACACAAGGATTACCTAGAGGATGGTAGTCAAGGTAAAAATGGTTGTTCTACCTGTAATTAAAAGGTGAGTGGATAATAAAACTTTTCTCGCCAGCCTTAGAAGGAAAAAATACATTAACATTTCCAAATACAACTACATAGATCAAAAAATAAACTAAAACACAAATGTTTGTGAACACTCATATGAAATGGTTAAGCCAATGGCACTAAAACCAAACCCTGGACATCGTCATCACTCACCTCCTTGCAGAGTGGTGTTCTGCCTGTGCATTTTGGCTGCTGGAAGCTTTTGGGTAGGGCTCTGTAGCTTGAGCCCAAACGTTTGCAAGAAGCATAATCTATTTCCATGGCTATGCCCTCAGTAGCCCGCTCCTTCGGGTAGCTTTCAAGGTGAGCAGACTCTTTGTAACCCAGGAAATTTTTAAACCAGGTAAAGAGCTCTGGAAACTTCCTATATGTTGACAGAAAAGAAAGGTCAGGAAAGTGAGCATAGGGAAGGAGAAAGGAGACAAACTGTAAAGACATTAAAAGGATGAGGAAACACAAAGGAAAGGGTCCCACTCAGGCCCTCAATGCCAAAAGTTCATAAGTATTCAAAATACAGTGACAGAATAAAATTATAGCAATTGCCTGCTGGGGTCGTACCAGAAGAGAATATTAATTTATTACAAAAATACTACAGTCATTCTCAACTGTCACTCACGCAAGAAAAGGAGAGACCAAATGAACCAACTCTGTCCGGGAGATGACTTCCTGATTGAAGATCACTAGACACCGAAGGAAGTTGTCATACGCCTCTGCACTTCGAAGGGCTTTTCGGACCTACAGGAAGAAGCAAGGAAATTCACTAAAGTAAGGAAAGGCATTGTGCAACTAAGACAAATGCCAACAACGTAACAAGAAACAGAAATACAAATATGAAGTTTAATACTACGTGAATAAAACGGTCCTTTTCAGCTTGCAGACAATCAGGAATCATGCGGCTCACAGCCACAAGCATCACTGTATGCAAACTAAGCCACATAGACTAAGTGTCAGGCCTGAAACTCCTTCATTAGCCATCTATGTGAGAGTTCTTTGGGAACAGAGATTACACCAAGTTCAGGTTTTAGATACTCATTTCGGATCTTTTGGCAAAGCAGCTTTGGCATTCTTGAAACATCTGCAGTTAGCAGCAGACATGCCAAGCAGGCTCTGTCCAAATGACAGTGCCTTTTAAAAAGAAAATCTTTATTTTGCAAAGAAAAATAAAACACAATGTTAACAGTGCTAGCAATATTTATGTTCACATTCTACATAGTCACATACTGGACTATTACAAGAGACAGGACCCACCTTATCAAAAAACTGTGATTCAGCTCCTGCCCCATGTTTGTTGGCATCAGCCACTGATTGATCCTTTGGAATAAGGATTTTGGGTTTCTTCTACATGTAGGAGAAGGAAGAAAGACCACCACATTATCGTTTAATATACAGACACAGAATGACAACACAAGTTGATCTGAAGGTAGCAATGAAGACTAAAGGGAATGTGAAGTACTACTTTTTATAAAACCGGATGATTCATGAGGGTGTTGCAAAGATGTTTGCTAAGTATATAGCAGAACCATTTTTCATACAATAAAAGTTATAGTGTGATAGAAAAACCTCTCCAGACTCTACTGTGTCAATAAAATGTAAAACAGAAATGCCAAACAACACTGGTCCAGACTGAATTTTTTTACCAAGCTAGTTTTGATCTGAATTTGTTGGAGGTTTCTACAATTAAACCGAACAATAAATCTGCCATCAGCACAAAAGAGGGTTATAAAAAAGTCAGACTGTATAACAGCTATTGGAATAGTGCTTTGTGGATAACAGAGTAGGCAACTGTATCAGTGCAGGATAAGGCAGTTATAGCACTGGAGAGATGAATATCCTGACTCCTTGTCAGCTCTCAGAGGGAGGGTGGCACGTTCATGATAAACAAAAGCAAATGCCTAAATAAGGTAGCACGCAAAAGGTGAATTTAAAAACAATTGCTGAATTTATTGATGGTCAACCTTTTGGTCATCACTGTAACCTTTGTCAAAACAAACAGTGCACACAGACTGCCTTATATACCATCCCCCAAAGTGGAAACAGAAAAAGGATCCAAAGCTTCATTTGCATATTTCTAATAAGCAAAGAACAAAAGTAATGTGGATAATACATATTTACATATCGTTAAAGTGTTAGTAATGTCTATATTGAACAAAAGCCAATATTGCAGCTATTATAAAATGAAACTAAACAACTCCAGTCCCGTATCTCAAACCTTTATGGTTTGAGAGATATAGATGGCTAAACTTCCCTGCTCCCTCCGCTTTCCCTGCCGTCAACTGTAAAGCTGACAGCAGGAGATTCGGGCCGGCCGAATCGAGGAGGCTCTTCAGCAGAGCAGAAATAGCGCAAAGTAAAATGAAATACTTAATCGGAACGCTCCACAAAGTGTGCCTGGTTTGCCGGCACACTTTGTAGACCGTTCCAATTAAGTATTTCTTTTTACATTTTGCTATTTCGGCTCTGCTGAAGAGCTGCTTCCTTGTACCGGGACCAGGATATCCTGGTGTCAGAGGGAGTGGGGAACTTTAGCCTTCTAGATCTCTCAAACCATAAAGGTTTGTGAGATGGTACTGGGGTTGTTTAATTTCATTTTATAATATGCAATAATAGTGTTTGTTAAACACAGACATTACTAACACTTTAAATACACCTTAAGAGTAATGCATTTTGTGAACCTGTGTACAAAAGGCATTTATTCATGTTAGAAAAACAGCACTTCTCCTAAGAAAAAAAAAACCACACACAATAGTAACCAAAGAAAACAGGATTTTAGTGTTCTTACCTGTTATATCGTTTTCTCTTTATGTAACATAGTTACCATGAGGTTGATTACCTCCTCCTGAAGGTCAGGACACATCCCAAAGACAGTATTATAGGTGGAGACTCCCTGCTCCAGCTCAATCCTCTCACACTCTGTAAGCACCCCAGAATGAATAAGGCGAAGCCACACAACCAGAGAAAGCAGGAGAACAACTCCTCTAAAAAGGGCTCCACAGCTCAGGCTGACACACCACAGCAAAAGCACCTTTTCTCTGGGTGGGAGATCTGTGTTCCATTATTGACTAAAGAGAAAACGATTTAACAAGGTAAGAACACTAAAATCCTATTTTCTCTTACATCCTATATGGAACACAGGTACCATGGGGATATACCAACACTAAGCTCCCAGTGGTGGGAAAAAAGGAGAAAGTAACTCACTCCTGTCCTCATGATACCAGCACTCCCCAGGACTATCCGGTATCAGAACACCACAAACAGTAAGGGTCAATGGACACTGAACTACACAGCACACAAGAACAAGAGCTAACAGGGATCAAACAGCTGAACAACAGTATGGCAACTAAGTATGCAAGTCCTTAGACAGGCAGAGATGCCTGCAGAACCTTCTGGCCACAACTGGCTTCAGCCAAAGCCAGAACATCAACACAGTAGAGAATAGCAAAGGTGTGCAAGAAGGACCAAGTCGCAGCCTTGCACAACTGCTCAGCAGAGGCCTGATTCTTGTATGCCCAAGAGACCCAAATGTGTTGTGACCTCGAAGGTCATACACCTGGCATTTGGTAGCTTTGATCAAAGATGCAACAGTGACCTTGAAAGCAGATGGAACTGCCCTAAGACTAACAGGTATGACAAAAACAGTCAACCTTGTGAAAAGGCTCTGTACGGTGCACGTAAAATTTAAGGAAATGTACAACGTCTAATAAATGGAGATCCTTCTCCTCATCAGACTTAGAGTTAGGACAAAAGGCAGGCACAACAATCTCCTGGCTGATGTGGAACTCAGAAACCTTAGGAAGAAACTCCTGAAGTTCCAAGCACCACCTTGTCCTTATGGAAGACCAAAAAAAGATGGTGGCAATGGGTCTCTAGAAAAACACTGAAAGTGCTGAATTCTGAACCTTTAAAAGGATAGTAATACTTTGTTTTATCTTTATTTTATTTTGTAGGCATTAAAAAAACATGGACAACGATATAAGTCTTATCTCTCTGGTTTAAGAGATATTCACAAGCAAAGTTTCCCACTCCAGCCCCTTTTACCTAGTGTAAGCCATCTCTTCTCAGATGTGGAATGCAGTCCATAGACCAGACAGATAACAGCAGGGGACACTCTTCTTTCTATGAAAACAATAAAACCCCTGCCCCCCTTGACAAGTTTTTCCCTTATCTTAATTGAAGATTGTCCCTCTCTGCAGTCTACCTGGGCACCTCCCTTCTGATCTGGCTGAGCAGTGTTACATCAGTAAAAGGGGCAGGAGGGGGATAATTTGTCATTGAATTACACTAGAACTACAACTCTGACAGAATTGAAATAACACTCTCCAAAGTCCAAATACTATGATGATTAATTAGAGCTGCTTTTATTATGAAACATTACTATCCCTTTAAGGAGCTCAAGCTGATGATGTTCAGACCATTCAAGATAAAGGATAACAGCAGAGAAAGGTCAAAGTACTACAAGGACACAGCCTGATCCGGACACCACTTGTGAAAAATATACCATACCTGATGGTATGCCTTAGAGGATACAGGTTTGCGGGCCTGAATCATAGTGGAAATGACCTCAGCGGAGAAACCTTTCCATCACAGCATGTGGCTTTCAATAGCCATGTCAAAGTCAACTTGTCTATGTCCTTGTACTACAACTAACCATGGAGAAGGAAGTCTGGACTGTGTGTGTGTGTGTTCGGGGGGGGGGGTAGGAGGAGAGAGCTGGTCCTGAAGAGAGAGACCGTCCTGGTCCAATAAGGGGTGGCGATCAGATTTACGGAAGCACCATCCTTATATGCTGGAGCACCCTGGGAATGAAAGGAAAAGGAGGAAAAACATAAGCGAGGTGGAAGTTCCACAAAATTGATATTACGTCCGTTGCAAACTCCAGAGGATCGCCCCTCCTGGAGCCGAAAGTCAGAACCTTTCTGTTCTCCCTGGTGGCCATGAAAGCCATTGTCAGCATACTCCAGTGTTGTACAACCAGGCAGAAGACTTCCGGATTGAGTTCCCACTCTCCTGGATCTATGTCACTAAGTCGGCCAGAATGTTTTCTACCCCAGGGATGTGAACGGTGGAGACATCCGGAACCTGGGTTCTGCTTAGCTGAGAATGTATCTCACTTCGTACAAAGCTGCGACACTGCAAGTACCAACTTAGCAATGATATAGGCCACCGCTGTGGAGTTGTCCGACTCGACCCTCACTGGCTTCCCCATCAAGAGTGAGGTCCAGTACACAAGGGCTGGTCGAATTGCCTGGAGTTCCAATACATTGATGGACTAAAGGGACTACTCTGGAGTCCACATGCCCTGAAGCACCATGTAACCCAGAAATGCACCCCAGCCTCTCAGGCTATCATCCATTGTGACCAAAGTTAATTCTGATATAATAAAGGATTTCTCCTGTTCCAGGTTGTACCTGCACAACGCACCACTGAAGGTCCTGGCTGGCCTCCAGAAAGGGATTTCTGCAGATACAAATGTGACGGATTTCCGGACCAACGCAGGATGCCAGGTCTCTGAAATTCCCTTGTGTTCACCCGAGAGCAAGGCACAGCCTCTAGTGTTGACACTAGTCTACTCAGCAGTCTCATGTACTCCCTGACTGTGGCTGAGGGCCACTCCAGGGCCAGAAACACCTCCTGCATTACCAGAAGGATCTTCTCCTCAGGCAAAAAAACCTTCCATTGGTGGGCGTCGAACCTCATCCCCAGAAACACCAGTTCCTGGGAGGGCCCTGGAGAGGACCTTAGCATGTTCAAATCCACCCGCTGTCAACCAAAAGCCGAGCACATTCTTGAACATGCTGGACCAAGAGGTCCAAATGGGACAACAGCCACCATCTTTCTTCAAAACCAGAAACAGGTTGGAATAAAAACTTGAATTGCTATTTGGAAGAGGTACTTGAAAGAACCTTTTATCCAGCAGTGAATTCACTGCATCCTTTGCCACCCTCTGTATGGTGAAGCCAAGGAATGGGACAAAAAGAAGGCACATTAATCTCCTGACTGGTGTGGAACTCTGACACCACCTTAGGAAGAAACTCCCGAGAGGTTCAAAGAACCGCCTTGTCCTTCTGAAAAACCAGGAGAGAGGATTTTAGTCTTACCTGTTAAATCCTTTTCTCTTAGTCCATATAACTCACAGATACCATGGGGAGGAGACAGCTCCTCCCAGTGCGCTTGAACAATTCTAGAAAAATTGCAGGGATGGAGCCTTTGCCTCCTCCATATCAGGCTACCTCACTTGCCCCTGCCCAGGAAGAATTGTAAAATACCTTCTAAGATAGCAAGAGGACTCCCACATCCAGCCACAGGAGACCCAGCATGGTTCCTTTCACTGGGTGGGAGACCTTTGAGTTATATGGTCTAAGAGAAAAGGATTTAACAGGTAAGACTAAAATCCTCTTTTCTCTGTCGTCCAATATAGCTTATAGCTACCATGGGGATGTACCAACATTGAGCTCCCAGGGTGGGAAGAAGGAAATGACCAAGCACTGGTCACCATGATACTAGACTTCCTATGGACAATCCAGGACATGAAACAGCCCAAACTATCAATGGACACTGAATAACATAATAGCACACAAGAACAAGAGCCAAAAGGGATCAAAACAGTTAAAGATTTAGAAGGCGCAGAATGAGAAAAGTCCTAGACAGGCAAAACTGCCTCCAGAACTTTCATGCCCCAAGCTGGTTTCAGCCGAAGCCAGAACATCCACACAGTAGTGTTTGGCAAAGGTGTGCACAGAAGACCAAGTGGCTGCCTTGCGCAGCTGTTCAGCAGAGGACTGATTCTTGTAGACCTAGGAGGCCCCAAACAGACCTGGTGGAGTGTGCTGTAATGTGGAAGGGAACAGGTTTCCCTCTGAGCTCATAAGCCTTGCGGATTGTAGATGCAGTAGTCACCTTGGACAAACAGTCAAACCAGCTGCGGACCTTCAGGGATGACAAACAGTGCATCAGTCTACCGGACAGACTCAGTATGGAGCACACAGAATTTAAAGGTAGCGTACCACATCCAACAAGTTGATATCTGGAAAAATGTCAATTTGTCTCTAGTAGAAGACAGAGAGAGCGTGGAGGTCTGCACCTTCAAGGAACTAAGGCTGAGACACTTGTTCACTCTATCCGCCTGATGAAAAAGAAAACCGGATATCCCTGCAGTCAGTACAACTCTGACTTCAGGGAAGGGGGAAGGAGTGGGGAACTTTGCTTACAGTTTTGAACCTGGGCGCAACTGAATTATTTTTTAAAGAGCTACACTATGGGGATTAGTAATATTACATTACTATCCCTTTAAGAGAAATTTGATATTAATTTGATATTACAGGGTGACTCTGATTACCTTGGGTGCACCGTGCCCCATCAAAATTATATTGTAATACCACTCAGAGCCTTGCAGGTGGGTCACAGTCATGCCATCAACCATGCCTTCCATGTCTTGGACTGCCATGGGTCCCTCCTCCCCAAAACGTTTTCATTCTTTGGGGGAAAAAAAAAATGTTTACATCTGTCTAATGGTCTAAACCAGGACTGTCCTAGTTCAGTCCTCAAGGGCCACCAACAGGCCAGGATGTAAGGATTAAGCACAGGTGAGTTAATGAAATGACTGAGCCACTGATTAACCTGTGCTTAATCAAGGAAATCCTTAAATCCTGGCCTGTGGGTGGCCCTTGAGGACTGAACTTGGACAGCCCTGGTCTAAAAGGAGCACACAACTGTATAGTCATATTTTTGTCATCTCCAGTCTAGTCTCAACACAGAAAATAGGCCACTCAGGTACAAAAGTGTTTGTCATCACTAGTGTAAATGAAGAGCAAATAAAAGTTCAGTGTGTATGAACAGTTTGATAAGAGTTTCTTCTATCATATAACACTGTCCATAAAGAGATAGCTCAGAGAAAATATTTCAAATGTCCCAAGAGGAAAAAGGTCACACAAATGTCCAACTGAGCACAATCTCTTAATTATAGGTCAGGAAAGAATCAATTCAACAATCAGACCCTCGACTGTACGGTGCTCATAAAAGTACATACAGGAATACAGAATGTCAAGTCAGAAAAGAGTCAATGTCCATACTTTCAGGGACAGTATGCGTCTAGTAACCTTACTCAGCATGGACTCAAATAGTGAATATCTGGGACCTGCTGACAATTTTATCTGTTCCTCTGGAGTGTAAAATTCCCTAGCTTACCAGTCCTGGAATCTGGGAGCCATATAACCCAGTGTTGTAAAGTCTATGCACGAGTAGAACCCTCCTTGGTAAAATAGGCGGAAGCCAATGTCATAGAAAAAAAAAAAAAAAAAAGTAGAAATAGAAGGGTATTCTGGTACCATAGCACTGGTCTTCAAAGACCCTTGCAGTAGCAGGACGACTAATCTTTTAAAACAGGGAATCATAGGACACAAAATCAAATAGGCTAAGGAAATCCCAAGAACATATTTCAGAAAGTAAATTAGTAAATTCCAGTTCTTGCACTCATGGCAGTCTGTGGACAAGTCAGTTAATAAAAACAAAAATAGCTAGTGTTTTTTTTTTTTTTTTTTTTAATCCATAGGCTGATACTGTGTCCAAGTATATAATTCACTTTAGAGCTGCTAGGGTGAATTGGGACCAAATTGTGGCCTGTTTTCCCACTAGGCAGCTGTGAGGCCCCTGTTCATTGTGACGTGCCTGTTATAGCAAGGGTGTTTTCTTGTGCTCATACAGTAACACTATTTTCGTTGTCTGCTCTGTTTATTTAGGTTTTATTTTTATCAAGAGAGCCATTTTGCCAGCTTGAATCAATCTTTTGTACATAAATATTCACTAAATTTGTTTTCTCTTTTAAAGCAATGCGTTGTATACCCCTCTGGCATCCAAAGGGTTAAGATGAGACCGTACATACAATAATTATTGAGTTACTGGTTCTGCTATAGTGAAAACAAAATCGCTCTCACCTGGCTTTATAGTGAAGGCAGGTCCTGTGCAGAACACAAAAACCTCCTAGACTTCAACAAACATGAAGACACTGGAAGGGAGAACTCAGTGGACACTTCCTGAGACAGCATGCCTGTTGGTGGTGGAGGAATGTGTTCTTATTTTTCATTTGCATACTTACCTTCTATTCTGATTGCGGTTTTTAATGTTGGAAATAGAGAAGGATTTTTTTTTTTTTTTTAAACTATTGGCTGGCATACTGTCTCAGGCGGTGTTTGTTGAGAGCTCCCTTCCAGGTGATAAACACTTGATATACATATTTTACACACTTTTACATTTGGGTTATCCTATGCCAATCAGAAATAAGCACATGTGGCTGTGGGCCCTTTTGTGCATTTACATTGTGGGAGATGGTATATAAAGGGGTATGTGTGCACTGCTTGTTTGTTTTTGACTGCTACCTGTGGCGCATCACAGCTCTGACCCTGTGAAACCAACTGTGACAAAGTAACAGTCCAAGAAGAACACAAACCACAACTACAATTCTAACCAGTGAATCTGGATTAATGAGGCTAAAGCCTCGGTATATGAAGTTACTGCTGCCAGATTAAATCTGTCAGCCAGAAATATAATTTCTGATTGTTGTCTTAATAAACTTTGGTTACCAGTTTACCCATCAAATTCAGCAACTTGTTTCACGCTAAAAGTCCTGTGAGTGCTAAAATATTTATATTAAAGAAAAACGCTCTACATACTTTAACGGGTGGTGTGGCTCCAGGGCCAGAGTGTCGTCGGATCTGGCAGCCATTCTGGTTGGGTCTCTGCTGCTTGTTATTTAGCTGTGGTTTCTTCACTGTGCCCCCATGGTCATTCCTCACAGACTCTACCTTTTCTGCTGTCGTCTTGCTCAAAAGCTGAATTGATAGAAAACAATCTGGCTACTGTCTGCAACCATGAGGATACTCTAAACTCACACCCATGTAACAGACACATGTTTACTTCTCTGACTGCCAAACTCGTAATTTTCAGGTTGTTGGCAAAGAGGGCCTGAACGGTCAACCATGTGAAAATCACGAGGTTGCACTTAGAAGCTTCCCCTGCACTGATCACCAATCCAGTAGGTGAGCAATACTATGACTAGGGAGGCAAACAAAGACTTCAGTGTACCTCCTCCGCAACCTGGTATTCTCTGAACTTTCAGGTTGAGTAGGATGACCTTCACAATTAACTGATCATATGAGCCTTGAAGGTCTTCCTATAAAACTCGAACGCTCAGAGAACAGTTGGCTTAGGAAGTGGTAGAGGTGGTGATCGCCTGAGGGGGAGGGAGGAGGCATCAGGAGGGTCACGATGCCCCACCACAAGGTCTGAACTAAAATAAAATATTTCCCCCTCACCCAGCCTTGTTCCTAGCCACAGTTCCCACATGGAATGACACCCTTGCTGCCTTGTTCAATAAAATAAAATCTCACCAACAGACTGGTTCCACTGCCCCATGCAGCCAAAGACACACCTTCAGCCTTTTTCACCCACCCCCTGGTAGCCACATTTCCTCACATACACTGATCCCACCAGACTTGCTCCCTTGCAAGCCACAAACACCCCCCCCCCCCCCACCCACACACACACACACACACACACACACACACACACACACACACACACACACCTGTTCCACTGGTAGCCATGCTCCTGGAATCCACACGGAATGCCCACCAATACCAATGGGGTACCAATTTCTTAGATTGGTACTAGGTACTGTATACTCTAGGAAATTCCATGGTGTTCAAAGATTTTAGTATCTTTGATGACTGAAGTGTAAAAACGCAACAGTTATTTCCAAATGCACCACTTTCTGTTAATACTTATCCACACTAGCCTAGGGTTAAAAAAAAAAAAAAGGCAAGTGACCCCTCGTGTTACAAGTGAATGTTTACTTTCCAAAATGGTAAGCCTTACTTACCTTTTCTTCATATCGCTAATGGATATGCCCATTTTAGTGTAGGCAGTTAATTTAAATAAAGAAAAGCAACATGTAGGAATAGAAAGTGACAATCCTTAACTGAATTCGGATGAATGTCTACTTTCCAAAATGGTATGTCTTGCATATGTTTCTTTCATATGTCTAATAGATATGACGATCTCAGTGAAGGCAGGCAAGATCAAACAGGTGGGTGTAGTTTTGCTCTTATGGGACCCCCCCCCTTTGGTATGTCCACCCATAGCAATGGGGTACCAGTTTTTTGAGCAGCAGGCAATTAATACATAACAATTGGGTGGAAATATAGAAAGGAAGGGTTTAAAAAAAAAAAAAAAAAAAAAAAAGTATTACCTATTCAGTCTTTTTCTCTTAGTCCATTTGATATACGGGTACCATGGGGAGATGACTCCCTTCCCAGTAAGCTGGAACATTTCAAAGACAGTCGTCTTGGAGGTGGAGCTTCATTACTCCTTATCAGGCTACCCTAGCCCCACCCATCCAGTTTGACATGAGACCAGCTCAAAAATAGGACAGCGAGAGTAAAAGGTAGCTCCGATGAGCAAGACGACCCAAGGAGGACTCCCACATCCAGTCAAGTGAGACCCAGTGAGGTCCCTTTTATTGGGTGGGAGACCTGTATGTCATATGGACTAAGAGAAAAGGATGTAACAGTCAAGACTAAAATCCTATTTTCTCTATCGTCCAATATGACATACAGGTACCATGGGGATGTAAAAACAAAGCTCCCAGGGTGGAAAGAAAAAGGACCAAGCGCCAGTCCCCATGATACCGAAGATCCCTCAGACTATTCAGAACTAGGAACAGCCCAAATATAACCGTCAATGGACACAGATAACAGCACAGCACACAAGAACAAGAGCCAGCCAAGCTCAAACAGTTAAAGAACAGTAAGGAACAGGAAGGAGTAGGCTCTTAAACAGGCAGAACAGTCTGCAGGACCTTCCTGCCAAAGCCAGATCGTCAACACAATGGTGTTTGGCAAAGGTGTACACGGAGGACCAAGTCGCAGCCTTGTAGAGCTGTTCAGCACAGGCCTGATTCTTGTAGGCCCAGGAGGCCCCAAAAGACCTGGTGGAGAGTTCTGTAACATGGAAGGAAACAGGTTTCTTCCTGAGCTTGGAAGCCTTGTGAATGGTAGCCTTACCTGCCTTAGGACCCTCAGGGATGACAAACAAGGCATCAGTCTTACATAGAGACTCAGTATGGTGCACATAAAACTTGAGACAGCACACCACATCCAACAAGTGGAGAACCCTCTCCTTGTCAGGTTTGAGGGTCAGGACAAAATGAAGGCACAATAATCTCCTGGTTGACGTGGAACTCAGAGGCCACCTTAGGAAGGAATTCCTAAGAGGTACGAAGAACTGCCTCGTCTTGTGAAACACAAGGAAGGGTGGCTTGCAAGTGACAGCCTGCAGTTCGGCAACTCCTGGCACAGAGACTAAAGCCAGAAGAAAAGCCATCTTACGCGTCAAAAACGCAGAGGAATGGTAGACAGGAACTCAAAGGGAGGCCACTGCAAAACACCCAAAACAAGGTTAAGGTCCCACTGGGATGTAGGAGCCTTGTAAGCAGAGAAAGCATGAAAACCCCCCCCCCGAAAGAACACCCTGAAATCTGGAAAGATGGCAACGAGTCTCTGGAAAAAGACAGAGCCATAGTTTGAACCTTCAAGGAACTAAGACTGAGCCCATTGTTCATACAGTGTGGCAAAAAGGACAACCACCGATAGGTCAAACTCCTGTGAAGACAGAATCATGTCTACATACAAAGAATGAAAAAATGGACCAAACCCTGCGTAGGCTTTAGAGGAAACAGTCTTCAAAGCTTGAAATCATAGTTTAGATAACCTCAGGGGAGAGACCTTTTCTCCTCAGGATGGAGCCTTCAACAGCCATGCTGCAAAGCCAGGAGCTCCACGTCCTCCTTCAGATATAGCCCTGAAGGAGGAGATCTGGTCTGACTGGCAGTGGAAACGGATTCCAAATGTAAAGGGAAACCAACTCTGGGAACCAAGCCCTCCTGGTCCAATAGGGGGCAATGATGAGGACTGCCTGACCATCCATCCGAATCTTCTGAAGCACCCTGGAGAGGAGAGGAATTGGAGGGAAAATTTAAGCCAGATGAAAGTGTCATGGAATCGACAAGGCATCCACAGCAAAGACAAGAGAATCCCCCCAAAGGAAACAAAACATTTAAACTTTCCCGTTACTGGTGGCCGTCAGCTGTATCTGAGGAAGACACCACAGCTGCACCAACAGGCTGGTGATCTGCCCAAGCGAAACAGAGTTGACCTCTGACCAAGCAGGATCGCTTCTTGTGCCTAGCTGCTGACTGATATAGGCCACGTCTGTTGCGTTGCCTGACTGCATGGGTACAGGATGACCCCTCAGCTGAAGGGACCAGTACACAAGAGCGTGCCAAATCACCCTGAGTTCCAGAACACTGATGGACTTAAGGGAATCCTCCAAGAGCCACCTACCCTGAATCCCCAGGTGACCCAGGACTGTACCTCAGCCCCGAAAGCTAGCATCAGCTGTGAAAAAGATCTATTCCTGGACCACAAACAGTTTCCCATGGTCCAGGCTGGTTCTGTTCAACCACCATTGCAGATAGTGTCTGACCTCTGGAAGAAAGGAGACCCAGGGATCCAAGACATCTGGGTTCCCATGCCAAGAGCGGATGGTGAATCTCTGGAGTTCCCTGGTGTTGGCCACAGAGTATGGAAATGCCTCCATGGTGGAAACCATGCGACCCGCAAGAGTCATGAACATGCGAACTGGACCGGAGGGCAAATCCAGAGCTTGGGACACCAGATGCATGATCTGCTGAATGGAGTCCCTGGTCAGAAAAACCTTCCCTTGACAGGTATGGAACCAGAGTCCAAGGAAAGCCAAGTCCTGAGAGGGAACCGGAGCAGACTTCTCCATGTTGGGAATCCATCCATGGCGGAGGAGAATCTGAGCACAGTCCTGGACATGATGGTCCAGGATTTCCCTTGATGGAAGTGCCTCGATTTTCAAAAGAAGCAGAGGTACTTCTGACTGTCTGGATGATTCAGGATATGCAAGTAGGCATCCTGCAGATCCAGAGATGAGAGGAATTCTCCCTGGCACATAGCTGTGATGACAGAGGGCTAGGACTCCATCTTGAAGAGAGTCTCCACAAAAGTTTGAGGTCCAAGATAGGACGGCTGTCCTCATCCCTCTTGGCCACAAAGAACAGGTTAAACAGAAACCTGAACCTCGCTTGCGAAGGAACTGGAACAAGAACTCCCTTGTCCAAGACAGCCTGAACCGCTTCTTTGAAAAGTCGCAACTTTTCCTGGCCCACGGGAGTCTTGGACTGGAAGAATCTGTAGGGAGGAAGGGACTTGAAGGCAATTTTGTACCCTTCTGAAACCACCTGCAGAACAAACTGGTCCGCAATGGACTCTGCCCATGTGTTTGAAAAATGACGCCCACGCCCACCCACAGGCAGATGCAGACCAGGATTATGAGATTCATTAGGAGGCAGACTTGCCAGACTTGGGCTTGGCAGTGGGGTGCTTTGAGTGCCACTGCTGTCTGGGTTTGATGGAGGGGCGCGGGGTGTCAGCCTGAGACATGCTCATGGCTGCATGTTAGGACGTTTGGAGATCTGAGGTAACAGGGTGCTCTTGCCCCCAATAGCCTCACTGATAATGTGTTTCAGATCACGTACAAATAGATTTGCCCTGGAAAGGGAGAAAAATAAGTGACTTCTTAAAGGTGAGGTCCAAAGACCAGATCTTGAGCCACAAGGTCGTTGCGCTGAAACAGAAAAGGTAGAGGCTTTCGCTGACAGTTTGACTGCATCAAGAAGAGTCAGTGACATATGTCTGAGCCTCAAACATGTTGGCTTAGAGGGCTCCTTAGGGGCACTGTCTCTGACAGCCTCAGTAAGTTGTTCTTCCCAGACAGCAATAGCTCTGGTGACCCAGGCAGAGGCCAGAATAGGCTGCAAAGCCAGTGGCAGCAAAGTCAGATTTGCATCATGTCCTTAAGAGCCATAGTATCTGCCAAGGGCAGATCTTTAGACTTTGAAAGCCTGGATATAGGGGGGATCAACCATGGGAAGAGAAGCCCAGGGCACCAAAGCTGACTCAGAAAAGGGGTACAGTTTAGAAAATATCTTAAAGGAATAGTAATGTCAGAAAAAAAGTATTAACTATATGGTATATACAATTAAAAGAGAGTACTTGCAATTATTCGTATCTCTCAAACCGTTATGGTTTGAGAGATATGGGAAAATAAAGTTCTCTGGTCCCTCCCCTTTCTGCTTGACAAGCTGTAAAGCTGTCAGAAGCAGATTCTGGTCGCTTGACCAGATATGGCTCTTCAGCAGCGCCGATATAACGATATCTAAAGATAAATACTTAATTTGGAACAGTCTACAAAGTATGCCTGGCTTGTAAGGACACTTTGTAGACCATTCCAATGAAGTGTTTATTTGTAAATAGTGTGATTTCAGCTCTGCTGAAGATCCTCTGTCTGGTCAAATGACTGGAATCTGCAGCTGTCAGCTAGATGGCAGACTTGAGTGAAACAGCCAGGAAAAGGTAACTTTAGCAAGTTATATCTCTCAAACCATAAAGGTTTGAGAGATAAGACTTACATTGATGTTAATCTTTTTTTAATGTCTACAATATTAAATCACCTTAAAATTAACCATTACTATCCCTTTAAAGAGAAAGTCGCCTATCTGGTGTCTTCCACTCATCCAAGATACCTTGGTCTAGAGTGGCACTGGGTGGACTACTGTGGAAGACTTCTTACATCTTTGAAAGATGTTAGAAGAATACTGGCCCACATCAGGGATGTTAGTGACCTGAAGTGTTGTTAATGAGACCCTCAGCAGAGGGAGTAGGGTTAGCCTCAAAAGGATAACCAAAGGTGTAGGTAGAATCCCATTCCTCACACTCCCCTTCCTCCGTATGACCCTCAAAAGAATATTCCTCAGAGGATTCAGTGAGCGCAGGTATATCTGGGGCCTTAGGGGGCACAGACCTTAAGGTGCTAGGTGGCTTCCATGAATGGAGTACCATTGGAGGGATAGAGGAAACTGTGCCACAGAGGTCTAAGTCTAAGTTTCCTCACCAAAGAGGTTTAAAAGACACCCGAGGCAATAAAGTGCTTTTGCCCTCAGTAGCATAACTAATAATCTGCTTTAGTTCATGTCCAAACAGGGACTTGTCCTGAAAAAAGCAAAGAAACCACAGACTTTTTGGAGGATTGATCTGCAGACCAAATCCGAAGCCACACAGTATGTCGTGCAGCAACAGAAAAAGCAGAGGCCTTGGAGGACAACCTGACTACCTCAAAAAGAGCCTCAGACACAATTGTTGGCCTCTTTAATTTTGTCCAAAAGGAACAAGTCACCCCTGGTAACCCTAGCACGTACAGCTTCCATAAGCTGTTCACACCAAACAGCAACTGCTCTGTTAGACCCATCATTGCTTCTGTCTGAGTTAAGAGCAGCACCAGTGACCAAAACGTTGGCCCCAGTTTCTTATCTTCCGGATCTATAAGACTGGCTGCATCTGCCAAGGGCAAGGCAGTAGTTTTTACCAATCTGGAGACAGGAAGGTCAACAGCTGGAGGAGAACAGTTTGGAGAACCATTTGGTAATAGACAGCCTTTTGTCTGGAGTTTTTCACTCTTCCAGAAGTATCTGGTCCAAGAGTGGCAACAGAGTGAAAACAGAGGTTTCTTACACCTCTGGAAGACATTGTTAGGAGAAGACACCTAAGCAGAGGTGTCAGAGACCTGAATAGTCTCCAAAACAGCTCAGACGAATCCCCGAGCCAAGGGAAGGGAGTCAGCTTCATAGAAGTCCCCATAGGAGCAGGAAGAGTCAATATCTTCATATTCACCCTCCTCATCCAGACAATTCCTCATCAGATGAAAACCCTAGAATCTGGGGAAAACTATGTGATGCAGGGACCACATGTCTGAAAGTACTAGTGGGCTTCCAGGATTAGCGAACCCCTTGAAGGGAGATTGGGACCTACACTACTGAGGACAGAAGCATTTTTATCCAAGCTGGCTCTTGTTCAGTGCTGGAGGGCCCCGGTGGGGTAGTAGGGGCAACAGTACATGGAGGGTCAGAGATCCAGAATGCTCTCTGGGAAGCCCTGTTTGACATGAGGAACAGTAAGCAAGGTTGGTAAGGGATGCCTCATCCCAGAGACCTTAGTCTTGGATTTTCTCCCATGACCCTTAACCCTTTGAGTGCCAGAGTGGTACGTAACGCATTGCAAAGCAATGCGTTCCGTACCACTCTGGCACTCAAAGGGTTAAGATTGGTATCCGGCCAGTAAAAAAAAAAAAAAAAAAAAAAAAAAAAAGTGTCTAAAATTTGTATAAAACCAGCAAATAATATCCCCAGATGAACAAATCACCCTAGAAAGTCCCAAAAGTCACTTATCTGGCAGTTAATCTGGAGGACAGCAAGGACAATCAACCACTACATAGCCTAAGAAAGAGAGAAGTAAAATGGCCACTGCAAAACAGGCAGCCAATCTGAAGGCGGCCAGCAAAATAGGCATTCTGGGTAATGTAGTTTTCTCCGTTGCCATTGCCCATCAAAGCCTACAACTCCATCTGCAGACCCCTGTGACACTCAGGACATGAAACGGATTAGAGGGCATGAAGAGACAAGAAGAAAGAGCCCACTCTGACCCCTGTATGACCAACAGTTGCAGATGTGTCCCAGACAAGTTCGCCCATAGAAGTCAATGAAGCAAAGATGGCAGCAGTGCGGGAACCCGTTCTTAAAGGGGATGCAAATGCGATTTAATCAAATTAATAAAATTATCAAAATCCAATCAATGCCAGGACATGTGGGGTAGACCCCAGCAGGAGGGGAGATGAAAACAGGCCCACAACACTCCCAAACTATTGGAAAAACAGCTCAGAAGGGGTTAACCCTGGAAACTATAGCCATCCATGCTCCTAAGCTCAAGGAAGTACAGTAATAAAATCACCCAACACGAGTGCAGGGGCCATCAAGGACTTATAACAGTCTCTGTATGGAGAAATACAGGATTTAGACAATGTGGACCAAGGCACTCAAACGGTTACTTCTGTCTTCAGGTTACCATTGTGAAGGAGGAGACTCAAACTCTATTGGGAGCGAAAACTTGGCTGCAAGATTCCTTCCACAGAGATGCAATGGTCTACAGAGTACCTGTAAACTGGTCAATCCAGTCCAGGGGAAAGCCAGTAACGGCAACCCATCTAATGTGGGAATTCTGACAGCCCCATATCTAAAGGAAACCAATAAAAAAAAAAATCTAAAACCTAAGCTGTGTCACTGTCCATCTACACACTTCAAGGACACATTCAAAACTGGATAATATGAGTCCTGGGCAAAGGCTGAGCTGGAGAAGCGGCAAGGAGTTTTTATTTTAAGATGTATTCCTGCCTTCTAGTGGAGGGACTCAAACCCCATGGTATCAGTGTTCCATAGTGGACATAAGAGAAAACTATTTTTAATACAATTTCCTTGCTTCATCATTTACTGTAAGAAACGTTAACCGTTTTGTTAGTGTACTTTCAGGGAATACACACACTATATTATATATATATTTTATATGCAATGGAATGTGCATTTTTTAGTTCATAAAGTTGAAAATGCCCTTTTCTGGGTAATACCCTGTTAATTACGGGTTTGCGCAGACCATGCATGTAGGGAAAACTATAAATATTTGGTAGTTTTGTACTCAGCGTGTTCAAGGCTTTAAAAATAATCTTCCACAATCAGCTTAAATTACTTTTAATATATAGTGTATGATATTAGCAGTAATTGCATACATATTCAAGTTTTGGCTTCTCATGGTGCTTCACGTGAAGTTTTACATTATGACATCATAGATTGTGGCACAATTACAAAAAAGTATTATATATATATATATATATATATATATATATATATTATATGATACAGAGGCACACCTGCATGC
This sequence comes from Rhinophrynus dorsalis, assembly GCA_037306005.1. Classification (NCBI taxonomy): domain Eukaryota; kingdom Metazoa; phylum Chordata; class Amphibia; order Anura; family Rhinophrynidae; genus Rhinophrynus; species Rhinophrynus dorsalis. The sequence continues at coordinate 360,188,931 of CM074721.1, read as the reverse complement.
CTTTGATGACATTCTATAGCTGCTGTAGAATTACTGTTTTCCCTCTGGTATTAATGTGGGAATGTCTGTGTTGAGCTTCCATGGAGCATGGGGATACCTCCTACGTGAAGGATCTATCTCTGAAATGCGATGAAGTGTATACAACGTCATTAAGACTGCTACCATTCAAGGTGTTAAGCCACCAGAGTGCTTAATATTGGAAATTCTATATTGTAGGGTTTACCCAGCTGAGAAAAAAGGGATACTTTATTCCAAAGTTTATACAGCTCAAAATTTTTGGATGCAGTACTTTCATGGCCTGAAATTTTATGCCAGTTTATTGACCCCTATGGCCAGTTAACCATAAATCTGCATAGGATGCTGTAGCAAAAGAGCCACTGTAAAGTTCTAGGCCATCAAGATACAGCACCCTGCCCCCCCTCAATAAATAAATAAAAAGGGTAAGGTTCAGCTGTGTAACATTTTGAACAACATCTCTTAGCAGTGGGAGCATTGTTTTTTCTTGGCAGTATAAACACTGCAATATATCTTTTTTTCCCCATATTAAATGTTACTGTCCCTTTAAATTAACTGGAATCGTATTTTTTCCCTATGGTGCAAATTGGTTTGCCCCTCAGCTACTCATCTTGAGCTTCCTGGATATGGCCTAAAGGCTACTGCCTGCAGCTGGTTTAGAGATGCTCTTCGCTCATCTACAGATTACCAGAACAAAAATACTAAAATATGGGCAAGTGTGTGCATGGGGCCAACAAATATGCAATTTACACACCAACCAATAATAAGGAAAAAGTAGGTTGCGTTATCTTAGTGACTACAAGGATTGGAGTAAGACTTGTCACAAATCTACAACTTTTCTTTAATTCTTCAAACACAGCTCTTAATTGTAGTAGTAGTAGTAGTAGTAGTAGTAGTAGTAGTAGCAGCAAGCATCATCATCATCATCATCAACAGAAGCAGCAGAATTTAGTATGAAAACATTAAGATTATAAGCTTTGGTGTAAAACTTCCTTCCAAAATGTGTACTGCCGAGATCAGTTCTTGGAGCCCAAGAATAATGCAACAGAGAGAACAACATGTGATAACAGGCAGTGGAGTGTTTAAGAAAGAAAAAAAAAAAGATTATGTAAATTAGGACATTTTGAAATATGTTAAGTGGAGTAATGTTTTATACAAAGATCTCTAAATATTACTAACCCATTAACTTGTGTTCAAGAAACAAACTGATCTGACTGTATCCATGATCAGGTATTAGTAAAAGTTAATGCTGCACTACTTCAAACAGCTTTTGAAGGAGTGCGTTTCTGGGGAGAATAAAGTATTGTGATGTGCATTCTTGTCTACACTACACTATGGAAGGGGGGGGTGTAGAGAGAAGAGACAAAAACCATCCCCACAAGTGACTTACCACTGAGCTGTTGGCATCAGGCAGGAACTGCCCAAATTCTGACAGCAAGTCCTCTTGGTTCTTGAAGAGTCTTGCTACTTGGGCATAAACCTCCTGTTCTGTCAGGGCAGGAGTGTAATTTCCCCCTGCTTCTTTTGCATTGCGCTGCTCTTTCTGAAAACAAAAGGACATTTTTACCATACAGAGCACGTTAGGTTAAAAAGAACAGACCCAAACCACAATGAGTATTAGTTTGCAATCCACCACTCTCAAACATACACTCTACACAAAATATTTACTACTAATTATTCCACCTGAATTTATTACCAACAGTGCCTATTGGAGGGCCAGAGATAAGAGTTTGCTCACCCCTATGATGCTCAGAGTTAAATCTAAAAGGAATTTAACGTCCAACATCAAATGTCTGTTTCTAGTGTCCAATGGGGAGCACAGGGACTGTGAGTATACGTACCTCCACAAGGAGGTAGGCACAGAGCGTTAGTATCTCAATAACTCCATCTCCCGAGGTATAGGTTACTCACCAACATATTTTTAAGTGGCATAAAGAAATTATTTTTTTTTTTTTTCAGGTAAGTGTCTCAACTACAAATGCAGTTATTCTTTATTCCCTATTTCCGTCTATCTTAACGTGTGATAATAGTGGTGCTGGAAACATGATATCACTCACAGGAAAAGACATACGTTGGGTGATACAGCCCTCCTGGAGAACCATGGCAACAATGACTTACTGGACAGACCGAACCGGGGTATAAGAACAAACTCATTCAACGCCTTGACGTAAAGTCAGGATGAAAGCTGCCATCCATCTTTGGAATGATGAAAAAAAGATTTGAACAAAATCCCAGGAACCAGAAAAACCAACCCAAATACAAAGAGAATCTTATTGGACTGATGAAAGGCCAGAATAAGGGGAAGGTCCGTGGGTACACAGAAAAAGAGGCAGAGGAGGTGTTCCTCCACTGAATCACATGATGGAGACAATCTCCATAGAAAGGATGCTTGAGACACATCAGTCTGTAACCTTCAAGCAGAGTAATGTTTGGGATCAGGGGATTTGCGAACCTACTCCTTGTTACCGCAAGAGGGATTGGACTTGCCAGAGTAACGAAAGGAAGAACTAGGCATCTCGGACCCATAGGAGAGGGAGGAACTCCAGAAGTCCCTATTAGAAGGTAAGACTGAAACTTTCCTCTGAAGAAAAAAAAAAAAAATTTACAGAGATTAACTTGAGACAATAAATTACTCTCATCTCCAGTGGCCTGACTGACAATTCTGTCAAGTTCAAATCCAATGCGAAGACACCCATTGAATGGAAAAGCCACAAAGGCAGCACCAGCATTCCAGATCCAAAGTCAAAGAGCCAACACAGAAGTAGCAGAGCATTTAGCTGCCTTCGGTGATGTTAAAAGCTGCCTCGCCAGAGTAAACAGTAGAATCTTGAAGATGCACAGCATCTCAGTGCATCGCACTTAGTCTGTCCGTCCGACTGATGCACTTTTTGTCATCCCTGAGGGTCCCAGGGCTGGTAAGGCAGCATATAAGGTGACTATTACGTCTTGGATCAAGTCTACCATTCCAAAGGCTTATAAACTCGGGTAGAAACTTGTTCTTGTTTGCATCACATCGCATTTCACTAGTTCTGTTGGGACCTCCTAGGCCTATAAGAATCAGGCTGCTGATGATCAGTTGTGCAAGGCGACCACTTGGTCTTCTGTGTACACATTTGCCAAACACCATCATGTTGATGTCCTGACTTTGGCTGAAGCCAGCTTTGGCAGGAAAGACCTGGAGGCAGTTATGCCTGTCTAGGACTTTACTTAACTGTCCTTTATAGTGCTTTATCTTTTTGAGCCCTGTTGGATCTTGTCCAGTGTGCTGTGTTACAGATCTTCAGTATACACTAACACTTTGTTAGTTTGGGCTGTTCCATGCCTGGATAGTCCATGGGAGCTCTCTTATCATGGGGGCTGGTGCTTGGACCCTTCCTTCATTTTTTTCCCCACCCTGGGACTCAATGTTGGTATATCCCCATGGTACCCATAAGCTATATTGGACAACAGAGAAAATAGGATTTTAGTCTTACCTGTTAAATCCTTTTCTCTATATAGCTTATAGGTCTCCCACCAAGTGAAAGGGACGATGATTGGTCTCCTGTGGCTGGACATGGGAGTCTATACTCACAGGAGTTTTCCTCTTCTTCTCATTATCAAGCTATGTAGGTTTAATCACAAATCTAACTGGAGGGGAGTAGCTGGCTAGCCTGCTAGAATAGAGGGAGGCTCCACCCCTGCAATTTCATAGAAGAATTGTTCCAACCTACTAGGAGGAGCTGTCGCCTCTCCATGGTATCCCATGGGGGTGGGAGAGAATAACCGTGGACAAACTGCTTATACAAGCAGATCTAAAGATCAGCAAATTAGCTTTCCTGAAAGTGAAAGGAAATACTCTTCTCTTATAGCTGAACTATCATGCTTAAAAACAGGATTTTAGTCTTACCTGTTAAATCCTTTTCACTTAGTCCATACAGGTTACTGGTACACTGGAAGGCGATCCGCCCCTTTAAGTAGGCAGGAACATTCATCTAAATGTATGCAGGGGGCGGAGCCTCCCCTCCCTCTTAGGCTGCACCTCAATCAGAACAAGCCAGAATGATTTGAGACACTAACACTGACCAGAGATAGGAGAGAAGAAGAAGACCCCTGTGAGCGTGCCACAGGAGAGCCAAGCATGGCCCCTTGACAAGGGTGGGAGACCAGTAACCTGTATGGACTAAGTGAAAAGGATTTAACAGGTAAGACTAAAATCCTATTTTCACTGTCGTCCAATACAGGTTACTGGTACACTTGGATGTCCAAACATTAAGTTTTCCCAGAGGCGGGAAGGAGGCAAGGACTAGGCGCAAGGCCCCTAAAGTCACAGAACCTCTATGAACCAACCGGCACATATCCCAACTAGCAGAAGTGTCAATGGACACCAACTAGGGGTAAGAACAAACCCCAATAACAAAACACAGCACACTGAACCGAGCCAACAGGGCTCAACAGTAAGGAAGCACTGAGAATCGCAGAAGAAAAGATCCTAAACAGGCAAAATTGCCTCCAGGACCTTCCTCCCAAAGCTGGCATCAGCCGAAGCCAGCACATCCACACGGTAGTGCTTGGAGAAGGTGTGCACAGAGGACCAGGTGGCCGCCCGGCACAGCTGATCAGCGGACGCTTGATTTTTATAGGCCCAAGAGGCTCCAATTGATCTGGTGGAATGAGAAGTGACCCGAAAAGGCACGTTTATTCCGCAATTCGTAAGCCGTACGAATAGTAGACTTTATCCAAGATGCAATGGTCACCTTGGATGCCGGTCTCCCTGCCCTAGGTCCCTCAGGAATGACAAACAGAGCGTCGGACTTCCTGATAGACTCAGTGCGATGAACATAAAATTTGAGACAACGCACTACATCCAACAAATGAAGATCCTTCTCCTTGTCAGAGGAAGGGTTAGGGCAGAAAGAGGGCACCACAATCTCCTGATTGATGTGAAATTCAGAGACAACCTTAGGTAAGGATTTCTTGGAAGTGCGAAGCACAGCCTTATCCTTGTGGAACACCAGGTAAGGAGGTTTACAAGACAAGGCTTGTAACTCTGCCACACGGAGAACTGAGACAATGCCCAAAAGGAAGGCCATCTTCCAAGTCAAAAGGAGTAAAGGAATAGTAGCTAAGGACTCAAATGGGGGACGCTGAAGGACCCCCAGAACCAGACTGAGGTCCCACTGAGGAGCTGGACTCCTGAAAGCGGGCCGAACATGAGCCACACCCTGGAAGAAAATTTTGACATCAGGGAGAATGGCAATGCGCTCCTGAAAAAAAAACAGACAGAGCAGACATCTGAACCTTGAGAGAACTTAGGCTGAGCCCTTTCTCTACAACGTCCTGTAGAAAGGCCAGGACAGTAGGAAGATGGAAATCAAGTGACAGATCCCTGTCAGCACACCACGCAACAAAAGTTGACCAGACTCTATGATAAATCTTGAAAGACACTGGCTTGCCAGCTTTAAGCATCGTAGACACCACAGAAGAGGAAAACCCCTTTTTCTTCAGAATTGAGGATTCAACCTCCAGGCCATCAAATGAAGACGATGAACATCCTCCTTCCACAGGTACCCTTGTAGTAGGAGATCTGGACGAGCCGGAAGCAGAAAGGGTTCCGCTACAGACATTTCCATCAGGTCCGGATACGAGGACTGACGAGGCCAGTTTGGAGCGATGAGGATGACCGGACAACGCTCCACCTTCAGCTTCTTGATGACTCTGATCAGCAGAGGAAGAGGAGGAAAGATGTAGGCTAGGGGGAAATCCCAAGGAATGGACAGGGCGTCCACTGCCAGGGCCAGTGAATCCCTCCACCGGGAGCAGAACACTGACACCTTCCTGTTGTGCCTGGTAGCCATCAGATCCACTACAGGAACCCCCCACATCTGGGTTAGAAGGTGAAACACCTCTGGATGAAGAGCCCACTCTCCGCTGTTGACTGTGTGATGACTGAGGAAGTCTGCCATGACGTTGTCTACGCCTGGAATGTGTACCGCTGAAATGATGGGAACATGTGCCTCTGCCCAAGATAAAATGGCCTTGACCTCTAAAAAAGCGGCGAGACTTCTTGTTCCGCCTTGTCTGTTGATGTAGGCCACTGCAGTGGCGTTGTCGGACTCCACTCTGACTGGACAACCCTCCAGTTGAGACTCCCAATGTCTCAGGGCGAGGAAAATGGCACGTGCTCCAGAACATTGATGGAGAGGAGAGACTCCTCCAATTCCCGTTTCCCCTGAGCACTGAAACGACCCAACACTGCCCCCCATCCCAGGAGGCTGGCATCCGTCGTGACTGTGGTCCAATATGTGATCTGGAAGGATCTCCCTTTCAGGAGATGAGACAGGTCCAACCACCACTCCAAGCTCAACACGACATGAGGAGGCAGAGAGACTGACAGGTGCAGATAGTCTGGATGATTCCTGCACGTCTGGATCACAAACCTCTGAAGTTCCCTGGTGTGTGCCATGGCAAATGGCACCGCCTCTATGGTGGAAATAAACTTCCCCACCAGAGATGTTAACTTCGGAACTGGAATCCGCTCGAGAGCAAAAATCTTTGATACTCGGAGAGCAATCTGATGAGCCACCTCTTCTGGTAGAAACACCATGCATCGTTGAGTGTCGAACAGGAGACCCAGGAAGAGTATCTGCTGAGATGGGACCAAGTCTGACTTGTCCAGATTCACAATCCACCCGTGTCGAGTAAGTGTCTGAATGCAAGTCTGAACCTGCTGGTGAAGGATCTCCGCAGATGAAGCTTTCAAGAGTAAATCGTCCATGTAGGGAGTCACCCTGATGCCATCTTGATGGATCACCGCTATCAAAGCACTCAGGACTCTCTGAAAAACCTGCGGGGCTGTAGTCAGTCCAAAGGGAAGAGCCGAAAATTGAAAGTGACCTTTGTGGCAGGCAAACCTGAGATACCGCCTGCTCTCTAGATGGATAGGGATGTGCAGATAAGCATCCTGAAGATCCAGGGAGGCAAGGAACTCCCCTGGGGACATAGTAGCTATCACAGAGCAAGGGATTGCTGGCAATAGTGGCTACTCACAACAAATGAATTGAGATCTTTGAGGTCCAAAATAGGACGAGCGCCACGGTCCTTTTTGGCTACCACGAACAGGTTGGAATAGAATCCTGAACCTGTGTCCTCTGTAGAAACTGGTTCCAGGACCTCTTTGTCCAAAAGATCCTGAATAGCGTCGAAGAGATGCCTTTTTGTAGGTTCCTGAGAAGGACGAGTAAAATAAAACCGAAAAGGAGGGAGAGAGGAGAAAGGGATCCTGTATCCCTCTGACACCACCTGAAGAACCCAAGGGTCCGCCACTGACTCCTCCCAAGTCCGGCGAAAGATGTGAAGGCGCCCACCTAGAGCCGGATGCAGACCCGGGTTCGGCGAGTCATGCTGAAGCAGTCTTGGAGGTCTTGGCCTTAGGGGCAACTTTGGGCTTCCAGGACTGTTTGGGCTTGGAGGAGAAGCGTGCAGCAGGCGGAACCGCCTGGGACGCAGAGCGTGTCTCAGTTTGGAAGGAACGAAAGGACCGATTGCGTTTGGCTGGAAACTTCTTTTTAAAGACTGAGGGTAGAAGAGTACTTTTGCCTCCAGTAGCCTCGCTAATCAACTCCTTTAATTCAGATCCAAATAGGGAAGTCCCTTGAAAAGGCAAAGAAAGCAAAACTTTCTTGGAAGCGGTGTCAGCAGACCAAATTTTCAGCCAAAGAGCGCGTCTAGCCACCACAGAAGAAGTGGAGGCCCTCGCCATCATGCGAACTGCGTCAAAAGCAGCGTCAGAAACATAATTCTGAGCTTCAGAAATGTTAGCAAGGAGTTGCAACTGCTCTGACACTGGCGCATCTTGGCGAACCGCCACAGTAAGCTGTTCAGTCCAGACCGCAATGGCCCGGTTAACCCACGCCACAGCAAAGGCTGGACACATGGCAGTACCAATAGAGGCAAAAATAGACTTAAGGCAAGTTTCTAACTTTTTGTCCGTCCAATCCTGTAAGGCAGAAGCATCAGATACAGCCAAAGCAGTAGACTTAGACAATCTAGACACCGGAGTATCCACCTTAGGAGGATGAACCCATTTAGCCAGTTCAGTCTCAGGAAAAGGATAAAGTTTGGCAAACTTTTTTGAGACTGAAGAGGACTTATCAGGATTTTTCCACGCATCAGAGACTAAGCGTTCAAGAGTAGGATTAGTAGGAAAACATGTAACAGCCTTAGGTTTCTGAAACACGTCTGTTGGGTCAAGAGTGGATTCCTGACACAAGGGAAGATTGAGGGTGGTCAAAACAGCCCTGATCAAACCCTCCGCAGAGAGTTCAGGGTCACATTCATAAGGGTCCCCAATGGATCTGGTAGACTCAATAACAGTACCATCCTCATCATCAGAATCCTGCAACAATTCTTCCTCAGAAGAATCAGAGACGTCAGGGGCTCCGTGTGGCTTGTGCAGGGAGGTCCTGACAGTGGAGGGGGTCTGCCATACTTGAAGAGCCCCCTGAACCTGAGAAGGAAAGAGCTGAAGAGTGGATCTGAGATCCCTAGTTGCAGCCTTGAACTCTTTCACCCATGTTGGCTCAATAGCGTGACTGGAAGGCCCTGGGTTGCTGCCATGACCTTCCACACAAGTTGGGCACAGATGACCAGAAAATTCTCTAGGTAGCCCTGCGTGACAGGGGAGAGACAGATACCCCAGCTTCCTTCGTCTTAGGTCTAGTCCCAGGCTCAAGTGGAGTAGACATGCTCACAGCGTCAGATATACCCCACAGACAGGAATCACCCGATTAAAGTGTGAAAGATTAAATATTCACCCCAGAAACGTTTAAAACTAAACTTATCTGGCAAGCGAAGGGTTAATCAGCAGAGGAGAGAAAGAAGGTCCGGTCCCTGCGTAGTATACTCCATGAGAAGAACTCACAAAATGGCTGCCGCGACGGGAGCCAATCAGAAGGAGGGTGCGAACCAAGCGCTCATGGGAAATGTAGTTTTCGTCACAGAGTACCCCAAAACAGTGACCGAAGTCCCCCCAGTCCCCCAACACACTCAAACATACAACCGGATGATAGAGCAAGGGAAGACAATTAAAATGAGCCCTCTCTGAAGTCGCTATGTGAAGCGGTTCCAGAGATATGTCCCACAGAGTGTAAGTCCATAGAGAGTAAAGGAGCAATGGCGTCTATGCGGGAAAAGCGCGCTTAAAGGCGCGGAACGTTACTCTAATAAATTTTACCCTTAAAGTAAAAGTTCCATAACATATAGCAAACAGATATACTATGACAGAAAACATTATCCAACAATGTAAATGCCCATAAAATAGACAAACCCAGCAGAGAGAGGGTTAAATCCCACATAAACTGCTCCAAAACTCAGACATACACCAATACTAGCATTAGTAAAGTATATAAAAAAACACCCAATGAGCGCTGGAGTGCACAATGAGAACTCCCAAACACAATCCCAATGAAGGGACACTGGGGGATAAGTGGACCTTCGGCACTCAAAGGGTGGCTCACCTTTCTGCAGGACTTCTGTCTTCAGGTTACCAAGATAGAAAGGAATCACCACAGAGGATAATTCCCCCCAGGGAAGTTACTTGAAATCAAGTTATTCCCTCTTCAGGGCAAAAGATCCACCAGAAGTACCCTGGAAGCTGTGCTATCCACTTTAAATAGGGCATTTGACAGCCTTGGTAACCTGCCTAATGGTGGTATTCCATATTTGTAAAAATAACAAAGAAACTAAAACTGGAAGAGAGCTGTTCTCTGCCTGGTGTGAACACACCAAGGAACAAATCATTCTGGCTTGTTCTGACTGAGGTGCAGCCTAAGAGGGAGGGGAGGCTCCGTCCCCTGCATACATTTAGATGAATGTTCCTGCCTACTTAAAGGGGCGGATCACCTCCCAGTGTACCAGTAACCTGTATTGGACGACAGTGAAAGAGGATTTTAGTGTTCTGTTAAATCCTTTTCTCTTAGTCCATACAGGTTACTGGTAACTTTGGGTAGGCGATCCACCCCTTTAATTGCAGGCAGAACAATTCTAGAACTGTATGCAGGGGGTGGAGCCTACCTTCCCTCCTTGGCTGCAGCTAGCCAACCAGCTCCAGAAAGATTTGAGACATTAACTATTGACTAGATAGTGGAAGGGAAAGAAGACTCCTGTGACAATGACCCCGAAGGACCCCCCATGGTCTGCCACAGGAGAGCCAAGCTTCACAGGGTGGGAGACAAGGAAAAGGATTTAACAGGTAAGACTAAAATCCTCCCTGTCGTCCAATACAGGTTACTGGTAACTCTGGGATGTCCAACCATTGAGTTTCCCAGAAGCGGGAAGGAAGGCAAGGACCAGGCGCAAGGCCCCCAAAGTCACCAGAGCAGATATGAACCATCAGATCAGAGATAGCCCAACAAAACAAATGAAGTGTCAACGGACACTGAACAGGGGTAACAACACCCCAAACTGTTACACAGCACACGGAACTAGAGCCAACAGGGCTAAAAAGTGAAGGAAGCACCAAGAACCGAAGAAAATCCTAGACAGGCAAGACTGCCTCCAGGATCTTGCTCCCAAAGCTAGCGTCAGCCGATACCAGCACATCAACATGGTAATGCTTCGAAAAGGTCTACACAGACGACCAAGTGGCAGCCTTGCACAACTGATCAGCAGATGCCCGATTCTTGTAAGCCCAAGAAGCCTCAAGAGATCTTGTAGAATGAGTTGTGACCCGAAAGGGGACAGGCTTCTTCCTCAGCTCAAACATACACACTTATCAGAGAGCTTAAGTACTGGAACAACATTTTGGTATAAATTGTTCAATTTAGAAAATCCCAACAAGTGGAGATCCCTCTCTTTGTCAGAGGTGGGGTCCGGGCAGAAAGGGAGCACCACAATCTCCTGATTGATGTGGAATTCAGAGACCACCTTCGGTAGAAACTCCTTAGATGTGCAAAGCACCGCCTTGTCCTTTTGAAACACCAAATAGGGTGGTTTACAGGAGAGCATGTAACTCCGCTGCACGGCGAACTGACACAATTGCCAGGAAAAAAGCCATTTTCCACATCAGCAGGCGTAGAGGAACAGTAGCAAAGACTCAAAGGGAGGACGCTGAAGGATACCCAAAACTAAGTTAAAATCCCACTGAGGAGTGGGAGACTTGAAAACAGGATGAGTATCAGCAACGCCCTGGAAAAAAACCTTGACATCAGGAATGATGGCAATGCACCTCTGAAAGAAAACAGAAAGCGCAGAAGTCTGAACCTCAAGGGAACTCAAACTAAGGCCCTTATCTACACTGTCCTGTAAAAAGGCCAGGACCGTAGGCAGAGCAAATTCCTGAGACAGGTCCCTGTCAGCACACCAAGACAGAAAAGTCGACCAGACACGATGGTAGATCTTGGAATAAACAGGCTTGCGGGCACAGAGTATAGTAGCCACCACACCAGAAGAAAAGCCTTTCTTCTTCAATATTGCGGATTCAATTTCCAAGCCGTCAAAACCAGCCGGTGAACATCCTCTTTCCACAGGTAACTCTGTAGAAGATGATTCAGACAGTAAGGGAGACAAAAGGGCTCCGCCACTGACAGATCCAAGAGCTCCGGAAACCAATACTGACGAGGCCAGTACGGAGCAATCAGAATAACTGGACAAAGCTCCAGCCGTAATTTCCGTAACACCCTGTGCTACATGGGGAGGGGAGGAAAGATGTAGGCCAGAGGAAATAACCAAGGAATGGACATCGCATCCACTGCTAGAGCCAGAGGGTCTCTCCACCGAGAGCAGAACCTCGGAACCTTCCTGTTGTGTCTTGTCGCCATCAGGTTGATGTAAGGAGGACCCCACCTCTGAACAATGAGGTGAAACACCTTTGGGTGTAACTCCCACTCTCTGCTGTCCACTATGTGTCAACTGAAGAAGTCTGCCAGTCTGTCTACGCCAGGAATGTGTACTGTGGATATAGCAGGAATGTGTTGTTCTGCCCTGGACAAAATAGCCTTGACCTCTAACCAAGAAGCCAGACTTCTTGTTCCGCCTCGCCTGTTGACGTAAGCCACTGCTGTGGCGTTGTCGGACTCCACCCGGACCAGACAGTCTACCAACTGAGATGTCCAATGGCGAAGGGCATGAAATATTGCCCGAAGCTCCAATATGTTGATCAGAAGGAGGGACTCCTCCAGAGACCACCGACCCAAGACCGCTCCCCAGCCAGAGAGGCTGGCATCCGTCGTCACCTTGGTCAAGAAGGGTACCAGGAAGTACTTGCCCTTCAGCAGGTTGGAAAGGTCGAGCCACCATTACAAGCTCAGTTCTACATGAATCGGAAAAGAAACAGACATCTTCAGAAGATCCGGTTGACCCTTGCACACCTGGATCACAAACCTCTGGAGCTCCCTGGTGTGCTCCATGGCAAACAGAACTGCTTCTATGGTGGATATGAATTTCCCCACCATAGTCCAGATAGCTTCTGGACTGGAACTGGATCCTGAGACAGACTCGCTGAAACCCTGTGGGCGATCTGGTGAGCCACCTCTTCCGTGAGGAAAAACATGCTCTTCTGAGTGTCAAAGAGAAGGCCCAGGAAGACCAGATGCTGTGATGGAATAAGATCTGACTTGTCCCAAGTTGATGATCCACCGGTGATGGGTGAAAGCCTGAATGCAGTGCTGAACTTGCTGATGAGGAAGTTCCACAGAGGGGGCTTTCAGAAGAAGGTTGTCCATGTATGGAGTAACTCTGATGCCGTTCCAGTGGAGGACTGATATCAAGGCACCCAGGACACGGTTGAAGATCTGAGGAGCCCTCGTCAGACCAAATGGAAGAGCTGAGAACTGAAAATGTCCCCTGTCGCAGGCAAACCAGAAGTACTGCCGGCTCTCTGGATGAAAGGCAATGTGCAAGTACGCATCCTGAAGAACCAGAGAAGCAAGGAACTCCCCTGGGGACATGGCCACAATCACTGTCCGTAGAGACTGCTGGTGATAATGAGTCCGGGGTAACAAAGGAATTGAGATCCTTTAAGTCCAAAATAGGGTGACAACCGCCATCCTTTTTGGTGACCACAAAGAGGTTTGAGTAAAAACCCAAACCCCTGAGGCTTGTGAGAAAGACGAAAATGAAAGGGAGGAAGAGAACTAAAAGGGATCTTGTACCTGTCCGTCACCACCTATAAAAACCATAGGTCCGCCACTGAACCCTTCCAAATGCTGTGATAGTGACGTAGACGACCACCCACAGAAGAATGCAGACCCGGGTCCGGCAAGTCATGCTGAAGTAGTCTTGGAAGCCTTGGGCTTGGTGGAGACATTGGGCTTCCACTGCTTTGTGGGATTGGAGGAGGTACGTCTGTCATGTCCCGCTCGCCCTGTGCCTTACCCTGGGCATTGTTGACGCTCTGGTTGACTTTCCGGTCCCCGCGCGGCTTCCTTTGCTCTTCACCGCTTCCGGAGGCGGCGAGCATGCGCATGTCAGCGAACCATAGAGAGGATTGGATAGAAGGTCCGCCGACATTCTAGCCACCCTCTCCAGGCTCCTTCTGGTTGGGGATCCTTATCTTCAGCCTCCAGCTCTGTTTAGACACGTTTCTATAGCGTCTATCAGAGCTCCCAGTACTTGGGTTCTCTCTTCAGTGTTTAGCCTGGACCAAGCCTCTGCCTGATCCTGCTGTGCCCCTGTGGATGACCTGGACCTGCCTTGACCTACCCTCTACCTGATCCTGCTGTGCTTCTGTGTATGACCTGGACCTGCCTTGACCAAGCCTCTGCCTGATCCTGCTGTGCCTCTGTGTATGACCTGAACGTGCCTTGACCTACCCTCTGCCTGATCCTGCTGTGCTTCTGTGTATGACCTGGACCTGCCTTGACCAAGCCTCTGCCTGATCCTGCTGTGCCTCTGTGTATGACCTGAACCTGCCTTGACCTAGCCTCTGCCTGATCCTGCTGTGCTTCTGTGTATGACCTGGACCTGCCTTGACCAAGCCTCTGCCTGATCCTGCTGTGCTTCTGTGTATGACCTGGACCTGCCTTGACCAAGCCTCTGCCTGATCCTGCTGTGCTTCTGTGTATGACCTGGACCTGCCTTGACCAAGCCTCTGCCTGATCCTTCGTTGCCGATGTGTATGACCTGGACCTGCCTTGACCAAGCCTCAATCTGACCCTCTTCCTAGGAGCCCTGAGTGAGTACCTTCTTCTTTTGGAGATTTTATTCCTCCCTGGGGGCCTCTGAGTATAGTTTGTCTAGGTTAGGGTTATCCGGGGTTACCCAGCGGCTCCTCTGCTGGGGGCCACTACATCTGGCTTCGCGGCCAGCACCTATAGGCGGCTCAGCCGCAGCACAACCCTGGCCTAGGCAACCTACGCTCCCTAGCTCCGTTCCCTAGCGTCACCCCCTAGCATCTCGCTCAGCGGCCTCTTGTTGGAGGAGCGTCCGTTTCCTGCTCCCAGGTAACTCTGGTTCCTTCCTGTCCTCACCTTTGGTCGTGACATTGTCGAACTGAGGGAAGAGTCTGATTCACCGGACATGTCTCATTCTGAAATTAACGAAAATACCGGTTTCGCTTAAGCGGCATTTTCTTCCTGGGAAAAAAGGGTAGAAGAGTACTCTTACCCCCTGTGGCCACACTGATCAGATCCTTAAAGGGATAGCATTGCTTGAAAATAATTTTAATTTTATCCCTTAAAAAAAAAACATTAAAAATGATACAAGTCTTAAAGGTTTGGGAGGTATTAGCAGGTAAAATTAATAATAATAAAAGTAAAGTTCCCTTTTCCTGGCTGTTTTAGCCAAGTCTGCCATCTAGTGGACAGATTGGGAATCCGGTCCACAGATTAGCTGGCAGCTCTTTAGCAATGCAGAGATCACGATATTTAAAAAGAACTACTTCACTGGAACTGTCTACAAAGTGTGCCTGGCTTTAAAGATTGTGATCTTGGCACTGCTGAAGACCTGTGGCCGGTCTGCGGACCGGATTCCAAATCTGAAGGCTTGAGCAGTGGCGTCACTCCAGAGGAACCTTTACTTGCTAATATCTCCCAAAACATAAAGGTTTGGGAGATAAGACATATAATTTTTACTGTTTTTTTAAGGGCTACAATATAAAATAAAATAATTTTCAAGCAATACTATCCCTTTAAGATCCGGCCCAAACAAGCAGGTACCCTGAAAGGGTAGGGAAAGTAAAGCTTTCTTGGAAGCAGTGTCGGCAAACCAGATCTTGAGCCAAAGATATCGTCTGGCTACCACAGACATGGTGGAAACCCTAGCCACCAAATGGATGGCATCAAATAAGGCAGCAGAAACATAATGCTGTGCCTCAGAAATGTTGGCAAGAAGGTGCAACTTATCTGAAATAGGTGAATCCTGACGGACAGCCCGGGTGAGCTGCTCAGTCCAGACCGCAATGGCCCAGTTCACCCATGCAGCAGCAAACGCTGGATGCATAGCAGAACCAGCAGTGGCAAAAATGAACTTGAGGGAAACCTCAAGTTTTTTGTCTGTCCAGTCCTTCAAAGCAGAGGCATCAGAGACTGGTAAGGCAGTAGATTTAGGGGGGGGATGAACCCACTGAACAAGCGCAGCTTCAGAAAAAGGATAAAGCTTGGCAAATTTCTTAGACACAGAGGGTTTCTTGTCCGGGGATTTCCACTCCTCAAACACAAGGTGGTCAAGAGTGGGATTAGGTGGAAAGTAAGTAAGGGGCTTTGCAGGCTCCTGGAACACAGAGGGATCAGAAGGAACCTCCTGAACTAAGGGAATGTTAAGACTAGTTAAGACAGCCCTGATCAGGCCCTCAGCGGAAGGCTCAGATTCAGCCTCAAAAGGGTCCCCAAAAAACTGAGAGGACCCCAACACAGAACATTCTTAAACATCCGAATCCACCAGCAGTTCCTCCTCAGATGAATCTGACACGTCAGGTACTCCCTGAGGTTTGGGCAGGGAAGACTTGACTGAGAAGGGGGCCTGCCAAGGCTGAAAGGCCCCCTGTAATTGGGATGGAAAGAGTTGCAATGTGGACCTAAGGACCCTAGTCGCAGCCTTGAATTCTTGCACCCAAGCTGGCTCTACTGCATGGCTGGAGGTCCCTGGAATGCTGTCAGGGACATCAGAACATGCTGGGCATAAATGACCTGAGAATTCTCTAGGTAGCCCTGAGTGACAGGAAGAGCAATGTGCCATTGGGGACACAGAGACCCCAGCCTCCTTAGTCTTAGACACAGTGTCAAATAACCTTACTGTACAATAAATCACCCAATTATAGTGTGTAGGATTAAAGTTTCTCCACAGAAATCGCTAAAATAAACTTATCTGGCAGGTGAAGGGTTAATCAGCAGAGGAGAGAAGGAGAGTTCAAGCCCTGTGTAGGATACTCGCCCTGAAACGATCACAAAATGGCTGCCGCAGCAGGAGACAATCAGATACGAGGTTGTGAAGCAAGTGCTCATGGGAAATGTAGTTTTTACCAAAAAGTACCCCAAACAGGCCAGAAGCCCCCTGAGCCCCCCCAACACACTAGAAACATGAACTGGATGATATAGGAAGGACAGACAAGTAAAATGAGCCATCTCTGAAGTAGCAAAGTTAAAAGGTTGCAGACATACATCCCAAACAGTACAGTCCCATAGAAGTGGATGGAGTAATGGAGTCTGTGTGGTAAAGCGCGCCTTAAAGGCGCAGTACTCAAATTTTACAAAATTATAGCTGTAAAATGTGCAAAACATCAATAGAACATGTGAGGACACCCAAAAAACACTAAACCAGTAGGAAATGTGTTAGAACCCCCTACAAAAAAATACCAAACCAGCAGCTAAAGGGTTAAGTTACCATATAAACCTGCTCCAAACATCCAACAGATATACAGATCGACCCAATAAGTGCAGGAGTGTGCAACAGGGACTCCAGGAATACACTCCTGTGCGGCGGGGCACTGTGGGACAAGTGGACCTACAGCACTTAAAGGGTTGCTCACCATTCCTGTAGATCTTCTGTCTTCAGATTACCATGTATTAAGAAGTACCTCAGTGGGAAACTCCTGGGGAAGCACTTGGAATCAAGATTTTCCCCTCAGGGCTTAAGGTCCACCAAAAAGCACCTGGATACTGAGCTAGCCACATCTAAGGACATTGTTAGTTATGGTAATCCACCTAATGGTGGTATTCATTATCTAACAGAAAAATAAAAAAAGATTCTAAAACTATAGCAGAACTGTTCTCTAGCCTGGTGTTGTCTTCACCAAGGAACAAATCTTTCTGGAGCTGGTTGGATACCTGCAGCCAAGTATGTCTGCATCACCTCACATTTTGGTGGATTCAGATATCCTGGGTGTTATGTGGACTCTGGATTGGTGACAACTCTTCAGAGCTTAGAGCAGGAACATGATTGCTATGGCTGGCTCAGAGTTACAGGAGGGCTATGTGGCAGCTATAGGTCTTGCAGTTTATGTTACTCGACTACCACAGACTTAGGTCCTAAACTTTCTTAGAACATAGGACCAAATCTCTCTGCTCTCTAACAGCTTCTCCACAATTATGAACTGCTCAATATAATGCTTGATAGATAGAATAGACCCAATGGACCAGAGAAGCTTCTTTGGAATCTGCAAGGAGATATCTAACTGCTACATGGTGGGTCAGCGCAAGAAAAATTACATGGCAGTAAAAGGAAACTCAGTATAGGAACTTAAATATAAACTTTTTTTTTTAAATAAATATAAAGAAGATTAATCAGGTTACTTGCAACTCAATGTCAAATGTTCATTTGAGGGAAATGAGACCTACCACTTCCTCACCTGGTATGTGTGTAGGATTTCCAAGAAGGCCTTGTAGATGTCCGGCTGACCCTGGAAGCGGTTCTTGATCTTGTTCACATAGTTAATGGCATGGTTGAACTCAACTGGCTGGTTATTCTGCATGGTAGGTGTGGCTGCAGTCACAGTGGGGGGATTATGTGGCAGAGGTCCTGGGGTGTGCGGTTGTGCTGGTGGAGAGCGGGGAGATGGATACTGGATAGGCGTGCTCTGCTGGGTTGTTGGCGTGTGAGCTTGGGAAGACACCGGCTGGGAGTGGAGAAAGGGAATTAATATACAGCTTGCTGTAATAACACAAAGCAGGGCTGTACTACTTTCTGGTCACAGAGAGTCTAAAATTCAAAATAATCAATTGCCGTTTGGCCCTTTACTGCACTGGGGCTGTATTCAGGAAGCTTAGAGAGAAGCAATTCTGGAGCAAATCATACAGGAGAGAAACATGGGGGACACATCCTGTGCAAGACCACAAATGAACTTGGGCCAGCAAGAGAGATCACCCATCTCACAAAATTATATGCAGACATCCCACATTAAGTAGGTCCCAGCCACCAGACTGTTGGGGTTATAAATCACTGCCCTAGATGCAGCCAACACCAACTTCACAATGTGGACAGTGTATAGAATAGGGCCTCTCCAATGTCAAGCAACATACAAAACAAGAAAAAGAATGCACCCAAAAGTGATCAATCCACTAGCAAATCAAAATCTTGTTAATGCTTCGACTAAAAAATATGAAGTGAAAAACAATTAAGGCATCATTAAAACACACACACATTTATTATATGCAATAGGGTTTAAAAGTCTGAGTCCACTACTACAATCTGTTATTTCAGCATTTCTGAAAAACAAAGGTTTGACAAACTATATAACATTTCTCAAACCAAACTACACAATTTCCACTAATAAATGTAAAAAATATCTGTTAGTAAATACTTAAAAATCAAATATTTGTTATGACCACAATTTGCTTTACTGTCTGCTTTAACCCTTTGAGTGCCAGAAAGGTATCCAACACACTGGATAACTTTCTGGCACTCAAATGGTTAACTCTACATGGCATAGATTCTACAAGGTTGTGCAGAATTTTACAATTCACATTATGCCAGCACTTGTCTACAGCATCCCAGAATGTGTCTAGAGATGTCAGCTTATTTTGCCTTTTTCCTTTTCAAATGTTCCCAAACATGATCAATGGGGATGATGTCCGGTGCTTGTGGTTGGGGAAGCCTTGCAAATCAGTACTCCTTGCTCTTCCTTCAGATACGCTTAGCACAGCTAAGATATGGGTTTAGGATTATTGCCCTATAGGAAAATGAATCCTCTTCCACACAAACTTTAAAGCGGACCTAACACCGCTAAGAAACTTTGTTTGTAATAATTCCCTATCTGGCGACTAGCTGCTTAGTAGCGCTAGTCGCCAGAATTATTACCTCTTTATGGAGAAATATGCAGTCATCCTCGGCTGACAGGCAGGACGGAGCGCGGACATCTTGCCCTAGTGACGTCCACACACCTGCTCTGTCAGTCCCAGACGCCTCTAGTAGGCATTGCTAGGAGCCATTCGGCTCCGGAAGGGACTGACAGCACAGGCGCGCGGACGTCACTAGGGCAAGATGTGCGCGATCTGCCCTGCCTGTCAGCCGAGGATGACTGCATATTTCTCCATAAAGAGGTAATAATTCTGGCGACTAGCGCTACTAAGCAGCTATTCGCCAGATAGGGAATTATTACAAACAAAGTTTCTTAGCGGTGTTAGCTCTGTTTAAGCCAGAAGGGATGGCATGCCTCTGCAAAATAGAGAGGTACTTTTCTTTGGTCAGAGTAGTTGATCTTGTGCAAGTCACCAACTCCAGGATAGTTAAAGCATCCACATATACTGGTCTTCTAATGGTGTGGTCACTTTAGGTTTTCCTGGTCTTGCTTTAGAGTAAAAACTTATTTGGATTTAGAGAAAAAAAAAAAAACCTCTCTCTCTCTCTTCAGTGTGCATTGTACTGCCCCCCTTCGAAATATTCTGCTTAGCGGTTATTCATCGCACATATGTTATTCATTATTTACACACATCTTTTTTCAGTAGGATTTAGTTTCTTGATTATACATTTCTATATAGCTGGCACCATGTAGGTAGGTGTTCATTGATCTGATTATTGATATACCTTTGTGTTTTTCCCCCATATAGGATTATGTATATCACAGCACATTGTTTAACCCGATCTAATTTGAATTTGTTGCCAATTTTAGGACTCTCTCATATTTTTGATTATTTGTATTGTCGTATCTTGAGTGCAGATTAACTTGGTCTAGCCAACATGTGTATCTGTTTAGTTTGGTTTAGTTTGTTACGCCTATTAATACATTTACTTATCCCACTGAATCTTATAGCTCACTGCCTTCCTTCTAATTATGTATGTACTTGTTCAGCTATGTAGCTCTAAGTCCAATACTTATGTAGCCAAATTTGACGATGTGTGTCTGATTGGAAACCAACTTAATTTTATGTAAAATATATTCATGTCTGCATGTTTGTTTGGGAGGGATTCCTCACATAGCAATGAATCCTATGGTATATTTGTCAGCTTTTCAAGCAGATTAGATTGCTCCTGTAAACTTTGTAGTCATTTTATCTGGTTTCTTTCTGGTTTTGCCATCGAGAGGGCTCTGTCGACTGTCTCTTGTATTTTAGGTGTTTCATCTATGTTATAAGCATAATTTCATCAACCCATCTTTTCCTTTTGGGCGTTTATTTTACAGTGGAATCCATTCCAAACTGCCCATTTCCATTTTAGACGATTTACTCTTTCAATTTCACTTGTTTGCTGAGTAATCCATGTTCTTTTTTTCAGTCTCTCTTTGTTATGATAGAATATATAGAATAATATTTGTTTTACTCTTATTTTTAATCAATTGAGGTATTAACGAGATTGTAACTTGCTAGTAGACCAATCACACTGCTTTATTTTTGCTTGTATCATCAGGGGGGCTGCTTTCCAACAGCCTGTAGGATTACATGATTTTATTTAAACAGATTGTATGGTGGTTGCTTCTTTTATATATTATCCAGGTCTTTGTTAAAGCAATTCTTAGCCATGAAGGGGGAGGTGCTTTACATTTACATGCGTTTATGTGATCAGATCTTTTAAATAAATTATTTACATAATTTATGTGATCTGAGATTCTTGATATTCCAAACAAAGACAGGAATTTCTCAGTGTGCTCTTGTCCGTTAATTGGGAGTATTCCCATCCGGACAATTATATTTGTGAGTATGTTATACTTGTACAAGAATTTATTGTTAGACCTATCACAGTGCTGCACTATTAGGAACCTAGTTTTTCCCGTTTTTTTAAATTCTGGAACAAACCACCTGCACCATAAGGGATACAAGAAAAATGTCCAGTAAATGCAAAATAGTATTTTCGTGAACATACTGTTAAATGATTTTCTCTTTATTCCATACAGAACACAGGGACCATGGGGTTGCGCACTTCAAAAAGACAGTGCCTTTGGGGGTGGAGACTACCACCTCCATCCCCCAGCTCAACATCCTGCCCACTGGATTCATGTCCGATAACTACCACAGGAAAAAAAAAAAAAAAAAAAAAACAGGAAGGAAGAAAAAAAGCCCCGTAGACTAAGATCCCAAGATGACTCATCTGCCTGGGGAAGGAAACAGAGGAAGGTTTTTCTACAGGTGTGAATCTGGTGTTCCATTTGGCCTAAAGAGAAATTGTTCTAATGGTAAGTTCATTACAATCCTATGTCCTCTTACATCCAATACAGAACACAGGAACAATGGGAATATACCAAAGCATCTCAAAGATTCGTGGGAGGGAAAGAAATAAAAAACTGGATTTATGTATCCTCGGATATCAATGGATACAAAACTAGCACAGAAAACCAAGCAAGCTGAAGGGGCTCATGCTACTAAACAAAATGTGGCAGTAGATGGAAAATAAAGAAGAGTCCACTGACAGGCAATTGTACCTGAAGGACATTCTGGCCAAATCTGGCCTCAGCCGAGGCTAGAAAATTGACAAGGTAGTGTTTAATAAATGTGTGCAAGGATAATCACGTAGCAGCCCAGAATAGCTGTTCAGAAGAGGCTTGGTTTTTGTAGGCACAGGAAGCAGCCATAGACCAGACGGAGTTTCCTGCGACCTTCAAGAGAACAAGGTCTCTTCCTGATCATGCATGCTTAATCCAAGAGGCAATGGTTACTTTGGATGTTGCCTGACCCACCCAAAGTCCCTCATGGATGACAAAAAAAGGGAATCAGCCTTGCAGACATGCTGTCATCTCAGCCACTGCTACAAATTGTGAATCTCTGGTTCTGTCTCAAAACATGAAAAGTTTTGCACTTAGATGCACAGACATATCTATGTCTGGCCTGTCCAAACGATCTACTAGTTGAAGGAAAATTACCTGCTTCAACTCCCATTCACCCGGATCGATGGACTGCCAGCTTAGATAATGTGCCTCCCAGCTGTCCATGCCCGGAATGTACCCAATGTACAGAGCAGGCACATGAGCTTCTGCCCACAACAGACATTCACATTTCCACCCAGGTTTCCCTACTCTTGGTTCTGCCTTTATGCCTGATATATGCAACGGCTGTAGCATTGTCGGACTGAATATGAATGGGGAGACCACACAGGAGAAGACAGAGAATTGAATAAGTCATGAAGCTCTAGAATATTTATCTGAAGCTGCTCATCGGGGTACCAGCAGCCCTGAATTGAGACAACCGCACAGAGCTCCCCACTCGACTTGGCTGGCTTCCGTTGACACAAACGTTCAGTCCAGGAGAAGAAAAGACCAAACTGAGGACAGAGACAAACTCAACAGCCCAGTGGTTCTGCAAAAAGGCACAGAGTGCTGAATATAACGTGCAGCATATTGAGTTGAAGTGACATCAAGTCAAATTGTGCAAAAGGGAACCGCTTCCATCATGGACACCAAGGTGCCAACCAGACACATGCAGTCCCTCATTGTCTCTTTCTTGCGAAATCAAGACACACACAAACATTTTTCAGCAAACTGGACTTTTTAACCAAAGGCAACATAATTTTGCAGAGATAACTGTCGAAGAGCAGGCCCAGAAACATCAGTTGCCGAGTCAGTACAAGATGAGATATGGAAAGATTGATTATCCTCACATGCCTATGTAGGACAGGCAAGGGGAAATGGAGACGTTCCTTCAAGTGAACCAGACAGCGCTTTCAGTAGGTGGTTGTCTGTGTGAGACCCTCAAGGTAAGCAGACAGACCATCAAAGGTGCGTTGAGGTTGAGGGAGGCTATGAACTAGTCTGGAGCCATGGTAGCTATAAACAGATCTGACCGACTGCATTTTGATGTTCCATACCTAAAAATATTTGTTCAAGGCCTTGAACAAAATCCATTTTTTTTTTTTTTTTTGGAAGCTTTAAAAAGATTGGAACTTCCATGGTACCTATGATCCAGAGGAACCGGAACCACTACCCCAGCCTCAAAACCAGGAAGACTTGCCTGATGAGAAGCCATAACAAGACACCGGTCCCACCAGAACCCTTGACATGAGAAACCTAGGCAAGGGTAGTGCAAGAGGAGTTAACCTTTGCCTATCAAGAGGAGTGGACCCAGGTGTACAAAATAAACTTCATCCACTGAAAGTTAAGGAATCAGCCCCCAAAAGGAGGATGTTTGGGAAGCTCCAGTCCCCCCCACCTTCATGCCAAGGAAGGTTTGGGATCTGGGAACTTGGAGACTGACCTCTTTTAGGGCCAGGCTGAGTTGGACTTCCCAGTGTAATGAAAGGAAGATCCAGCAGCAGAGAAACAAGCCAAGTGGGAAGAACCCCCATAGCCTGTGCCAGAGTGAGAGGTAGAATGCTTTCTTCCTACAATGCGCCACTATAGAGGTAGCCAAGGATTAAGCCACAGTCTTGACAATGTTGAAAGCTGCCACACCAGTATAACCCATTTTACCATCACTAAAAGATCCTCTATAAGACTACCAACTTGAAGGCATGCAAAAAAACAACTCAGCCAAGCATCCATCGCCCAGCAAACCCAAGCCGAAGCAAAAGCTCCCCACAAGATGGCACCCAGGGCTGAAAAAGAGGATTTTAGTCTTACCTTTACCCTTAGTCCATAAAGGTTACTGGTAACTTTGGGTAGGCGATCCGCCCCTTTAAAGTAGGCAGGGGGTGGAGCCTACCTTCCCTCCTTGACTGCAGCTAGCCAACCAGCTCCAGAAAGATTTGAGAAACTAACTATGACTACATAGTGAAGGAAAGAAGACTCCTATGAGTGTGACCCCAAAGGACCCCCACGGTCTGCCACAGGAGAGCCAAGCATGCTCTCTTGACAGGGGAGACCAGTAACCTGTATGGACTAAGAGAAAAGGATTTAAACAGGTAAGACTAAAATCCTCTTTTCTCTGTCGTCCAATACGGGTTACTGGTAACTTTGGGATGTCCAACCATTGAGTTTCCCAGAGGTGAGAAGTAAGGCAAGGTCCAGGCGCAAGGTCCCCAAAGTCACCAGCGTGTATATGAACCATCAGATCAGAGACAGCCCAACAACAAAAAAGTAACAACGGACACTGAACAGGAGTAACAGCACACTGAACTAGAGCCAATGGGGCTCAAAAGTGAAAGAAGAACCAGGAGGCAAAGAAAGTCCTAGACAGGCAAAACTGCCTCCAGGATTTTCCTCCTACAGCAGGCATCAGCCGATGACAAAAAAATCAACATGGTAATGCTTCGAAAAGGTGTGCACAGACGACCAAGTGGCAGCCTTGCACAACTGATCAGCAGAGGCCTGATTCTTGTAAGCCCAAGAGGCCACAATAGATGGAGTAGAATGAGCCATGACCCTGAAAGGAACAGGCTTCTTCTTCATCTCACAAGCATTATGAATAGTGAACTTGATCCAAGAAGCAATAGTCTGGATGCAGATCTTCCTGCCTTGGGACCCTCAGGACTGACGAACAGCACGTCCGGTTGCCTGATAGACTCAGTGCAATGTATATAAAACTTGAGACAACGCACCACGTCTAACAAGTGGAGATCCCTCTCCTTGACAGAGGTGGGGTCAGGGCAGAAAGGGCACCACAAATCTCCTGACGTTGGGGGGGGGGGGGGGGGGGACGACTCCTGAGAGGTGCGAAGCACCCCTTGTCCTTGTGAAACACCAAAAATGGTGTTCTACAGGAAAGAGCATAGAACTTCCGCGACACGGCAAACAGACACGATCACCAGGAGAAAGATCATTTTCATTGTCAGAAGGCGTAGAGGAAAAGTAGCCAAGGACTCAAAGTGAGGAAGATGAAGGACAACCAAAACCAGATTAACATCCCACTGAGGAGCAGGATCCTTAAAGACAGGGCGAGTATAGGCAACACCCTGGAAAAACACCTGTTTTCTGAAAGAAAACAGAGAGAGCAGGAGTCTGACCACCCTTAAGGGAACTCAAACTGAGGCCCTTATCCACACCATCCTGCAAGACGGCCAGGACCGTGGGCAGATCAAATTCCTGAGACAAGTCCCTATCGGCACACCAAGATAGAAGGGTCGACCAGACACGATGGTAGGCCTTTGAGGAAACTGGATTGCGAGCACTAAGCATGGTAGCCACCACTCCAGAAGAAAAACCTCTTCTTCAATACTGAGGATTCAATTTCCAAGCCGTCAAAGCTAGATGATGAACGTCCTCTTTCCACAGGTATCCCTGGAGGAGAAGAAAATGCTCCGCCACTGACTGATATCCAGAAGCTCTGGAAACCAAACTTGTCGAGGCCAGTACGGAGCAACCAGAATGACTGGACATCTCTCCAGTCTCAATTTCCGTAACACCCTGTGCAACATAGGATGGGGAGGGAAGATGTAAGCCAGAGGAAATAACTAAGGAATGGACACAGCATCCACTGCCAAAGCTAGAGGATCCCTCCAGCGAGAGCAGAACCATCTAAACCTTCCAGTTGTGTCTTGTCGCCATCAGGTCGATGCAAGGAAGACCCCACTTCTGAACAATGAGGTTAAACACCTCTGTATGTAGTTCCCACTCTCCGCTGTCCACTGTGTGTCAACGGAGGAAGTCTACCATGACCTTGTCTACGCCTGGAATGTGTACTGCAGATATGGAAGGAACGTGTTCTTCTGCCCACGACAAAATAGACTTTACCTCTAAACAAGCGCCGAGACTTCTTGTTCCACCCTACTTGTTGATGTAAGCCACAGCCTTGGCGTTGTCGGACTGAACCCAGACTGGGCATTCTTCCAGCTGGGGAGCCAAGTGACAAATGAAATATCGCCCGAAGTTTCAATACATTTCAATAATTGGAATGGGAGGAAATAGGTAGCCAGAGGAAATGTCCAAGGGATCGACAAGGCATCTGCTGCCGGAGCCAGGGAACCTTCCTGTTGTGCCTCGTTGCCCTCAGGTCAATGCATGGAAGACCCCACTGATGGATGATGACGTTGAACACATCTGGATGTAATTCCACTCTCTGCTGTCCACCGTGTGCCGACTGAGGAAGTCTGTGAGAACATGGTCTACGACAGGAATATGAACTGCGGAAATGGCAGGGACATGCTGCTCTGCTCATGACAAAACAGCCTTGACCTAGCCAAGCTGCAAGGCTTTTTGTGCCACCTTGCTTCTTGATGTAGGCTACTTCTGTGTCATTGTCCAACTGTACCCTGAACAGGCAATCCTCCAGTTGCTGTGTCCAGTGATAGAGGGCATGAAATATCGCCCAAAGCTCCAAGACACCGATGGGAAGGAGAGATTTTTTCCTGGGACCACCGGCCCTGAACACTCAAGTGCCCCAGTACCACTCCCCATCCAGAGAGGCTAGCATCCGTCGTTACTGTTGACCAGAAAGGCACCAGAAAGGGCCCGCCTTTCAGGAGATTGTCCAGGTTGAGCCACCACGAGTGGCTCTGCTCCACGTGGAGAAGAGGAGATCGATATCCTTCCAGGAGATCCGGCCTACCCCTGCAAGCCAGGATTAGAAACCTCTGAAGTTCCCTGGTAGAAGCCAAGGCAAACAGGACTGATTCTATGTTGGAAATGAATGTCCCGACTAAGGATGACAACGTCTTAGCTGGAAATGGATCCTGAGACAGGACAGCCTGGACATTCAGTGCTATCTGATGAGCCACTTTGTCCCTGAGAAATACCATCCCCCTCTGTCTAAGAGGATGCCCAGAAAGACCATCCTCTGGGAAGGGACAAAGTCTGACTTGTCCAGATTGATGATCCAGCTGTGATGAGAGAGGGCATGAATGCAGTCCTGTATCTGCTGATGAAGGAGGTCTGGAGAAGAGGCCTTCAGAAGGAGGTCGTCCATGTATGGAGTAACCTGATGCTGTTCCGATGTAGGACGGAGATCAATGCTCCTAGGACTCTGTTGAAGACTCGAGGAGCCGTGGTCAGGCCAAAGGGGAGGGCACAGAACTGGAAATGCCCTCGGTCACAGGCAAAGCGGAGATACTGCCAACTCTGGATGAATGGTGATGTGTAGTTAGGCATCTTCAAGATCCAGAGAGGCCAGAAATTCCCCAAGGGACATGATAGATATATCACTGTGCACAGTGACTCCTGGCGGTATTGGGACCGGACCACAAAGGTGTTGAGATCTTTCAGATCCAAAATGGGATGACATCCACCGTCCTTCTTGGAAACCACAAAAAAAGGTTGGAGTAGAATCCCAAGCCCCTCTCCTGAAGAGGAACTGGTTCAAGGACCGTCTTGTGCTTTTCCGCTCCCAAGGGAGAATGAGAAAAGAAGGTCCTAGAAGGAGGAAGGGAGGTGAAAGGGATCCTGTACCCTGTAGCCAACACCTGTAAAACCCATGGGTCCACCACAGAGGCCTCCCAAGCTGAGATGTAGTGGCATAAGTGGCCACCTACCTGCGGGTGGGGCCCCCGGGTTCGGAAGCCTTGGGCTTCCGAGGACTTGGGCCTCCATTGCTGCTTAGGGTTGGATGAGGAGCACGGAGCCTGAGGGACCGCCTGTGTCGCCTGGCATGAGTCTGCCTGAAAGGGACGAAAAAGCAGATTCCTTTTGACAAGCGCCTCCTTCCTCTAGACCACTGGCACGTGATTACTCTTCCCTCCAGTGGCTTCACTAATCAGATCCTTGAGACCAGGCCCAAACAGTGAGGTGCCTTGAAAGGACAAAGATACGAGAGCCCTCCTGGAGGCAGTTTCAGTAGACCAGATCTTGAGCCAAAAATCCTGTCTGGCTACCACAGACATAGCCAACACCCTGGCCACCATGCAGACAGCGTCAAACAGGGCAGCAGAAACATAATGCTGAGCCTCAGATGTTGGCGAGAAGCCGCAACTTTCAGCAGTAGGAGCTCCTTGATGGACAGCTAAGGTGAGTTGTTCAGTCCAAACAGCCACAGCCCAATTCACCCACGCCAAAAGCAAATGCAGGGCGGAGGGCAGAATCGCCGTCGAAAAAATAGCGTTGAGAGAGGTCTCAAGCTTCTTGTTAGTCCAGTCTTTCAGAGCAGATGCGTCAGCCACAGGCAAGGCAGTGGACTTAGAAAGCCTGGAAACTGGGGCATCCACCTTGGGGGGGGGGATAGACCCGATTCATAAGGGCCTTTTCAGAGAACGGGTAAAGCTTGGCAAACTTTCTAGAAACAAATGGTTTCCTGTCTGGAAACTTCCACTCCTCAGACCCCAACCGGTCAAGGGTGGGGTTAGGTGGAAAACATGTATGGGGCCTAACAGGCTCCTGGAACACATCAGAGGGGTCAGAAGAAACCTCCTGCACCAAGGGAATGTCCAGGGTGATTAATACAGCCCTGATCTGGCCCTCAGCCGAGGGAATGGGGTCCGTCTCAAAGAGGTTCCCAAAAAATGGAGATGAAGGAACAGCTGAACAGTCAGAGTCCACCACTAATTCCTCCTCAGAGGAATCAGACACATCAGGTACACCCGGAGGTTTAGGCAGGAAAGATCTGATAGGGGTGGGGGTCTGCCACAAGTGGAAGACCCCCTGTAAAGTGGATGGAAGGAGTTGTAAGGTGGACTGGTCCCTGGTAGTAGCCTTAAACTCTTACATCCATACTGGCTCTAGTGCATGGCTGGAGGTCCCTGCAGGTGATTCAGGGGTAGCAGCGCATGCTGGGCAAACATGACCTGAGAATTCTCTAGGTAACCCTGAGAAACAGGAGGAGCAATGAGGGACACGGACGCCCCAGTGTCCTTCATCTTAGGTTTAGCCCCAAGGTCTAATGGAGTAGACATTCTCACAGAGTCAAACGGTGAAACTATCAGAACACCCACAAAACAGTGTGTATGATAATAAAATTCACCCCAGAAACACTAAATAAGATTTATCTGGTAGGCAAAGGGTTAAACTGCGGGAGGAGAGAAGGAGAGTCTAAGTCCTGCATAGAATACTCGATCTGAGAAAACACAAAATGACTGCCGATGCAGAAGCCAATCAGAACCGAGCACGAGAAGTGAGCGTTCATGGGAATCGTAGTTTCGCTGAAGGAATACCCCATCAGTGCCCCAAACATGCTCAGAACGTTGACTGGATAACAGAGCAAGGGAAAACCAACAAAATGAGCCGTCTCTGACCTCACTACGTGGAGCTGTTGCAGAGTTATGTTCCAAACTGTAAAGTCCCATAGACGTGAATGGAGCAATGGCGTCTATGCGGTAAACGCATGCCTTAAAGGCGAAGAACACAAAGCTAACAAGGCGAATACCAAAAAGTAAAACCACTCAAAAGCCTGCTACAACAGGTAAACAGACCCAATAAACACTGGTGCCAGTAGGGAAAGTGCCCACAGCACCACAAAATGTGATAACCAGCAGCAAAAGGGAAAAGGGTTAAGTTACCATAGAAACTTGCTCCAAACACCTCACAGACATACATATAAACCCAATGAGTGCATGAGTATGTAATAGGAACTCCAAATGAGACCCCTGTGCGGAAGGGAAGCATGGGACATGTGGACCTCAGTACTCAAAGGGTGCTCGCCTTTTTAAGAAGGTCTTCTGTCTTTAGTTTGCCATATATCAAGAAGAAGTCTCAGTGGGTAACTCCTGGGGAAAGAACTTGCAGCCAAGATTCCCCCCCCCCAGGGCTTAGGTCCACAAAAGCACCTGGTAAACTGAGCTATCCACATCTGGGTGATGGTAATGGTCAGTGATGGTAATCCACCTAATGGTTGTATTCCATATCGAACAGAAAAATAATAAAAAAGCTAAAAACTATAGCAGAACTGTTCTCTTGCTTGTGTCTTGACCACAAGAACAAATCTTACTGGTTGGGGATTGGCTAGCTGCAAGCTAAGGAGAGGAGGTAGGCTCCACCCAGCAGTCACTTTTCAGATTTGTTCCTGCCTATTTAAAGGGGGCTGATCACCTACCCAAAGTTACCTGTAACCTGTATTTGACGACAGAGAAATATCCTTAAAGGCACACCCAAATCGGATCACTACTCATCCCTAGAGGACATATCAGATAAAGAATGAGATACCACTGCTGTTGTGGACCACCTCTCCCTCATCCTCAGAAAAGATTGGGGGGGTCCTGAAAGAGTGGAAGGGATAGGGTACCGAGAAAGGACCGACAGCTGAGGGATGCTTAGGTGGGCAATGAGGTGAATTCACAAACCATTTACCAAATACCCTATCAAGGAAAAAAACAAAAGGCGTCAATACAGCCTTGTCCCAGTCAGGCTCCAGTACCACCGGATTTCCCCTAGGAGGCCCTATGAAGGGCCCCGTCAGAACAGGGGTCAAACCAGCTTCAATAGAAGTAGCCTTGACAAGGAGGATCAGCAGGAAATAAGAAAATGTAACTGAATACAGTTTCCCACAGCTGGCAATCTGCCTTGTCTCCTAGAAGTCACTTAGAAAACCAAGTGATCTCCTGTTTGTGCTGATGTATAGAGGGCAGGTAGTAGGTGGAGCTCTATGCTTCATTATCTCTGAATCCCTCTTGGACTGGGAGAAAAAGGGATTTTAGCCAACTGAAAATTACATGTTTCCAATGATTGTGAAGAATTCAACAAGTTAAATTCCCCCTTTCCATCACTGGAAAACTGGGGAAATGCACGTCTTTAATGGTGCATTTTGATTTGTTCAAAATTTCTCCTCTTACGTGTCCTGAAGAAGGCACCCCTGAAAGTCAATAGCACAGGTACAAAGTGTTTACAATTTGTAATATGATGCAGGACCCAATGAGAAAAAGGTGGAAAATATGAACGAGTTAAAAATATAAAACCATCAAAAAGGGATTAAACAAGAGGAAACAAGTGGAGCTTTTCTAATGCTCTGCACATTTGCCAAGGATAGAAGGGAATAAACAAAGACAGTAGAGAAAGGGTGAGAATGTAGAGAACAAAATTTAGTCTACAAAGTTTCAAGGCTTTTGCTTAAAAGTGAGCCATCAACGCTTAGATTGCCAGAGTGGTTCTAAATGTATTATACTATAAAGATGAAAATGGGAAACAAAGGGTCAGTGTTTACATTACAGTTCATTATTATGATGAACTAAAATCTATTCTGCAATATTTGGTGTAGGAGTTTTTCAAAAGTGCAACTATTGTATATATTGACCAATTATAGCTATGATATATAGCAATAAGTTCAAATGAGGATTCTATGTTAAATGTCAATCTTCAAGATTAGTTTTTCAAATTTTCTATTCTTTATTAAATCAGACCTAGAAAGGGGCATTGGGACCAATTCTGATACTACAAAGCACCCCTCCCCCCCATGATTGATTGTCTATCCAAAAGGTTAGGCAATCCATGCCACAACCAAGAAGGCAACCCCTGCCACCTTTCTACCTTCTCTTCAACAGAGTGTTTTACAAATGCCCAGGTTGAGTAGGAGGATCCTCAAGAGCCACATGATGCGAGTGGGTCTTGAAGGTCCTCCTACTCAACCCAGGCATTCATAGAATGTTGGATTGAAGGGGAGGAAGTAGAGAAAGGCAGTGATTATTTTCCTTTGACACACACACACACACACACACACACACACACACACACACACAGTATGACCTCATTGACCTCATTTGGGGGAGTGGGGACAACAAATTACAATAGACACTACAAAAAAATATATAACAATATCCCACTACCACAGCCTGGACCCATGGCATACATACACTGCTGACCCCCACACTCCCATTCCCAGACTTGTTCCCTTGCCCACTGGTAGCCACAGATCCCCATGTACACTCTGCCACCCCCTCCCCCAGCCTTGTTTGATTCCCCACTGCTAGCCACAGAGGGAGAGACCAGTCTCTGTGAAAAGTGCAGGATTCCAAAAAATAAGAGGTTCAGCTCAGGACCACCTCTTCTTTTCCAGAACTTCTCCAAAGTGAAAGGTAAAGTCCCACAAAACAAGGTAATAGGCAAATAATGCTCAGACGTGCAGTGAATGGGTTAAAACACAAGCAATGCAACCAAAGACAGAACATAGAAGCATAAGTCAACATGGATGTGAAGATTCAACATTCCCACCTAGGTAAGGCAACCTAAACCACAAATCAAGCGGCTGTCAGCCACAGAAACAGGGGCATACATACAGGATCTGTGCACTCATGGAAAGGGTTAATCCAGTCTGCTTCAGTCTTCAGGCTCCCTTGCAAGTAAGTGAATAAGCTTTAGAGAAAGCTATGAGGGGAAAAAGGCTGCTAATGCAAGCAAACCTCCAAAAAGTCAGGTCCTGAAAGATTTTGCATTGGTCAATCCTTTCAAAAGAAGAACAGGAATAGGAATCTGCATAATTGAGGATTATTACAGCCCCACAACCTAACGGCAAAAAATAAAAAAGGCAAGCTAAGAGCTTTGCCTTTGATAATCCTCCTGTAACGAGGTCACTTAAAAAGGAGCATGCTCTGTGGGGGTAACATGGACAAGGGACTGAGTCTCCACCTCAGTTTTATTGCACCACATATTAACCCCTTAGTGACGGCCGCATGCAGACGCGGCCGTCACTTAACGTCCTTCTAACATTTTTTTTTTTTTTTTTTTTTTTTTTTTTTTTTTAAACAATCCGGAGTCCCCGAACGGCGCGCAGCGAGCCAGATTTCCGGGACGTACATGTACGTCCTCTGTCACTAAGTGACAGCCACACAGGACGTACATGTACGTCCTGTGTCGGGAAGGGGTTAATGCTTTGAGTGCCAGAGAGTAATTCAACAAATTGGAACAGTCGAACTGGAGACAGAAAAACATTATGGTCATGACATAATTGGTGCAGATGCTCCATAGAGAGCTCATAGTATAGACTATCTTTGTAAAGCTGAAGTACCAGCTTTCTTCAGCAGATGGCATAGCAGGTCTAGAAATGAGATTAGATGAAATGCAAAATGACAATACCAAACACCAAATGGATACGTACTGTAAACAGAGGAAATTCAATACTGAACAAACTTCCGGTAAAACATTCTATTCCAATAACCAAAAAGGTATGTGAAAAGGGACAAAATGCATATACCCAGTAACACACAAACCCAATCATGTGTAACAAAACAATTTAATAGCAAAAAAAATAAAATAAAAAAATAAAAACAAAAAGAAACCATTTAACACCTTAAGGACCGGTTGATCGTGTACCTGGCCGGCACTTAAATAAAAAATTGTTTGTGGTCCTTTTTTTTTTTTTTTTTTTTTTTACAGCATCTGGTTCAGAGCTCCCCGAACAGAGTGCAGCCACGCGGGGAGCCCTGAATTCCATGACGGTCCTGGCACATCATGGGTCCTTATCACTCCCCAAACCAAGACATGCCATGACCGTCAAGGGTCCTTAAGGGGTCAAGGCCCCAGATAAGTTCTCACTCAAATGCATAAAAAGCTGGGAAACAGAGGTTATGTCCTTCCAACTTAACTCCACTATGCGCAAAGTTTTTTTGCAGCTGCATAAAAGATTATGGTGTACACCAAACTAAACCATACAGGAAAAAACAGGATTATAGTCTTACCAGTTAAATCCATTTCTCTTAGTCCATACAAATTACTGGTAACTTTGGGTAGGCGATCAGCCCCTTTAAATAGGCAGGAAAAATTCTGAGAAGTGACTAATAGGGGGAGACTCCCTCCTCTCCTTAGCTTGCAGCTAGCAAATCCCCAAACGGTAAGATTTGCAGACCAACTATTGACTAGGTAGTAAGAAGGTAAAGGATGACTCCTGTGAGCATGAACCCAAAGGACCCCCACGGTCTGCCACAGGAGAGGCAAGCATGGTCTCTTGACAGGGTGGGAGACCAGTAACCTGTATGGACTAAGAGAAAAGGATTTAACAGGTAAGACTAAAATCCTATTTTCTCTGTCGTCAAATACAGGTTACTGGTAACTTTGGGATGTCCAACCTGATAATGAGAACGGATCACAAAGGAAATTAGATCCTTCAAGTCAAGTCCAAAATTGGACGACAACCGCCGTCCTTCTTGGACACTACGAAGGGGTTTGAGTAAAAACCCGTACCTCTGTCCTGAACTGGAACAGGTTCCAGAACATCCTTGTTCAGAAGAGATGGCGTTTTTCCACACCCTGGGGCGTATAAAGGGTAAAAAGCGAAAAGGAGGAAGAGAGGCAAATGGAATCCTGTACCCTTCCGCCACTACTTGTAAAACCCACGGGTCCACCACTGAATCCTCCCAAATGCTGTAATAGTGACGAAGACGACCACCCACAGCTGGGGACCCTTGTTCGGCAAGTCATGCCGGAGAAGTCTTGGAAGCCTTGGAGGAGACCTTGGGCTTCCATTGCTGTTTGGGCTTGGAGAAGGCACATGGATCTGAGGGAACCCGCCTGGTTCGCCGGACGTGTCTCAGTCTGAAAGGGACGAAAAAACCTGTTACGCTTGAGAGGAGGTTTCTTCCTGGGGACCAAGGGCAGATGAGTACTCTTACCCCCAGTGGCCTCACTGATCAGATCCTTAAGATCTGGCCCAAATAAGAATGCACCCTGAAAGGGCAAGGACAGCAAGGCTTTCTTAGAAGTGTGTCAGCAGCCCATATCTTGAGCCAAAGAGCTCGTCTGGCAACCACAGACATCGTGGAAACCCTTGCCACCAAATGGCTAGCATCAAATAAGGCAGCAGAAACATAGTGCTGGGCCTCAAATATGTTGGCAAGAAGCTGCAACATATCCAAAGATGAATCAACCCGACGTACAGCTAGGGTGAGTTGCTCAGTCCAGACCGCAATGGCCCGGTTTACCCATGCCGCAGCGTATGCTGGACTCATGGCAGTACAAGCAGTGGGAAAAATGGACTCATGAAACCTCAAGCAAGCTTCTTGCTAGCCCAGTCCTTCAGAGAGGACGCATCAGAAACTGGTAAGCCGGTAGACTTAGATAGCCTTGAGACAGGAGCGTCCACCTTAGGGGGATGAACCCATTGAGCAAGCGCCGCCTCAGAAAAGAGGTAAAGCTTAGCAAACTTTTTGGAGACAGAAGGCTTTCTGTTCGGAGATTTCCACTCATCAGCCACTAGGTGGTCCAGAGTAGGGTTAGGTGGAAAACAAGTATGGGGCTTTATAGGCTCCTGGAATACATCAGAGGGATCTGAGGAAACCTCCTGAACTGGGGGAATGTTTAGCATGTTTAACACGGCCCTGATCAGGCCCTCAGCCGAGGGTTCTGGGTCAACCTCAAAATGATCCCCAAAATATTGAGAGGAGTCCACAGCAAAACATTCCTCAACATCTGAATCCCCCAACAGTTCCTCTTCAGAGGAATCTGAAACGTCAGGTACTCCTTGCAGTTTGGCCAGGGAAGATCTGACTGTGGAAGGGGTCCGCCAGGAATGAAAGACTCCCTGTAACTGGGATGAAAAGAATTGCAACGTACACCTAAGGTCCCTGGTAGCAGCCTTGAACTCTTGCACCCAAACTGGCTCTAAAGCATGGCTGGAGGTCCCTGGGATATAGATTCAGGGACATCAGAACATGCTGGGCATAAATGACCTGAGAATTCTCTAGGCAACACTGTATGACATGAGGAGCAATGCACAATGTGGGATAGAGAGACCCCAGCAACCTTAGTCTTAGGCCTGGCCCAAAGCTCCAACGGAGTAGACATTTTCACAGCGTCAACAACGTTCAGAATAAATAATCACCCAATTTACAGTGCGTAAGATTAAAATTTCACACCAGAAATTGCTAAAATACACTTATCTGGCAGGCGAAGGGTTAATCTACAAAGGAGAGTCCAAGCCCTGCTTAGGATACTCGTTTTGTAAAGCTCACAAGATGGCTGCCGTGGTGGGAGACAATCAGAAATGAGCGAGCAAAGCAAGCACTCATGGGAAATGTCGTTTTCCCAGAAAAAGTACCCCAACAGTGTCCGAAGCCCCCTGAGCCCCCCAACACACTTGCAATGTGAAAGGGAGGATACAGCAAGGTCAGACAATTAAAATGAAACAACTACGTTGAGCGGTTGCAGAGATATGTCCCAAACTGTACAGTCTCACAGAAGTGAATGGAGCAATGGAGTCTATGCAGTAAAGCGTGCCTTTAACTCAATTGTATCAAAGTTAGAACTGAGAAATAAAAATACATGAAACATCACTAGAACATGTAATCAGACCCAGAAAACACTGAACCCAGTAGGGAAAGTGCCAATAATCACCCCAAAAGATGCCAACCAGCAGTTAAAGGGTTAATTTAACACATAAGGTTGCTTCAAACACTGGTAGACACAACAGAAAGACCCAGTGAATGCAGGAGGGTGCAATAAGAACTCCCAGGAATAACCCCTGTGCGGAGGGGCACTGTGGGACAAGTGGACTTGCAGCACTCAAAGGGTTGCTCACCTTTCCTGCAGATCTTCTGTCTTCAGATTACCATGTAGTAGGAAGTAACCTCAGTGGGTAACTCTTGGGGAAGCACTTGGAATCAAGATTTTTCCCCTCAGGGCTTAAGGTCCACAAAAAGCACCTGGATACTGAGCTAGCCACATCTAAGGGCATTGTCAGTTATGGTAATCCGCCTAATGGTATTCCATATCTAACAGAAAAATAAAAAAGATTCAAAAACTACAGCAGAGCTGTTCTCTGCCTGTGTTATCTTCACCAAGGAACAAATCTTCCAAGAGCTGGTTGGCTAGCTGCAGCCAAGGAGGGAAGGTAGGCTCCACCCCCTGCAGTCATTTCTAGAAATGTTCCTGCCTACTTAAAGGGGTGTATCTCCTACCCAAAGTTACCAGTAACCTGTAATGGACGGCAGAGAAAAAAAGGGCAAGCTCAGTCACAATGCATCACAAAAATTAATTTGTTTTTCTGTTTGTTTTAAAATAAAATTACAAGCCACAATCTGTGACAGCAGCAGAAACAAACAGCGTAACATTAAAATAGTGGTACTCAAACGTTTTGCCGTTTCAAATATTATTGAAGGCTAGTTGTTAAAAGTAGCATATGTACACAGTAAAAATCTCAGACATCATACGCAACTGTGTATAATACGCAGGTGTAAAATTATACCCAAAATTTTTGGGAAAATATTTAGTTTGTAGAATACACACCCCTGTCCCAACCTTCTAACACCCCCCCACAAAAAAAAAAAAAAAAAAAGTAAAAAATTAAATTTAATGTCCCCCTCAATCTCTTTCACTTCACACCCTTCCCCATCTTAATACCACTACCTACGTGCCCCCTCCTCTTTCCCCTTTACCCACCTGCATAACCAGGACCCCCCCATCTGCAGGCAGCAGGTGGCATTCTTGCATTCACTGCCTGCTTCCTCACACACATTGAATCTATGTTAGTGCACTGTCTGGCAATTAATTGAGAGAGAGAGAGAGAGAGAGAGAGAGAGAGAGAGAGAGAGAGAGAGAGAGAGAGAGAGAGAGAGAGAGAGAGAAAAACAACAGAGAGAGAAAACAACAGAGGGAGGGAGAGAGAGAAAACAAGAGGAAGCACAAGAGAGAGA
Source organism: Rhinophrynus dorsalis (assembly GCA_037306005.1). NCBI lineage: Eukaryota > Metazoa > Chordata > Amphibia > Anura > Rhinophrynidae > Rhinophrynus > Rhinophrynus dorsalis. Next base: position 360,151,236 of record CM074721.1, on the reverse strand, counting down.
ACGAGAGCGGGAGAACGAGAGTTAACGAGAGCGGGAGAACGAGAGTTAACGAGAGCGGGAGAACGAGAGTTAACGAGAGCGGGAGAACGAGAGTTAACGAGAGCGGGAGAACGAGAGTTAACGAGAGCGGGAGAACGAGAGTTAACGAGAGCGGGAGAACGAGAGTTAACGAGAGCGGGAGAACGAGAGTTAACGAGAGCGGGAGAACGAGAGTTAACGAGAGCGGGAGAACGAGAGTTAACGAGAGCGGGAGAACGAGAGTTAACGAGAGCGGGAGAACGAGAGTTAACGAGAGCGGGAGAACGAGAGTTAACGAGAGCGGGAGAACGAGAGTTAACGAGAGCGGGAGAACGAGAGTTAACGAGAGCGGGAGAACGAGAGTTAACGAGAGCGGGAGAACGAGAGTTAACTAGAGCGGGAGAACGAGAGTTAACGAGAGCGGGAGAACGAGAGTTAACGAGAGTGGGAGAACAACAGCGCTAACGAGAACGAGAACACAAACGAAAGAGAGAAATGAGACAGAACGAGATAGTGTGTGTTCCCCCCACACTCATTTATAATACCCACCCCACCCACCACTTCACATAAGATGAAATAGGTTAAATATGTTCATATTATACCCTAGATTTTACAGTAATTATTAAACTTAAATATACTGGGTAAAATAGCAGGTAACCGTACCTTTTATTTTCTTTAAAAAAGGGCTAGGTTACAGTGCTTATGAGAGAAATCTAAGAAAACTGCACATCATTTACAGTGAGTTAGGCACAACACCACATATACATTGTGCCATCCTAGCCTTGTTCTCATGTCCACCATTACTTAAACTTTCCCTGTGGAACCCCTGTATTTATTCAGTGATATTTTATGGGACACCACTGCAAACCGCCATTATTTATTTTGTACAATATTTTACACTACGACCTCTGCAAGTAACAGCATTATTAGCATACAGTGTATAGCAGATGATTCCTGAGGGATGCTGTCACATCAGCTCATCTACACAGCTGATAGGAACGAAGATGCTCCTCACATCCTCACAAAGTGTACCTGTCACCTTAAGCCAAGTTTATTTATTAAAATCTGCCTATATGTTATAATAGACATTTTTCTGAAAAATAGTTCGAGAAATGCACCTAATATTCAGTGTGACAATTTATGCAAATTCCCTGCGCAGTATAGTAATTAGTTTAGTCTGAGGAAACATACTGCTTGTATACAGTGAACTTTAACCTAATCAAACCCCACCCCCCACAAAAGTTGCATACAAATTGCACTGTACACTGGAGCAAAGAACACTGTTTTAGATGTAAACAAATTAACACGCATGCATGCATAACCTAAAAAATATTTACAAAACAGATGAAATATATGCATCTCCCCACTGCTCCAAACTTACCTTGCTTATCTTGGCCGGGGTAGGCTGAGGACTTGGGTGAACTGGTGGTGGAGCAGTCTGGGTAGATGGCTGAGAAGGAGGAGCCACCTGTGGAACAGGAGGCTGCAGCCCATGAGTAGTTATTTGGTGAACCTGGCCAGGAGTGGTTACATTTACCATGTCATTAGTCTGCACCTCAATCTTGTAGCCTGGGGGCAAGAAAGTGTTGAATCCCATAATGAGGTCCGGATGACCTTTGAAGAGCTGAGACACACGGCTGATGACACCAGGTGTGTCAATACTGCAGAGCGAAGAAGGACAAACAAGGTCAACAAAATAATGACAACGGTGCAAGTAAAATAGCATATAGAGCAGACTATATACAGCCCTCAAAGGCAAAAGACGGGAGAGGCTCAAAGATAATGAACATAGGCAGTAATTGCTTATTTCACCGCTAGTCATCTCTCAGAAGTACCATATTTTAGCTCTCTAGAAATTTCCATGTTTATCCACTTCCAAGCTGACAGGAAAGTCCTCCCTGCACAGGAAAACCAGCTAATACCAGACACAGGTTTTGGGCTTGTCAGGGAGATGCAGATGGTTGTCCTAGGTATGGAAAGAAAGGTGTTCACTTCATAATGACATTTCACTCCAGGGAAATACTCTAAGGATTTGGTGTGAAAGGTCCTCATCAAGACATGAATCCCTAGGGCAACTACGCACCTCACTGAGGCCCAAATACCACCAAATCATGTCTGGATTTAACTGGTATTCAAGGGCAGAGGGAACTTGCCTATCATCTTCTAACTAAACTTCCCTTTTAGGCGGTATTAGACAATTAACTGCAGCTTATTGGTCTTCTTTGAGTTGCAGATCTCTCTAGCGTCAGATTAAAACCCTTGAGATAAAAAAATAAATAAATAGAATTTGTATTATTTTTCTGATATAGTGCAAAATGGTTCCCCACTGCCTATATACAGAATCCTGACGGCATTCAGGCTAATAGAAATATAAGACAGACACAAATCTAATGTATATAGTTTGATAGCAGGCCCGGTCACATGACTATACAACTTCTCCTAATTGTACCAGACACCAGTTCAGTACATAAGATACATAACCTGACAAAGGTACCTAACCTTTATTTAAATAAAATTAAAAATCATGAATAGTACACATCCACTTATGATTTCATAAAGTAATTAACATTTTATGAAAAGAACCCATTTGTAATTTTTAGAGAGTATAAAATACATAGAAACACTCTCTCATTGTAGAGTCACCACTGTGACTATGTAAATCTGCAAAAGTTTACTTACCACAATCTCAGTATGATCATAGTAATATGAAATGTATTATGTTCGAGCTGAGTAGTCTTGACATGTCTCAGATCGGTAATGCTCATGTTCTTCTCATTAATACATAAGTAGAAGCATAAACATCAAATTATCCATAAGAGATAAGTCACCTGTTAGGTGCTACGTTATACAAGCGTCAGAATGCCAAAGTATGGCAAATCTCCTCCAAACTACAAAGTAGCCTACATACTATCCAAGACTTAAAGGGATAGTAATACTTTATTATTACTATCCCCCATATTGTACATATTTGTAAAATAATTTAATAGCCCCCAGGTTCATCTCTCAAACCTTCATGGTTTGAGAGATAACCGAAGGAAAAGTTCCTCCCCTGAAGTCAGCGTTGTGCTGACTGCAGGGAAATCCGGTCTGACTCATCATGGGGCTCTGCAGCAGAGCCGCAATCACGTTAGTGACAAATAATTATTTCACTGAAATGGTCTTCTACATGTGCTTGCAAAAGCTGCAGGGCCGCAAGCCTGTTGTATGACAGACTTCCCCCGCAGTCAGTACAACGCTGACTTCAGGGAAGGAGGAGGGGGAGGGGGAGGGAACTTTGCCTTCAGTTATCTCTCAAACGATAAAGGTTTGAGAGATGAACCTGGGGGTTATTAAATTAATTTTACAAATATGTACAATATGGGGGATAGTAATAATAAAGTATTACTAACCCTTTAACAGGCCACAGTGGTTAGTGAAACAATGTCTCAAATATATTTTTATATCTATCTATATATCTCTCTAAATTGATTTGCATTTTACTGAGTGAATAAGTATTTGACCCCCTGTCAATCAGCAAGATTTCTGGCTCCCAGGTGTCTTTTATACAGTTAACAAGCGGAGATTAGGAGCACCCCCTTAAAAGGAGTGCTTCTAATCTCAGCTTGTTACCTGTATAAAAGACACCTGTCCACAGAACCAAATCAATCAGATTCCAAACTCTCCACCATGGCCAAGACCAAAGAGCTGTCAGGGACAAGACTGTAGACCTACCAAGGCTGGAATGGGCTACAAGACCATCCCCAAGCAGCTTGGTGAGAAGGTGACAACAGTTGGTGCGATTATTCTCAAATGGAAGAAACACAAAATAACTGTCAGTCTCCCACGGTCTGGGGCTCCATGCAAGATCTCACCTCGTGGAGTTCCAATGATCATGAGAACGGTGAGTAATCAGCCCAGAACTACACCGGAGGATTTTGTCAATGGTCTCAAGTTAGCTGGGACCCTAGTCACCAAGAAAACAACTGGTAACACACTATGCCGTGAAGGACTGAAATCCTGCAGCGCCCGCAAGGTCCCCCTGCTCAACAAAGCACATGTACAGGCCAGTCTGAAGTTTGCCAATGAACATCTGAATGATTCAGAGGAGAACTGGGTGAAAGTGTTGTGGTCAGATCAGACCAAAAATCGATCTCTTTGGCATCAACTCAACTCGCTGTGTTTGGAGGAAGAGAAATGCTGCCTATGACCCCAAGAACACTATCCCCACCATCAAACATGGAGGTGGAAATATTATGCTTTGGGGGTGTTTTTCTGCTAAGGGGACAGGACAACTTCACCGCATCATTGGGACGATGGACGGGGCCATATACCGTGAAATCTTGGGTGAGAACCTCCTTCCCTCAGCCAGGGCATTGAAAATGGGTCGTGTATGGGTATTCCAGAATGACAATGACTCAAACCACATGGCCAAGGCAACAAAGGAGTGGCTCAGGAAGAAACATATTAAGGTCCTGGAGTGGCGTAGCCAGTCTTCAGACCTTAATCCCATAGAAAAACTGTGGAGGGAGCTGAAGGTTCGAGTTGCCAAATGTTAGCCTCAAAACCTTACTGACTTGGAGAGGATCTGCAAAGATCCTCAAACTTTTCTTACCTTTTCAAAGTCCCGCCCTCCACTCGTGATCAAACCCCACCCCTTTTAACGCAAATGGTGTCATTTGTCTCCCGCAGCAGCACAGCAGCAGTCCCCGCTCTGGAGAGTCCACCAGAAAAGTTCACAGGTATCGCCACAAGCAACCAATCGATCCTAATAAAATGATTTATGTGGAAAGGACAGTCTGCTTTGAAAGGCATTTCACACAAACCTGTGCCTCTCCACTTACTACTGGAATTCAACTCCCATCATCCTCAGCTGCCCAAAGGCTGATGATAATGGTGCTCTACTCCAATAACAACTCAAGTAACACTTGGTTGTTACTTTTGAATTGGAGCAACACCCACCACAAGGTAAAAAAAAAAAAAAAAAAAAAAAAAAAAAAAAGTGTGTCAGGATCACCTAACATGCATACGGTTGTATTGTGTATCAGGACAAGTAGATTGGGCTCCCGTTTTAGTCCCTTGGACAAGTAAAAAAAAATTTATATAATATATATATATATATATATATATATATATATATATATATATATATATATATATATATATATAATTTCCACACCCCTGCAAGGTGCCAATGAGCACTGAGACATTAACATATCAATAAACAAAGCCTTGTGCAATTGTGCAATTTCTTCAATGTATTCTAGTGCAGGGAGTTATGTACATCATCTGCACATTTGCCATTGTACTTGCACCCTGGCATTTATCCCAATTGTTTGGTGTGACCTGCCACTGCCATTTGGTAAATGTAGATATAGACACAGATATATCTCTCTTTTGTCCTTGAGTGATGAAGGGACCATAGGGTATAGCACTTCTCCTTCCAAGTGGCAGGGCACTCAAAACTAAATTTGTCCCATACCGTGGCTTCTAAACCCCTCCACCAATCTGCTAGCACAGTTTTCCGAGTGACCTTCAGGAGTTCAAGGTGGTTTCCTCCATTGGAAGTGTTTACATCCATTTTATTTTTTCATTCCTTTTAAGGACTTTAAAAGAAGCCCTTACTTGGTGGGGAGGCGGGTCCCATCTCTTTGATCCTCTTTCCCATGGCGACTGATGGTCAGGGGAACTTTGTGCTCTAGTTGTTTTCCTTTGCCTTGGGCTTTGTGGCGCTGCTGGAGTGCTATGAGATTTTTCATTATGCACACAAATCTCCATTACCAGTGGGACCAGGCAGGGTCATTTTATGGTATTAGTAGAACATAGAGATCACATACTAACATCCAAATAGCACAAGAGAGCTCAAAAGTAAAAGCAACAAACTTTCTTAGGACTTGTAAAATATACCTGTATCTTGAGACCGAATACAGGAGAGGCTCACATGAGGTTAGGCATACAACTAGATGTTAAACAGCATACTCATTAGATCCAAGCGTTTCACATACAATACGCTTACTCATGAACTCTAGGCAGTCATTTTCCACCCTGTCCTTTTTAAACCACCAATTATCTTTCTCCATTCTGAGCGGTCCTCGTAGAAAACACCTCCAGAAGGTCACGCGATTGCATCGGTCCAATCGAAAACCAACCGCCGGGACGATCACAGGACCCTACACACTAAATTCAAAATGGCCCAATGGACAATCGTGAGAAAAAGCAAGCTTGGAGCAGACCATGTAGAGGACTACTTCACAAAGTCACATGTTCGCACCAGACCAATGAAAAAACACACAGAGGATGGAGCCAACACAAAACCCTGCAAGACCCAAGTCATCCAATAAACGGATGCTATGAATAGAGTGCCTAGAGTAAACTGCACAAATGTCAATTGAAACGCAATGGACAAATCAAATTGTGGAAAAATAAAAATAAATATTGTTATTATATATGCACATACAAATCACTAATACTCACATAAACCTTCACTTTCCTGTGTTTCATGCAAATTCCCGCCCATGTTCAGATGCTTAACCTAAAAGTGCCATGAAAAACCTCCGACATCCCTATGGCCAAAAGTCTCCGATCGCCTGCATACAAACAACCAGCATGGTGTATCAAAAAGATTAAACCGCTCCAGCATTTGAGCAAGACCGCAAACGGGTCATGGCCTAAAGTTATATGGGGGGGATGTAGCACATTCGGTCAGCCAGAGAGTGTGTTATGGAGTAATACATGTAATCACTGAATAAGGGAAGAAGGAAAAAAGTGCGAGTATGTACACAGTATGTTCTCTCTTCCTCACTTACATGAAGAGCTTTAGGCCAGTCCTTCTGGATTGAACTGCGCACAGTGGGGCAAGTTTACACTTCCTTTATCCCGGTGTGGACTGGGGACAAGGGTGCGTTTGACCTGGAATGCTTCCTGGATCAAGCGATTTGCATTTACCGTCTAGCCCGCTGCTATGGGGGTTTCTTTGGGACGTCTCCCTTAACCCTTTCAGTGTCAGAGTGGTAAGCAACGTATTGCTTTGCAATGCGCTGCGTACCACTCTGGCACTTAAAATGTTAGGGGGTATTAGCTTTATGCAACTACCTATATCATGTGCCTATGATGCAATTCTGTTCCCCCCTGTTCCCCCCCACGTACATTTCCTCTTTAGAGAGCAGTCTACACGCTGGTGTAGTGTTATTTTTATTGCGGAGTTTGTTTACTGACATTATGTAAAATCTCAGAGAGGGAGACAGCCATGCAAGGGGCAGCAAGCTTACCAATAACTCTTAATTCCTGAGGAGGCATTCTTTCTGTGAACTCAAACTTTCAAGTGTGCAGATGGTTGAGAGATGGCAGGGCATGAACAAATTGCAGGGTATTACAAGGACTTTCATCTCATACTGGAGCCAAAATGGGCTATAGTATTTTCAGGCTCCATTGCAAAGGGTTGACAGACTCATCCATGCATCTAAACATTCAAGGCCAGGACCTTTAGCCAGGATTCTTCTATTCTTTCTGACCATCCCTCATTCTAGAATGAGGGTGAGATTCTCAGTGAAAGTAGACATTTCACATTCCCTGATGGGCCTGTCTTCTAGGGATGAGGATGAATCTGTCAAACCTTTATATCAGTGAAATTCTGGAGATTCTACAGATCTCCAAGGGGCTGTCTACTGAAGGATCAACAGTGTTGCTTTTCAAGTGTAAAAAAGTATCCTTTCCGGCTAACACAGAGACAGGAAAACACCACTCATCCTGAATGGTGTGGTCCAATTCTGTCCATCTTTAAGAAATTTTCCAGACTTTACCCTTTTTCAATGGACAAGGTGGAACTATAGTCAGTCCCTCCAGCGGTAGATTTAAAATGAATGGTTTCTTGTCTTTCCAAACACAGTACTTTGCCTGTTCAGCACACAGCGGCTCTAAGAAATTCCATGGATTAAAGTAAAAAAAAAAAAAAAAAAAAAAAATGGATTTACCAGACCACTTTATTCTGGCCAGGGCACAATCACCCGAGAGCATTTTCCACCACTTGGGCTTGCACAGGAATGGACACTTGGCAGGGTTAATTTCTAAGAATGAGAAATGAAGCAAGATATTTTCCTTCAACTAGTGAATTACTGGGTCAGGCCTGCAAAAGATATTATGGAATAGTGTTCTGCTCCCAAGCAAGGGACCTACTGGCAGTAGCAGTCAATGCCCTGACTTTTCCTTAGTTCTGATGTACGAATTTCATCCTCTGGCCATGATTCCTAAGCTCATCGTCAAGATAAAGAGTGTAAAAGCTCACACTCTTCCATTGCCCTGTTCTGGCCAAGAAGAGCATTGTTTCATCAAAAAATAACAAAGTAGAACTGGACCTCTTCATAAAAAACAAAAATGCCTACTCACCTCTGGGACTTGAACTCCTTCATTATGTCCAGGAAGTCATTGTACACTTGTGGTTGGCTTCCAAACTGTAGCTTCACCTGGTCCAGGTAAGAAAGGGCATCTTCCACCTGAAGGGAATGGATAGACAGGTTTGATATGGAGGCTGTTGGAAACAAAACTATTTAAATATCTGTATTTTTTTCTGTTATTGCACTGTACAGTGTCACACACTTTACTAATCGAAAGTTGGAGTTATTGCACTATAAAGCACCCCCTCACACCCTTTCATCATCCTGGTCACAAGAAAGTGGATAGAATGCGATGATCAAGTAAGTGACTGTTACAGCAACCCATCCTGTGGTTCATTCATCAGTTTCGGCGGAAATAATTTTAATGGCTCTTGTGCACAGACAAAAATGCCTGCTGCGTCAAGGAAAGGGGTGGGCTCTTAACAGATTAATATAATTAAAAGTTGGAGTTACTGAAGTGCGTGACTGATACATTAGTTGTATTCAAAAAAAAAAAAAATCTCCAAAAAATTGTACTGCTGGCTCCTAATAATTTTTGGAATATTTTATTGCACCTATATACTTGCACCCCTTCAATGACTTCTAATTGTCTCAGCTGGTTCCCACAAGTTTTCTGGCTCCAACTTTCCTGATATTTTTTTGTCCACCACTGGACTGACCTCATTCACACTCCAATACTGTATGTTGCAATAAGTATAATTTTCCATTGTTAGAATTCATTTATTACCAGTTTGTCTCCTACTCTGCCCTAAACTCGCATAGGCCTGGACTACTAACCACTTTCTCACCCTAAACTCCTACATAGCCCTGCCCCACACTTGTACAGCCCTGCTTCAATAACCACCAACCATACCCTAAACCTGCAATCCATTATTTCCTAACCATGTCCTAAACCTACACAGTGCTGCTCCACTAACCTTAAGACACGCAGTAAACCTGCAAAGACCTTCTCCATTATTTCCTGAAGTCATATACCTGCAATCCCCACCCCATTACTATGAATTGTTAGAAATTTGCATTGCATGTTCCATCCTTTAATTGCAAGAACTCTACACGGCTTCATTACAATAGCCTATGGCATTCTCACCTTCAGCCTCTGGAACTGTTGACCCTGTGCAGGTGCAGCTGGAGGAGTGGGGTGAGCATGACTCTGCACACCAGTGCCTCCGTGGCCTGGCACAGGTGTGCTATGATGATGACTTCCATGTACTGCTGCAAGTGCTGCTTGGCTATGACCTCCTGACGCTGGAGACACTGCTGAAACCTAAAGCAAAATAACAGAATAAGACATCAGATCTTGTATATAAGCCAAACGGACACAATGTAGGGTAAACCAACTGCACTGCAGGAGAGCAAATAAAAAAAAACAAAAAACCCAGGGATCACACTTTTTAAAAGGATAGTAATGTTTCATAATAAAACCAGCTCTAATTAATCTTCACAGTATTTGGGCCTTCTCTGTCAGAGTTGTAGTTCAAGAGTAATTGAATGATATAGTATCCCCCTCCCGCCCCTTCTACTGATGTAACACTGCTCAGCTTAGAGCAGCAGGGAGTGTCCAAGTAGATTGCAGAGAGGGACAATCTTCAATTAAGATAAGGGAAAAAGCTGAAAAAAACTTCAAGGGGGCAGGATTTTGATTGTTCTCACAGTAAGAATATTGACCCTTGATGTGAGCTGTCTGGTCTACTGACTGGATTCCACATCTGAGGAGTGGGGGCTTACACTAGGTAAAAAGGGGAGGGAGGGGGAAACTATCATTCAATTACTCTTGAACTACAACGCTAACAGTAATGAAATAACACTCTCTATGGCTCAAATACTATGAAGATTAATTGGAGCTGCTGTTTTTGTGAAACATTACTATCACTTTAAAGGGAAAGTAATACTTGCTAATTACTAATCCCCTTATTGTAGCTTTGTTAAAAAGAAACTTATTGCCCCCAGTGTCATCTCTCAAACCCTTACAGTTTGAGAGATGATAGCACTTAAAGTTCCCCCCTCCCTCCCCCTTCCCTGACTGAATGCTGACTGCAGGGGAAGCTGTCGTATGACTGTCTTATGTGCATCAGGCGGCTCTGCAGCCGAGTAGAGATTGCGTTTATAAAAAAATAATTCTTTCACGGAAACGGTCTTCTATGTGTACTTGGTTTGCAAGCACACGTAGAAGACCGTTTTAGTGAAAGATTTATTTTTTATAAACGCGATCTCAGCAATGCTGCAGAGCCCCCTGATGCAAGCAATACCGGATATCCCTGCAGTCAGCGTTCAGTCAGGGATGGGGGAACTTTGAGCGCTATCATCTCTCAAAAAATAAGGGTTTGAGAGATGACATTGGGGCAATAAATTTCTTTATAACAAAGCTACAATATGGGGATTAGTAATTTGCAAGTAATACTTTCCCTTTAATTAAATCCCTGAATGTGTTACGTATCCCCAATGCACTGTGAAGCAATGTGTTGGAGACGTCCTAGCATGCACCATTTTAACCCCAATTTAATTTGGTGGGAATTTTCGAATTTGCCCTAGAATTGCTCCACTATGCATTTACACACAAGAACCATTATGCTGCTGGTCTGAAATGCCCTTCCTTAGAAGTTCATTTATTGAATTCAGGAAAAAATTATATGGGGGAAGTAAGTTTATTCACAAATCCTGTATGTTATTCCCAACATTAAATGTGCTTGAAGGAGTTTGCAAAAGCAAAATTATCTTTATTGTTTAATATTTAAGTGGGCCGTAGACTGACTATGCCAAGAATGAGCACAAATTAGCATAACGTTAAATAATTGCATTTTGGAAATAAAATCTGTAACTCTTAAGAGAAAAAAATGGGGCACTATAAGTAGATGTGTGTGACACCACAGTACAACACCCTGGCTGAGAACCACTGGTGCAGATCAACAAGCATTTAATAGGATTTACCACTCTGAACTTGCCAAGACCTGTCAAAATATTCATAAACTTGGCCAAGGTGTCTGCAAATCAAAACTGAAGAATCAGTCCATCCTCCTACATAATAAAAGGTCAGAAAGTTTGTCACGATGCAGTCATGCGCAGTAGAGACTGCCTGCGTTCGGCCAGTCTCTACTGCGTATGATTGCATCACGTGAGTGAGGCTGTGCAATCATGTGGAGAAGTGAGATAACAGCAGTAAGCAGAGCAGGTCCGGGTAATGTTAACCCTTTTAATGCCAGAGGGCTTTGCAACGCGTTGCTTACCCCTCTGTCACTCAAAGGGTAAAGAGGCCGGTCCTGCACTGCGCACTGACGTTACCTCACTGCTACACGGTCCATGCACACTGGCTTTTACATTAGTTTTATATATTTGACAAGCAATTTAATTTTCTTGCATATATTGAGTGATGCAGGGACCATGGGGTACAGAGCTCCCTACAGGAGGCAGAGCATTCAGAACTGAAGACCCCTACCACTTCCTGCCTCCTATACCCCTACACACAGTAGATTCAAGTTAGTTTTTGCATGATCTCAGGAGGTACAGAGCCATTTCCCTACAGGGAAATGCTATACAGTTTGGGTTTTTACACTCAGTTAGAAAGACCCAACCATTTTGTTCTCCTAGATATATTATAGAACTTCTTCCACCTATTATAGCCAACCCATCAGACTCTTCCTTTCTCTACACTGGAAGATCCCCACCCATCTGGCCACAAAAGAAATCTCGCAAACTACCGGCTACCAAGCCCAGACAGACTGAAGGTGGGGAGTCGGACATCCCTGCAATCATCCACTGATGGGAGTAAGAAGACTCCGACATTCAATCCTTCACTGGAGGTGCTCCCTCTCAGACAACTCTGTGCTCCAGGTAATTTCCACAGGGAACCAGATGTCATTCCCCACTCTGCCTCCACCTAGTTTCTTCATATCCAGGGTAGCAGACACCTTTCATCAAGCACTGCAGTACAGGCTGGCTGTTGGAGTGATGTCCCAGGTGATAAGGGAATAATATCTCAAGGACTTCTATTACAAGCTTTTCTGCCCAAAAAAGATGGAGGTTTTCATCCAGTTCTGGACTTAAAAGCTCTGAACAATATGTCCATGGACTCAAGGTCAAGGAGGACCAAATCAGATCTATAATAGCTGCCACGGATTTCATGGCCTCAATCAACAAATATGCTCATTTACATACTCCCAATCTTGCCACAACATTACTGGTTCCTACAGTTTATGTTTCAGAATTACCATTATTAATTCATAGTTAACCTTTGGCATGGCAACATTCTCTGGAAATATTCATCAAAGTGATGGCACCTCTGCCAGCCTTCCTTCGATGTCTGGAAGTGAATTTGACTCCATATTAGCATGGACCAAGCTCCTTCACCACTCCAGCTGCAGGACCTTTTGATACAACCATAGCAACTCTATAGAAATATGGCTGGATTGTCAATCTATGCAAGTTTCAACTTGTCTTTGTGCAATGGCTGAGGTTTCAGAGTCTGGTATTCAACACTTCAGGAGGGTCTTCTGGACTGCCAAGAAAGCAGGATTGCAAGTAAAAGTTCAACACATTCTTGATCAGCTACATCCTTCAATCAGGGATTGAATGCGGCTGGTGGAGACCACCACCAGTTCTGGTTGCTCAGTTGCATTCAAGGCCCTTGCAACTGAACTGGCTGTGATCCTGGTCTAACATTCCTTGTCATCTTCCCCACAAGGTGATCCTGTCTCAACCCACTCACCAGGCTCTTCAGTGGTGGTTGACAGGTCAAGCCCTGTCCCTGGCCTGTCCTTTTCCAAGCCTGAATGGAAAGTGGTGACAACAGAGCCAGTCGTTTTGGCTGGGAAATTGTGCGTGTCCATGGTTTGATTACAGACCACTGGTCCAACGTGTTCTCCTTCCTATCAACATTCTTAAGCTGTGAGGCATCCTCAATCCTCTAACTGGATTATGCTCTTGAATGGACTTCCCATTCAGATTCAGTCTAACACCACCACAGGGGTGGCTGATATCAACCATCAGGTAGGAACCAAGAGCACAGATGAGTGATCACGGAGTGATCCACTGGGCAAACTCACATTCCAGCCCTCTCAGCTGTTTACATCCCAGGAGTTGAAAACTGGGAGGAAGACTCTCCAGAGACAGAGGAATGTCAGAGATGCACCTGATGGTTTTCAACCTCGATGCAAACTTCCATTTTTTTTGCAAGAGAATAAGGTATTCAAAGTCAGTGGCAGAGACGCACTAAAAATAGGACTTTAGTGAACTTTGTTCTTTTTTATTTAGTCCATTTAGAACACAGGAACCATGGGGATATGCCAAGAGGGTTGGGTTCCCTCCTCCAGGAAAGCAATGCACTTCAAAAGAGAGTCTTTGAGGAGGAGACTCCCTCTTTGTGCAGCTCAACCCCCCCACCTACTCCAATTTCATGTGTGAAAAGTTCCAGCCTTATCTCTTAAATCTTTTTCTCTTAGTCCATACAGGTTACTGGTAACTCTGGGAGGCGATCCACCCCTTAGTAGGCAGGAACAATTCTCAAAGTGTATGCAGGGGGTGGAGCCTCCCTTCCTTCCTTGGCTGCAGCTAGCCAATCAGCTCCAGAAAGATTTGAGACACTATTTATCACTAGACAATAGAAGGGAAAGATTCCTGTGAGCATGACCCCGAAGAACCCCCACTGTCTGCCACAGGAGAGCCAAGCATGGTCTCTTGACAGGGTGGGAGACCAATAACCTGTATGGACTAAGAGAAAATGATTTAAACAGTAAGACTAATATCCTCTTTTCTCTGTCATCCAATACAGGTTACTGGTAACTCTGGGATGTCCAACCATTAAGTTTCCCAGAGGCGGGAAGAAGGCAATGACCAGACGCAAGGCCCCCAAAGTCACCAGTACTGATATGATCAGATCAGAGATAGCCCAACAAAACAAATGAAGTGTCAACGGACACTGGACAGGGGTAACAACACCCCAGGAACCGTTACACAGCACACTGAACTAGAACCAACAGGGCTCAAAAGTGAAGGAAGCACCAAGAACCAAGGAAAATCCTAGACAGGAAATACTACCTCCAGGATTTTCCTCCCAATGCTGGCAACACATCAACACAGTAGTGCTTCGAAAAGGTGTGCACAGACGACCAAGTGGCCACCTTGAATAACTGATCAGCGGAGGCCTGATTCTTGTAAGCCCAAGAGGCCCCAATAGATCGAATAGAATGAGCCCTGACCTTGAAAGGGACAGGCTTCTTCCTTAACTCATAAGCCTTGCAAATAGTGGACTTGATCCAAGAAGCAAAACTCACCTTGGATGCAGGTCTTCCTGCCCTAGGATGCTCAGGAATGACAAACAGCACGTCTGATTGCCTGATAGACTCAGTGCAATGTACGTAAAACTTGAGACAAAGCACCACTAGAGAAGATCCCTCTCCTTGTCAGAGGTGGGGTCAGGGCAGAAAGAAGGCACCACAAACTCCTGATTGCTGTGGAACTCAGAGACCACCTTCGGCAGAAACGCCATAGAAGTGTGAAGCACCGTCATGTCCTTGTGAAACACCAAATACGGTTTACAGGACAAAGAATGTAACTCCGCGACACGGCAAACTGACACAAACGCCAGGAGAAAGGCCATTTTCCACGTCAACAGGTGTAGAGAAATCATAGCCAAAGACTCAAAGGGAGGGCGCTGAAGGACACCCAAAACCAAGTTAAGATCCAACTGAGTAGTGGGAATCTTGAAAACAGGATGAGTATGAGCAACGACCTGGAAGAATATCTTGACATCAGGAAGGATGGCAATATGCCTCTGGAAGAAAACAGAGAGAGCAGGAGTCTGAACCTTAAGGGAACTCAAACTGAGGCCCTTATCTACAGCATCCTGCAAAAAGGCCAGGACTGTAGGTAGATCAAATTCCTGAGACAGGCCGCTGTCAGTACACCAGGACAGGAAAGTCGACCAGACACGATTATAGATTTTGGAAGAAACAGGCTTGCGGGCACTGAGCATAGTAGCCACCACACCAGAAGAGAAGTCCTTCTTCAATATTGAGGATTCAATTTCCAAGCCATCAAAGCTAGCCGATGAACATCCTCCTTCCACAGGTAACCCCGTAGAAGAAGATCCGCATGGTAGGGGAGCCAAAAGGGCTCCGCCACGGACAGATCCAAGAGCTCTGGAAACAAAGACTGAAGAGGCCAGTACGGAGCAATCAGAATAACTGGGCAACGCTCCAGTCGTAATTTCTGTAACACCCTGTGCAACATGGGAAGGGGAGGAAAGAACCACGGAATAGACATCGCATCTACTGCTAGAGGGTCTCGCCACCGAGAGCAGAACACTGGAACCTTCCTGTTGTGCCTTGTCACCATCAGGTCGATGTGAGGGGGACTCCATCGCTGAACAATGAGTTGGAACACCTCTGGGTGCAACTCCCACTCTCCTCTGTCCACTGTGTGTCGACTGAGGAAGTCCGCCGTGACGTTGTCTACGCCTGGAATGTGCACCGCGGATATGGCAGGCACGTGTTGTTCTGCCCAGGACAAAATAGCCT
This sequence comes from Rhinophrynus dorsalis, assembly GCA_037306005.1. Classification (NCBI taxonomy): domain Eukaryota; kingdom Metazoa; phylum Chordata; class Amphibia; order Anura; family Rhinophrynidae; genus Rhinophrynus; species Rhinophrynus dorsalis. The sequence continues at coordinate 360,135,344 of CM074721.1, read as the reverse complement.
TTACCACTAACCAAGCCAGCGAGACTTCTTGTTCCGCCTTGCTTGTTGATGTAAGACACGGCCGTGGCATTGTCGGACTCCACTCAGACTGGACAATCTTCCAACTGAGATGTCCAATGTCGCAGGGCATGAAATATTGCCCGAAGCTCCAATATGTTGATCGGAAGGAGGGATGACTCCTGAGACCACCGACCCTGAGCAGTCAAGCGGCCCAGGACTGCACCCCAGCCAGAGAGGCTGGCATCCGTCGTCACCTTGGTCCAGAAGGGTACCAGGAAGGATTTGCCCTTCAGAAGGTTGGAAAGGTCGAGCCACCATGACAAGCTCGGTTCCACATGAAGAGGAAGAGAGACAAACGTATTCAGAAGATCCAGGTGTGAAAGGGTCAACCGGATCACAAACCTCTGGAGCTCCCTTGTATGCACCATGACAAACAGAACCGCTTCTATGGTGGATATGAATTTCTCCACCAGAGATGATAGCTTCTGGACTGGAACTGGATCCTGAGACAGAATGGCTGAAACCCTGTGGGCGATCTGGTGAGCCACATCGTCTGTGAGGAACACCATGCTTTTCTGAGTGTCGAAGAGAAGGCCCAGGAAGACCAGACGCTGTGATGGGACAAGATCTGACTTGTCCAAGCCGATGATCCACCCGTGAAGGGTGAGAGCCTGAATGCGGTTCTGAACTTGATGATGAAGAAGTTCCGCAGAGGGGGATTTCAGAAGCAAGTCGTCCATGTATGGAGTAACTCTGATGCTGTTCCGGATATCAAGGACACGGTTGAAGACCTGAGGAGCAGTCGTCAGACCAAACGGAAGAGATGAGAACCGAAAATGTCCCCTGTCGCAGGCAAACTGGAGGTACTGCCAGTTCTCTGGATGAATGGCAATGTGCAAGTACGCATCGTGGAGATCCAGAGAAGCAAGGAATTCCCCCAGGGACATGGCAGCAATCACTGTGCTCAGCGACTCCTGACGATAATGAGTCCAGGTCACAAGGGAATTGAGATCCTTCAAGTTCAAAATAGGGCGACAACCGCCGTCCTTTTTGGCGACCACAAAGAGGTTTGAGTAGAAACCCGAACCCTGTCCTGGATAGGTACCGGTTCTAAAACATCCTTGTATAGAAGAGCCTGAACAGCCTACAGATAGCATTTCTCTGCACCCTGAGGCGTGTGAGAAGGACGAAAGCGAAAAGGGGGAAGAAAAATGAATGGGATCTTGTATCCTTCCTTTACTACCTCTAAAACCCATGGGTCCGCCATTAAGTCCTCTCAAATGCTGCGATAGTGTCACAGACAACCACCCACAGCGGAGTGCGGACCCGGGTTCGGCAAGTCATGCAGAAGTAGTTCTGGAAGCCTTGGGCTTCCATTGTTGTTTGGGCTTGGAGAAGGTACGCGGAGCTGAGGGAACCGTCTGGTTCGCTGGAAGTGTCTCATTGTGTAAGGATAGAAAATACAGGTTTCGCTTAAGCGGCAATTTATTCCTGGGAACTAAAGGTAGTAGAGTACTCTTACCCCCTGTGGCCTCACTGATCAGATCCTTAAGATTTGGCCCAAACAAGGAGGTACCCTGAAAAGGTAGGGAAAGTAAGGCTTTCTTAGAAGCAATGTCAGCAGACCAGATCTTGAGCCAAAGAGCCTGTCTGGCCACCACAGACATGTTGGAAACCCTAGCCACCAAACGGATGGCATCAAATAAGGTAGCAGAAACATAGTGCTTTGCCTCATATATGTTGGCAAGAAGGTGCAACTTATCAGTAGTAGGTGGATCCTTACGGACAGCTTGGTGAGCTGTTCAGTCCAGACCACAATGGCCCGGTTTACCCACACAGCGGCAAACGCTGGACGCATAGCAGAACCAGCAGTGGCAAAAGTGGACTTGAGGGAAACCTCAAGTTTCTTGTCAGTCCAGTCCTTCAGAGAAGAGGCATCAGAGACTGGCAAGGCAGGGGCATCCACTTGGGGGGGGGGGGGAATGAACCCACAGAGCAAGCGCAGCCTCAGAAAAGGGGTAAAGCTTGGCAAATTTCTTGGACACAGAAGCTTTCTTGTCCAGGGATTTCCACTCCTCAGACTCAAGGCGGTCAAGAGTGGGGTTAGGTGGAAAGTAAGTAAGGGGCTTAGCAGGCTCCTGAAATACATCAGGAAGGGATCAGAAGGGGCCTCCTGAACTAGGGGAATGTTGAGAGTAGTTAAGACGGCCCTGATCAGGATCTCAGCGGAGGGTTCAGGATCAGCCTCAAAAGGGTCCCCAAAAAACAGAGGACCCCAACACAGAACACTCCTCAACATCCGAATCCACCAGCAGTTCCTCCTTAGAGGAATCTGACACGTCAGGTACTCCCTGAAGTTTGGGAAGGGAAGACCTGACTGAGGAGGGGACCTGCCAAGACTGAAAAGCCCCCTGTAACTGGGATGGAAAGAGTTGCAATGTGGACGTAAGGTCCCTAGTCGCAGCCTTGAACTCTTGCACCCAAGCTGGCTCTATGGCATGGCTGGAGGCCCCTGGAATGTTGTCAGGGACATCAGAACATGCTGGGCATAAGTGACCTGAGAATTCTCTAGGTACCCTTGAGTGACAGGAAAAGCAATGCGCAATGGGGGATACAAAGACCCCAGCCTCCTTAGCCTTAGGGCTAGCCCCACGCTCCAGCAGTATAGACATTCTCAAATAACTTCTTCAAATAACTACTGTACAATAAGTCAGCCAATTACAGTGTGTAGGATTAAAGTTTCACCCCAGAAAATCGCTAAAATAAACTTATCTGGCAGGCGAAGGGTTAATCTGCAGAGGAGCGAAGGAGAGTTCAAGCCCTGAGTAGGATACTCGCCCAAAAACACTCACAACATGGCTGCCGCGGCAGAAGCCAATCAGAAACAAGGGCATGAAGAAAGTGCTCATGGGAAATGTAGTTTTTCCCAAAAAGTATCCCAAAGTGCCCGAAGCCCCGAGTCTCCCAACATGAACCGGATGATAGAGCAAGGGCAGACAAGTAAAATGAGCCATATCTGAAGTTGCTAGGTTAAGCGGTTGCAGAGATATGTCCCAAAAAGTACAGTCCCACAGGAGTGAAAGGAGCAATGGCATATATGCGGTAAAGGCCGCCTTAAAGGCGCAGTACACAATTTTTACAAATTTTAAAGTAAAACATTAATATGTGTAAATCATCATTAGAACATGAGGCTACCCCAAAAAACACTAACCCAGTAGGAAAAGTGTTAGAAAATCCCAAAAAAAGTGCCAAACCAGCAGTTAAAGGGTGAAGTTACCACCTAAACTTGCTCCAAACACCCAACAGACATACAGATAGACCCAATGAGTGTAGGAGTGTGCAACAGGAACTCCAGGAATACTCCCCTGTGTGGCGGGGCACTGTGGGACAAGTGGACCTGCAGCATTCAAAGGGTAGCTCACCTTTCCTGCAGATCTTCTGTCTTCAGATTACCATGTAGTAAGAAGTACCTCAGTGGGAAACTTCTGGGGAAGCGCTTGGAATCAAGATTTCCCCCCTCAGGGCTTAAGGTCCACAAAAAGCACCTGGATACTGAGCCAGCCACATCTAAGAGCATTGTCAGTTATGGTAATCTGCCTAATGGTGGTATTCCATATCTAACAGAAAAATAAAAAAAAGATTCTAAAAACTATAGCAGAACCTTTCTCTTGCCTGTGTTGTCTTCACCATGGAACAAATCTTTCTGGAGCTGATTGGCTAGCTGCAGCCAAGGAGATAAGGGAGGCTCCACCCCCTGCATACACTTTGAGAATTGTTCCTGCCTACTAAGGGGCAGATCGCCTCCTAGAGAGTTACCAGTAACATGTATTGGACGACAGAGAAAAGAACCTAAGCGGGTAAGAAGAGACAGTGATTAAAGGGATAGTAATACTTAAACCCTACAACATATTTTTTTACATTTTATCCCCCGGAGTAAAACAAGAGTACCCCCACTGCTGAAAGGCGTTTCATTCAAAAGTTATTAATTTTCAAAGTTGAATTTTTAGGTGCAATATCACAGTGGCCTGAAATTAAACAGTGGCACTGTTGCTACACCATCCTATGGAGATTTATGGTCCCAGGACCAGAGCTGTCCATAGGATCGTGTAGCAACAGCGCCACTGTGCAATTTCAGGCCACTGTGATATTGCACCTAAAAATTCAACTTTGAAAATTAATAACTTTTGAATGAAACACCTTTCAGCAGTGGGGGTACTCTTGTTTTACTCCGGGGCATAAACTCTACAACATATTTTTTTTTTTACATTTTAAGTATTACTATCCCTTTAAGAGGACTCCTCTGCCCAGGGGAAGAAACTCCGGATGTTTTTTTTTTTCTCCAGGTGGGAGTCATGTGTTTCATATGGACTAAAGAGAAAAAAGGATAGAGCAGAAGTTAACTTAAATCCTATTTTCTCTTTTGTTCAATGTGGAACACAGGTACCACGGAGATATAACAAAGCATTCCATAGATTACAGGTAGGGAATGGAGAAGAAACTCCCCCTCCCCCTGAAGGACCTTCCGGCCAAAGCTGGCCTCAGCTGAGACCAGGACATTGACACAGTAGTGTTTGTGAAATGTGTGCAAGGAGAACCATGTTGCAGCATTGTACATACGTTCAGCAGAGGTCTGTTTTTTGGGGGGTTTTTTCCCCATAGGCCCAGGAAGCACCCACAGGTCTGGTAAAGAGCTCCGTGATCTTGAAAGGGATAGGCTCCTTCCTGATAACGTATGCCTAGCGTATAGCAGCTTTGATCCAAGAGGCAATGGTAACCTTGGATGCCACCTGGCCTGCCCTAGGTCCCACAGGGATGACAAAAAAGGAGTCACAGTCTTGCTACAGGGCCAGCATGTTTCACATAGTACTTAAAGGGATAGTAATACTTTAATATTACTAATCCCCATGTTGTAGTAACGTTAAAAAGAATTTAATTGTCCTCAGTGTCATCTCTCAAACCTTTATGGTTTGAGAGATAACCTCCCGCAAAATTCTCCCCTCCCTCCCCTTTCCCTGAACTCAGCGTTGTAGCTGACTGCAGGGATATCCAGTCTTACATGCAAACCAAGCACTCGTAGAAGACCGTTTCAGTGAAATAATTCTTTTTTTACCAACGCATTCTCAGCTCTGCTGCAGAGCCGCCTGACTGTCGTACGACAGGCTTCTCCCTCAGTCAGCTACAACGCTGACTTCAGTGAAGGGGGAATCTTTTCGAGATGTTATCTCTCAAAACATAAAGGTTTGACAGATGACACTGGTGACAATTAAATTCTTTTTAACATTGGTACAATAGGGGGAGTAGTAATATTTAAGTATTGCTATCCCTTTAAGGCAATGTATAACATCCAACAGGTTGACATCCCTCTCGTTGGATGAAGGGTCTGGACAAAAAAAAAAAAAAAAAAAGCACAATTTCTTTGATTGATGTGAACAATCTGACACAACCTTAGGCAAGAAGTCCTGTGAGGTACAAAGTGCCACTTTGGATATTTGCAAGACAAAGCTTGCAGCTCTGCCACTCTTCAGAGACAATGGCCAAAAGGAATGCCATTTTGAGCGCCAGGTAGCGCAATGGAATCGAGGCCAAAAGTTGAAAAGGCGGCCACTGAAGGACACTTAAAACCAAGCAAATCCCAATTTGGTGTGGGGACGGAAAACGTAATGCATGAGCCACCCCTGATAGGAAGGGGTTAACGCCCAACACAATGGCAATATGCCTCTGAAAGACAATAAGAACTTAGATCTGTACCTTAAAGGGATAGTAATACTTCGTTTTATTTTTATTTTATTTTGTAGGCATTAAAAAAACATGAAGAACAATATATGTCTTATCTGGTTTAAGAGATATTCACAAGCAAAGTTTCCCCCTCCCGCCCCTTTTTCCTAGTGTAAACCATCTCTTCTCAGATGTGAATCTGGTTGTAAGACCAGACCGATAACAGCAGGGGACAAGATTCTTTGTATGAAAACAATGAAAGCCCTTCCCCCCTTGACAAGTTTTTCAGCTTTTTCCCTTATCTTAATTGAAGATTGTCCCTCTCAGCAGTCTACCTGGGCACCTCTCTTCTGATCTGGCTGAATGGGGGGGGGGGGGGGGGATACTTTGCTTGTGAATATCTCAAACCATAAAGGTTTGAGAGATAAGACTTATATCGTTCTTCATGTTTTTTGTTTTTTTTTTAATGCCTACAAAATAAAATAAAGATAAAACGAAGTATTACTATCCCTTTAAAGGGACAGTAATACTTAAGACAGTTGTTCTCAATCTTTTTTGTTCAGGGTACCCCTAACACTTAATCTAGAACATTCACGGCACCCCTGACATATTTAATGTACTTTATCAAGGGAATAAGAAGAGTACAATACATAATAATAATAATAATAATAATTATGGTATATTTATCAGGTCTTATAATCATAATAGCAAAACATATTGTGCATAACAAATTTCTACAAATTTTTATTTAAAAGTCCATTTTTGTTATTCTTCACCCCAAGTTGATGGCACTCTGGTTGAGAATCACTGACTTAACCCCTTAAGGACCGGCCCTTCCCCCCTTGACAAGTTTTTCAGCTTTTTCCATTATCTTAATTGAAGATTGTCCCTCTCTGCAGTCTACCTGGGCATCTCCCTTCTTGTCTGGTTGAACAGGGGGGGGATACTTTGTTTGTGAATATCTCTTAAACCATAAAGGTTTCAGAGATAAGACTTATATCATTCTTCATGTTTTTTTAAGGCCTACAAAATAAAATAAAGTTAAAATGAAGTATTACTATCCCTTTAAGGACCACGGACCATTTTTTTTTTTTTGAGATACGGATTCAGGGCTCCCTGAACGGCGTGCAGCTGCGCGGGGAGCCCTGAATTACATACATCCTTTGTCCTTTATGGACATCCTACCGGTCCTATATTATATAGGGGTTTATGTCCCCGAATAAAACAAGTATACTTGCACTGGTGAAAGACCTTTTATTAAAAAATTTTTTTAGGTGCAATATCAGTGCCCTGAAAATTTACAGTGGCGCTGTTGCTACACCATCCTATGGACTGCTCTGGTCTGTAGTCTATAAATCTCCATGGGATGTGGTCATTGGCCGTCATAGACATGCTGGTTATGTCGAGCGAGGCACACAGTGAAGATTGTAGCCCCACTGGTTCTTTACTACATACTGCATATTCCAGATATTGTCTCTACAGCCCCCTAACGAATTCCAGCAGCTCATATATTTCAGCTAGCTTCCACAATCTGCAATTATGTGTCTATGACTTGCCTGATAATATCGAGCCAGGGCTCGAGGTCAAAGTAACAATGTATTCTGACAGCACTGTGCGGTACTGCAGCACAAGACTCGCTTAGTCTCCATCGCATTGCACAGCACTGTCCGATATGCCTACAGTTATCCCTTCAAACAATTGTATATAGTACAGAGTATCAAGCTGGTGATTGACATTTCTAGGTGACTGTACAGCACTATGCGATTTCTAAATTATCAAACCCACGCGGTCTCCACCACATTGCACAGCGATATACACATTAGTCTCTTAGATCTTGTTCAGCCAACTTATGGTGATACTACCATGTGCTACATTGTATACGAGGTATGATTGTCTTTACAGTTTTGATTATCTGTTGATATACATTGTGCAGTTTATGTAGATGTTTCAATTAGGTACCGCGGTGTCTTTATCCCAGTTATACATTTTTACTCAGAGACTGGTTACAATACATGACGGTGCCATGGTTTTCATCTACACTAGAATACATCTATTAGTAATTGTGTACATGTACCGTTATCTGTCCTTCTAAATATAATTAAGTGTTCACTGTGATTTTGAATGCACCAATCACCAGTGCTAATTTTGGCGCTACACTGGAGCAAGGGGTTTAAATGGGAGAGTTTGTTTGTTTCACGTTCATCCTGACGAAGGCTGCTGTAATGCACCCGAAACGTTGATTAAATAAAGATCCATCATTTGACACAATCAAAGTTTAAGACCTGTGAGTGCTGTTTAACCTTTGGACTGTGCGAAGATCAAAAGGTCTGGGCATACACATTCTTGTCAGTACAACACTGGATGAACATGGACAAGACTATGGTACAGCTTAGAGGAGACAGGTTTCTTAGTTGGGATCATGGTGGAGAGAACTTAAATCAGAGAAAACCTCTCTTCTCAGAATGGCGGCCTCAAGACCCATGCAGTCAAGGCCAGCTTCTCCAGTCTTGGTTGTGGGAGAAGCAGCTATTGACCGGATATGTTCTTATGTTCTGCAAACCAGGCCCACTGGGGCCAGAATGGAGTGATTAGGATGACTAGAGACTTCTCCATCCTGATCTTCCAGATCACCCTGGGGATGAGAGGAATCAGAGGAAGCACATATGGCAGGTGGAAATTCCATGGAATGGACATAGCATCCATTGTGAAGGCAAGAGGATCCATGTTTTATTAACAGAATGCAGGAACTTTCCTGTTCTCCCAGGATGCCATCAAGTTTATTGATGGGACACCCCAGCATTGAACCCTCACTGGCATCCCTGGTACCAGTTTAGGATAGCCAAACAAACAGCTCGGAGTTGCGCATCAATCCTGGGCCCCCAAATGCCCCAGGGCCACAACCCATCCTCTCCGACTGGCTTCAGTTGTCACTAGGTTCCATTCAGGAATCAAAGCGTCAGGTGTGGACCACCATAACAATCCCTCCTTTATTTGCGTAGAGATAGGTATTTAATAGAGATATTCTTGATGTTAAATCCTTTTATTTTAGTCCATATAACTGTCTTCCACACAGTGAAAAGGAACTATGCTAGGTCTCCTGTAGCTGAACATGGGGGTCTTCTTGGGTCCATTGCTCACAGAAGTTTTCCTTTCTTCCTTCTTGCTGTCCTACTTATTAGGCTTTTCACAAGTCTAGCTGGGTGGGGCTAGTGGGGTTCGCCCGATAAAGGAGGAAGTGGAGGCTCCACCATACACTTCTAGATTTGTTCCAGCCCACTGGATGACGCCTTCAGCAGGTTGTCCATGTAAGGAGTCACCTAAATCCCCCTGGTGTGCAGGTAGGCAATCAATACCCCTAAGACCTTTGCAAACACCTGAGGAACAATGAAAAGCCCAAAGGGCAGAGCGGTGAACTGGTAGTGCCCCAATGTGCAAGCAAAACTGGAGGTATTTCTGACTGTTCGGATGAATGGCAAAGTGCAGGTAGGCATCCAGTAGATCCAGAGAGGCCAGAAATTCCCCTGGACACAGAGCTGTGATGATAGAGTGCAAAGACTCCATTGTGTAGTGAGTATGTACCACAAAAGAGTTGAGGTCAAAAATGGGGCAACTGCAACCATACTGCTTGGGGACCACAAAGAGGTTTACCTCGCAAGGAGGAACAGGAACCAGGACACCCTTGTACAAGATAGCCTGCACCACCTCATTGAAAAGACACAGCGTTTCCCAACTTGAAGGGAGGCAGGGATGTGAAAGGAATCCTGTACCCTCCTTAAACTACCTGTAAAACACACCGATAAGCAACAGAGCCTGCCCAGATGTCTGAAAAATGTAGCAGGCGCCCACCCACAGGGAGGTGAGGACCAGGATTCTGCGAGTCACGCAGAAGGAGGTTTGATGGATCTGGTGGAGGAGTGTTTTGACCTCCACTGCTGCCTGGGCTTGGCAGGGGAGTGCGGGGTGCTGGCCTGCGACACACTCTGCCTTTGAGCTTCACTTTGGTGGAGACAAAAAGACGCAGCTTCCTTACCAGGTTAGGGTATTTGGAGACTTGAGGCAACAAAGTGCTCTAGCCCCAGTGGCCTCGCTGATAATTTGGTTCAGTTCAGGCCCAAAAAGATGTGCCCTGAAATGGGAGAGAAATCAGTGACTTTTTAGATGAAAGGTCAGCAGACCAAATCTTGAGCCACAACATGCATCTGGCAGCAAAAGAGAAGGAAGAAGCCTTAGCTGCGAATTTGACAGCATCAAAAAGAGTCAGTGACATAAGGCTGAGCCTCAGATATACTGGCCAAGAGGGCTAAAAGATCCTCCTTTGGGGCACCCTTATGGATAGCCTCAGTAAGCTGTTCACCCCAAACAGCAATGGTTCTGGTTACCCAGAGAGAGGCCAAAGGTACCTCAGGCCCACACCTATGGCAGAAAAGGCAGACTTCAGAATAGCCTCCAGCTTCTATCAGTCAAATACATGAGTGTCGTGGTATCAGCCAAGGGTACAGCAGTACACTTTGAATGTCTGGAAATGGAGGGGGGAGGAGGAAATCATCCCAAGGAGGTGTAGCCCACTGCACCAAAGCTGCATCTGAAAAGGGGTACAGCTTACAAAATAGCTTAGAAAGAGAAAGGAGACTGTCAGATGTTTTCCACTTATCCATGATAACCTGAACCTGATAGGCGGAAACATGAGGGACTTCTTGCGCCTTTGTAAAGCATAAGACGACGTTTGCCACTCAACAGGGTTAATAGGTCAGCTTCAAAAGGGTCACCATAAGTCTAGGAAGAAGGCCCTTCCTCACACTCCTTCCTTCGTTTCAGCCTCAAAAGGAATCCCCCTCAGAGGAGTCTGACAGGAATGTCAGGGGCCACAAAACTGAATGAACTGGGGGTTTTCCAGGATTGGAGAACCCCTTGGAGGGAGAGAGGGACCTGTGCCATAGAAGACTAAGTCTTTGAACCAAATTGGCTCTTATTCAAGACTGGAGGGCCCAGGTGGAAAGTTAAGGGCCACAGCACATGAGGGGTGTCCTGAGTATTCTCTAGGGAGCCCCGGTTGCCATGAGGAACAGTAAGCGGGGGGATTCAAAGACGCCCCCGAGTCCTTAGCCTTTGGTCTAGCACCATGTCCCTTTGTACACGACAGCCTAAAAGGAGAATAGTCTGCACAGTAAAAGGAACCCCAAATACTGTCACCCAGGTTAATAAATCACCTCAGAAAGCCCAGAAGAGTACTTATCTGGTTGGCAAATGGTTAATCTGTGGAGAAGCGCAAGGAGAGCCAAGCCTCTGCATAGGATACTCAGAAAAGAGAAAGAAAATGGCATCCAAACTCATAGCCAATCAGAGAAAAGCCCTCAAATTGGACATTCTTGCAATCATAGTTTCTTTCAGTGCTGTAACCTAGCAATGAAAGAACCCAAACTCGTGGGGCCCCCAATACACTGGGAATGTGAACTGGATTGCAGGGCAATGGAAGACAAGAATGAGCCCTCTCTCTCAGCAAGTAAAACTGTTGCAGTGATATGTCCCAAAGCAGTTTGTCCCATAGAAGTCAATGGAGCAAGTGAGATCACGCGGTAAAGCTCGCTCTTAAAGGCACAGAATTATATAAAAAGGCCACTTTTTTTTTTTTTACAAACCTTTTGAGTGCCAGAGGGGTACGGAATGAATTGCACTTAAAATAAGCTCCAAACAGCAGCCAAGCAAGCTCCAAAGACCGTGAAAACAAACAAATTACCCAACATGAGTTAAAAGGAACTCCAATAAGATCCCTTTGAGGAGGGGGATAATGGGACAAGTTGACCATGGCAGTCAAAGGTGGCTTGCCTTTTTTTACTGCTCTTGTTTCTTCAGATTACCATTGAGAAGAAAGGAGCCTCAGAGAGACCTCTTCAGGAGAGATAGACATGGGCAGCAGAATTCTCTCCACAGGGCTGCAAAGGGTCCACACCAGCACCTGATAACTGGACAATCCTCCAGGGGAGGCCAGTAATTATTGCAATGCGTTCCGTACCCCTCTGGCACTCAAAGGGTTAATATTTCGGTTTCACGTTCCATGCCGTCCAAGCTAGATTGAATAGGTTGTGGTGGTGAATTGGTCCTCAAGATAGGATGCATGGAATCTGAGGAAGATGCCACAGCTCTGTTATGGACACGTCTCTCAGGTGGTGAACCCCATATCTCCTTGTCCAAAAAGGAGCTATGAGAATGCTGTGTACTCTATCTATTTTTGGAGGATTCTGGGAATCAAAGCTAGTGGAGAGAAGACATACATTAGTCTAATTCCAAGGAATTGCTAGAGAATCTACTGCTATTGCTTGTGGGTCTCGTGTCCTTGAACAGACTGTCGGTAGTTTTCAATTTATTCTTGATCCTCTCATATCTACTTCTGTTATTTCTGGCTGGATAAGAAACCCCTGGATTTTTTTTTACTTAAGATTTGAAATGTTTACTACAGGTAGTTTCACCTTTTGCTTTTCAGTATCGAATATAAGTCCTAGAAACAGAAACTGTTGAGATGGCATCAGTTGAGATTTGTTCTGGTTGCTAATCCACAATTCTTCATGGTTTGCAAAGGTAGATGAAGATAATGTTGCATTAGCTCCTGGGATGGAGCGTTAGTAACAGATCTTCCAGGTATGGAGTCAGGTTTACTCCCTTGGATCTGAAGTGTGCCATAAGAGGAGCATTCACCTTAGTAAACTCTCTCTGTGATGTCTAGTCTGAAGGGAGGTGCCATGAATTGAACGTGTTGGTTATGGAAGGCAAACCTGATGTAGCAAATACCAATTCCATGTACATTCCTTAAAGGTGAATGTCCAATATGTGGATTGCAGAGAGCGTCAACTCACAAAATTTCACCTCAACAAAGTGGAAATCAGGTTAGTAATCAATAAATAATTTGCCACTCATATGAGAAAATGATAATATCCACTCACTTTTGATTCAGCTGTATCCGGTACTTTTCAGAATGTAACACAGGCATCTCCATTTCCACTATAAAGATTTCCCCTTAGGAAAAAGAGAATACACTTCCCTAGAAGGCCAAACCTCTACAGCTTTCACCAAGTCTTTAACCACACGTTTGCTCCCTAATCTCCCATTGCCTTTGTTGAACAGCACAGGTAGTATTTCACTTAAACATAACCCAAATCCCTGAAATCTTTCTAAACAGACCTACATCTCACACTCACTGTCATGGGTATCAACATGCAAGCTGAGAGTAAACAGCTGCACAGAGGCCTACACAATGGAGATTTGGACATTGCACTGATCATAACAAAGTATGAGTGTCTTTCCCATGTTGATGGTGCCAAATCCTGTGTGGTGTTCCAATCAAAGTGAAGGAAGTTGTAGATTAAAATTAGAACATACTACACATCATTTTAATGGACAAGATCTGTAGAACGCAAATGTACTGTCTCCTTGTTTAAATCTTCTCAGTGAAAGGTACGCTTAAGGGATATACTTCTCTACGTATTTCTCTTCATGTTATAGGAACTCATCTATAGAAGACCTTACAACTGGCTGTCTTCCCCAAAATGACTGCTTAATTTTAAATAATGCAAAATTCTTAGTAGAGCGTTTTCTTGTATATTAGATATACAAGATATATATATTAGATTTAACGGTTGATTTATTTTCTCCTAATTAAGCAATCTTGCATAATTTCTACTCTGTAGCTTAACCCCTTAAGGACCAGCCACGCACGTACTTTGCTGTCACATAAGGACCACCAAGCATTTTTTGTTTTGTTTTGTGTTTTTCTGCACGATCCGATTCCAGACTCCCCAAACGGCATGCAGCCGCGCTGGGAGCCCGGAATTCGATGACGGTCCAAGACCATCATGGGTCCTTAAGGGATTAAACTGTTAGTAACTAATTCTGTAGGTATTAAAAATTTATTGCACTCGGTCCTCTCTCTCAAACCTCTATGGTTTGAGAGATATAAGCTTTCAAAGCTCCCCCTTCCCTCCCCGTGCACCAACGTCAGCTGTGTTAGAGAAGGAGATCCCGGTCCGCAGATCTTCCTGCGGCTCTACAGCAGAGCCGTAATCACGCTAGTTAGAAAGAAATACTTCACTTGAACAGTCCACATGTGCTTGCAAACCAGGCACACATTGTAGAAAGTTCAAATGAAGTATTTCTAACTAGCGAGATTACAGCTCTGCTGTAGAGCCGCAAGACGGTCCACGGATTGGGATCTCCTTCTCTAACACAGAAAGCGAACGTCAGTGCACAGAGAGGGAAGGGGGGAGCTTTGAAAGCTTATATCTCTCAAACCATAGAGGTTTGAGAGCTAGGACTGGGTGCAATTAATTTTTAATACCTACAGAATTAGTTTCTTTTAGCAAAGTACTACTATCACTTTAAAATTAGTGCAATGTGTTGCACCCCAATCTGACAGTCAAAGACTTAACGTATAAAGACTGCAGACCCTTTCAGTACTGATAGCGAAAAGAAGCCCTTTCATAATTTGATGCACTACTATAAATCTATAGTAAATCTATGGTTGAACGATAGTAAAAGTAACAGATATACTGAAAACAGTATTTTACTGGAAATGCGTATACATACATAGATATACATACATACATACAGAGATTAAGAGATGGAGCATTTTCTCAGATACCTGGTATCCAGGTGTTACAGAGTACTGGATGCCTGGAGCAGGCTGCATGGCATCAGACTGTGGCTCATATGAAGGGGGGGCTGGTGCAAGCACACGGTGTTGATGAGCAAATGCTTCAGTGATCCTGCGTGGTTGTGGTGGGTAAGCGGCTGCCTCTGGCTCATCCAATCTGCGCTTCATCCTGAGAACATAGTCGGGCGCCAGTGGTGGACCTGATGAGAGATAGGGACTGAGTGAAGGCAAGTGAAAGGACTAGAAATTGATGCCTACATAAAACTGGATACAACAGCATCTGTAAGCACAATACATACAGGTACCATATATACAGACAAAAGGATATGTTGGCGATACATCAATGAAACACATTATGTTCATAAAAAAATATAAAACTGTCTCCGGTGCAATGCAGTGTGTTGGATTATAGTGAATTAGTACCCTCTCACTAATTGGCCCCACATAAGTATATATAGCAGGAATATTTGCACTATTCCTCTAGCTGGGATGGAGGGAGGGGGTAATCCAGGAGTAGTCAGAATATGATGCGATTCTCTATCTTTAGCATTCAGAAGACTACTAAATTCATCTCCTGACTAGTAACCTCTGATATATAAGCAATATGTTAAGTCAGCTGAATGTTGTTTTATTAGACCTGGGCTGAACAGTCTGAAGCCCTCCATCTATTCATGGTTACAATTTCCAACATCCCCAGTCAACAAACTGGTACTTTTAGCCCTCAACAGATGAAGAGCCTCATGTCGCTCATTCCTGGACTGAGCAATGTACAGCTAACCCTCACTGTTCTTTGTCTGCATGTCCATATAACAGAAGGGGGGAGATTCACAAAGCGCTGATAAAGTGAAGAAGACTTCTCCAGTTTTTCACTTCTCCAATTCCTAAGTTAGTCTATGCCCCATAGAATGCACTAAGAGGTCTTCGTCGTTGGAGATCTTCGTGAATATGCTCCATAGAATAACATAGGAACTGGAGAAGTGATCTCCACTGTACCACCATTTAGTGAATCTCTCCCTCTACAGTATTAACATTATGCAAATTGACAAAAGTAGCTTTCATAATAAAATACCTTTGGGTTTTGAAAAAATAAAAATCTGATACAAGGACTCCAAAAGTGAACGATCACCCTTCAACCCTTTGAGTGCCAGAGAAAACATAATGCATTGCAAAACAATGTGTTGCCTACCACACTGGCACTCAAAGCATTAACTTAATTGTGCAGAGTCTGAAATGGGTTTTAAAATCTTTTTCATGCTTCTGTGAATTCCATCTTAATTTACATAGATATTTCAGTAGGTCTTGTGCAAAAACATGAGAGTAGCAAATCTATGGCAAACCAGATGCACCATAGGTGGAAATAAACATTCCCAGTTATTTACATGGTGCTTTTAACCCCTTGAATTGCAGCTGTCTCCAAAAGAAGTGGATTCTGAAGATTTTTATTTCCCTCCCTATGTTGTAAATGGCACACTCTAGACCTGCTTCCCTGTGTCTTTTTGCATAAGGTACATGGACTGCACTTACCTACTTAAAGTTTATATAATGCATGTTGCTAAAAAGTTGCATCTGGCACCACGCAGGACAAATAACAAATTCACAGTCTTATGCAGATAGAATAGTGAGCCAGGGAGATAAGACTGCCTTTTGGAGCTGGTAAGCATACTGTATAAATATTTATTTATTTTAACTTAACTGGTAACAGCTTTAATGTATTATTAGGTTGTTCTTTAGCCTTCTGCATCAAAAATTGAACTTGGCAAGGCTGAAAACAAAAATACTTGCCCATCAACTATGTTACTATGACTGGGAAACAAATGAACAGAAGAAATCCAGCAATTACAGAGGATAAGAGCAGCTACATTTAAAAAACAAATGGAATTTGTATTTGTTCCCTATGCTGTTGGTCTGTCCCAGAATTACTCCACGTGGTCTTTATGCTGGAGGCTCACTGTTTGCAAGGGGCTATTTTCAGTTTTCAACCACATCTAAGCCAGGAGGAGATGGTAGTGTTTGCCATCAATTTTAGAGAAGCTGCTGTTTAGTGACTATGCCTTCTACAACTGTTGAAAGATTATGGCTGTAATTAAAAATTTCCATTTTTTTATGTTTTTAGGATAAGTGTATAATAACCACTTTAACAAAAAATGTCTGTTCCTGACAGACAGCTCTTTGGATCTTTTTGTCAGGGACTGTGAAAGAAAGCATAGTGATACAAATGAATATAAAATGTAGATAGAGCTGCAAGGATTAGTATTACTTTGTATCACTATTCTGCTTTAATGGTCAACCGGCCAGAAAGATCTCTGAAAACAGATCCAGACAGCTTACTTTCAGAACACAATAAAAGTATAGGTAATCTGACTTCACATTATTCACCTGCAAGACATTTAAGTTTTTATATATCTATATTATATATATATTAGTTGAAGAGTCTGTTACATGGGCCACAATGCCACTGCCAGCCAGTCGCAGGGCAGTCATGCACAACAGAGACTGCCCACGCTGCGGCTGATACAGTGCCAGCCGGTCGCAGTGCAGTCATGCTCAGTAGAGACTGTCTGCGCCGCGGCTGATACAGAGCTCCCCGCTCTGTATCAGCCTTGTCATGGGCAGTCTCTACTGCTCATGAATGCAGCAGTCTCTACTGCGCATGACTGCGTTGTTACAAACTTTCTAGCAAATTATTATATGGGATGCACACATATACATACGTTATTGTCTACCTGCCACCCACTACCCAATGTGGCAGTGATTTGGACAGGTATGGGAGGGGGGAGTGGCCAAACTCACAGGAGGAGCATGCCGAATCTCTCCTTCATATCCTTTCCCCATTCCTTTAGCCTCTCCTCTGCTCCTCTCCCACCTCCAGGTCTTCTCCCTCCCAAATAAATGTTGCACATGTAACAGTTCTTCCATTGCTAGATAAGGGAAGTGCATGTGCGTGCATGTCTCACTATGGGGTGTGTGTGTGTGCGCGCCTCCCTATGGGGGGGGGGGGTGTCTCACTATTGGGGGGTGCTTGTGTCTCTCACTATGCAGTGTGTGTGTGCGAGCCTCCCTATGGTGGGGTGTCTGGGTGTCTCTCTCTCTCACTATGGTGGGGTGTCTGGGTCTCTCTCTTTCTCACTATGGGGGGGGAGGTGTCTGGGTCTCTCTCTCACTATGGGGGGGGTGTCTGGGTCTCTCTCTCTCTCACTATGGGGGGGGGGGTGTCTGGGTCTCTCTCTCACTATGGGGGGGGGGGTGTCTGGGTCTCTCTCTCACTATGGGGGGGGGGGGGTGTCTGGGTCTCTCTCTCACTATGGGGGGGGGGGTGTCTGGGTCTCTCTCTCACTATGGGGGGGGGGGTGTCTGGGTCTCTCTCTCACTATGGGGGGGGGGTGTCTGGGTCTCTCTCTCACTATGGGGGGGGGTGTCTGGGTCTCTCTCTCACTATGGGGAGGGGTGTCTGGGTCTCTCTCTCACTATGGGGGGGGGTGTCTGGGTCTCTCTCTCACTATGGGGGGGGGGTGTCTGGGTCTCTCTCTCACTATGGGGGGGTGTCTGGGTCTCTCTCTCACTATGGGGGGGGGTGTCTGGGTCTCTCTCTCACTATGGGGGGGGTGTCTGGGTCTCTCTCTCACTATGGGGGGGGTGTCTGGGTCTCTCTCTCACTATGGGGGGGGTGTCTGGGTCTCTCTCTCACTATGGGGGGGGTGTCTGGGTCTCTCTCTCACTATGGGGGGGGTGTCTGGGTCTCTCTCTCACTATGGGGGGGGTGTCTGGGTCTCTCTCTCACTATGGGGGGGGTGTCTGGGTCTCTCTCTCACTATGGGGGGGTGTCTGGGTCTCTCTCTCACTATGGGGGGGTGTCTGGTCTCTCTCTCACTATGGGGGGGTGTCTGGGTCTCTCTCTCACTATGGGGGGGGTGTCTGGGTCTCTCTCTCACTATGGGGGGGTGTCTGGGTCTCTCTCTCACTATGGGGGGGGTGTCTGGGTCTCTCTCTCACTATGGGGGGGTGTCTGGGTCTCTCTCACTATGGGGGGGTGCCTGGGTCTCTCTCTCACTATGGGGGGGGGGGTCTGGGTCTCTCTCTCACTATGGGGGGGGGTCTGGGTCTCTCTCTCTATGGGGGGGGGTCTGGGTCTCTCTCTCTCTATGGGGGGGGTCTGGGTCTCTCTCTCTCTCTATGGGGGGGGTGTCTGGGTCGGTCTCTCTCTATGGGGGGGGTGTCTGGGTCGGTCTCTCTCTCTATGGGGGGGGTGTCTGGGTCGGTCTCTCTCTCTATGGGGGGGTGTCTGGGTCGTCTCTCACTATGGGGGGGTGTGGGTCCCTCTCTCTCTCACTATGGGGGGGTGTGGGTCCCTCTCTCTCTCACTATGGGGGGGTGTGGGTCCCTCTCTCTCTCACTATGGGGGGGTGTGGGTCCCTCTCTCTCTCACTATGGGGGGGTGTGGGTCCCTCTCTCTCTCACTATGGGGGGGTGTGGGTCCCTCTCTCTCTCACTATGGGGGGGTGTGGGTCCCTCTCTCTCTCACTATGGGGGGGTGTGGGTCCCTCTCTCTCTCACTATGGGGGGTGTGGGTCCCTCTCTCTCTCACTATGGGGGGGTGTGGGTCCCTCTCTCTCTCACTATGGGGGGGTGTGGGTCCCTCTCTCTCTCACTATGGGGGGGTGTGGGTCCCTCTCTCTCTCACTATGGGGGGTGTGGGTCCCTCTTCTCTCACTATGGGGGGGTGTGGGTCCCTCTCTCTCTCACTATGGGGGGTGTGGGTCCCTCTCTCTCTCACTATGGGGGGGTGTGGGTCCCTCTCTCTCTCACTATGGGGGGGTGTGGGTCCCTCTCTCTCTCACTATGGGGGGGTGTGGGTCCCTCCTCTCTCTCACTATGGGGGGGTGTGGGTCCCTCTCTCTCTCACTATGGGGGGGTGTGGGTCCCTCTCTCTCTCACTATGGGGGGGTGTGGGTCCCTCTCTCTCTCACTATGGGGGGGTGTGGGTCCCTCTCTCTCTCACTATGGGGGGGTGTGGGTCCCTCTCTCTCTCACTATGGGGGGGTGTGGGTCCCTCTCTCTCTCACTATGGGGGGTGTGGGTCCCTCTCTCTCTCACTATGGGGGGGTGTGGGTCCCTCTCTCTCTCACTATGGGGGGGTGTGGGTCCCTCTCTCTCTCACTATGGGGGGGTGTGGGTCCCTCTCTCTCTCACTATGGGGGGGTGTGGGTCCTCTCTCTCTCACTATGGGGGGGTGTGGGTCCCTCTCTCTCTCACTATGGGGGGGTGTGGGTCCCTCTCTCTCTCACTATGGGGGGGTGTGGGTCCCTCTCTCTCTCACTATGGGGGGGTGTGGGTCCCTCTCTCTCTCACTATGGGGGGGTGTGGGTCCCTCTCTCTCTCACTATGGGGGGTGTGGGTCCCTCTCTCTCTCACTATGGGGGGGTGTGGGTCCCTCTCTCTCTCACTATGGGGGGGTGTGGGTCCCTCTCTCTCTCACTATGGGGGGGTGTGGGTCCCTCTCTCTCTCACTATGGGGGGTGTGGGTCCCTCTCTCTCTCACTATGGGGGGGTGTGGGTCCCTCTCTCTCTCACTATGGGGGGGTGTGGGTCCCTCTCTCTCTCACTATGGGGGGGTGTGGGTCCCTCTCTCTCTCACTATGGGGGGGTGTGGGTCCCTCTCTCTCTCACTATGGGGGGGTGTGGGTCCCTCTCTCTCTCACTATGGGGGGGTGTGGGTCCCTCTCTCTCTCACTATGGGGGGGTGTGGGTCCCTCTCTCTCTCACTATGGGGGGGTGTGGGTCCCTCTCTCTCTCACTATGGGGGGGTGTGGGTCCCTCTCTCTCTCACTATGGGGGGGTGTGGGTCCCTCTCTCTCTCACTATGGGGGGGTGTGGGTCCCTCTCTCTCTCACTATGGGGGGGTGTGGGTCCCTCTCTCTCTCACTATGGGGGGGTGTGGGTCCCTCTCTCTCTCACTATGGGGGGGTGTGGGTCCCTCTCTCTCTCACTATGGGGGGGTGTGGGTCCCTCTCTCTCTCACTATGGGGGGGTGTGGGTCCCTCTCTCTCTCACTATGGGGGGGTGTGGGTCCCTCTCTCTCTCACTATGGGGGGGTGTGGGTCCCTCTCTCTCTCACTATGGGGGGGTGTGGGTCCCTCTCTCTCTCTCACTATGGGGGGTGTGGGTCCCTCTCTCTCTCACTATGGGGGGGGGGGTCCCTCTCTCTCACTATGGGGGGGGGTCCCTCTCTCTCTCACTATGGGGGGGGTCCCTCTCTCTCTCACTATGGGGGGGTGGGTCCCTCTCTCTCACTATGGGGGGGTGTGGGTCCCTCTCTCTCTCTCACTATGGGGGGTGTGGGTGGATCTCTCACTATGGGTGTTATGTCCGTAAGAATGCACGTAACTCTCAGCTATATAAAAGGCCGGTGGTCTCGTTTATTAAAGGATCCACAGGACAGGGATTTGGGTGCTTCTCTCTAGCTGGGGACTCTCGCTCTCCACTTTAAACTTGCTAGGGGATGGTGTCTGGGGGGGGGGTTGGGAAGGGAGCATTTGGCCAGTATGGAGAAGGGTCAGGGGTGACTGCACATGCAGGGCTGTAGAGGGGCACTTTGGGAGGGTAGCAGCCTGTGGAGTCTGGCTGCCTGGGGACCAGACACAACATCTCCCTTCCTTCCTCCAAGACGTGGGTTGATCATTGCCGTCTCCAACTTCTCAGACTCTCTTGGCATTCCCACAGCTCAGGCACTCAACACTCTCTGGTTGGTCGGGAAGAAGGTTAGTTGCTGATTGGCGGTGTTGTCATGTCCTGGTCTGGTAGCCAACAATCTTCGGATGGTCGTGGATCGCTGGGCTGGCTGTCGGTCATGGTGTCGGGGTCTGGACCTGCAGCTGCTGGTTGCGAGTATCGATTGGAAAATAAAAATTGTCTTCCTCTTCCCTCTGTTTCCGTGAAGGCCGATTTGGTGGCTGTGTTTCTTGGCTGTTGTGAGGTGTCAGTGTTTGTATTTGATCAATATGCCTGCGCCAACATTGTCCATTTCCTAGCTGGATCACATAGGAGTGAGATCCAGTCTGCTGATGTACGGTGGCTGCTTTCCATTTGGTGGGGCCGGCGTAACATCTAGCCAATACGCTTGTTGCTGGTTAGAGTGTACGTAGCGTTGTGCCTTTGGTCATTTGTTTTTGGTGTTTGTGCACTGTTTCTCGGATGTTTGGTATGAGTGCATCTAATTTGGTGCATATCGGTCTTCTGAACATTAACAATGCTGGTGAGACTCCCACTGTGCCATGTGGTGAGGAGCAGTACGCTATGAGGAAATCATTTAGCGTGGAGGAATCCCCTGGTGTTTTTGCTGCTGCTGTCAAGGTGGTTTTAAACGTTTGAACAAGCTGTTCTGCTTGTCCATTTGTTGCCGGGTGGTAGGGTGCTGTTCTTGTGTGCCGTGCCCCTATTTCCTTCAAGAACTGTTGAAAACGTAGGTATGTGAATTGAGGGCCGTTATCTGTGACTACGTGCTTTGGCAGGACAAATGTTGTGAATAACCATTTGTATTGTGGCTTCTGTTGTCGTTGAGGTCATTGGCAATACTTCTGGCCATTTTGAATGCACATCAATGATGACCAGGAACATCTTATTCCGTTTTCGGCTGCAGAAGTCCAGGTGTATTCTTTGCCATTCATGTATTGGCCATTTCCACGGTTGTGTCTGGCCTTTCGCCGGTTGTTTGTGTTTGTTTGCAGCCTGGGCAGGTTTTGACGAATTCGATGTCCCTATCTATCGAAGGCCACCATAAGGTCGCGCTTGCCTTTTGTTTCATCTGCACAACTCCGGGGTGTCCTTCGTGCATTATCTTCAATGTGTTTTGGCTTTGGTCTGTGGGGACTGCTAATCCGTTTCCCCATAAGACGCAGCCTTCTTGTGCCATTAGTTCTAAACATCTTGCAGCATATGGCTGAAGCTGCTGTGGTGTTTGGTGTGGCCATCCATTGTAGACATAGCGTAAAACTTGTGCTACAGTTTCATCCTTTGCAGCTATGGTAGTGGAGGTGAAGAGGTGTTTGTGAAGCAGACTTGGTGTGCGTCAGGTCAGCCATAAGAGTCTTGCTGGTGTGCTGTCCCTTGAAGCGGTAGGTGAGAAAAGGCATCAGCGTTCGCATGGTCTTGGTGTTTTCTGTATTGAATTCAATAGTTGAAGGCGCCTAAGTACAGTGCATAGCGTTGTAGTCTGTCTGGCTGCTGTCGTGGATGATATCCCTTTGTCCGGGCTGAAAATGGTGAGTAGAGGCTTGTGGTCTGTGATCAGTGTGAACCATACAGATACAGTGTAAATTTCTGCAGTGCCCAAATAATTGCTAGTGCCTCTTTGTCAATTTGTAAGTAGCTGCGTTCAGTCTGGCTTAATGACCTGGAGGCAAATGCAATAGGCTGTTCCGAACCATCTGGCATGACATGAGATAGCACCGCACCCAACCCGTAGGGGGACGCATCACATGCCACCGTTACCGGTTTCTGTAGATCGCAGTGTACCAAGGCTTTTGAACAGAGGACCAATTCCTTAGTTTCCTGGAATGCTCGGTGGCATTGTTCTGTCCATCTCCATGGAGTCCTGGCTTCCAGAAGCTGGTGGAGAGAGTGAAGGGCTTGTGCAATGTTGGTAAGAAATCTGTGATAATAGTTCAATAGTCTGACCTTAGTTGTGTAACATCTGTGAGCGTTGGTGCCTTTACCAGTGCTTGCACAAAAAGTGTATCTAAATCCATGAGCATTTATCTTCCTTCAATTTCCAGTTGGACTTTCATGGAGTCTGTCTCAGGACCCACTTGGTGTAATGTTAGATGAGCGAGCCAGCCACCCCTCTCTAACGGTTCCTCTTCATCTGGAAATTCTGGTCTGGTCTCTTGCTGGGTGCATGATGTGAAATATGCTGGGCGTCAGTTGCCCCTCATTGGTGGTCTCTGTCATTGGCACTGGCACACTTTTTGTATAGGACCTCGTTTTCCACAACTGAAGCATGTATCCTCCTTGAAACGACACGTTTGAGCGTCATGGTTTGAAGATCCACAGCGGTAGTATAGGAGGTTACTGTTGGGTTCCCGCACCAGTGGTCTGTTACCTGTGGCTTCCCTTGTAGGTGGTCTACTGGTGGTTTTTAACTTTAATACCTCCGGCGTGTCGGCGGGTCCGTTGTGGGCAGCATCCTTGTTCACTAGTTACATGGCTACTGCCGTGTACAAGGCTGATTTGTCCGTGATAGTGCTTTCTGAGTGTAATCTTTTTTTGTACTGGCTTTGTTAACTAATCCACATACGAAACAATCTGAGCATTTCAGATAGGTTCACTTCAAAATTGCAAGTGGCCGATAGGTGGCGCAGTTCCACCATGAAGTCTTGCAAGGACTCCCCTGGATTTTGTTTTCTGGCATAGAATCTGAAATTCTCTGCTATTTCCAAAGGTTTGGGTTGATAATACTGAGTTAAAGCTGCCACCATCACTCTGAAATACATTTCTGAGGGTGTCACTGGGGATATCAGGTCTTTTAACACGGCATATGGTTTGATGCCTACTACTGTTTTAAGAAGGCTGCTGCCTGTTTAGTCTCAGGGATGTCATTTACTTGAAAAAATATTGCACCATGCATTCTATATAGGAGGACCATGCCTATTCTCCCTCTTTAAATTCATAAAGTGCGCCATTAAGGGTCATTGTTTTTGTGAGTGTGTGTGAGGTACTCACTGGATGTGGGTCTGTTCTATTCCCATTTGTGTGTTTTGTCAGGTCAGTCCTGTTTAGTCTTTATCCGATGTAAGGCTCTATTTTGGTGTATACTTTGTATCATCTATCTTTGAATCCTGTGTAATCCTTATCTTTGTATCCTGGAGTTGTTCGTTCTTGTAGTCTTTATTCCTTTGTTCTGGGTCAGTTCTTTTAGACTATGTCTGTCTTTGGTATTCCTTTGTACGTTTGTCTGTTTTTATCCTCGTCGCCACTATAATGTAAGTAAGAATGCAAGCGACTCAGTGTGGGGTGCATGCGCGTGCCCCTCTCACTGTGGGGTGCGCGCATCTCCTAATGGGACTGTATGGGAGTTCAAGTCAGCTTGGGGGGTGGGAGGAGAGATTAGGAAGAAGGGGAGGGCAAAACAGAATGTGATCACGTGCATTTTACACAACTAGATACTATAAACAAAAACAGACGAGCAATGCAGTGCCACATTGCAAGTGTGTGCATATTTTTTTTTATATATATATTAGTGTAAAAGCCCATGTACACTGGCCTCCCAGCTCCTGCGTTCGGGCAGTCTCTACTGCGCATGACTGCATCGGACAAACATACATCTGGCCTTTTATATTATAGGATAGGGCTAGTACAATACGTTATATCAAAGTCACAACAGTTGTTCGTAAATGTGAGTCCCCTTACAAGGAAATATGCAAAATCAAAATTGACTAAACGTTTTTCTCCGATTATGTGCCTGATAATATGGTCACTGAATTTCTGACTCTAAACAATTTGCTTTCTTTAAAGGGATAGTAATTGTTAATTTTAAGCTGATTTAATATTGTAGACATTAAAAAAAAAAAGATTAACATCAATGTAAGTCTTATCTTTCAAACCTTTATGGTTTGAGAGATATAACTTGCTAAAGTTACCTTTTCTTGGCTGTTTTACTCAAGTCTGCCATCTAGCTGACAGCTGCAGATTCTGGTCATATGACCAGACAGAGGCTCTTATGCAGAGCTGAAATCACGCTATTTAGAAATAAATACTTAATTGGAATGGTCTATAAAGTGTGCTTGCAAGCCAGGCACACTTTGTAGACCGTTACAAAATAAGTATTTATCTTTAGATATCGTTATATCAGCGCTGCTGAAGAGCCACATCTGGTCAAGTGACCAGAATCTGCTTATGACAGTTTTACAGCTCGTCAAGCAGAAAGGGGAGGGAGCGGAGAACTTTATTTTCCTATATATCTCTAACCATAACGGTTTGAGAGATACGAACAAGTGCAAGTACTCACTCTCAGTTGTATCTACCATATAGTTAATACTTTTTTTCTGACATTTCTATCCCTTTAACAGAGGCAGAAGGGTTATTTTATACAATGTTGCAAGTCACCCTACAGTACTGATTTGTGTGCAAGTTTTCAACATTGCTTCACTGGTTTTTTTTTTGTTTTGTTTTTTTACATTGTTGCACATGCTGCTTTCATAGCCCACACAGAATGTTTTCTGTAGAAAATAAAGAAAAAGTCAGATACATAAAATAAAAAAGGAAGTTTGTATACTGTGCAAGTGCATATGTAAAGCCAAAGTCAGAATTAACAACTACAGTGATCTCCAACAAAGAACACTTCTTCTAGCTATAACTCCCTAAGGATTTACTCAAAGTGTGGGGTTAAAAAAAAAAAAAAAAAAAACACCAAAGTTCATCCATCAAGACTAGAGGAAAGGCACTGTTGACTAACCCTTTGAGTGCCAGAGGGGTACAATACGCATTGCTTTGCGTAACCCTCTGGCACTCAAAGGTGTTTGCAGATACTGTAGTTTTCAAATGAGGCATGCATAAATGTCCAGCTCAGAATAATATTGAAAATGATGACAGTTTGTTTCAAAGCAGATAGGATGCTGATCCAGGGAAATATCCAGTTACTTTTTGGAGTCAAAAAAAAAAAAAAAAAAAAAAAAAATCCTTTAACACCTACTTGGTGATCAACTGGAAATTGTTTCTCACATGTTTATTTTGCTTTCCTCTGGATCAACCAGGATGATGTGCAATGGGCTGAACTTGGAAATGTCATCAACTATGTTATAATGTGGCACTCAAGGTGTTAAATATCCTGTATAATAATTTGCTAAATGTGTGTTTGTCAGAAGCTGTCATGCAAAGTAGAGACTGCTGTGCGCGCTGCAGTCACGTGCACTACAGACTGCCCGCGCCGTGGCCGATAATGGAGTGGGGCTCCGAATTCAGACCGCAGTTCTCTCTGCGCACCTTCGAGGACTACGGTCTGAATTCAGAGCGCCCCGCTCCATATGAGCCACGGCACGAGTAGTCTCTACTGTGCATGACTGCACCGCGGCCCTTGTTGGGTGGCATTGTGGTCTTTAACTAGTTCCATATAAAACCCAAACAAATACATTATCTAGTGTACTATACTCAAAGGGATCTGAAAACATGACATGTAACGTCACCACACAGTGCAGTGGTGTACTGTAACCTTGACATAAATGGATCCTTACTCACAGATTGTATCCATTCACATAGATACCAAGTTAATCACCAAGGGCCTAATGTAGAAAACAAAATGAGTAACTCCAGAACAAGTCACACCACCACAGCGTACATATAAAATATCCCTTAATTCCCACTGATTTAAATGGCGCTTCTAATTCCTTGAATGCCAGAAGGCCCCAACACATTGTGAAACAATAATTTGGAGATTTTTAAAAAGCCCTCTTTAAATATTGGAATTTCTATTTCCCCAATATAAGCATTTGGTGTGCTTAAAGGGATAGTAATGTCCGAAAAAAGGTATTAAAGGGTAACTACCACCCCGCAATAACTTTACATGAATTCAGTCTTCATCTGGCGACTAGCTGCTTAGCAGCGCTAGTCGCCAGAAATATTACCTGGTTCCAAAGATTTTGCAGTTTTTCCGAGGCATCACTGTGACGAGATGTCCGTGCTTCCTGCTCCTGGGAGCAAAATCTTTGGAACCAGGTAATATTTCTGGCGACTAGCGCTACTAAGCAGCTAGTCGCCAGATGAAGAATTCATGTAAAGTTATTGCGGGTGGTAGTTCCCCTTTAACTATAATGGTAGATACAATTAAAAGACTTGCACTAATTCTTATAACGGTTTGAGAGATATAGGATAATAAAGTTCTCTGCCCCCTCCTCTTTCTGCTTAATGAGCTGTAAAGCTGTCAGAAGCAGATACTGGTCGCTTAACCAGAAGTGGCTCTTCAGCAGTGTCAATATAACGATATCCAAAGATAAATACTTCATCGGAATGGTCTACAATGTGTGCTTGTAAACCAGGCACGCCTTTTAGACCATTCCAATGAAGTATTTATTTTTGGGTATTGCTATGTTGGTGCTGCTGAAGAGCCGCCGCCTGATGACAACTTTACAACTAGTCAAGCAGAAAGGGGAAGGAGCGGAGAACTTTATTTTCCTATATCTCTCAAACCATAACGGTTTGAGAGATAAGAATATGTGCAAGTACTATCTTTAATTGTATTTACCATATAGTGAATACTTTTTTTTCTAACATTACCATCCCTTTAAAAGTGGTCTTCTCGTCTAAAAACCATGGTAATTTGAAGCAATGGCAAAATCAAATTGCGTTAATCATTTGGATATTACCCCTTAATGACAGGGTTTTTGGTTTTTTCCCATTACAGCAAATGACTTCCTGGACTTACCCGGTAAGTCGTCTGTCGCTAAGGGGTTAAATAAAAAAAAAAAAAAAAAAAGTACTTGTTTTTATATGCTTATTAAGGCATGCCATGTAGACACTTCAACACGTGAGACCAGTCTGCTATCCAGATATCATTCAACAATCTTGCTGCCACCCAACCTACCCTATGCCATCCCTTAATTTGCCACACACACTCATCTCTCGCCACACTCCCCTCATCCGCCTCCATACACACGCACCCCCACCCATCCACCAACACACCCACACCACCTATGCCACCACCAGACGCCCCACATGCACCCCCAAAAGCTGCCAACCCCCCCATCACAAACACTCCCCCATCCATTGCCATTTAAGTGTTCTCTCTCCTGCCCTGCAACATTCCCACCAAGAAAAAAATAAACACATCACATACACTATCACTGCACTCATCTAAAATTCCCCCCACCCAAAGTAACCACACATTACTGACACTCCATCCCCACTACGGTTACGCTGGCATAGTCAGTCTTTTCACAGTATTACCCTCCGCTCTGTAATGTGTGCTGTCCTACCAATGAGTGCCTTCATAGATGCCTCCCCTGTAAAGCACAGAATCCAGTTTACTCCCACCGCCAAATACCCCCACCCGTAAAAAAAAAAAAAAAATAGGACTATCTCGCTCTTGCTGTCCCTTCCGCTAAGTGAATCCAATGCTGCACCACTCAACTCCCATCAATCTTAGTGTCCCCACGTCAGGGTTTGTTTTTGTTTCTTTTTTTTACCTAAACCGGCTGTCCTTACTTTAGCTGATGCTTCGTGCATAAAACTTCCTATAAAATCTTTTGTTCGTCCGTTCATCCAAGTTTTTTATTTTTCCGGAAGGGGGAGAGAAAACTCTCCCGGTAAGCTCTTTTAACTCTAAATTAAAACCTAACCATCACTGCCTAACACTTAGTGTTCAGTGAGTATTATTACCCTTCCCCTTCTCAGCGTCCTTTTCTCCGCCCTCTCATACCTCCGCATTGAGCTTCGCCCCCCAACACAAGTCTCCGGTAACCGACGGCCCGCTCCCCACTGTCAACGGGAAAATCCCGCCTCCTCCACCCCGCACAGGGCGCCACCGAGTGCGACATCCAATTGGCCGAGACTCGACGCCCATCACAATCGAATACCAATCAGCTCCATGATGGAGCAGGTGGAGGCGGGGAAACGGGTAAGGCCTCAAATCACGCCCCTACCACTGAGCTCTCTGAAGCAAGGAAAAGCGGAAAATGGCCGTCAATGGAATGAAAAGGCAACAGCCCGCCCATTCGGAGACGTCAATCAATTAAAAGGCTTCACCTACTGTTTAACAATTGGTTAATAACTTTGGACATGGGTGGGGGAATCAATAAGTAGGACGGCCACGCCTTTACATGACCGCCCCTTTATGGCGTGTTTACATGATAGGAAAAGCCAACCCAGAAACAGAATATGTTGTGGGCATCAGGCGTGCTGGGATACAACTGGGGTGGTTACCAGGAGAATAGAGGCGGAACTGTAGTGGCTTTAAGCAGCGCAGAGACAGCACTGCGTTGGCTGTAGGCTAGGGCAAAAAATTCCAGTAATTACAAATACGGATTGTATGGAAAACGTGGCTCGTCATTAGGACCGGTTGACCAAAAGTGGATAGGTAAGGAATGGGCACAGGAGCAATCATAGCTAAATGTCGAATGTTTATTATAACAGTGAGAGTCGAGCCTCCAGTTGATGTGTGCTAGAACTATCACCACAACAAATGGCTCTTTTGTGATAGTAGGCGACAGTTTAGCAGCCCTAACCTTGTATGTTAGGGCTGTAAAGAGCATTTGTTTCCGTGTTCCATACAGGAAAAGTGTTTTTTTTTTCTTCTCCACTCAAAAACTATATATATTCCTAGGCAAAGGGTGATCTGGGGACACTTAAGGAGGTGAGATTCCGCAGACTGACAGCCTGAAGAGACAGCAGACGGAGAAAACCAAACTATTACAGAGAAGGGCTCTCAAAACAGCTTAAAAAGCATTTACCCTCTACAACATAGTGTAAATCTTAATAACCATAACGTGGTAGGATTTAGTGTTTGTATCCGTGAAGCCATTACTTAAGCAACTTTACGATATAAAAGTTCCTGTCTTAAAGGGGCCCTGAAACATCACTGTTCTCTGTAGTTACTAGGGCACTATGAACAAGTTATGTGAAAGATTCATGTAAACATCAAACACAGCCCACTTCCAGACTTCAAAACCTATAGTAACATAGTAATTTAGGTTGAAAAAAAAAAGGCTTGCGTCCATCTAGTTCAACCCGCTTCCTATTCCTGTTTACCATCGTTGATCCACAAGACGGGAAAAAAAAACCCTCAACACAGCAATTTCAAATTGTGCCTATAGTCTCTTTCGTGTTTTTTTTATTTTGTTCAACTACATGTTTTGTTGAAAGATCATCAGTGACTCGACTGGTATCTGTTGCTCTTTGTGG
Source organism: Rhinophrynus dorsalis (assembly GCA_037306005.1). Lineage (NCBI taxonomy): Eukaryota > Metazoa > Chordata > Amphibia > Anura > Rhinophrynidae > Rhinophrynus > Rhinophrynus dorsalis. The sequence goes on along the minus strand of CM074721.1, from coordinate 360,105,106 downwards.
AGCACTTGTTAGTATTGCTGTTAACCCTTCCAGTGCTTGGGGTGTATGCAACTCCTTGCTTTGAATGCCCCTCTGGCACTCAAAGCTTCAACGCAGGGGACTCCTGCGGAAAGAGTAGAAACATCCAGTCTGCTTTATATAGGACTACATGCTAGTGACAATTATGACAGAAGAATGTGTGTATACGCTCTTTATTTTTAGGTGTTTTTTTATGGGCAATTATGTCTTACCGAGCCTGCTCCTATGGGAGCGGACTTGATAAAGCCTGGTACTTTGCTTTGCACCCCCAAAATGGCTGTTAGCCGGGGGGGGGGGTCGTCAGAAAGCTCTTTGGCTGGAATGCAACCTGGGAAGCTTGTGGTCTACAACCTTAAACTAGTGCCTGCATGAACACACTCCACATACACTTTGTGCTGTGCTTGAAAAAAATCACAGCACAAGAAAAAAGGTCTAAGTTTGGCTTCTCCTGTGGGACTAACTAGAAACCACCAGGTTAATTGCAGACCCAATTTTCAGTCAGGGTTCACAATACAGCCCTGGATTCAATGGAAAGTCTGTCACAAGGACCTACTTGCTCATATGGCAAGAGTTTGCCTTTAATTATCTAGGTCACCTAATCAAATGGAGAAGTGCTGAGGCTCATTTTGTCAGTGTGCTTTACTCCGAGCTAAAGTTTACTTAAGGTATTACTATCTGAATTAACTCTGCATGTCACTCAGTGTCACATCTGTGCTTAAAGGGATAGTAATACTTCATTTTAACGTTATTTTGTAGGCATTAAAAAAAAAAAAACATGAAGTATGATAAACCATAAAGGTTTCAGAGGTAAGACTTAAGAGCTATTCACAAGCAAAGTTTCCCCTCCTGCCCCTTTTACCTAGTGTAACCCATCTCTTCTGAGATGTGAATCTGGTTGTAAGACTAGACAGATAACAGAAGGGGACATTCTTCTTACAATGAAAACCCTGCCCCCCTTGACATGTTTTTCAGCTTTTTCCCTCATCTTAATTGAAGATTGTCCCTCTCAGCAGTCTACCTGGGCACCTCCCTTCTGATCTGGCTGAACAGGGGGGGGGGGATACTTTGCTTGTGAATATCTCTTAAACCATAAAAGGTTTGAGAGATAAGACTTATATCGTTCATGTTTTTTTTTTAATGTCTATAAAATAAATATAAAACGAAATATTACTATCCCTTTAAACAAGATCCTTCAGGTTCTAGTTACACAGATTTGATCACAACTCTCAACACACCCATGGTACTCTGTGCAAATTCAGCCCTGCAAAATGCACCATAAGACTTCATGCTGCAACTTGGATGCATTCACGCTTTGGGTAAATACAGCATGCTGATCTTTATGGCCAACATTAGCTACCCACATATACCAGACTACTCCACACTACACCCTGCAAGTGAATCACAGAACAAAACCACATGGGAGTAAGTTGGCACGAGTGACTTTGGCCTATAGTAAGAGGCTACAGCAAAGTTGCCTGTGGGAACATAGCCTGATCTCAGTCCATTAAGTGCAAGTAGTTTCCAGAACTGGACTCTCAATGCCATCCTATATAATAATTCGCTAAACGTGTGTAACGCTGCAACATGCGCAGCACACACTGCTGCGCATACTGTAGTCATGCGCAGTAGAGACTGCCCCCGCCGCGGCTGATACAGAGCTGGGTGCTCCGAAGGAGGGTCGAGCTCTGTATCAGCCGTGGCGCGGGCAGTCTCTACTGCGCGTGACTGCCCCGCAACCAGATGGCAGTGACACTGTGGCCCATGTAACGGGCTGTTCAACTAGTAAAGGAATAAAACACCTAAAACTGAAATGGTGTTCTACACATTTAAAGTATAATTACTTGTACACCACCAACTTATTCCCCGGTGCTGTACAATAGGGAATAGACATACAGCAATATTAAACAGTACACATGGAAACACAGAAAACAAAAGGATCAGGGTGCCCTGCTCATGAGCGAATGCTAGCCTCAGTTTCTTTTGTTTGGGGGGGGGGGGGGTTATATATAGGACAGTCTACACATGCATGGATAGTATTTAGATTTTAGGGATTTAAGTACATGTTTAAAACTGTCATCTTGTTATCTTTATAGTTTTTAAATAAATCCTTTATGTACAGACTTGGCATGAGTTGCTAATTATTTTTACCATTTGAGTTTCAATATAATGTATCAAATCTAGGTATAGGCTCAGTCTAGTATACTTGCCCCTAGACTGTTAAAGGGGAACTACCACCCCGCAAAAACTGTATCTCAATTAAGCCTTCATCTGGCGACTAGCTGCTTAGTAGCACTAGTCGCCAGAAATATTACCTGGTTTAAAAGATGTACTACTTTTTTGGAGGCGGACGGTAGCAGGAAGCACGGACATCTTGCCATAGTGACGTCCGTGTGCCTGCGCTGTCAGTCCCTTTTGTAGCCGGCCTTTTTGAGATACAGTTTTTGCGGGGTGGTAGTTCCCCTTTAAATTCTTCTCAAAACATTAGTTGGAAGCAAAGAGCCGTGAACACCTTGAACCAGAGGTGTCCAACACATCACAAAACAACATATTGGATGCCTCTCTGGTTCTGTGAGTTCCAGAGGTGTATCCAACGCATTGGATACATTCCTGGCACTCAAGGGTTAAAAGAAGCTTGCAAAGTGTGTAAAACAGCAGATACACACGCACTTGACAACTTAGATATTTAAAATGATTTTGGAAAGACAAATAAGTGTTTAAAAAAAAAATAAGATTGTACATTTCAGTGGAGTAGAGGAGTTAAGAGAAGAAATTTGTGTAAAACCCAAGGGTGAAAAGTAGATTTAATGTAAGCGCTTTACTTCAGTAGTAGATAAATGGTAATAGCTTACCAGTAGACTTATGTCGTGGAGGTTCATACTGAGGGGAAATGTAGGCATGTTAGGACATTAAAGGTTATCCTGAACTTAAAGGGATAGTAATGGTTCATAATAAAAGCATCTCTAATTAATCATCATAGTATTTGGACTTTGTAGAGTGTTATTTCAATACTGTCAGAGTTGTAGTTCAAGAGTAATTCAATGACAAAGTATCCCCCACCCACCCCTTTTACTGATGTAACACTGTTCAGCCAGAGCAGAAGGGAGTGTCCAGGTAGACTGCAGAGAGGGACAATCTTCATTTAAGATAAGGGGAAAAAAAAAAAAAAAAATCTGTCGGGGGGGGTAGGGCTTTCATTGTTCTCATAGGAAGAACATTGTCCCCTGCTGTTATCTGTCTGGTCTATGGACTGCATTCCACATCTGAAGAGATGGCTTACACTAGGTAAAAGGGGCGGGAGGGGAAACTTTGCTTGTGAATATCTCTTAAACCATAAAAGTTTGAGAGATAAGACTTATATCGTTCATATTTTTTTTAATGCCTACAAAATAAAGATAAAACAAAGTATTACTATCCCTTTAAGACAAACCTGAGGACCAAATACGGTTTCATGTTTTTTGCTGCTGTAATAACTTTGATGAACCCAATAGTTATCTGCCATCAAATTCTGTGTTTGTGTCTATATAGAAGCAGCAGTATCATGACTTTAACCCTTTGAGTGCCAGAGGGGTACACAATGCATTGCAAAGCAATGAGTTGCATGCATCTGGCACTCACAGGGTTAAAGTGAACTTGTTCCCTGTAGTAGTGATTGCATAGCTGTAAAAAAAAAAAAAAATTCCCATGGATCAAACCTGCTACTATGCATAATTAGATAATTTGTGGTAATCTCTGTGCAATGCCATATGTTAATTAGGCTTTCTGGCACTCCATCCAGAAACTATAAAGTAGCTCCTAAATCAGATTTCAACTCATTCCCTCCAGGCCCAGTAAGAGGCCAGGACTTTATTTCCCTGTTTGGAGCACAGGGGAGAGTCAAAATGACAGCCTTTGATTACCTACCCTGTTTGAAAGCAAGGAAATCAGGTCCTTACTTGATACTTGTCTCACAGCATAAAGTGACAACCACTACACTAAATAGTTCTGGTAACGCATGCATGGGTAGAGTTTAAGTATGTGTGCCAAACCCTCTCCACTCTCAAAAGGTGTTTTTTTTTTTGTTAATAAAAAATGCAAACATATCCTAGCATAAACCACTCTTTTCTTCTTTCAAATAAATGTTTTCTTACGTTTTCCACCAGTTATGTACATTGACATAAGAACCTGCTTCTATTCACCTGAATTTATGTATTTGGATGCTGCCTTCCATAATCCAGTTTCAGGATTGTTGTTTGGTTACCTCAAGCATACATATTCTATTTACCCCAACTGGTTTATCGCCACCACCAAGGCAAGGAATATATTCCATGGATAAAAAACCTCTTCTGAAAACTTCCTAATAATCCTTCACCCTGCCACCGTTTGTACTCATGAAGACTTTCACAAACCCAGCAAGTTACATTTAAAAATGAGATACCTGCCTGCTAAACTAATACAGCTGGAAAATGAAAAGGTACAGAGAAATTACTGATTCTAATTGTGACAGACATGAAGGCCAGGAGTGTCTTATGTTACATATTATTGCTGACAGTCTGCATTTTATGTAAAGTTTGTATGTACAGGGAAGAACACACACTACCCCTCCTAGAAAATATGAATAAGGACAAAATGTGCTTGCACAATAGTAAAGTCAAATTTATTTAAATTGGACTTAATCACTTGAGTGCTGGGGAGGTGATCCAACGCACTGCTGGATTACACTGGCACTCACATAGTTAATCAGTTATGCTAGACACCACTCTCGTACCTGGTGTGTGATTTATATTAGGATATAGATGGCCAGTGTGTGTTAACTGTTTTGTCCCAGAACTATTGCACTTTTCTTCATAGATTTACCCAAGCGTGCATGCTTTGCACAGCAGCCGAAGAAAGCTCACTAGGCATGGTTACCATCATCCCATTAAAACAGAACAAGAAACTGATCCATAACTGTAATTATTACTGCATGCTTGCATTAGTTTCAACGCAGTCCTAAGGAATGCATTAGTCATACATATTGTTTTTAAAGAAATGAGATGGCAATCTTATCCTCTAGCTGCGACCACCAGTTCCATTTTCCCCACACTGATGTACATAATGATATCCCTACTCATTGTACCTTTTGAGTAGGAAGTAAAAACACAAAATGCAGCAATTCTAGTGCATCAGAAATTAGCTGTAAAGTAAAAAGCTAAAATTCTGAATTAAGCGTCCGGTGCATCAACTAGGTTAAACGTTTAGTTGATATCAAGGGGAAGTGTTTTATTTGTCCATTATTTGAGTGGTTGCTTTTATAAGTCCCATTGTGGCTACAATACGCTTCTCGGCACAGTTAATTTCTCAAACCAAAGGAAGCGGAAAAAAAAGAATATATCCTCTTTGTTCTCATCTCCGCCTATCCTAAGCACCAGCCCCTTTCCTATGCCCTCGTAGGTTATTGGGCAGCACTTCCGGACTTTATAGCTAGAGACCCAATCCGCTGACCGTATTACGCCTAAAATCCGCCTCCTAAAAGCAGGAAAAGGTGTGGAAAACTACTCGCCACGCCCCGGCTATGATGTAAGAACTCCGCCTAACACGGAAGACAGAATATGGGGCGTGCCTGAATGAAAGCAAAGAAGGCGGTACTATAAAGCGGACCAATGGGGATAGCGTACAGGCACGGTTAAGAGACAGGTAATTGCGTCTTTTCAGGGCGGAGCCTGAGAGGAAAAAAGCCGAGGCACGTAGAGTGTTGGATTCATTACTAGGGGTACGATGGGTACGTAGTGATCTACACGGCTAGGAACAGACGGTCTACGCTAGGAGCGCGGGGAAGCAGTTCTGGCAAAAACAGCTGCTACATATTGTTTAAGAGGACAGTTGTAATCTGGCAGTGCAGAGATTACTTATATATTTAGGATGACGTTAGAGTGCCGTTAACCCGTGTGTATCAAACGGATCATTCTAAACTATAGATTTTTGAAATAAGCAAGCAAACCTCTACTCAGAATTGTCCCTCGCGGTTTATACACTAGAACTGAGGTTTCCCAATCTCTTCCTATAGTAAACGTTAATGGATTGGTAAAGTACATAATATGGCGGTGCGGGTGCTATAGTTAACTGAAAGGCGTAAATAACAGCAGCGTGGGCTAAATGTAATAGTCACCTACGGTTTCACCCTTCAATTGCAATATTCATGTCGCACTCCTTTTTCCTTCGACCACAGGACTATATTTTGAAATAGTTTGCCCCATAGGAAAGCCAGACCCCCTACTACAAGGCAAAAAGGTGTAACACTAAACTGGCCCATACAATTTACTAACTACATAAGACATATTAGTATAGGTGTTAGAGTAGACCAATAACAGTATTATAAAGGGTTATTTTAAGAACAGTTCAAGCAGCAAATCCTAGCCATCCATTCACCGCTGAAGTGTGCAACGGACTGCATTCTACCCACCGATGCCAGGGAATTGTGTTAAATCCCACAACGATTTAAAGCCCCTTTTGCAGACAGCGAAAGACTCAGGATGGAAGCATAGAAATAGTTCGATTGTGCCACCGATCCTCCCTAAAAGACTGGACAGGACACACTTGTGTATGTTCTCTAAATGAAACGTCCCGGCTACCCGTTCACATGGGGGCCACATGGCGTTCCCGGTGCCTGTCCCCACGTAGGGTATCTGGATTTAGTCGTAATGCCAGACAGTTTAACTATTCCAACACCGAAGGACTGGCCCTCAATCCTAAGTCACCTACATTAAAACCCACCGGGAAACCACTGCGTAAGGCTCGCATTCTTCGTGAAAACGCAAGCGCTGTATTTAAGGGGGGTTTTCACGAGCTCAGATGTCCACGCGTACCGCGATCAAACCCTCCAGAGTGATAATCCACACATACAAATCCCAGATAAAACAGAGACCTGAGTATAACGCGTTAATTGTATTAAAATCCACATCCCTGTATTTTCTGGCCATGTAACGCATCGCCTGCCTCTCCTCGAAAGAGCACATATGCGTCCTGTCACCCCTTCTCGTGAAGCGTCCCCAACTTCAATCAATCTGTCAAATATTCACGATAATTAATATAAACAAGAACCACATACCTTCCAGAAATAAATATACGTCCACACCAAGAGAAGGACACTAGGATAGATACACTCCCCCTATTATTTTTTTTTTCCAAGTCTCCTAGTTTTAGTCCAGCCCCTAAAAAGGGCGGAGAAGAGGTGTGGATGGGAGGTAGTACTGATTTAAACACGATCCTGCCTACTTGCCATATATATCAGGGCTGGGCAACACTCGATCCTCCAGCTGTAGTTGGACGATATCCCATCGTACTTAGCGCCCAGTCGGTTGTTGGAAGATGAGCGTAAATGTAGAATTAGTTTAACCGGCAGAGCTAATCTGTAGTTTAAACTGTTTTTTTTTTTTTCGGGGGATATAATCTGGACAGCCCCCCCTCCCAAAAAAAGTAATCCGCCCTGTTTTTTTATTTTAAAGGGATTAGCCTTTTGCTGATAGAAAGGGGAGCTGGGTATTGCTAAACAACGTGTTGCACACTTTTGCTCTTCAATAGTTTAAGATCAGTAGTGTTTAACTCCATGCCGATGCTGCTAAGTAATATAAATATAAGGCTATCTATCGCATTGTTTATTCGGAAATACGGATAAAGGTTCACTGTAACGAACTATCGATTCATAACCAACAAAATGAAAAGATAGAAAAATCTAAATTGCAGGGGCACGGGCTATACCCGAGTGTCACATTCCCAAAATCAATTAATGGACTACACATACCATAATGCTTTGCAGCTAAGCATATCTGCAAATTTCCCAATAGGCATTGCGCACCAGGAACCAAATTCATGAACTCGTCTTGGGCCAAGAATGAATCTTCAATCCAGCTGAGGTGAAGAGTGGCGTATTCTGCGAATCCATATCCCCCAGTGATGAGTAGTAAAAGATCAGGAAAGGCTAAACCACCGAGGTTTTAGGGCTACTGGAATATATTGGAAATACAGACCAATTTGAATGACATACATGATAATCCAGACATTTTTGTATTGGTTACCTAACCAAGTACCCTGATGTCCTTACTTGTGTTCCTAGCTTAATATATAACTTTAACCCTTTATTCTAAGTGAGGTATTTTACAAATGGCCAAAAAGGGAGACGCTTGTTTTAAGTGGTGTGCGGAGCATTGCCGAGAAGTTTGTGGTCATGACCTATTGACACCTTGTATACCTGAATAAATGATTTAGAACAAGACCAAAGTATCTTATTTACTCAGACTAATTTATAAACACTCAAAAGCAATAAAGAAAAAGAAGCGCCCAATAGTGAAGTACATTCACATAAAATATTCCACCAAATAAAAATATATATCCTTGTACTCACATTTATTCGAGGTCAGCAGAGGGGATATTCCAATGCTGACGAACTCACTTGTGGAGATCATACACCGTCTCCACTCGGTACTCCGGATACTGCTGCTCCAAAGAATCACCAACCACCCAACAAATCCAATATGGCTTTTTATTAAAATATAATGCAATTGCAAAAATAAAAAGGCAACATTTAGCGATTCCAAATCGCCTTCTCAAGCCCCCTTTTTTATGAGGGCTTGAGAAGGCGATTTGGAATCGCTAAACGTTGCCTTTTTATTTTTGCAATTGCATTATATTTTAATAAAAAGCCATATTGGATTTGTTGGGTGGTTGGTGATTCTTTGGAGCAGCAGTATCCGGAGTACCGAGTGGAGACGGTGTATGATCTCCACAAGTGAGTTCGTCAGCATTGGAATATCCCCTCTGCTGACCTCGAATAAATGTGAGTACAAGGATATATATTTTTATTTGGTGGAATATTTTATGTGAATGTACTTCACTATTGGGAGCTTCTTTTTCTTTATTGCTTTTGAGAGTTATTGAACCGTTTGGAGAGAGCGTGTTAAGAAGCAGCCTTTAAAGAATCCTGTGCTGGATCAGGATATTTTCCAGCAGGCTTGGATGCTGTTTTTCACATAAGTGTTATAACAGCCAATGTTTTTGTGAGTACCCACGAGTGGGGTGATTTGGTGGAGGCAAATTTGTATTGAATGTCTGAATTGCACTAGAGCGCCCCCTATTGCTCTCCCCTTTTTTGTCGTTGCTGTAATTTATAAACACATGTACCGAAGCTTGAACAAACATTAATGCAGGTTTCATAGTGGTGGAAAAAAAGTGACACAGTTTTATATACACACCACACAGACTGGTGGCTAAAAGGATCATCTGGGTGAGAAAAGGAACAGAGGGATGTGGGAGATATGCTTAAAGGGATAGTATTACTTCAAAATGACTATCCCTCATATTGTAGCCCTTAATAAACTGAGTTAAATGACACCAGCGGCATCTCTCAAACCTTTATGGTTTAAGAGATAGCCGCTTTCAAAGTTTCCTCTCCCCTGCTGTCAGCGTTCTGCTGCCAGCAGGAGAATCCGGTCTCTGAATCAAGAGGAGGCTCTTCAGCAGAGCCGATATCTCGTTATGGAAGGAAAAATGATTAATTGAAACAGTCTTCTACGTGTGCTTGGTAACTAAGCACACGTAGAAGACTGTTTAAATGAATAATTTTTCCTTCCATAACGAGATATCGGCTCTGTTTTAGAACCTCCGCCTGTCCCGGGACCGGATTCCCCTGCTGGCAGCAGAACGCTGACAGCAGGGGAGAGGAAACTTTGAAAGCGGCTATCTCTTAAACCATAAAGGTTTGAGAGATGCCGCTGGTGTCATTTAAGTCAGTTTATTAAGGGCTACAATATGAGGGATAGTCATTTTGAAGTAATACTATCCCTTTAACTCACCGTGAGCTTCCCAACCCGTTGTTTCATATTTATAATTTCATGTATTTTGTAGGTAATACTCTACAATGCAGTTCTAACAGGCATTTGAACCCTCTGAGTGCCATAGGGGTGTGCAACACAATGATTCCTCTGGCGCCCAAAGGGTTAATAAAATGGTAAATGTTTGATAGTACAATACTTGTGTATTCTCAAACTCAGTAGCCGGATCATGCTTGGAATTCTACCATTGATGGAGTGTCTAACCACGTCAATTTACCATTTCCAGACTGTTGGATCCAGTAGAAATCCAGGGTGCAGATACTTGTACAGCATATGTGTAAGTATCACTGCAGTAGCATTTATGCCATAGTTATTGGGAAATACAGCAGATAACTGATGAATACTCAAAGGTTATTGTCAGTAAACTCAACAATTCAGTCTTCCTGGCTGTTGGATTCCATAAAAATATATGGGGTAGACCAACCAGTTTTTTGTATTTGTTCTCCATACACCAGCAGGTCAGATTTTCAATAAAATGTTTCTTTTTAATAATGAGTGAATAATAAGTGGCTCAATTGTTGTGATTTATCTACCTCTACTTAATTAGGGATATCTTGAAATCCTGACCTATTGCTGTGCCCTGAGGACCATAGCTGGGAATGTTCAAAATGAGCAGATCCTGAGATCTTTCAAATATTAAACTGTAAAATTCCCCAGAATTTACTTTTTAGGTGATATATCCCTGCTTCCTCTAACCAGGAGGTGTTGTTTTCAGGGTTCTTTAGGCCTAAACATACAAAAGAGACACAGTGTCTGTCCTCCTGGTAGAAATGGTAGTGAATTGTGGGCTAAATAAGCAGTTTTTGGTGTAGGTGAGATACTAGTGAACACTAGGCTCTCACCCTGAGAATTTTTCCCTTCATCCCGAGAGTTCCCAGGTTACCTGAAGAATGGACAGGGCTGGATTTATAATTAGGCAGAGTAGGCATCTGCCTACAGGCGCACCCAACAGAGGGGCGCCTGTCACTGGGATCATCCGATCATGTGTGTGGTAGGAAACGGACACTGGGGCAATGTGAGGGTAATATGGAGATGATGGGGGCAGTGTGAGGGCAATATGGAGATGATGGGAGGCAACATGGAGATTAGGAGCATTGTGGAGGTGTCCAGTGCAGATGGCCCACGGGGGGGGGGGGGGGCGGCATCAGATTTCTGTGCCTACAGGCTCCTGAGATGTAAATCCGGCCCTGAAGAATGGAGCTGAGAATCGCTGAGGAACAATTGAAATAGTTCACTAATCTCTCTCTAAATTCATTCATTTATTCTGTATAGGTGTGTATCATGACAAGAATTGTATTTGTGCAGTATTTTTATTGTATTTGAAATACAGCACATTATTGATGATTATTCAGAAGTATTGATCACTGATCATGGTAAAGGGTAGTATATCATATATGCTGCTCTTCTCACACTTTTAAATTCCAGCCTTAGTCTGACAAGGCTTTCTGATTAGGGAGTGCTAAATAGCATGGAGCTGTCATATGCCTGACCATGGGAAAATGGTCCTAGGTTTTTATTTATTTATGTTATATAATGCATGTATCTCTTGCTCAAGTGAGGAACAGGTAAAAACCTCATGCTGGAGTCAACCCCCTAAGGACCATGCGGTCCTAGAGGACCACGGGACCTTTTGTGGCTTTTTGTTTTGTTTTCTTCCTCCTCCAGATGTGTTCTGTGATGGCAATGGTGTGTGATGTATGATAGAGTTGATATATTACTAACCCCTTAAAGACCCTTGATGGTCATGGCACGCCATGGATTGGTGATTGATAAGGACCCATGGAGTGCCAGGACCGTCATGGAATTCAGGGCTCCCTGCGCGTGGAGCTCTGAACCAGATGCTGAGGGGGAAAAAAAAACGGTCCATGGTCCTTATGTTCCGGCCAGGTATGAGATTTTTTTTATTTATTTTTTTATGGAAAAAATACATTATAGGGATTTACTTGGGATTTTACTCCCACTGCTGGATGATGCATACTTTCCAGAGTTATTGCTGTTCAAACTGTAAGTGTGTTTTTTGTTTTGTTTTTTTCTGGGGTGGGGGTGGGTTCCCACATTAACAGCACCCTCTAGTGGACAGATTTCATTTAGATATTGTGTTGCATTCTTTGAGAGTGATGAATCTCTGACAATCTGTTTTCCATAGCATGTCATAGAAACAGCAGAGTTGGTTCCTTGCAGTTTGGACTTTCAAGAATTAACCATGCGTTTACTTACTTGCTGACAGGTTAAACTGTTATAACTCATCAGGAAAAGCCTCTTCCTTTAATGGGGCAATGTCTTCTAGGACAGAAGTACAGCAGCATGATCTAGACTCAGAAGAATATGGGATTTATGAATAGTGGTGGTGGTTTATTCCTTGACCACACTTAGAACCAACAGCAATGTTGTTTTAGTTGCATAGCTTGAAAAAGTTAATTTACAATCCCATCTCCTCTGCAACTTTAAAAAAAAAAAAAAAACACCATTTTGGTACCGAAAGCATAACCCTTCTTGGTCCTAGTGCCTAGAAACCAGCAAACTTCCAGATTCTGTTGCCTGGCAACCATATATACAACAAGTCAAATATGATTTGTTGCAAACATGTTTGTAAGTAATACTTTTGTTTCACTAAGTGACATTTTATTTAACTAGATGTAAAGAAAATGTCACTAAGAATCTGAAATTGTTATTAATTACAAATTAATTGAATTGTAACCGGAGTACAACAAATCACCTGATATGTATATATGGTTGCCAGGCAAAAGCATCCAGACTTTAACTGGTTGCAACTAAGTGCTATTTATCTGGTACCGATGTTCTGAATTTTAGTGCCTCAAAATTTTTTTGTTTGTCTTCTATAAAGGTAGGAGGCAAATAAAACAAAACTTTCAGTTTTGTCCAATGTGGAACACAGGACCCATAGGAGTAAATTATCCTCTGTGCAGGAAGGTGCAGGGCACTTGCCTTAAAGGGACACTAATATCCCATAAAAAATTATTCTTGTTTTGTAGAAGTTAAAAAGTGCACTGAAGAAACAGTTCTACTATAGGTCATAATATTAAAAACGCAACAGCCATGGCATCGATCTTTCAGAAGGGCCTTAAACCAGCATCTCTTAAAGTTCAGCTGTATGCCATATCAGCAATTTTGGCTACTCTATATATTGAGAATTACCTCATCAAAAGATATATTTAATCTATCACCAAGATCAAACCCACCATAAGGGAAATTATCCCTCCTTGGGATCGCAATCTCGTGCTCCAGCAACTTGCATCCCATCCATACTTCGAACCTCTGGAGTCTGTGTCTTTAAAGTATCTGACCCTCAAGACCTTATTTCTTAAATCTATCACTTTGGCTAGGCGAGTCAGCGAACTAAAGGCCTTAGTGGCAACTCCTCCATTTATGATATTTCATAAGGACAAAGTGGTCCTTGGATCGAAATGAGTCTAGGTCTAAAGTGGTCTCCAATTTCCACCTTAATCAGGAAATTGTACTACCATCTTTTTGTCCGGAACCTTCTCATGAAGTAGAACAAAGACTTCATAATCTGGATCTCCTACTCTGCTTACAGATCTACCTGACTAGAACCAAATTATTCTGTAAAATGGATTCCTTATTTATTCATTTTTGTGGAAAATTCAAAGGCTCAGCTGCATCTAAACCTTCCATTGCTAGATGGCTACGGGACTGTATAAAACTGGCCTACGAATCAGTGGACCTCGCTCCTCCACAGGGAATCAGGGCTCATTCAATCAGGGCCATCGCTACTTCATGGGCTCAAAAGGCCTTGCCATATCCAGAAGAGATTTGCAAAGCTGCCACCTGGTCGTCAATCTCTACGTTTATTAAACGCAACAGACTGGACGTCCAGGCATCAGAAGATGCAAAGTTCAGACGGAAGGTGCTTGAAGCAGCGATTTCTATCTGAATTCCTGACAGTGGCCCTCCCTTCCTGAGGTACTGCTCTGGTAAGTCCCACAGTCTAATACTAAAGGACCTAACTACAATCAAGGATGCGATTAACCATGCAATGCTTCCTTGGATAATACCCTTCTTCTAGCAAATTTTCCTCCTTGTCGGTTACTGCTAGACGGGTCCTGTGGATCAAGGCCTGGGAAGCAGACCCTTCCAAAACAGATTGGTTCCTGCACATGGTAACAACACCAAACTGTTCGGAGACCAGCTGCAAGAAATAAGTAAGAACTCATCACGAGATAAGAGTCCTTTTTTGCCCCAGGAAAAAAAAAAAACACAGAACATCTCCTGCTTGAATGGGCCAATTCAGGAGGCAGTCCTTTTTGATGCTATAAGCCTGGAAGAGGATACAAACAGAAGAAACAAGGTACTCCCCAGAACCAGAGATCTGGAAATCGCAAATATTTCCAGAAGGGAGGACAGTTTCAACAATGAAACCAGCCTTTCCCCCTTCTCCTCCGGTAGGGGGCAGCCTGGAGGGTTTCCATCAGGCCTTGAGTCTAATCCATCAGGACAAGTGGGTCATGGAAATTGTACAGAAGGGGTACGCGCTGGAATTCCAATCTGTCCCGATACACTATCAATTCAAGACGTCCATTCTAAGGCAGAAATCAAAAGCCCATTAGATGAAATAGGCTATACAAAACCTGCTTTACAACAGGATGATAGATTAAGTCCCACTACAACAAAGGTACAGGGGCTTCTATTCAATTTTTAATGTTGTCAAGTTTTCTGGGGACCTATGTCTCATCCTAGATCTCAAACTCAACTTCCTACTGTAGCTACGTCACTTCAAGATGGAGACAGTAGCATCAGCATTGAAGCTGATATAGCCACAAGCGTTTCTCACATGAATAGACCTATGGGATGCATATTATCATGTTTGATCAGGGAGGCGCACAGAAAATACCTCCTGTTCCACATCTACGGTCAGCATTATCAGTACAGGGCCCTGCCATTTGGTATGGCATCAGCCCCAAGAGTCTTCACAAAAATCATGGCAGTCTTAATGGCAGAACTGAGAGTCATCAGGTCAAAGTAATCCCGTACCTAGTCGACATTCTGATCATAGAACCGTCTTTCCAATGATCAGTCATCAGCATGAACAATTGCCTTGATCTTCTGAACAGATCTGGCTGGATAATCAACTAGGAAAATAATTCCCTGTCTCCCTCTCAATCTAGTGTTCCTGGGAATCCATTTCAATACAGTCCAGAACCAGGCAACATTATCTGAAGAAAGACTACACCGGATTCTCAGCAGGGTTACTGCCTTTCTCCACAGGAACTTCCACACCGCAAAGGGCTTCTCAAGGCTTCTGGGGTACCTTTCCTCAACATATCAAATCCTGCCATGGGCCAAGGTTCATTCACGCTGGACTTGGGAAAATTATCTTTGTTGCTGCAAGAAGAATCCTTCCAATCCGTTCCAGAGAATTCCGCTATTCAGGACAACCAAGAGAGTTATCTTGGTGGACTTGGGCAAACAAACTGGCAAGAGGTCACTCCTTGATAGAACCAGAATGGCAGATTCTATGTACAGACACCAGTTGGCAGAATATATGGAACCAAAACATGATCCAGGGCAGTTAGACAACTCGGGAATCCAGCCTTCACATCAATGTTCTGGAACTATTAGCAGTGTAGAAATCTCTCTGGTACTTCAGTCTCAGCCTATGGAACACAGCAGTGTTCATCAGGTCAGACAATGTCCCAGCGGTTGAGAATCTTCTGAACCAAGGAGGAACAAGAAGTGCCCAGTAGAACAATCTAGCATTGAAGATCCTCTATTTTTCAGAAAAGAATCTTACACTCACAGCATCTTTCTTTCAGGTCACCTAGACTTCCTAAGCTGCAGAAAAATAGAACTAGGGGAATGGGGTCTAAATAAAAACCAAGTATTCCCAACAGTGACAGGAACGTTAGGAAGAGCATCAGTGGATCTGATGGCCACACTCCAAAACAGAAAATGCCTGCTATATCTATCAACATGGTACAACCTCTGGCCCTAGTTCAGATATCCATGGTCCTTCCATCTTGCATACTTGTTTCCTCCTCTGCCTCTGTTGTAGGAGGTAGTAAGAAAGATGAGAAGGAACATGTGAGAAGTCATTCTCATCGGCCCAGACTGGCCTCTGAAGCCTTGGTATGTAGACATCCCTCCAGCTAACAATCAGGCCTCCCATTCCTATACCAGACATTCTGGATATCCTAATCCAGGGCCCTCTGTTTCATCCGGAACATGCTTTCTTCTGGTTCAAGGCCTGGAGGCTGAGCAGCCATCTTATGAGTCTTCAGGGCATATTTGAACCATTCATAGATACCATCCTAAAAGGTAGGAGACCTCTTCTACTAAGATTTATGGTCTATCTTCCATAGGTGGTGTCTTTCGCAAAATTTGAATCGTCGGTCAATATCTGTCCCTAAGATGCTTGATTTTCTCCAAGCCGGTTTGTAGAAGGGCTTAAAAAATGCTTCATTTGTCGCTGACTTCTTTCCGCTCCAAAGTTCTCTGTTTCACCTGATCCAGGAAATTGTCCTTCCCTCTTTTTGTTCCAATCCAACACATAAGATAGGCAATTGCATAATTTGGATTTTATCCGCTTTCTAAAGATCTCAACAGAACTCAGCTCCTGAGCAAGTCTGATGCATTGTTTGTACACTTTTGTGGAAAATTTAAGGGCTTTGCTGCCTCCAAGCCCTCTATTTCTTGTTGGATCAGGGACTGTATTAAAGGGGAATTACCACCCCACTCCTGTGAGCATCGGTAAAAAGAAGAAATCTTCGGAACCAGGTAATATTTCTGACGACTAGCGCTACTAAGCAGCTAGTCGCCAGATGAAGAATGAATGCAGGTTAAGTTATTGCGGGGTGGTAGTTCCCCTTTAAACTTGACTATGACTCAGCCAACCTAGAACCTCTCAGGGCATTAAGGCTTATTTTACTCGTCATATCAACATCATGGGCAAAAAAAGGCAGCCGTATCTCCAGAGGAAATATGCAGAGCTGCTTTATGGTCATTGGTCTCCACCTTCATAAAGCATTCGACTTGACCCTCAAGCATCAATGGGATACCAAATTCGCAAGGAAGGTGCTTGAAGCTGCTGTTCCTGTCTGAGCTTAGTAAAACCACACACCATCATCTGAGGTACTGCTATGGTAATTCCCACAATGCCGTGGATTGGACAGAGGAAAAGGTGAAATTTACTCACAGATTTGTTTTTCTTCCGTGTCCTTCCACGGCAACCCTCCCTTATGGTTATTCTGGTATATGTATTGGCTCCATAGAATTGCTTGGTACTCTGTTGGAATGTTGAATTTATATGCCTGTGTACGTTGCTCTCTCTAACCTCTTGCAGCTTGGACAGCTATATAACTACAAAGTCAAGGTAGCTCAGGAGATTTATAAAATTTTGATTTGGTCTTACCAGCTGGAGGGCGGAGCCAATTACCCACAGTATGCCATGGAAGGACACAGAGGAATAACAAATATCTGTGAGTGTCACCTCTTTCCCCACATAAGATGCATAAACCAGACTTATGTTTTGGCCTTATTTGGGCTCTCAGTGCCTAGGTAAGCCAGCTCTATCTACCTCACTGACAAGGCCCAAATAAGGCTGAAACTTATGTCTGGAGTTTTGGCTGGTAATTCCTGTGCATAGGGGACTTGCTGATAATTTGGGAACTGGACTGCCCTCCTGGGGCAGGATTAGTCTATGTATGTGGAAATGTCTCCACCTTAATGACACTAGGGAGGTAAAATGTTCTGGAGTGGTGACTAACTGTGGAACAGGCAGGCAACACTGCTTTTGTTTGTTCTCAGAGCTTCTCATGTACTTTGGCTTATTGTTTGTGATTTTCAGATTGACCTGGAAATTGTTCTTCCTTTTTTGTCTGGTTACATCTAACAGAGAGTAGGAACTTCATTGTTTGGACATAGCTCAGTGTTTAAAGTACTATGTTCACAGCATGAAATCTTTTCCAAAACTGGATTCTGGTTTTGTCATTCGTGTGGGCCAAGCTGTGCCTAAGGTTACTGTAGGTTCCTGTATTAGGTGGACCATTCACAAGGCCATTGCACTCTGGAAAAAGGCCAGTGTTTCATTCCTGCTATAAAAACTTATGCAGCCTTGACCCAGACATGTCTTTGCCTGGCAACATTGCACTTCTCCCTATATTCAGTACTTGCTATCCTTTCTGGTTAGCACAATCTAAACCCAGTGGTTCCAGGCTCCTGCACACTGCACATAACCTTACACAACGGTCAAACAAAGAACCAGAAGAGATTGCCCAGATGTTTGTACATCTTTAATGGATAATGGATAACTTTGCCCAATTTTGGCACACACACAGCTTCCTGCACAGGGTCACCAGGTCTTGGTGCAACAACCTGTTCCTGTGGAACCAGTGGCTGCTTTTCCTACCTTCTCTGCCTCATTATGTTCAGACTCTATATGGCTTTTAGAGGTGTTGGTTATGTTCTGTCTGTCTTCACTGATAGAACGCCCCTGTGGTGAATAATTATTTGTACTTTATCCCTACATTCTGTAGTGTATTGACATACAAAGACTTTCCACTACAGCTGACTTCTCTTTACTAAAAACTCAACAGGGTAACACATCTCTCTTCGACTATGCTATTTAGTTCTGCACCTTAGATGCAGAAGTGAATTAGACTAATTATGCATTTAACTGCTTTTACTAATGTTCTCGCCAAACAGCTGAAGGACAAATTAGCCTCTTGTGACCTTCACACCAATGTAAAAGTTAATTTTCTTTATTGGCCATATTGATCTGCCTGTCGGGGCGATAAACCCAAAGAAAGAGACTGTAGAAACACCCTCAGACTGGCATCTAGATTTCCCAACTCAGAACCTCCACTACCCTCTGAGGAACCTATGAAAATGGGGTGAATGGGTGTTAAAAAGAAGCAATGCAGGATCAGAGAGGGTCTCTTCTTTATTACAGCCAAGAAGGACCCATTGCATGCTTTTGTCTTCACAAGCTGAGAAATGCTCGCACCTGGAGAGGATCAGGGGACCTACCCTAGGTATAAGGCTACATGCCCTGACAACAGAAAAATCGTATGATTCTTCCAGTCAGGTTAAGCTAGTCTAACCATACTAGTCAAACAATGGCTAAAGTCTTGTTTGTACTACATCATGGTATACCAACTGTACTTGAAAGCAAGATCTATCACTGTAGAGGCCATAGATGGCAGTCCCTTGCAACCAGCATCATTCAAGAGACAGCTGGTCTATGGTTCCAAGTGAGCATTCGCCATAAAGAATGCCTTGTACTCAATATCATCCATTCTTTTACCAATCCTATAGTCCTGGGTTACACTTGACAGCAACAGTATAACCACAGCAGGGATCATTGCCTCTTTCACCACTAATTTTACTTCTCCACTACTGCAAAGTTTGAAAATGGCACAGAATTATGTACCTCCCAAGTTACCTAATGCCCTGTACTCTGTACCTCTGTCCTTACCATGGCAAGAAAATGGGTTAACTTTGCCTCCCAGCTGGTAGGACCAATCCACGAACTTATAAATGAGCACTCTGGGAAATTATATCCAGTTATTTTGGTCCAACCAAGCTTGGACAGAGGCTTGTAGGCCTCCTGCTATTCCAAATGAAATTTTATTTTTGAGTACGCACCCACACTTATTTCTTTTTTCCCCTTTTGTTTTTTCACTATGGCCACACTTATGTCACCAGGCCATGGATGCTGCATATTCTCTTCCCTTTGTGAAGCCCCTTGGTACAGCTTATGCTCACGAAGAAGAGGTAGAAGCTGTTCAGTCCTCTGCCCACACCAGTATCAGTGAGAGGAAGACAGATCTGCAGCCATTGAGGGCTATTAGAATCTTACCAGGAATCCAGAGAGGCCACCTTGGTTCCTGTGGAACACATGCCTTACTTACAGTGCACAATGGCCCCTAGTGGCCAAAGGAGCCCATCACACCTAACTTTATGCCTTCTTGAAAAATACAGCTTCCAGAGTTTATGCGTTCCAGCAGTGAGACGCACACCTGTTTTAAGGATATCCGGGTGGGGTAAGTGTGCCTTCAGTAATTTTGCTTATGGCCTGTTGCTTTGTATTAATTTGGTGGCAATTTTGGTTCCGCATGTCTTCTAACCCTAAACCTGCCAACAGTAAGGATAAGGCTCCATCTGAGCTGTCTACCAGTAAAGATGTCAAATCAAAATTGAAAGCTTGTGCTGGCTGCAAGAAGAAATTGTCAGTCTCTGATTCTGCAAAACTCTGCCAGGACTGCTTTAAAAGAAAAGCTGGTATTGAAATGCCCTCCCAATTTCAGGAAATTCTTGCATGGATGCTCTCCTCCATGCAAGAAATTTTCTCAGCCATACAGCATGCTGCAAACCCAAAGAAAAGGCAGCAGTCAGGTAATCCAGGAGAGGGTACTTCTACAGGTCCAGTTAATATCACCAATAATATCAGTATTCAAGATCTGGTCCTGACTATTCTTCAGAAGAAGGTAAAATTGTAGACGTTACAGCATCCTTTAATTTAGAAAAATGGAACCCTTCCTGAAAAGTCTCAGACTCCTAGGATTATCAGATGAGCTAAAGGAGTTTGGGATCATGTATACTGCCCTTTTTAGGAAACAAGAGGGCTACACCTGTCTTTCCAGTTCACCATTCCATCGTTAATTCAGAGTGGAAAACCAGTCGATAAAAGATTCAATAAAATATACCCCTTTTGAAGAGCAAGTAAAATTTTGGTCTGCTCCAACTAGTGTAGATTGGGCTGTGGTTCATATCTCAAAACATACCACTATCCCTACTTAAGATGGTTCCTCATTGAAGGACCCTATGGAAAGGCATATGGACAGTACCTTAAAGAAACAATATACCACAATTGGCCTGAGCCTCAGAGTAGCTACAGATCTATCTTGCATGTATAGAACAATGCATATTTGGCGCTCAGCTCTGGAAGAGAAAATGGAGTCATCCATTTCTTGGTCAGTACTTACAAGAGAAGTAGCAATCATCAAGCAAGCTACTAGCTACTCTTGTGACTCATTAGATTATCAGCAATAGCTTCAGCTCTGTCTGTGACAACTCACAGGTGTCACAGTTGTGACTTACCTTGCGGCCGGCTGGTGCCGGTCGCGTCTGTGCCACCTTGCGGCTTGAGCCCTGTGCTCTGATGTGGTTCACTCCCACATTCTAGTGCCCTCGAGTGGGTGTGTGTCATAGAGCCTCTAGTGATGTGCGCACCACTTTTTTTTTTTAATCTCGGGGCTTGGTGTGTGCTCCTCCCCCCCCCCCCCGCACCTGGAGAGTGGTTATAAGAAGACTGGACACCTACCTCATTTGCCCTTTCGTTGGTGTCTGGTTCAGTTCAGTGTTACTTGCGTATGATCCTTAGTGCTGACCATTGCCTGGCTGACTAACTTCTCCGTGTTTGATATTTGGCGTAGTCTGACTATCCATTCTGGTGCTGACCTGTGGCTCTGGCTGACTAACTTCTCCTGTGGGCATTGCCGTGTCCTTTTCCTATCCTAGCATCTGGCTGGGTCATGTCCCCAGTTCGTGGACATCTCCATTGAGACACACCTGAGCAGTCTCCTACTTCTGGTAGGAACCACTTGCTCAGGTTTTGGCTTCGTTCTCATGATAGTATAGCCTGCTGTGTATTCTCATTCTTGTGCTTACTGAATAAAGGTGGAGTTCTATTTCATCTTCATTGTGTCCATGACAGTACGAAAGGGCCATGAGTACGGACGTACAGGAAACCCACCAGTGCAGAGCATTTTGGCCAGGATGGAGGTTCAGGATCAACGTATTGATCAATTGTTGCTGACCATGCAGACCCTCCTAAACTGTACTCCACACCTTAACCATTCTGATCGACAACCGTGGCCTCCTCTGTTCCTACTCCAGCACCGGTTATTCCTGCTGCCCCTGAAGCCATTGTGGCCAGAGGGTTATCTGGTTCTGCTCTACTCCCTCAGCATTGAGGGTGACCCAGCACTGTCGTGGGTTCCTCAACCAGTTGGGCATATTCCTAGAGATTGTACCACAGGCCTTCCCTTTATGAGCGTAGTAGGGTTGGCTTTATGCGTTCTCTCCTGTCGGTCAAAGTGTTGGCATGGGCCAATCCATTATGGGAGAAGGACAAACCCATTGTACACAACTTTGCGGAAGTTTGTGGCCTCCTTTCTGCGAGTCTTCGATATTCCAGGCCGCGTGGCTTCTGCATCCAAGCACCTTATGACCATCCACCAGGACGCACAAACAGTGGCAGAATTCCGTACTCTGCCGCTACCAATGCCTCATTGTTCAAACCCACCTCTGCCGCCATTTTCCCAAGGGCTGTGCGACACTATATAAAAGACGAAATAGCAGCCCGTGAGCTGCCTAGTGATTTAGATGAATTAATTTAGTTCCTGATTGATACCAGGATCCGGGAAGACCGTCTTTTAGGGAGCACCTGCATATAGGCCTCACTCTCGACTGGCACCAAACTTTACTCATGAGATGCTTCCCTTGTCTCTGGTAGGGGCACTTCATAAGGAAACTCTGCAGTTTCAGGTAATCAATTCTCCTCATTATGCCATTGTCCTTGGGTTCCCTTGGTTGCAGGCGCATAACAGGCGGACTTGTGACATCTTGTCCTGGGCCTCACAGTGTGATAATTCCTGCTTCTTATGCCCAATAAGGGTGCTGTGTACTTCTACCTCGGTCCTGCCCAAGGAGGAGGAGTATTTGTTGTTCCGTGACATATTTAACAAAGTACAAGCCGGTACGCTACCTCCACACAGGCTGTATGACTGTACAATTGACCTGATTCCTGGTACTATGCCTCCAAGGGGCAGCGTATCACTGCTGTCCACTGGCAAAATAAGGCCATGGAGCAGTACATGTCTGATTCCTTGTCCAGGGGCATTATCCATAAGTCTACCTCACCTTCTAGTACTGGATTCTTTTTGGTCGAGAAGAATGGGGAGTTAGTCCTTGTATTGACTTCAGAGGGCTGAATAAGTTGATGGCTAAGAATGCCTACCCCATACCATTGATTACGGAATTGTTTGATTGCCTGAAAGGCACAAAGGTGTTTACCAAGCTCGATCTGAGGGCCACTTACAATCTCGTTAGAGTTAAAGAGGGCCGCAAGTGGAAGACAGCATTTAATAACCGGAGCGGGCACTATGAATATTTGGTTATGCCGTTTGGTCTCTGCAATGCTCCTGCTGTCTTCCAGGAGTTCATAAATGATGTTCTAAGAGAATTGTTGCAACATTGTGTGGTTGTCTACCTGGACAACATTCTTATCCACTCCCCTACGGTGGAGGCTCATCTTTCTGACGTGTCCAGGGTATTACAACTCTTAAGGGAGAATAACTTATTTTGTAAACTGGAGAAATGTGAATTCCATAGACCACAGGTAACATTCTTAGGGTATGTTATATCCTCTTCTGGTCTTGCTATGGATCCTTACAAATTATTGGCAGTTTTACAGCGGCCACTTCCCTTGGGGCTAAAGGCTATTTAGCATTTTTTAGGTTTCACCAATTACTACAGGAAGTTCATACGGAACTTCTTCTCTACTGTGGTTAAACCACTGACTGATATGATTCGTAAGGGGGCGAATACTTTGGACTGGTCACCCCTGGATGGCTTTTGAGAAACTGAAGTCTGCTTTTGCTACCGCTCCAATATTGTCCCATCTGAATCCCATCCTGCCCTTTACCCTGGAGGTGGATGCTTCTGAGACGGGAATAGGCGCCCTCTTGTCTCAGCGATCTGCTCCAGGGGAGGCATTGCTTCCTTGTGGTTTCTTTTGTAAGAAACTTTCTAAAGCTGAGAGCCTGTATGACATTGGTGACTTTGAATTACTGTCCATCATTCTAGCTCTTCGGGAATGGCGTTATCTCCTCAAGGGGACTAGTGCTCCAATTCTTATTCTCACAGATCACAAGAATTTCATGTGTTTGGAGCCAAACAATTACCTTCACGACAGGCCAGATGGGCTTTGTTTCTTTCTAGGTTCCATTACGTCATTTGTTACATTCCAGGCTCTATGAATGTTAGGGCTGATGCCGTATCACGCCAGTTTTGCTCAAATTCGTAGGAGGAGCGTACTCTCACGCCTCTTATTTCTGCTGACTGTGTACTGGCTACTATACGTATGAGCATTATCTCTCCGTTGGGAGAAGAGATGCTTTGTACCAGACCTCTTATGCACCAGACTGCTCGAAATGCATCACACTTCCAAGGCAGCTGGTCATATTGGGAGAGACCAGCTGATTGTCACAGTTTGCCAAGTATAAAATCATGAGTCAGAACGGTATAGTAAAAATAACAATTTATTAAAATAACAACAAGAGTAATAACAATAATGATCATGTACTAACGAGGAGAAGTAGAGGTCCCACTATAAGTCAGCAACTCTATCAGAAATAGGAGTCTGCCTAATAGGAAGAGCCCCTACCAGAGACAGGCCCCCCACCTCTGTAGTCTCTGAATATGGGAAAGCAAACAGGAGATGCAGCAAGAGAAAAACTGACTCACGCCTGCAGTCAGTGGGTAGGTCGAGAAATCTCCCAGAGGCGGTAGATAGTAGGGAGACAAACTGACGCAGCCTGCCGTTAGTCCAATGAGTGAAAACTCCCCTAAGGAACGCAACTGGAAGAGAACCTAGACTCACTCCGTGATGCAGGAAGGAAAGTCTTAACCAGAGCCACAGGTCCGCACCAGGTTGGGTGTCTACTAATACAGGGTGTAAGCACAAGAATAGTCAGACAGAGCCACAGGTCAGCACCAGGTTGGATGGTCAGACAAGCTAGGTCATACACAGTGTAGGTAGTCAGCCAGAGCCACAGGTCTGCACCATATTGGGTGTCCACTATATGCAGGGAGTAGGCAGGAGAATAGTCAGAGCCACGGGTCAGCACCAGTATCACGGTGTCCGTTCTCCCTTGTTTTTGTTTTCCTGTCAGTTATCCTGTGTAATGCTCTCATTGGCTGCCCTGTGTTGAGCCCGCCCAGTATGGCCTTTATATACTGGGCTCCTGCACCCACACGGTGCCCTTTCGTGGTGTTCCTGTACCAGTGCTAACTTACTGCTTAGTGTTCCCAGTGTACCTACTTGGCATGCCTGACTACTCTTCAGTTCCTGCTCCTGTGTACCGACCCGGATTGCCTGACTTCTCTTCAGTGTCTGCTCCTGTGTATCAACCTGGACCGGCTGACGTTCCTGCTCCTGTGTTCTGACCCGGCCTGGCTGACGTTCCTGTGTACCGACCCGGCTTGATCGACGTTCCTGCTCCTTCAGTCATTGTTGCCTCAGTGACATTCTTAGTCAGCAGACTATCCAGTTGCTTGGCTTGTCCTCCGCTACTGCTCCTGCAGGTTGCCAGTGTTGTCTGTTACTGCTCTGGCAGTGCGCCTCTGGCCTGGTCCTCCATTACTGTCATACCGGTTGCAAGTGTGTGCCTCCGTGATTGCTCTGGTAGTCGCCATTGGCTTGTCCTCCGCTACTGCTCCAGCAGGTTGCCAGTGTTGCCTGACCTATGTCAGTATATACTGTCTGTACCTTCATGTTATGCTGGACCTGTGTGGACATTGAATAATTAACCTGTCATGTGTCTGTATTATATTGTCTGTATACTACAGGACCTGTGTGGGTTCTTACTGTATTGTGAATTCAATAAAACTGTTTTTATCCTAAACCACTGTCTGTGAGTCGAACAAACCATTACAGTACGAAAGGGCCATGACCTCAGACAATAGAGGTGAAGGTAATACACAGAACATCCACTGGAGGATGGATGTAAATGAGCAACGTTTGGACCAGTTGGCATTGGCCATACAAACTATTCTTGAGCATACGGTGCATCTTGATAAGCCTGTTCCGAAGCCGGTGGTCTCCCCAGTTTCGACACCGGACAGTCAGCCCGTGGCTTCTGCTCCGTTGCCACTCAGATACAATGGTGAACCCACCTTATGCAGAGGGTTTATTAACCAACTAGAGATATTTTTGGAGTTAACCCCTCATGCCTTTCCTAATGACCGTAGTACGGTCGGTTTTATGATATCTTTATTGACAGGCAGAGCCCTGGCATGGGCCAGTCCCTTATGGGAGAATGCTAAACCTTGCACCAGGAACTTCAGGGAATTTGTGCAGGCATTTCTGAGAGTATTTGAAGTTCCTGGTAGAGCCGCCTCTGCTGCTAAAAGATTGATGTAGATACAACAGGGCAATCGTACGGTGTGCGACTACGCCATAGAATTTCGTACAATAGCAGCAGAGGTAGGTTGGAATAACGAAGCATTGGCAGCATTTGCCCAAAGTCTGGCTGACCACATTAAAGATGAGACCGCAGCGAGAGAATTGCCTAATGATCTGGATGAATATATTCATTATGCTATTCTGATTGATTCTCGGATCCGTGAGAGACTTGTGGCTAAAGACCGTAGGCTACGGCCTAGAAGCAGCGGGCATAGCAGTCTTTTGCGCCCACCCACCCCTCCCTCTGTGCCTAAGCCTCTTGATTCTAAACAGGAATCCTGTGAACCTATGCAACTAGGATTTACCAGATTAACCAAGGAGGAACGGGCACACCGCAAGAGGCAGGGGTTATGTTTGTACTGTGGTAAAGCTGGCCATATGTTACGTACCTGCCCCATACATCCGGGAAACGAACGCACCTAAGGTACCTTGGGGGACAGGCCCTAGGTGGTGGTCAGCAGTCCCTAGACCCGATTATGCATAAACCCACGATCCAGGTGGTATTTTCTTGGGCAGAACACTCGGAGGTTCTGGCCCTGATTGATTCTGGCGCAGCCGGTTATTTCATGGATAGTTCCTTTGCTGCACTACATAAAATTCCGCTGGTTAAAAGGGAATCTCCCTTAGCCATTGAGGCCATTGATGGCAGACCACTAGAACCAGCTCAGATTATGATGGAAACAATTCCACTGCCTATGACGATTGGGGCCCTCCACAGAGAGGAACAGCAGTTTCAGATAATTCATTCCCCTCACCATGCGGTCATTCTGGGGTTCCCTTGGTTGCATCTGCATAACCCCCAGTTTGATTGGCAGAGTTGTGAGATTACTTCCTGGTCTCAATATTGCATGATATATTGTGTGTCACATCCAGTTAAGATCATGTGTGCCTCTCCCTCCGTACCAGCCGAATACCACCAATTCAGCTACGTTTTTAGTAAGGGAGAGGCTAGCACCTTGCCCCAGCACAGGGCATATGATTGTGCCATTGATTTGCCCCCGGGGGTGGTGCCCCCTAGGGGACGCACGTACCCACTTTCGTGCGAAGAGAATCATGCTATGGAGGAATACATTGAGGATGCCCTAAAAAGAGGGATCATTAGAAAGTCTACCTCGCCTGCTGGCACTGGGTTCTTCTTTGTTAAAAAGAAGTGGCGAGTTAAGGCCGTGCATTGATTATCGTGGACTAAATAAATGTCCAAGAATGCCTATCCCATACCACTCATCACCGAACTATTTGACAGGTTAAAAGGTTCTTCCATCTTTACAAAATTAGATCTACGTGCTGCCTATAACCTGATCAGGATGAGTGGAAAATGTCATTTAGTACCAGATCCGGGCACTATGAATATCTGGTTATGCCATTTGGTCTCTGTAGCGCACCTGCTGTGTTTCAAGAATTTATTAACAATATCCTCTGTGATATGCTACAATCCTATGTAGTAGTAGTAGTAGTAGTCTACCTTGATATACTCATACACTCGGCTAATGTGTCCCAACACATCAAGGATGTGTCAAAGGTGTTGCTCCGCTTGCGCAAAAATAAAGTATTCTGCAAAATGGAAAAGTGCGAGTTTCACAGGTCCAAAGTGCCTTTTTTGGGTTTCGTGATCTCTTAGGAGGGTATTGCTATGGACCAGGAGAAACTCGCAGCCGTGTTATAGTGGCCACGGCCCAAAGGGTTAAAGGCGATCCAGCTCTTTTTGGGGTTCGCCAATTATTACAGAAAGTTTATCCAGAATTTTTCCACTATTGTGAAGCCACTGTCTGACCTCACGCACAAGGGCGCTAATCCTTCCCAATGGTCTGAGGCAGCTGAGCATGCCTTTGAGACACTGAAATCCGCTTTGGCATCTGCTCCTGTACTGTCCCACCCCAACTCGTCCCATCCATTCACGTTGGAGGTTGATGCCTCTGAGATTGGGGTAGGGGCAGTACTATCTCAACACCCGGTGGCAGGGGGCGCTCTCAGAACATGTGGGTTTTTCTCTAAAAAGCTGTCTAGTGCTTAAAGTCATTATGAAATTGGCGACAAAGAACTTCTGGCTATCATTCTTGCCTTGAAGGAATGGCGTCACCTACTGGAGGGTACCAGAAATCCTGTGCTAATCCTAACTGACCACAAAAACCTGACCTGTCTTTCAGAGGCTAAGAGATTTTCCTCTCGTCAGGCCAGATGGGCTCTGTTTCTAACCCGATTCAACTTCATAGTATCTTACTTGCTGGGTTTTAAGAATGTTAGGGCTGATGCCCTGTCTAGACAATTTGGGCCTGAAACAGAGGGGGACGAGGTCCCGGTACCCATTATTCAGCCTGACCGCATCCTGGCTACCCTACGTACTAGTATCACTTCGCCACTGGGGGAAGAGATTCTGCCCTCCCAGGCTACGGCCCCCCAGAAACCCCAGTGGGCAAGTGTTTTGTGGATGAGCCATTACATACCCGTTTACTGGAAACATATCACTCATCTAAGGCTGCTGGCCATATTGGGAGGGATCAGTTAATATGGTCTCTCTCACAAGTTTTCTGGTGGCCCTCCCTAAGGTCTGACTGTTCTGCATTTACCACAACCTGTGCCCATGCCAAGACCCCTAGACACCTCCCAGTGGGCCTACTCCACCCAGTGCCTAATGGTGAACGTCCCTGGTCCCACGTATCCATTGATTTCCTGGGAGAATTGCCAGTGTCTAGGGTGTACTCGTTCATCCTGATGGTGGTTGACAGATTCTCTAAAATGGCTCATTTCGTGCCCCTCCCTGGCCTTCCCTCTGCCCAGGAGTTAGCTGTTGTTTTCACTAAGGAAGTGTTCCGGTTGCATGGGGTACCTAGAGTTCTGGTGTCCGACCGTGGGAGCCAATTCATATTCAAATTTTGGAGAGCATTCTGTGAACAAATGGGCATTCAACTGTCCTTTTCGTCTGCCTACCATCCCCAGACCAGTGGGGCCGCTGAGCGTGCCAATCAGGGACTGGAGCAGTTCCTGCACTGTTTTGTCATTGATCATCATGATAATTAGGCAGATCTGTTGCCGTGGGCATAGTTCGCCAGGAACTGTTCGGTCAATTCATCGTCCGGGAGCTCCCCGTTTCTCATCAACTACGGGTTCCAGCCTTGTTTGCTCCCGGACTCCTTCCAGTCACAACAGATTCCAGCTCTGGACGAGCACATCGAGCAACTCCGCTCCACTTGGGCACAGGTTCAGAGGGCCCTCAGTCTTTCCAGCGTCATCAGCGCCACGCTAACCGTAGACTGCTGCCAGCGGTCTCCTTTCAGGTTGGAGACAGGGTATGGCTCTCCTCCAGAAACCTCAAGTTGCAAGTTCAGTCTAACAATTTGGCTCTCTGGTTTATTGGTCCATTCAGGGTGATCCGTAAAATTAACCCTGTTTCATATGCCTTGGATCTCCCTGCGTCTATGCGCATTCATAATGTGTTCCATGTATCTCTATCGAAACCCTTGGTATGCAACCGCTACACTACCACTCCTGTGGTTCCCGGTCTGGTGGAGGTTGAAGGTCAGGAAGAGTACGAGGTTCAAAGCATTATTGATTCACGCAGATTTAGAGGAAAATTGCAGTACTTGGTCCATTGGAAAGGCTGTGGCCCTGAGGAACGTTCCTGGGTTGATCAGAAGGACCTTTATGCTCCTAGATTACTGCACATTTTTCACTCTAAATCTCCTCGGAAGCCAGGTCCCTCTTCCAGGAGAGGGGGTCTTTGAGAGGGGGGTACTATCATGGTGCCTGTGCTCCCTTGTTTTTGTTTTCCTGTCAGTTATCCTGTGTAATGCTCTCATTGGTTGCCCTATGTTGAGCCCGCCCAGTATGGCCTTTATATACTGGGCTCCTGCACCCACACAGTGCCCTTTCGTGGTGTTCCTGTACCAGTGCTAACTTACTGCTCAGTGTTCCCAGGGTACCGACTTGGCCTGCCTGACTACTCCTCAGTTCCTGCTCCTGTGTACCAACCCGGATTGCCTGACTTCTCTTCAGTATCTGCTCCTGTGTATCGACCCAGCCTGGCTGATGTTCCTGCTCCTGTGTACCGACCCAGACCGGCAGACGTTCCTGCTCCTGTGTTCTGACCCGGCCTGGCTGATGTTCCTGTGTACCGACCCGGCTTGATTGACGTTCTTGCTCCAGTTATTGTCTCCTCGGCGACATTCTTAGCAGACTATCCGGTTGCTTGGCTTGTCCTCCGCTACTGCTCCAGCAGGTTGCCAGTATTGTCTGTTACTGCTTCGGCAGTGCGCCTTTGGCCTAGTCCTCCTTTACTGCTACACCAGTTGCAAGTGGCTGCCTCCGTGATTGCTCCGGTAGAGTGCCATTGGCTTGACCTCCGTTACTGCTATTCCGGATGCGAGTGGCTACCTCCGTTATTGCTCCGGCAGTGCTCATTACTACCTCTGTTGAGCTTTGGTAGTTCACGTTTATTTTCTGATCTTGGGCGATCTGGAGCTTGGTACTGCTACTCCAGTACCTTCACACATGGGACTCTTTACCATCGTTGATGAACTTTAACTCCTGCAGTACCGGAGTCCTGGGAACTTACTCCTCTTGCCTGACCTGTGTCAGTATATACTGTCTGTACCTTCATGTTATGCTGGACCTGTGTGGGCATTGAATAATTAACCTGCCGTGTCTGTATTATACTGTCTATATACTACAGGACCTGTGTGGGTTCTTACTGTATTGTGAATTCAATAAAACTGTTTTTATCCTAAACCACTGTGTCTGTGAGTCGAACAAACCGTTACAACCAGGATGGATGGACAGACAAGCCAGGTCATAAACTGAGCCCAAAGGAAATAAACTGTGATGAACAACAACGCAAGGGCAACTAAGTTAGCACTCAGTTCCCTTTTAAAGCCCAACCCAGGAAGTAGCTGGGAGGAGGAACTACACAAAGTAGTTAAATAGAGCCCTGCGTCACAATGCCGCTCCGCGACCGCGGATGACTCATCTTGCCTTGCGTGCCCTGACCCGGGAGCGTGAGTGACGCATGGGCAGAAGTGATGTTTCAACGCATCCAGCGTCGCTGCTGGAACCGAGGTAACTAACAGTACCCCCCTCAAAGACCCCTCCTTCGGGAGCCAAATGGGGTTTGTCAGGAAAACGAGCATGAAATCTGTGCACAAAGACAGGAGCGTGAACATCCCCAGCTGGAACCCAGAAGCGTAACTCAGGACCAAAACCCTTCCAGTTAAGTATTGTAGGTGCCCTCTGACCTTACGAAAGTCCAGGGTATTTTGGATTCCTGGTGATCTGTAACTCTCACGGGAACAGGATGGGCAGGAGCGGAGGTATAACGGTTGCAGACCAAGGACTTCAACAGAGAAACATGGAAGACATTATGGATGTGCATACTGGCAGGAAGTTCCAAGGCATAAGCCACAGGGTTAATGAATCGGGGAGCCAGCTTATTACTGGGAACCTGGAGGTTCAGATTCCAGGATAACAGCCATACTCTCCCGTGCCTGGAAGGTAGGTGCTGGCAGACGCATACAATCTGCCTGCCTTTTCTGCTGTTGCATTGCACCACTTAGGGTATGCTGTACCTGAACCCAAGAGGAACGGAGCTCCCTCAGATGCTCATCAAGAGCCGGAATCTCCTGTGCCTGAAAGACCTCTGGGAGGACTGCAGGTTGAAACCCATAGTTGGTCAAGAATTGGGAACTCCGTGAGGAAGAGTTAACAGCACAATTCCCTGGAAACTCCGCCAAAGGTAACAAGGTAGGCCAGTTATCATGGTGGTCTGAGATACCACCACCAACTCCTGCGCAGAAGGTAAACCCTTGATTGGTACGATGTGTGCCATCTTAGAGAACTTGTCCATGACCATCAGTATGACCGTGAAGCCCATGGAACTTGGAAGGTTGACCATACAATCGATGGACAAATGTGACCAAGGACGCTCCCAGTCTACCGGCTGGAGCAACCCAACCAGCAAGTGTCCAGGTGACTTATTTTGAGCACAAGCTGTGCAAACCGCAGTGAAGGCAGCGCAATTGGACCTGAGACTTGGCCACCAGAATACCCCTGACATAGACCAAATCAATTGGTCCAGGCCAATGTGACCAGCTAGTTTTGAGATATGATAGGTCTCCAAAAGCTTAATGAGCAACTGAGCAGGGACAAAGCACCTTCCATCAGGCTTTTCAGCCAAGGCAGCTGCCTGGGCCGCCAGAATCTCTTCTCCGAGGGGGGATGTAATACAAGTTCGTATGGTAGCCAGGATCCTATCTGTCAGAATAATGGGAGTCGAAGGAACCTTCTCCCTGGACAGGCTGCAAAACTGGCGGAACAACGCGTCTGCTTTCACATTCTTAGAGCCCGGAAGATAGGAAACCACAAAATTAAACCGGTAAAGCAACAGTGCCCATCTTTCTTCTGTGTATATCCAACGCATCTATAGATGGTAACGTCTCTGCCCGCCAGCTAGGTAGGACCAAGTTCTCCAAAGTTTAAAAGGAAGAATCCTCCAGGCACCCTCAGTTTTTTTTTTTTTTTTTTTTTTTTTTTTTTTTTGTCCTACACAGCTGGATGGATGTGTTTTGTAAAAGCTCCGATGTGGCTTGCATTCCTCCGAAGCCAGGATGAATTCCCTGTGTGGCAGGCACAAGCATCTCATCTGCGACACTGTGGAAGGCTGCCCTTTGAAACAGCAGCGCTTTTGGGCACTTCTGGGGGACGTGAACATAGCGTTCCAGCTTGGAACGCGGAAACAGGCTAATGTGCATGTGCACATGGATATCAGCCGCTCTGCAAGCAGGGAGCTTCCGGTAGCCAACTCCAGTCATTTGGTGGTCTATTTAAAGGTGAAATGGTAAGTTCCTTAGTCCTTCTTCTTCCTTTTTTTTTTTTTTTTTTTTTTTTTCTTCTTCTATGTCTGGCTGTGCTTTAATTTTGTAGGGTTCTGTTCTCTACCCCTTCATCATGTCTAATCCGGCTAAAATTACTAGCTCAAAAGACAAAGCTGCCTCTAATTCCTCTAGTAAAGAGGAGAAGTCTACACCTAAGCAGAAACAGTGTGCAGGCTGCGATACTAGACTCCCAGCCTTTGACACTGCAATACTTTGTTAAACCTGCCTTAAGAAAACTGCATGAAGTGATATTCCAAGACTTCTTGTCCTGGATGAATCATCCATGCAAGAAACTTTTAGAAGTATGCAGCAGGGTGAACCATCCACTAAAAGATCTTGCAGAGATATGGGAGAAGGTACCTCCTCCATGCAGCTTGGAGAAGAATATGATGCTGATTCCCCTATGGATGACCAAGTTTCAGACTATGGATCAGAAGAGGGTGAACTGGCGGATGATACAAGTGTCTTCAACCTTGACCGCATTGATTCCTTTATTAAGCTTATCAGAAAATCCCTTGTTCTCTCGGAAATGCACAAGACATGGGTATAATGGATACGGCATTCTTGGGAAAGAAAAAATCCGCTCCAGTTCTTCCTGTCCATCAATCAATTTCTGACCTAATTTTATCCGAATGGAAATTAGGGGATAGAAGAGCTTCAGTACCAAGAAGATTCAAAAGAATGTTCCCCTTCAGCGAGAATGACTTCCAGAAATGGTCCACATCCCCTAAAGTGGACATTCCCATAGCACACCTTGCTAAACACACCATTCTGCCTCTTGAGGATAGCACCTCATTACGAGACTCCATGGAGAGAAAACTAGATGGGGCACTTAAGAAACAGTTCTCAGTCATTGGAGAAAACTTAAAGGCTGCCACAGCTATGGCCTGTCATAAACAAATGGGATTGCACTGACTGCATATAACAAAATATCCCTAAGATCAAAAAGCTGAAATAGCCGAGGTGCACTAAAGGGTAAATAACATGAAACAAAAGAAAAAAAGAGGAAAAAGGGTGGAAAAAGAAAGCCAACCAGCAGAAAAAACTGCCAGGAAGCACCACTCTTATCTCCTTAAAGAAACCGAATCATATAGGCACACTCTAGGGATCAAAAGTAATAGTAGACAATTTTATTAATAGTACAAAATACAAAATGGGCACATAAAATCAATTAAAAACAAAACTGTTCAGGAGTGTAATAATACACAAGCAGATGCTCCCTATGAATGATGTATCCCATACTGATACAGTATCAAACAATAAGTATCATGCATTCTTCAAAAATAGATACATAAAGCAGTTCACAGAATAGTATCATAACAACCAATAATCTTGAATGCAAAGGTACTTATCTGTATGGGAAATAGAGACATAAGGGAACTTCTCAAACAATCCAGTGTCAGTCCCGAACACCCAACACCCTACGCGTATCGCCACTAAAGATGGCTTCGTCAGGGGTGATACAAACCTATCGGATGCAGATTTAAATACGGTAAACATACCAATCAGGTGCCAGATCATGATCCGAGCCGTTAGTGTTGACCTCAATCAAGCGCAGTGCACGCAAAATAAGAGCGCAATACCTTGTAGTATAAAATATACGCGCAAGACGGCCGTAGTCCCACTAGTAGGAGCCCAGCACTATAGAGCGCCCTGTCTAATGCAATAAAGATCCACAAAAAGGAAATAGTTTTTCCCTTTTTTGTGGTCAAAGGTGCACCTTTCTGAACTGTATGATCATGAAGTGGAACCCGAAGTTAAGCATCCAGATAGACAAAGATGGCAACAAAATAAATATATACATAGCAAAAAATAATGATACAATACATATCTCCCACCAATATCTATAGAATCCTTAAGGTCTTAAATTAGTGCACAACAGATGTTCATTCGTCTTATAATTGAACAAAAAATATATAAATATATATAAATGAGGTAATCCACAAATCTTCCTCAGTAAATGATGCTATTTACTACAGCAGGTCCAATTCCATAGCCACCATTATAAACATATATAGAGTCCACGATCATCATCATGACGGAGACTTCTTGCTTCAAATGAGATAGAGAGTAGACACTGCTACAGAACATTCTCTAAAAAGAAAAAGAGAATGGATTATGAACAATGCAGAGAGACAACATTCTATGAGTCAAGATAGCAAGTAAATGACATGTCCTCATTCAAACCATGTGATTGACACGCCTGCAGCATAAAGATCCACCAGGTCTCACGCTGTAAGAGTCTCCGGGTAAGATTTCCTCTTCTGATACCCATTTGAATTTTTTCTAGGCCCATAACTTACAAGTAATACCCTGATGGACTAACAAGAAATGATCTGCCACAGAAGTGAGGACATCCCCTCTCAGTTTATCCCTACTAGCATTCCTAATCAATGAGACATGTTTCTGTATCCTACTTTTGAGTAGCTGCGTGGTCTGACCTACATAAATCTTATTGCAAGGACATCTAAGAGCATATATACAATTCTTAGTTTTGCAATTCACAAAATGTCTACATTTTAAAGATACATTTTGAATAGGACTAAAGATCTCTTTATCATCACAAATAAAACTACAAA
The DNA here is from genome assembly GCA_037306005.1 of Rhinophrynus dorsalis. Classification (NCBI taxonomy): domain Eukaryota; kingdom Metazoa; phylum Chordata; class Amphibia; order Anura; family Rhinophrynidae; genus Rhinophrynus; species Rhinophrynus dorsalis. Next base: position 360,069,582 of record CM074721.1, on the reverse strand, counting down.
TTGAACAACCCCCACAAGCAAATGTGCCGGTCAATTGATGTCCCACTAGATGTAATGTAGATTCACAAAAATGACTGGACACCAAATGATCTGCTAAGGTCTTGCTTCTACGAGCTGTTAATGAGGGAGATTCCGTCAAAAATTGTCGCAAAGTGTTATCAGACAGTAAGACTTGCCAGTGTTTACGGAGTATCATACGTATAGTATCCCATCGTGAATTAAAACGTGTAATGATACGTATATTTTTGTCCAAAGATTTCTCTTTCCGTTCTGTATTATTGATCAAACTATTACATGTGATAGACCTTACTTTGTTATAACCACGTTTCAAGCAAGACTTTGGATACCCACGCTCTTTAAAACGTTGCTGTAATTCCTTAGATCGTAACTGAAACTGGTCATTCGATGAACAATTGCGACGAATTCTTAGGTACTGGCCAGTAGGGATCCCATTCTTGCAACTTCGTGTATGGGCACTAGAATAATGTAATAAGGAATTAACAGCTGTATCTTTACGAAAAAGATCCGTTTGCAACTTACCCACATTATCAATGGAAATAGACAGATCCAAAAAACTTTCAGAACAAATATAAGTCAAATGAATATTCAATTGATTTTGATTAAGCTGACTAATAAATTCTTCACATAATCTGTCTGTTCCACGCCAAATGAAAAATGTCATCTATAAAACGAAACCAAAAAAGTACGATTGGTATAGCATCCAATCTCCTCACTAAATACAAATTCTCGCTCCCACCAACCTAAAAAAAGGTTGGCGTAGGAGGGGGCACACTTGGCCCCCATTGCTGTCCCGGAGACTTGCAAATAAAATTGATGATCAAAGATAAAATAGTTGTGATGCTATACAAAATCCAAAGTATTAACCAAAAATTTGCAAAAGTCACCATTAACTGACAAATTAGATTGTCGCAAAAAATACGATACAGCTGTAATTCCATCTGAATGTTTAATATTTGAATAAAGAGATTCAACATCACAAGTAACTAACAATGTCCCTGGTTCTACACTGATCTCCTGTAGTTTCGTTAACAAATCAGATGAATCTCGCAAATAGGATGTTAACTCCAGTACCATTGGTTGCAGAAAAAAATCCAAAAACTGACATACCTTTTCACACAGACTCCCAATCCCCGCCACTATAGGGCGTCCAGGTGGTCGCTCTAAGTTTTTATGTATCTTTGGCAGAACATAGAACGTTGGTACGACAGGGAATTTAACCAATAAGAAAGCCAATTCTCGTTTATTGAGGATTCCCTTCTCAAAGGCTGATTGCAATCTGGAATCCAGTTGTTTTTTTAATACATCTGTGGGATCAGAAGGCAAACGTTTATAGAAGGCAACATTGTTAAGCTGTCTCAATATCTCCATTTTATAAAGTGATACTGGCCAAATGACCACATTACCTCCTTTATCTGCCTCCTTTAGGACTACATCCTTCCATGATATCTGGATGCTTAACTTCGGGTTCCACTTCATGATCATACAGTTCAGAAAGGTGCACCTTTGACCGCAAAAAAGGGAAAAACTATTTCCTTTTTATGGATCTTTATTGCATTAGACAGGGCGCTCTATAGTGCTGGGCTCCTACTAGTGGGACTACGGCCGTCTTGCGCGTATATTTTATACTACAAGGTATTGCGCTCTTATTTTGTGTGCGCTGCGCTTGATTGAGGTCAACACTAACGGCTCGGATCATGATCTGGCACCTGATTGGTATGTTTACCGTATTTAAATCTGCATCCGATAGGTTTGTATCACCCCTGACGAAGCCATCTTTAGTGGCGATACGCGTAGGGTGTTCGGGACTGACACTGGATTGTTTGAGAAGTTCCCTTATGTCTCTATTTCCCATACAGATAAGTACCTTTGCATTCAAGATTATTGGTTGTTATGATACTATTCTGTGAACTGCTTTATGTATCTATTTTTGAAGAATGCATGATACTTATTGTTTGATACTGTATCAGTATGGGATACATCATTCATAGGGAGCATCTGCTTGTGTATTATTACACTCCTGAACAGTTTTGTTTTTAATTGATTTTATGTGCCCATTTTGTATTTTGTACTATTAATAAAATTGTCTACTATTACTTTTGATCCCTAGAGTGTGCCTATATGATTGGGTTTCTTTAAGGAGATAAGAGTGGTGCTTCCTGGCAGTTTTTTCTGCTGGTTGGCTTTCTTTTTCCACCCTTTTTCTCTTTTTTCTTTTGTTACAGCTATGGCCTGTGTCTCCCATGTCATGAGAATCTGGCTTACCGAATTGGAGGACAAAATCGAATCTAATGTCTCCAGATCTAAATTGTTAAGAGGTTGCTACTGTCAAGGAGGCCACAAATTATTCTTCTGATGCATCCCTGGACATCATTCGTTTATTGGCCAGATCCTCAGCCCTCTCTATCTCGGCGCATAAATCCCTCTGGATAAAACCATGGAAAGCAGACGTTACATCTAAGAGCAAGCTGGTTTCCTTGCCATTAAATAGACCCTCACTTTTCGGGGAACATCTAAATGACATCATTCAAAAATCATCAGGGGCAAGAGTCCATTCTCCCACAAGAAAGAAAGAAAGAGAAAAAGAGAAGGATCTCTCCTCCCTTTCAATCTTCCAGATACAGAGGTCAGGCATTTCGGGAAAATAAAAGAAGGGATACCTACCATCAAGACAATCACAGAGGAAAATATTCCCAGGGAGGCGGCTTCAGGCGTCAATACTCCAAGAATCCTCAGTTTAAACCTGAAAACCAATGAAGCCCCTACCCAGATCCCAGTAGGGGGCAGACTGGGATCCTTTCTCCCAATCTGAAAGACCCTAGTCCACCCAGATGCTTGGGTCTCTCAGATTTTGGAACGGGGGTACCCGCTGGAGTTCATCTCTACCCCTCCTTCTCAGAAGATTATTCAATCCAAGATCCCTACAAACCTTCCGATCCGTCAGGCCTTCTGGTCTTCAGTCAACCTGATAGAACAAAGTCGTGGAGAAGGTCCCTACTTGGGGGGAAAAAAAATTCAGGGATTTATTCTCCTATCTTTCTAGTCCCAAAACCCTCCAGTCTCTTCAGGATTATACTGGATCTCAAAATAGTAAATTCTCAGATCAGACATACACACTTCAAGATGGAATCCGTCATCCAATTACTGACGAAGGAAATGTTCCTGACCTCTGTCGACCTATTTCTACAGTTTGTGCTCCATCAGGACCATTACCAGTTTACAATCCTTGACCTGTCATCGGCCCCCATGGTCTTTACGAAAGTTCTGGCTCCTGCCGTGGGCTGTCTCAGGAAAAAAGGAATCGACATCCTGGCTTACCTGGACGATCTCCTTATGGCCGCGTCAGTAGAAAAAGCCAGAACAAAAACTCAAGAGGTCCTTCATTTTCTGCAGGACACTGGCTGGATCGTCAACCTAGACAAAAGTCAACTGTCCCCTTCACAGAAGATGGTCTTTCTGGGACTTCAGATCAACACAAGGAGAGCTCTAGTCCAGCTTTCACAGGAAAGGATAGCAAAGCTCAGGAGAGTCCTCAGCCTTTCTGAAAAAAAATCATCATCTGGTGCGAGATTTCCAGGAATTGGGCCTCATGTCTACAGCCACACAGATCCTTCCTTGGGCAAAGCTCCATTTATGTACCCTACAGTTGAATTTCTTAAATCACTGGAATGCAGACCATGGGAATCCATTACAGAGGATTCCATTATCCCAGTCATCAAGACAAGAAATCCTATGGTGGTTGATTCCAGAAAATCTCCAAAAAGGGAGATCTTTAGTTGCCCCAAAATGGGAGATAACTTACACAGACGCCAGCCTCAACGGTTGGGGAGGAGTCTGGGAACAAAGGACCGCCCAAGGACAATAGAACAATCAAGAAAAAACCCTTCACATCAATGTCCTAGAAACAAGGGCTGTCAAGAATACGCTAATACATTTCCAGAGACACATCAAGGGAAGAAGCGTTCTCATTTGAACCGACAACATACCGACGGCAATGTCGGGGGGGGGGGGGTGCACCAGGAGTTGGTCTCTAAACAAGGAGGTGAGATCCCTACTCCTTTGGGCAGAAACACACCTAGCCCAGATCTCAGCATCACACATCTCAGGAAGAAACAACCTGGAAGCAGATTTTCTCAGCAGAAACTTCCTGGACCAAGGAGAACGGTCCCCGGTCCCTGAACAAAGAGATCTTCAGGTTGCTTACCAGCAAATGGGGCTAACCAGACATCGACCTAATGGCAACAAGCAGGAATGCCAAAAACCAACTCCTTCTTTTCCAGGTGGCAGAATCCTCTCTCCCTAGGTCAGGATGCCCTGACCTTCCCTTGGAAGTTCAGCCTGGTCTACATCTTTCCTCTCACTCCCCCCTACTCATGCAGGTACTGATGAAGATACACAGGGAGCAAGTAGAATCCATTGTAATCGCCCCAAACTGGCCCAGAAGAATTTGGTACTCTCACCTCGTGTAAATGTCAACAGAAGCCCCATGGGAGTTACCCCTGAGGAAAGACCTTCTTCATAAAGGGCCAATCCTACACGACAATCTTAGGTTATTAAGACTAACGGCATGGAGGCTGAGCGGGACTCTTTAACCCTTTGAGTGCCAGAGGGGTACGGAACGCATTGCTTTGCAATGCGTTCCGTACCCCTCTGGCACTCAAAGGGTTAAGGAAGAGAGGTCTTGCTGACCCTGTGATTGACACCATTCTCTGGGGATAGAAATCATCCACTTCAAAGGCATACTACAGAATCTGGATAACCTTTGCAAATTGGTGTAATCTGCGACACATATCAATTACTGATATCAATGACACCATAGTTTTAAATTTCCTACAAGATAGGTTTCAAGAAGGCCTCCATCCAACATCTTTGAAGGTCCAACTCTCGGCCCTGTCCGTTATCCTAGCCATACCCCTGGCAGAGCATGACCTAGTAAAGAGATTCACCAGAGCAATAGTCAAGCCCAAGCCAACTATTGGAGAGATGGTTACTCAGTGGGACTTGCACCTTGTGCTCAAGGTTTTGTCAGAGCCTCCAACCTTTTGAGCCCATCGACAGCATTTCTATGCAACTTCTAACCTTAACTTCAGCAAGACGAGTTAATGAAATACAAGCCCTTTCTTGCGAAGCTCCTTTTCTTTCAATTCATCCAGATAAAGTTGTTTTCAGGGTGAAACCATCATTTCATCCTAAAGTGGTCTCAGAGTTCCAAATCAATCAAGATATAGTCTTGCCTTCCTTCTGCAGCCATCCTTCCAATCCTAAGGAAGTTCTTCTCAATCACCTGGATTTAGTGAGATGTATCTCCATTTACCTAAACAGAACCAAGGACTTTCGATCTTCTGACTCCTTATTTGTCTACTTTCAGGGCAGACTTAAGGGCAAAGCAGCTTCAAAATCTTCAATTTCTAGATGGGCTAAGACATGTATCAAAAAATGTTATATAGAATCTGGGAGGGAGGCACCTTCCAATATTAAAGCACATTCAACAAGAGCTATGGCCACATCCTGGGCAAAATGGGCACAGGCCTCACCCTTGGACATATGTAAGCAGCACATGGTCTTCTGTCACCACATTTATGAAACACTATCAACTAGATGTACAAGCCTCAGTTGATGCCTGCTTTGGCAGAAAAGTCCTGGAAGCACTAGTACCTCGTTGATTGGTAAGATCATATGAACCCTCCCTTTATCTTGGGTAACTGCTGTTAAGTCCCATCTATAAATGCTTTGGATATAAATAGAAAAAACGTATACATTTGCTTACCGATATTTATTTTTCTTCTGTACATTTCCAAGGCATGCCCTCCCTATTAATCATATCTGTAGTATTTCACAGCTGTGCCAAAAAAAGGAAACTGAGGGTGCCTGGAGGATTTTTCCTTTTAAACTTTGGAGAAGTTGGTCCTACCCAGCTGGAGGGCGGAGACGTTCCCATCTATAAATGCCTTGGAAATACACAGAAGAAAACTAAATATTGGTATGCAAATTTACACGTTTCTTGCCTGGAGGACAAGCATTTAGCTTCGGAAAGGTAAATAAGGTTCTTGTGGTCGGTTAAGATCAGTATTGGAGATTTTGTACCCTCCAGGAGGTGCCGCCACTCCTTCAGAGCCAAGATAATAACCAATAATTCCCTGTCCCCTATTTGATATACCATCTCAGTCTTGGATAATTTCCTCGAGAGAGAGAGCCACAGGGACGTAATGCCTCACCAGGAGCTGGGAGTTGAGACAACAGGGCACCCACTCCGACCTTGGATGCATCAAAACCTCTAGGGTAAACGGTAGGGAGGGATTAGGATGAACCAGAATCGGAGCTGCAGCAAAGGCTGCCTTCAGTCTTTCAAAAGCAAGAATCGCCGTTTGGGACCATTCAGAGGTCTTGGCACCTTTACAAGTCATGTCAGTAAGAGGTTTGACAATGGTAAAAAAAATTTTTAATAAATTTTCAGTAGTAATTTGCAAACCCCAAAAATCTTTGGATCGCCTTCAGTCCCACAGGTCGAGGCCATTCTACTGCTACGGACAATTTTTGGGGCTCCATGGCGAATCCGGAGGCAGAGATAAAGTAACCCAGGAAAATTACTTGTGGCTTATGAAATTCTCATTTCTCCAGCTTACAATACAAGTTGTTCTCCCCTCAAAAGATTCAACACTTTGATACATCTGACCGATGAGTCTCCCATGTAGGAGAATGAATGAGTATGTCCTTCAAATAAACCACTACACATCTTTGTAAGAGTTCTCTTAAAACCTCATTGATGAACGCTTGGAAGACAGCTGGGGCATTGCAGAGACTGAAAGACATGACCAAATGCTCATAGTGCCCACTCTGGGTTTTAAAAGTGGTCTTCCATTCGTGCCCCTCCTTTATTCGAACAAGGTTGTATGCAGCTCTTAAGTCGTGTTTCGTGAAAATTTTTGACCCTTTAAGGAGGTCAAAAAGCTTGGTAATCAAAGGTATGTGATATGCATTCTTGACCATCAGTTTGTTTAGACCACGAAAGTCAATACACAGATGCAGCTCTCCTTCCTTATTCTTAACAAAAAAAAAAAAATCCAGCACCAGCAGGGGGTGTGGATTTCCAAATGATGCTTCTAGCCAGCGCATCCGAAACATACTCTTCCATGACTTTATTTTCCTCCATAGACAACGGATACACACGGCCCTTCGGAGCTGTTGTGCCAGGCATCAGCTCCAGAGAGCAATCATATGGCCTATATGGTGGTAAGGCCCCAGCCCGGCTTTCACTAAACAGCTCCTTGAATGCCTCATACTCCGGCAGAGCAGGGGTTTTAGCATGGCTCGGTCTTACCGGACTTGAAAGACAGGACTTAGTACTCTGCGGGGACCAAGCCAAAATGTCACACATTTGCCAATCCATTCTGGGGTTGTGTGTCTGCAACCAAGGAAACCCCAGAACGATGGCATAATGCGAGGAGTTAATCACCTGAAATCTCAGGGCTACGGTATGCCGAGCCCCCACCCTCAGGGATAACAAAGTGGTCTCATGCATAATGTGTGCGGGAAGCAAGGGTCTACTATCAATGGCCTCAACGGCTAGAGGAGATGAACAAGGCAGCAAAGGAATAGCGTTTAAGGGCACAAACTCAGCATCAATAAAGCAACCAGCAGCACCTGAATCCAGTAACTCAGGTGCAGTGACAGGACTTTCTGTCTGAGAGGCATACCTTCAATATGGGCTTATCTGAAAAATTCTCTGGGGATTGTGATATGCCACCTAAGATTTGTCCCCTACCGGATCTTAGGTGTTAGTGTTTCGCGGGTGGACCGGACAGGAACGCAACAGATGTTCAGGCCTCCCACAGTACAGACAAAGTCCCTTCCTCCTCCTGAAGGCCCTCTCCTTCTTTGAAAGCCGGGTAGTACCCACTTGCATAGGTTCACTACCTTCAGCGACCAGACCAGGAGGCATGGGAGGATGGGGTGGGTCAGAAGAATGCAGAGACAATTTACCCGGAGACCAACGCAGGCGCTCCCTATACAAGGGTCTCTCCCTGATTCTGGTATCAATCAGGATGCAAAATGAAATTGGCTCATCCAATTAGGCAAATTGCGCGCAGCGATTTCATCCTTCAACATATCACACAACCCATGGAAGAAAGCGGCTACCAGGGCCTTGTTGTTCCAACTGACCTCTGCTGCTAGTGTACGAAAATCGATAGCATACTCTGCTACTGTGCAGGTGCCCTGGTGAATGGTCATGATGTTCTTTGAAGCAGAGACCACACGGCCTGGCATGTCAAAATCTTTTGAAAGATTTTACAAACTTCGTAAAGTTGTGTACAATGGGTTTGTCCGTCTCCCATAAAGGGTTAGCCCAAGCCAACGCATTGCCAGAAAGGAGAGAGAGAAGGAAGCCGACTTTACTGCGCTCAGTAGGGAAGTCGTGTAATGCCAACTCGAAGTACATGCCCAATTGGTTGAGGAAACCACCATATGACTCTGGATCTCCCCAGTACCGCTGTGAGAGCTGAATGGAACCAGACAACCTCTTGATCTTGTCTGCATCAGGAGAGGTTTGTCCCACCAGTTGTGGACTATTTTGAGGTGCATCGTGTGATGCAGCAACATCTGTATGTTAAGACAATTGATTAATACGTTGATCCTGTGTCTCCATCCTGTCGAGGATGCTTTGAAAGGGTTGATTACTACTACCGTCTGTATTCATGGAGTACAAATCAGGAGTCAGAACGGTATAGTAAAAATAACAATTTAGTAAAATTGATAACAAGAGTAATAACAATAATGGCAATAACGATCATGTACTAACACGGAGAAGAAGTAGAGGTCCCACTATAGTTCAGCAACTCTATCAGAAATAGGAGTCTGCTTAATAGGGAGACCCCCTACCAGAGACAGGCCCCCCCTCTGTAGTCTCTGAATATGGGAAAGCAAGCAGGAGATGCAGCAAGAGATAAACTGACTCATGCCTGCAGTCAGTGGGTAGGTCGAGGAATCTCCCAGAGTAGGGAGATAAACTGATGCAGCCTGCCTTTCCAAAGAGGGAAAACTCCCCTAAGGAACACAACTGGGAGAGAACCCAGTCTCACTCCATGACGCATGAAGGAAAGTCTTAATCAGAGCCACAAGTCCGCACCAGGTTGGGTGTCCACGAATACAGGGAGTAAGCACAAGAATAGTCAGACAGAGCCACAGGTCAGCACTAGGTTAGATGATCAGACAAGCCGGATCATACATAGTTCAGGTAGTCAGCCAGAGCCACAAGTCTCCACCAGATTGGGTGTCCGCTATACACAGGGAGTAGGCAGGAGAATAGTCAGAGCCACAGGTCAGCACCAGCATGGATTAACAGACGAGCCAGGTCATACACAGAGCCCAAGTGAAATAAACTGTGATCAACAACAACACAAGGGCAACAGAGTTAGTACTCTGTTCCCTTTTAAATCCCAGGAAGTAGGTGGGAGGAGGAGCTACACAAAGTACTTAAATAGAGCCCTGCGTCATAATGCCACTTCGCACCCACAGATGGAGCATCCAGACCCGGGACCGTGAATGACGCGTGGGCAGAAGTGATGTTTCGATGCATCCAGTGTCGCCGCAAGCTGCGGCGCTGGAACTGAGATAACTAACACTGATATGGTCTATTTCTTGGCTCTTCTGGTGGCCTAGCTTGAGAGCTGACTGTTCCGCATTTGTGGCAGCATGTCTTACTTGTGCCCAAAGTAAAATACCATGGCACCTTCCAGCAAGTCTCCTTCAACCCATTTCTAATGGGGAACGTCCCTGGTCTCATTTATGCATCGATAGTGGTGGTGGTGGGGGGTTTGTGTTTGAACTACCGGTATCAAAGGCCTACATCGTCATTTTGATGATAGTGGATCGATTCTCTAAGATGGTGCACTTTTTCCCGCTCAAGGGTCTACCTTCCTCTTAGGAATTGGCTGTGATTTTTGCTAAAGAAGTGTTTCAACTCCACGGGATACCTAAGGTCATAGTCTCAGATCATGGTAGCCAGCTCATTTCCCTTTTCTGGAAGTCCTTTTGTGCTCAGATGGGGATCCAACTCTCATTCTCCTCGACCTACCATCCTCAATCTAACGGTGTGGCATAGAGGTCTAACAGTTCCTTAATTGCTATATATCAGACCACCACAATAATTGGGCTACCTTGTTACCTTGGGCGGAGTTTGCCCAGAATAGTTCTGTAAACTCTTTATCACAGAGTTCCCAGTTTATGATAAATTATGGTTTCCAACCATCTGTACTTCCTGAGTCCTTTGATCCACAAGATATTCCAGCTCTTGAGGAGTATTTGAGGGCGCTCCGTTCCTTTTGGGTACGGGTTCAGAGTACCCTATGTGGTTCCATGCAATGACAAAAAAGGCAAGCAGACCGTAGGCAATTACCAGCACCAACCTTCCAGGTGGGGAAGAGAGTTTGGTTGTCTTCCCGCAGCCTTAACCTCCAGGTACCATGTAAGAAACTGGCCCCTCGTTTTGTTGGTCCCTTTCATGTCCTTCGTAGGGTCAGTCCTGTGGCTTATGCCCTTGATCTTCCGGCCACGATGCATATTCACAATGTGTTTCATGTATCTTTACTTAAACCCCTGATTTGCAATCATTATACCTCTGCTTCTGTCCATCCTGCTCCTATCAGGGTTGGAGATCATGAGGAGTATGAGGTACAGAGTATTTTGGCTTCTCGGAGAGTGATTAACTTCTCCTGTTGCCTGTGGGCATTGCCGTGTCCAGTTCCTATTGAAGCATCTGGCTGGGTCATGTCCCAAGTTCGCGAACATGTCCAGTGAGACCCACCTGAGCAATTTATTATTTCTGGTAGGAACCACTTGCCCAGGTTTCGGGCTCCTTTGCACGATAGTATAGCCTGCTGTGTATTCTTGTTCCTGTGCTTATTGAATAAAGGTGGAGTTCTATTTCTGTACTTGACTATTGCATCTTTATTTAGTCTGTGACAGCAGGGCAGTCTAGCTGAGATCCTGGGGAGCAGATCCCTCTTCCTAAACTGAGCTGGTGGCATTACCTTTTGAAGGAGAAATACTGTTTGAACAGCATTTGGATGATATTATCAAAAGAATCTTGGGGGGGGGACTAGTGCTTTCTTCCCCAGGATAGGAGGCCTAGATCCCCTCAGCAAGATGGACCAAACAGGCTTTAAAACTAGAAGTAACCAGTTTTGGGATTCCAGGCGATCTTCAGGGAAGCCTTTTATGAGGTTAGAAAACCTTTAGGCCACCAGCCCTCCATAGGAAGTTTGGGGAAGGCTTTTTCCCAAAAATCCAATTTAAGAAAGAATGTGTCACGGTTCCCAAGAATAAACCAAGGGTCAGACGGTATAGTTTAAAAATTCAGTAAGTATATAGTAAGGATCAGAAAGGAGCAGAGGGTAACTGGAGAGGCTAGAAACTCTATCAGGAATAGGAGGCTGCCTCGAAGTAAACCACACTGCAAGAGACTAGGCCGAAGCCATCGGTAGTCTCAGTAGCGCCAGGAAGACTCAGAAAAGTACACTAAGGATCTCCCCTAAAGGATGGCAACAAGGGAGACTACTGACTCATGCCTGCAGTCAGTAAAGCTGATAGTACTCCAGAGCCACCGGTCTGCACCAGACTGGATGTCTGCTAGGTGAGGGAGCAACACAGCAACGATACTCAGACAGAGCCACAGGTCAGCAGCAGACTGGATAGTCAGACAAGCCAGGGTCATACATGGAGCAGTTAGTCAGCCAGAGCCACAGGTCTGCACCACATTGGATGTCTGCTAGTCAGGAGGCAACACAGAAAGGATAGTTGGACAGAGCCACAGGTCAGCACCAGATTGGGTAGTCAGACAAGCTAGCATCCTACACGGAGCGGGTAGTCAGCCAGAGCCACCTGTCTGCATCAGACTGGATGTCCAATAGGTCAGGGAGTGCACAGAGAGGATAATCAGAGAGAGCCACAGGTCCGCACCAGATTGGATAGTCAGACAAGCTGGGTTCATACACGGAGATCAGGATACAATAACTGAGAACTGTACTGGACAAAATCGTAAGGGTAACTGAGTAAGTATCCAGTTCACTTTTAAAGCCAGCCAGGAAGTAGACGGGTGGAGACTACAGGACCCACCTGCATAAAGCTGAGGCCTGCGTCAATACGCAGCCTCGCACCTGAAATGTGACGCAGAGGAGAAGAGATGCGTCACATAATGCCTCCAAACCTGCATCCAACAGAGCAGCTGCGTCGTTCAGGACGCGGCCATGGACGGCTGCTGGGGACACCCGAAGCAACCAGGTCAGAAGCCAGGCGAGACATGCAAAATGACGCCGAAGCATTCTTCAGGCATGGTACCCGCTGGAATTTCATCTTGTCCCTTGAATAAATTATTTAAAGAGATCAAAAATACCATCCAATCCTATGAAGGCTCAATCATTAATGTCATCAGCCCTGGAGTTGGAGAGGAACAGGTCACAGAGCAAGTTCCCTCTGTTAAGAGGGATTTCAGGTATTTATTCAATTCTTTTCCTGGTTTCCAAGTCTTTAGGGAGCTTCAGAGTGATTCTGTTTGGGGTGTTTCAGATTCAGAACATAATTACCAGGCACTTCAGGATGAAATCACTATCAGTGATAGAGGCGGTTCATCAGACCATCCTAACCTCCATAGACCTTCAAGATACTTACCATCATAGCCTGATAAAGGCCTGTCACAGGACATTCCTGAAATTTGCTCTGGGGGAAGGGCATTACCAGTTCAGGGAAATGCCTTTCAGGCTTTCATCATCCTGCAGGGTCATTTCCAAGATCCTGACAGTGGCCCTGGAACCTCTCAGAGAAAGGGGCATTATGGTAATATACCGTACCTAGACAACTTCTTGCTAGTAGCCGATTCAGAGGTGTACTCAAGCTTTCACACCTACATTACTCTAGAGATTTATAGAGTCTGAGTTGGCTCATAAATCAGGAAAAGAGTCAGTTCCCCTCAAAAGATAATATTTCTGGGGATGTAGTTTGACACATAAAGAGGACTTGTGTTCCTGACAGTGGAGAGACTTCAGAACATTACCAACCCATACAGTACTACACTGTCTGAAATTATGGGAGTTCTAACCTCCACAATCCAGGTGATACCTTGGGCATGGTACCATCTAAGAAAAGTACAAAACTTCTTCCTCAGTCAATGGAACAAGAATTCTCTTAATACTGCTCAGAGACTCCTATATTTGTTCAAGATAAGAAGAGAACTGACATGATGGTTAAACAAGAGCAATCTGGCAAAAGGGATTCCTCTTCAGGATCTTCAGTGGAGGTGGTAACCACAGATGCCAATCCTACAGGTTCGAGAGGAATATGTAACAGTGTTGCTCAAAGAACCTGGTCAAATCAAGAACGTCAGCTACACACAAACCTGCTGGAAATAAGAACAGTCAGAAATGGTCTTCTACAATTCCAGGAAAATCTAAGAGGGAATGCGGTTCACATAAGGTCAGACAATACCACGGCTGTCCTGTACATCAAAAACTAGTGAGGCACAAAAAGTGCATCTCTCAATCAGGAAGTGTAAAGATTTTCATCTGAGCAAAGAAGAATCCGCTAGCAGTGACAGCCTCTCCTCTATCAGGAATCTTCGATGTCCAGGCCAATTTCCTAAGCAGGCAGAGCTAGGGTCCAGGGGAATGGTCAATACATCAGGAAGTCTTCCTAAGGATTGTGGACAGATGGGGAATTCCGGAAGTGGATCTCATGGCATCATCCGCAAACTGCAAGTGCAGCAAATTCTTCACCAGATTGGAAGACAAGAAGGCTCTGGGTCAGGATGCGTTTCGGTATTCTTGGAAACTCTCTCTGGCTTACATTTTCCCCTCTTGTATAAAGTTCTAAGGAAAATTAAGGAGGAAAAAGGTGGATGTGATCCTAGTAGCACCCAGGGGTCAGGTGGACCTGGTTTTCCGAATTAGACCAGATGGCAATCGACGATCCTTGGCCTCTACCTCCCAGGTTGGATCTATTGTCGCAGGGTCCAACATATCATCAGAATAGAGGTTTCTTCAAGCTAGCGGTATGAAGGCTGAGCGGTTGTCTCTAAGGCTTTTACAGGTTTATCTGACCCAGTAATCTCTACTATCATGAAATGTTGTAAAGCTGCTACATCTGAGATTTATTAGAGAATATGAAAAATCTTTAGGGACTGGTGTTTGGAGAGAACTATTTCCAGAGAAGACATCAGTATTTCTAATATCTTGGGCTATATACAAAAAAGGCTTTGAGGCAGGATTTAGTCCAGTTTCCTTGAAAATCAGCAGTTTTGGCCAGGCAATGGTGTTACGGTTTGTTAAGACGCTCAGACAAAAGATTTAGGTAAAAACATAACTTTATTGAAAAGTTAAGGCAATCCCCATAGGGTTCACATACATATACATACAATATAATCAGCAATAGAAAAATAGAACAGGTTCTACCGGCCTTGCCAGTAATACCGGGCAAGGCAACCCAGGCGGCTATAAGGAATAGCAATAGCAGGCTCTACCGGCCTTGCCAATACCGGGTAAGGCAACCGTGAGATGGAATATACCGGTTCTACCGGCCTTACCAATACCGGGCAAGGCAGCCTCAGGAAATGCTGTGGGTAGGCTCTACCGGCCCTGCCAATACCTGGTAAGGCAACCGTGAGATGGAATGTACCGGTTCTACCGTCCCTACCAATACCGGGCAAGGCAGCCTTAAGGAACACTGTGAGGAGGCTCTACCGGCCCTGCCAATACCCGGTAAGGCAACCGTGAGATGGAATGTACCGGTTCTACCGGCCTCACCAATACCGGGCAGGACAGCCCCAAAGGAGGAGACCAACAGGTGCCAATGGTTGTCAAGAGACAATGACAGGAACTCGAACCAACAGCACTAGATTGTAGTATGGAGCAAACCAGTTTGCACGCTGGGACCAACAGTATAATATTCCACCAGGTTTAATGGCGTTAACCAGCGTCCGCACGCTGTGACCAACAGTATAGGCAGCCACCAAGTTAATGGAGTAAACCAGCGTCCGCACTCTGGAACGACACAGTGAAAATATCGCCGGAGCGATAGAGAGAGCAATGTCGCCAAGCGACTACCGGACGGGAATACTGAGACCAGGCGGAGGTGGAACACAGCGAGCACCGCTGAACAGACGGGCAACCGGAACTAAGCAGGACGGAACAACCGGAGCGACAGCCGTCACGGAGGAAACCAACTGGAGTGGCAAACAGACTAGTAACAGGAACAGGTGGAATCGGGAACTCTGGAACTCTAAGCTCTGGAACACTGGAACTCAGGACTCTGTAGCTCTGGACTCTGAAATGCTGGAACAGGCCCAAACAGCATGACACGAAGGACAGAAAGGTACTGTCAGAGACACCACGAAAGGGCAACCAAAGGGTGCCCGAGCTGAGTATAAATAGGCAATGAGAGGCGGGCAGACAATAGGCAGCCAATGGGAGCCCCTTGCAGGTGATAGACCGTGTATAGCACCAATCACGGGCACCGTGATAAATTGGCAGAGGAAGACTTGGTGAAATGCTTCATCAAGTCTTCAGAGAGGATTTGTCTCAGAATCAGACAAGTTACTCCATCTTGGGGTTTCTGGATTAACTAATGTAGTCTTCTTTGTTTGAACCATTAAGTCAGATCCCTATAAAGATCTTAACCTTCAAAACTGTTTGACAGACATTACGTCTGCCAAGAGAGTAGGCAAATTAGTCTCTCTTGTAAACCACAATACCGAACTATTCATCAGGATAAGGTGGTTCTTCATTTCAAACCTAATTTCAGTGGTTTCTGATTTCCATTTAAATCAAGACATTGTTTTTCCAGCCTTCTGTGCTAATCTTAAATGCAAGAAGGAGGCTGCACTTCATTCTTTGGCTCTGGTAAGATGTATCTCCACTTACCTACAAAGAACCAAGGAGTTTAGGTAATTGGATTATCTTTTTCTTCAGTTCCAAGGCAAATCCAAGGTCTCTTGCCTCTAAGGCAAGGTGGATAGTCCAATTCATTAAGCTTGCATACATTGAGTCTAAATTAGAGCCTCCTAAAAATCTTAAGAGCACACTCTACCAGAGCTATGTCAACTTCATGGGCTTGTAAGGCCATGGCAGCTCCTGAGGAAATATGCAGAGCAGCAACATGGTGCTCATTATCCACCTTTTATAAGACATTAGCAGTTAAATGTTACCACTTCTACTCATACCCATTTTGGAAGAAAGGTCCTTCGGCAGGCATGTTGCCTTAAACGGTAGCATTTTTCCTTGTTATATAAATCATTGGGTATAACATTTTGCTTCCCTCTGTGCTCAGGCAATCTTTTACCATTCTGTACATCTTTCATCTGGAATTGGTTCTCCCTCCCTTTATTTGTTAATACCATGGATTGGACACAGAAGACATGGTGAAATTAACCTGATATTTCCTTTTCTTCTTTGTCCTCTCGGCACACCCTACCTATATTCTTGTCTCTTTTCTCGCAGCTTGTCCAAAAGGATAACTGAGATGGTGGGGGAGGAAAGGTCCTTTTAAGTAGTTTTCAGATTGGTCCTACCAGCTGGAGGGAGGAGTCAAAGCCCATTTGTTAATGCCATGGATGGACGCAGAAGAAAATGACATATTTGTTAAACTAAAACCTTTCTTGCCATGGTGAAATTTCCTCACTGATATTTGTTTTTACGCTGTGTCCATCCACAGCACACCCTCCGTGGGTGATTGGAAGCTAGGGTTTGAATGTGTTTATATAGGGATTCTTGTATATTTGAATTCCTGGGTGCTCACGAAGGGGTGATGTATGTATCCATATAAATATACAGTACTGTGCAAAAGTCTTAGGTAGGTGTGAAAAAATTATGTTAAGTAAGAATGCTTTCAAAAATAGACATGTTAATAGTTTATTTTTTATCACGGAACAAAATGCATAGTGAGGGAACAGAAGAAAAATCTAAATCAAATCAATATTTAGTGTAAACACCCTTTGCCTTCAAAACAGCATCAATTCTTCTAGGTACACTTGCACACAGTTTTTTAAGGAACTCAGCAGCTAGGTTGTTCCAGACATCTTGGAGAAGTAAGCACAGTTCTTCTGTGGATTTAGGCAGCCTCAGTTGCTTCTCTCCATGTAATCCCAGACAGACTTGATGTTGAAGTCAGGGCTCTGTGGGGGCCATACCATCACTTCCAGGACTCCTTGTTCTCCTTTATGCTGAAGATGGTTCTTAATGACTTTGGCTGTATGTTTTGGAGTTGTCATGCTGCAGAATAAATTTGGGGCCAATCAGATGCCTCACTGATGGTAGTGCATGATGGATAACTATCTGCCTGTATGTCTCGACATTGAGAAGACCATTCATTTTGATAAAATCCCCATCTCCATTTGAAGAAATGCAGCCCCAAACAAGGAACCTCTGCCATGCTTCACTGCTGCCTGCAGATACTCATTCTTGTACCGCTCTTCATTCCCTTCGGTGAACAAACTGCCTTCTGCTACAGCCAAATATTTAAAATTTTGACTCCATAGTCCAGAGCACCTGCTGCCAATTTTCTGCACACCAGTTCCTGTGTTTTTGTGCATAATCGATTCGATCGGCCTTGTTTCTACGTAGGAGGTATGGCTTTTGGGCAGCAAGTCTTCCATGAAGACCACTTCTCCAGATAGTAGATGGGTGTACCAGGGTCCCACTGTTTTCTCCCAGTTCAGAGCTAATGACACTTCTGGATATCTTCTGATTGCGAAGGGAAGTAAGCATGATGTGTCTTTCATCTGCTGCTCTAAGTTTCCTTGGCCGATCACTGCTTCTACAGTCTTTGATGTTGCCTGTTTATTTGTGCTTCTTCAAAGAGCTTGGACAGCGCATATGGAAACACCTGTCTGCCTCGAAATTTTTGCTTGGGAGAGACCTTGCTGATGCAATATAAATTCCTTTTGTCTCGTTGCTGTACTTGGTCTTGCCATGTTCTTCAGCAAGTTCACCTTGTTTGGCTGTTCCTTACCCAGATTTATTCCTGCTACACAGCTGTTTCTATTTAAGTCAGAACTACCACCCCTGAATAAATTTGTCCCAAATAAATACCCATCTGGTGACTAGCTGCTCAATAGCGCTAGTCACCAGAAATATTACCTGGTGTTTAAGAACTGTACGCCATTCCTGGACTGACAGGCAGGAAACGGCGCAGACATCTTTCCGTAGTGATGTCTGTGCTTTCAGTCCTAGCAACGACTCCTAGAGCAGGCTGGGACTGACATCTTTCCATAGTGACATCTGCACGCTTCCGTTGTTTCCTGCCTGTCAGTCTGGGAACAGCCTACAATTCTCAAACACCAGGTGATATTTCTGACGACTAGTGCTATTGACCAGCTAGTCACCAGATGGGTGTTTATTTGGGACAAATTTATTCAGGGGTGGTAGTTCCGATTTAACTTAAATAGAAACAGCTGTGTAGGAGGAATAAAACTGGGTACGAAACAGCCAAACAAGGTGAACTTGCTGAAGACCATGGCAAGACAGAGCACAGCAATGAGACATAAGGGATTTATATTACGTCAGCAAGGGGTCTCCCAGGCAGAAATTTCAAGGCAGACAGGTGTTTCCAGATGCGCTGTCCAAGCTCTTTTGAAGAAGCACAAAGAAACGGGCAACATTGAGGACTGTAGAAGCAGTGATTGGCCAAAGAAACTTAGTGGAGCAGATGAACTGGGAGAAAACAGTGGGACCCTGGTACACCCATCTACTATCTGGAAAAGACTGGCCAGAAGTGGTCTTCATGGAAGACTTGCTGCCCAAAAGCCATATTTCCTACGTAGAAACATGGCCGATCTAATCGGCTATGCACAAAAACACAGGAACTTCTGTTCTTTTTCTGTAAAAAAAAAAAAAAAAAAGACTGAAGATAAGAATTAAGAAAAGAAGACGACCACAACGCAGCAGGATATAAGGATTACTGATAAGTTTTTTTTTGTTGGGACGTGTGTGAACTGTTTCTAGATTAACCCTATGAGTGCCAGTGGGGTGTGCAACTCTGTACCCCACTGACACTCATGGGGTTAATCTTTCTCTTTGTTTTCCAACACATACCAGTGGTTTTCACAGCATGTTTGGGACTCTGTACCTCTTTTTCATGTCGCAGTATTTTAACCATGAAAATTGTGGTCCTGAACAAACGGTGAAAACCACCGGTATGTGTTGGAAAACTGGTTTACAACACATACTTGTGGTTGAAATAAAGAAAAAGATTAACCCTATGAGATGAAAAAATTGACTATTTTTATGTGATGTACAGTGGGTGCAAATTTCACGCCCGTTGGATAATTTTGTGTGTATTTTGTTGTTGACATCACAGTTTATAGAATTGTAAACTGTGCTGTCAAAACCACAACCGCTGGTTTGGAAAAATACTGGTAGTAATAGTATTGAGCCCTATATGCCTACAAAATCCCTGACTTTGTGCAAGTGTACCTAGAAGATTTGATGCTGTTTTAAATGCAAAGGTGGTCACACTAAATATTGATTTGATTTAGATTTTTCTTCTGTTCATTCACTTTGCATTTTGTGAATTGATAAAAATAAACTATTAACATGTCTATTTTTGTAAGTATTCTTACTTTACAGCATTTTTTCACACCTGCCTATACCTTTTGCACAGTATTGTGTATTAATTAATATAATCATCATCAGCTTCAGCCATTGTCTATCGACTGCAGGATGAAGGCCTCCTCAGCAAGCTTCCAACAACTTCGGTCCTGTGCCTTTTGTTGATATGGATATATATAATTACCTCTTCTAAGTAGGATTTTTTGTTGAATTCTGACATTTGTTTCTTGATGGACTATTTTTGATACTACATTTAGATCTGTTCGTCTTTGTTGTAATGTTAGAAGCAGCACCATCTGGTGACCACTATATATATATGTATATAATTTTTTTTTTTTTAATCAAACTGCAATCTGCTGTAATAACTTTTGAATTAAACGTATTATTGCAGTAGACGCATCATTGTTTTACTATGTAAAAAAAAGGCATATAATATATTTAAAGTGAAGGTTTACTACTTATTTAAGTGATAAAGTGATACAATGTTGTTATCTGTGTGCAGAACAAACTGACAAATTACCCCTTGTAGTCTGCCAATTTCTCTTTCTAGTTAAAAAGCTCAGTCTTGTATGGCTATTGTAACAGTGAACTATATAGCCAAATATTTTGTAAAAGGAACACTTCCATCTAAAATTAAATTGCGTTATAGCCTTTTATATAGTCTGTATTTCCAACTAGTATCTATAAGAAATTAGCTATTTTATATTACATATCTAAAATGTAATCTTTAAACTTACATTTTTTATGTATTCTTAGACTGTCCTATATAGACAACATTTTGATTGGTGCACTTTGTAATGAGAGAAGAGCTAATTCTGTGAAGTTACTGAGATAAGGACTCATTTCTGTACTTTTTATAATGGGTGTGTTATTTTATCTTGGCTCCATTACAGACAATAAAACACTAGCACTTCACAGGCACTATACAGACTTCTGGCATTATATCCCTAACCATGGTGGTGATTGCCCTTAGGTATGCACTACATTGATCATACTCTGTCACTTACACATTCCCAAATGCGAGTGGCATTGCCTTCCAAAGTCCCTGCTAAACTTTTTGGCTTTGTATTTTTTTTTGGTGTTTTACGCATTAACATTCCATGATTTTCACATATTTATTCCTAGTGTTACTCACATTTATGAAGTGCACTCAGGTGATGTCCTGATCAGAAAGTGCAAGGCATGTGCATGCATTTCGAGTCACTTTAAATATTTAGGCATGCTGAGCACTTCCCTCAGGGCTCAGTCGCTGGGCCCTGTTTTACCTCTTCTGCCCTAGACCTTGGCCTGTGTATCTGGACTTGTGTTGCTTGCTGCCTGCTTCAAATCTTTGGACATCTCACTTCTCAAGGATTTCAGCTACCTGTCCTGACTAAGATTACCTGACCTTGCCTAAGCCTGTTGATTTTGTACCTCGCTTTGGACTTACTCAATATCTTGTTCACAGCCACACAAACCATGAGCAAGCTGTTGCTTCTTGAAGGTACTGTATCATACACCTCGGCTACTGGTATCTTGTTTCTATGTTGTACACTGCCACTGGACTTTTATAACGGTACATTACATATGTTGTAGTACAATGGTTCCCTATCCTATCCTCAGGGGTGCCTAACAGACCATGTAATTAGGATTACCCTGTTTGAGTTTACCAGAGGCTCAGTCAATTAACTCTTCTATGCATGTAACAGGCCATAGGCCGTTACTTGGAGGCCTTTTCAGGTCTTCAGAATTTCAGCCCTAAAAGAGACTGAGTTTTTACACAAGTGGAAGTGGCCAGCCGGACTTTAGAAGAATGCCTCCTTCCTTTTGAAATATAGGTGACCTGCTGATTGGTTGTGGCCACATAATGTATGCATAAAGGTTTCATAGGTTTTGCAGGGGACAGGTAGGCGTCCTATGGATTGGTCGCCCCTGTCCCATAGGCCGGGAGACACCAGTGTGACGTACTCGGCCCAGATTGGCTGTTGTATCTTGTCGTTCAGATTAGGATGGTTAGGATTCAGAGTGGCAAGATTAAATCATGTAAAATGCTTACTGTGAAAAAGCTCTTTTGTGTTCATGTTTACCCTTCCATTGTATTCACAGTATAATGTGCTCCTACACTATTGTATCCATTGTATCATGTCCCCACCTATCCATTTTCCCTTTGTGCAAGTTATGTATATTCCCATTGTACTGGTATTTGGAAGTTCTGTATAAAGCATCCCCTGTTGGAGAAAATAAAATGTTAATCGTTTTGCACTAAGAAGTATCCTGTGCGGTTCTTCCTGAATTGTTTAAAGGGTCCTCTCTGACCCCCATTAATGCACCTTGTGTTCCAGTCAGCTACCCATCTCCAGTCACCTTCAGGAGAGAGGACCCTGGAGTGATGGCTAAGGGAAACCTGGTGTCCTTAGTTCTTGTAACAATGCACGATAAGGAAAACCAAAAAGACATAACCGGCTAGTTGCCCCTGAGGATTGAGTTGGGAACTACTGCCATAATTTATTCCCTGAAGCACACCACAGCCCCCAGAATTGCATCCTTTCTTCACAGGGGATGCACTGGAGATTTTGTATACTCACCCCATGGTCTCCAGAATTGTACAGCATACTCTAGAGGAGGTTGAAATAGTTATCTGTAAGATGACATTAGGACCCCTGTTTTTGCTGCTAACAACTCTTCTTATGCAAGCTAGTATCCTGTTGGCTTTTCCTAAGGCTTTGCTTACCTGAATCATCAGATAAAGCTATTTCCAGTTCCTTTCCTTTTGCTGCTGTTGCCAGAAGCTTACCATTAAGCCTGTGTTCCATCTCAGGGCTTTTGTCTCCTTAATGCATTATTTTGCACCATTAAATTTTAAATCACATTCTTTAGTCAGTTCCTCTTTTTAAATCACTTCTCATCTGATTTTCCTCTCTAGGAATGTCAACCCTTTTATAGATATTATATCATCTCCAAAAAGGCACACCTTCCCTTGAAGCCCCCCAGTAATATCTTTAGTAAAGATATTGAACAGGACTGTCCCAGCACAGATCCATGAGATAACTCTGTCAGATGGTCTTCCCTGTACTGGATAGCAAATGGTTAACATATTCTGGAGAAAACATTTGGACTGCTGAAAGTATTTCTTAAAGGGATAGTAATACTTAAAATGTAAAAAAAAATATGCTGTAGGGTTTATCCCCCTGAGTAAAACAAGAGTACTCCCACTGCTGAAAAGTGTTTCATTCAAAAGTTATTAATTTTCAAAGTTGAATTTTTTTAGGTGCGATATCACAGTGGCCTGAAATTGTACAGTGGCGCTGTTGCTACACGATCCTATGGACAGCTCTGGTCCCGGGACCATAAATCTCCATAGGATGGTGTAGCAACAGCGCCACTGTACAATTTCAGGCCACTGTGATATTGCACCTAGAAAATTCAACTTTGAAAATTAATAACTTTTGAATGAAACACCTTTCAGCAGTGGGAGAACTCTTGTTTTACTCAGGGGATAAACCCTACAACATATTTTTTTTTGCATTTTAAGTATTACTATCCCTTTAAACCTGTGTGTGTTTAAAGGTGACAATGAACTCATAGAGGGTTGGAGTGTTGAAACATACAATATGTATGTATGTATGTATCTTTATTTATATAGCGCCATACATGTACACAGCTCTTAACAAGATTTAAAATAATATACAAAACTACAGAACTGGGTTAAGAGCTTTAAGCTTAAGTGCCATCATTGCATTATTTGTGGGGGAAAGTGCAGCAAGGGATTCATAGACTGGGAATGGGACCCTGCCCCAAGGAGCTTACAAGCTGATTAGAATTCATGATGACAGAGACAGTAGGGGAAGGATTATAAGTGCAGGTACAATGTGTGGTGAAAGAAGTGCAAAAGGATTCTGGTGTGACTATCTGTGTGCAAGAGGAGGATATTGCTATTGTGATGCCTCCCTGAGCAGGTGGGTTTTGAGGAGATGCTTGAAAGTGATGAGTATGGATGATTGGCAAATGGTGATAGGGCATTCTAGAGTCGAGGGGCAGCCAGTGAGAAAGCTTGTAGTCGGGAGATGGCTTGAGATGTGTAGGGAGAGGACAAGAAGAACCCTTGAGAAGACCGTAGGGAACAGGAAAGTATGTAGCGGGAGATAAGAGCAGAAATGTAAGAGGGTGCTGAGAAGCAGAGAGACTTACAGGAGAGGAGGAGAATCTTGTAAGAAATGTGATACTTTATAGGTAACCAATTGAGGGATTTCAGGAGGACATAAGAGGGAAGGTATCTGGGAGCAAATGTGGGGATTCTTGAGGCTGAATTGATAACTAAACTTACTTGCTCTAAATGAGACCTGGCTCTCTCACTCTGACTCTACTTTAAAGGCAGCAATCTCCTATGGTGGTCTCTCCTTCTCTCACACTCCACGCCCATGTGGACGTGGGGGAGATGTGGGACTGCTACTCTCCAAACACTGCCGTTATAAGTCACTTTCTGTCCCCGCCTCTCTATGCTTCTCCTCTTTTGAGTCGCATGTAGTCCGCATCTTTGCTCCTGTCTCTCTACAGGTTGCAGTTATCTATCGTCCACCTACCAACACCTGTACACCTTCAAACTTTCTTTCTGACTTTGAATCACGGCTTTCCTTTTTCCTGTCATCAGACACACCTTCACTTCTTCTGGGGGACTTCAACTGCCATGTGGATGATCCATCAGTCTCCTGGGCATCCTGCTTTCTTTCTCTAACATCTGCGTTTGGACTACAACCGTGGACAGATGCTAGTACTCACAGGGATGGCCACTTCCTAGACCTTGTGTTCACTAGAGGCTGTGCACTCTTGGATTTCAACATCTCCCCTCTTCCACTATCTGACCACCATCTTGTAACATTCAGCACCACTTATACACCTTCCGCAAACCCTGCTTCCTCTCCCTGCTTCATGCATAACCTCAAATCGCTTAACGCCGATGCTCTGCAGTCCTCCCTGGCTACAGGACTTTCATCCATTCCCACTAATACAGACACTAACAGTCTTGTCAACACTTACAACTCAGTCCTGTCCTCCTCTTTAAACCTGCATGCTCCTCTCTGTCTCAGATGCACCCGTAAAACCAATCCATGGCCATGGCTTAATAAGGACACCGGCTTCCTTCGCTCCTGTACCAGTTCAGATGAACGACTCTGGAGAAAGTCAGGCTCTCTGGCAGACTTTATGCACTACAGATTCCTCCTTTCTTGTTTTAACTCTGCTCTGTCCCTGACAAAAAAACATTACTTTTCACAGCTAATTAGCACAAACAACTCTAATTTCCGCCGCCTTTTCTCTACGTTCGACTCCCTTCTCCTCCCTCCATCTGCCTCCCTCTCACACTCTATACAGCCACAAGACTTTGCCGACTTCTTCAAAGCCAAGGTAGACTCCATCCGGGGCAATATCCCACCCTGTATATACCCTCCTATCCTCCCTCATTCCCCTCCTGCAACCCTGGACTCCTTTTCACAAGTCACAGAGGAAGAATTGGCTAACCTCCTAACTTCCTCTCCCTCCACTACATGCACACTTGATCCACTCCCCTCTCACCTCATCCAGCCCCTCTCCCCCACACTAACCCCTATCCTATTACAGACCTTTAACTCCTCCTTTGCCACTGCTACATTTCTTGACGACTTCAAACATGCCATAGTAACACATCCTCAAGAACAACTCCACTGACAGTACCACACCCTCTAGCCATCGACCAATTTCTCTCCTGCCATTTGCTGCTAAGCTCTTGGAACGCCTAACCTACTCCCTCCTGCTTGACTTCCTTAACATGCACAACCTGCTCGACCCGCTACAATCTGGCTTTTGCACTGCTCACTCCACAGAAACCGCTCTCACAAGAGTGGTCAATGATCTACACATTGCTAAATCACAAGGTCACTATTCTATACTTATCCTTCTTGATCTCTCCGCTGCTTTTGACACTGTTGATCATGCACTTCTCCTCCAAATTCTTCACTCCTTAGGAATCCGTAACCTAGCACTGGACTGACTATCCTCATACCTAACTAACCGATCCTTCAGTGTCTCCTCTGCCACCTCATCGTCATCTCCCGTCCACCTCTCTGTTGGTGTTCCTCAAGGCTCTGTTCTAGGACCGCTTATGTTTTCTCTTTATTATTATTATTATTATTCTTTATTTATATAGCGCCAACTAATTCCGCAGCGCTGTACAATTGGGAATAGACATACAGAGGTATTAAATAGTACAATTAGATGTGGAGAACAGGAGGATCAGAGGGCCCTGCTCATGAGAGCTTACACAATAACACTTGGCGATCTTATTAACTCCTTTGGTCTCAAATATCACCTCTATGCAGATGACACCCAGCTTTATTTATCTGCACCTCAACTGACTTCTGACATTCAATCTAAAGTCACAGGTTGCCTCTCGGCCATCTCAGACTGGATGGCTCATAGACACCTCAAGCTCAATATGTCTAAAACAGAGCTAATACTCATCCCACCCAGGTATGGCCCACTAGTGCCCTTCCAGGTGACTGTGAATAGCACTACCATAAATCCGGTATCAGAAGCACGGTGCCCTGGGGGTGATAATTGATACATCTCTCTCATTCTCTCCCCATATTAATGCCATTGCTAAATCTTGCCGCTTTCACTTGCGTAACATTGCTAAGATCCGTCCCTTCCACAGCCAAAATTCTCACACAAGCACTCATCATTTCCCTCATGGACTACTGTAACCTTCTTCTTTCTGGCCTTCCTGCATCCCATCTCCATCCTCTTCAATCCATATAGAATGCTGCAGCACAAATTATCCTATTGTCACCTAGGTTTTTCCCTGCCCCACTCCTCCTGAAATCTCTCCAGTGGCTGCACCTCTCTGATGGTCTTCAAATCACGGTTGAAACTACACTTTCTTAACAAAACTTAAACATGTTACATGACACTCACTATGTATATTACTTTATTTATGTCCCCTATCCTACTTGGAACTCTGGCACTGTACATAGCACTTGACCCTCATGTACTCAATATGTCTCCCATTACCACTTTAAATTGTAAGCTTTTGGGCAGGGACCTCACTTCCAGTGTTTCACTTTGCAAAGCACTTATAACCCTGTATTGTCTG
Organism: Rhinophrynus dorsalis; assembly: GCA_037306005.1. Lineage (NCBI taxonomy): Eukaryota > Metazoa > Chordata > Amphibia > Anura > Rhinophrynidae > Rhinophrynus > Rhinophrynus dorsalis. The sequence goes on along the minus strand of CM074721.1, from coordinate 360,042,873 downwards.
AACCTTTAAATTGTAAAGCTCTGCGTACACTTGTGGTGTTATATAAATAAACATATTCATTCATAACAGATTGAAGTGGTTAGAGATGAGAAGCAGGAAGACCAGAGAGTAGAATGTTGCAGTAGTCAAGTCTAGAGAGAATGAGTGCCTAGGATAGTGTTTTTGCAGTTGACATGCAGAGGAAAGAATGTATTTTTGCAATATTTTTTAGGAAGAAGCGGCATGTTTAGAAAGATAAGAGAAAATCCTTTCTAGAGGTGTGTCATGGATGCCAAGGGTGTGCAGTGTGTCCAGTAGGAGTGCATGGCCAACAGTGTCAAAAACAGCAGATCTAGTAGGATTACTATACTGCATTGTCCTTTCTTCTTTGCTGTGTATAAGTCATTAGTAATTTTTGCTGTCTTAGTGGAATAGTTGGAATGGAAACATGACTGTAAAGGGTCAAGAAGAGAGTATGAATTGAGAAAAGAGATTAAGCGAGAGAATACAAGGCGTTTCCAAGATCTTAGATGTAAAGGGGAGGAGTGAAACTGGAAGTTAATTTGAAAGACAGGTGGGGTCGAGTGAGGTTTTTTGAGTATAGGTCTGACTATTGCATGTTTGAATGAGAATGGAGAAGTTCCAGTAGAAAGAGAGGAGTTAAAGATATTAGTAAGGCTGGGAGTAAGAGTAGTTTCAAGAGCCTTAACCAGGTGTGAGGGCATGGGATCCAAGGGGCAGGAAGTGGGTGGAGAGGAGGATAGTAAAAGAGATACCTCCTCCTCTGTTGTAGGGGAGAATGAGCTGAGGGTTGCTTGGGGTGGGCTAGGAATCAGGGACGTAGGAGGAGAGGATCTAGAGGGTATGGTTTGTTGGATGGACTGTACCTTATTTTCAAAGAAGTCAGCAAAGTCCTGTGGAGTATTGGAGAAGGAGGAACAGTTCAAAGTTGGGGGTTTGAGAAGAGAATCAAAAATTTTAAAGAGGTCACATGGGTTAGATTTGTGGGTAGTGATGATGTTAGATAAGTATTTCTGTTTAGTCTGGGTGAGAGCTGTGTTAAAACAGGATAACATGAATTTATAATGGTGGAAACCGGCAACAGAATGAGACTTTCGCCAGAGACGTTCTGCAGCTCGACAACAGGTGCGTAGCATGCGGGTTGTTGAATTTAGCCAGGGTCTGCAATTCCTGGGGCGGGACTGTCGATGTTGGATGGGAGCATGCAGGTCCAAGGACATTAATGAGGTGTTATATTCGTGAACCAGAGTGTCTGTGTTAGTAGTAGTAGCAGTAGGGGAGAGAAGAGAGAGAAGTCTGCACAGTCGATGCCAGGTCTGGTAGTTTGACTGAGTGTAGCTTCCTGGCTAGGAAGGGTGAATTAGGGAGGTCAGGGGAAGGTGTCTGAGATAGTGTGAAGGAGATATGATGATGATGATGATGATCAGAGAGTGGAAATGGGGAAATTGTGAAGTCAGAGACTGAACAGTTTCTGGTGAAAACTAGATCTAGCCAGTGACCTTCCCTGTGAGTGCTGGCAGCAATCCACTGTTGAAGACCAAAGGACAAGGTCAGAGAGAGAAATCGGGAAGCAGTAGATGAGGGTGCATCATCAGCGTGTAGGCTGAAGTCGCCAAGGAGTAATGAGGGAGTGTCTGAGGACAGAAACACAGAGAGCCAAGTTTCAAATTCAGAGAGAAAGGAGGAAGGGTTGCTTGGTGGCCTGTAAATCACGAATACCAGGAGAGGGACAGGGGAGAAGAGTTGGACTGTGTGCACTTCAAAAGTGGTGAAGGAGACTGATGGAGGAAGGGACAGGGGCCTGGAGCGACAGAGCTGAGAGAGAAGATAAGCCAACATAGGAGACAGCAGCTTCGGCAGATGAGTCTGAATATGAGAGCCAGGTTTCAGTGATAGCGAATAGGTTTAGAGAGTTAGAGAGGCTTGGGTAGTGTGGAGTTTGTTTAGTAGAGAGCGAGCATTCAATAATGCACAGGAGAAGGGTGTAAGGGATGGGGGGAGGCAGGGAACAACTAGTAGGTTGCTAGGGTCTGCCCCACAAGATGTACGGGAGTCGCTACCTTCCCGGTCCTGGGCGACATGCGGGGAGATCTTTGCTGCCCGCTTCGTCCTCCACAGTGCGGCTGTGCATGCGCCAATGTCAGTCTTCGTTGGCGTCATGACGCTTCCATTCCGTCTTCACGGGCGCCTGGCTGCGGCTCGGCACTCAGTAGTCTGCGTCCCGTGTCTGTAGTGGAGCTGTCTCGCTCTCTCTCCTCATTCCTCACAGTACACCTTCCTTGGCTCTCTTCCCGCTGTCCTGTCAGGCCGGTTCTGTTCCCTTGCTCCCTCGATCTCCAGTTCCCCCTCTCTCTGGACTCCCTTCCTGACCCTGCTCCTCATCTGCCCCTACTCACCTCCCAGCACCCAGCTGCCTTCCTCCTCTGAGCTCTCTATCTGGATTTGCATGTGTGAGAAGGTGTAGGCTGTCTCTTGGTGGATGGATATAAAGAGATGAAGTAACAGAACAGCTTGTGAGAACAAATCATTGGAGAGTGTAAGAGGGATGGAAATATAGAGATTGATGAGCAGGTGGGAGGGCTGAATGCTTTTGATATTTTACACAGTTAAGGTGGCAGAAACAATAATAAGAAAATTAATAGATGCATTGTTTAAAGGGGTAGTAATACTTAAATATTACTAATCCCCGCAATGTAGTAATGTTAAAAAGAATGTAATTGTCCCCAGTGTCATCTCTCAAACCTTTATAGTTTGAGAGATAACCACCCGCAAAGTTCCCCCCTCCCTCCCTCTTGCCTGAAGTCAGCATTGTAGCTGACTGCAGGGGAAGCCTGTCGTACGACAGTCAGGCGGCTCTGCAGTATAGCCGAGAACGCGTTAGTATAAAATAATTATTTTGCTGAAACGGTTTTCTACATCTGCTTGGTCTGTAAGCACATGTAGAAAACCATTTCAGTGAAATATTTTTTTTTACTAGCGCGATCTCTGCTCTGCTGCAGAGCCACCTGATGCACGTAAGACCATAAAGGTTTGAGAGATGACACTGGGGACAGTTAAATTCTTTTTACCATTACTACAATATGGGGATTAGTAATATTTAAGTATTACTAGCCCTTTAATGACAATAAATAAAAAATAAATAAAAAATAAAGGATTATTATATAACTTCAAATGGGTGAGACATTGGTGATGTGGGTGATCAGTGACTTGCAGGCAGATAGCTTCAGCTGTCTAGATGAAATATAGTACAGTTTTTTTTTCAGACCAGCCTATCCATAGATTCACTTGCAGCCAGATTTGATTAAAAGGTGAGATGTCCATGAAAATTCCTGGAGTGGATGAATGGTAAGTTGATTCTTTCTACTTTGTCCTGTGCTTCGGGTTGCAGATCAGTTGAAATCCCTAGCAGATGAAATGAAGTGCTTAGAAACAGTGATCCCAAAACTCTAGAGTTGGTTCTTTATCTTCAGACAGGCTTTCAAGGCTGTAGTTCTGTTGAAAATTGAAATCTTCCTGTGTCAGATGTAGTCAGGTGTGTCCTCAGTCCAAGCTCAGGCAAACTCAGGAAAAACTCTACTGCGGACTTAATAGCCCTGACTTAAGATGCCCTGCAAGCATCTTAAAATGACAATTAATGGAGATAAATGCCTGTTGATTGGGTTTCTTTTGTATTCTCTTTCCAGCTGTTAATTCTGGTGGAGGTAAGGATGTCTAGGATTATTCTACCACTTATCTTATGGAGACATTTAAGGAGAGATTAACCGTCAGTTTGGCATAAAACACATCTGGATTTGTATAATCATGTATGCAAGTTAGAGTGCCACCCTCTGGAACAAACTATTATTGCTATTAGGGTTTTAACTTCAAATAATGTTATCTCTGATTGACCAAAGAGTCTTTGGAAATGTTCTGACATCATATTCTAGACCCAACCTATCAGAGAAGTATGGGTTGTGTCTTTCTGATAAAAATATTGGTAGAATAAATACAATGTGCTGGACTATCTTTGTTTGGCCTTCCATGAAGTAACCAACTTAACCACAGCTGAAGAAACCAGAGGGAACCACGCCTTTAATCTGTAACTGGTAAATATACATTTTCTTGTATAATTCCTGTAAAACATCTAGAATAACTATATTCCAGTTCATTCTGGAATTATATTTTGCCTCTGGTAGAACTGTCCAAAAGGTTTGGCCCTCCTAGGGGATCCTGTTACCTACCAGCCATTTGGTATGTAAAGTTAGAATATTATAGAGGCTGCACAGTACCAATCATAGACCTAATTGGGTGAGATAGTTTGATATCAATTTAGATCAAATAGCATTATGAATTAGTTTTAAATCTAATTATTAACACCTATAGAGCCACATGTATTTGTGTTTCTGAAAAGGTCAATGGGCTTATATCTGATCTAGTGAATTTCAATTTTAACCCTTATATTTTGCTATCTGGAAAGTTTTTCTGTTTGTTTATATCTTGCTGTGTGTTTCATAGGATTATTTGTTTCATGTGGTGTTTTATTGCATAAGTGGGCATAGAAACATTGATCTGATAGAACAAAAGAAATGCCACCATCTTGGGTGGAGTAACAGTTTTCTTTAAATTGTTAGTAATGTCCAAAAAAAGTTTTTTTGCATTTAGAAGAGCTTAAAAAGCTGAGCTAAATGCAAAAAACGTATCTCTCAAACCACTATGGTTTGAGAGATACAGGCATTTAAAGTTCGATGTCTCCTACTTATTTACTCATCAGCTGAGACATGATGCAAATAATTAATTCCACTACAGTCTCCACATCCCCGTACCAACTCCAAGAATTCTTATGAGCGATAGAGCTCATTTTTAATCTTCCCCATTCACATTTACTTAATGCACTAAAAGGGTTATTTGAGTGAGTGTTTTTTTAACAGATGTCAATAAAGATAGTTTCATTTTAATTAGTGGAATTATCATTTAAGGTTGTGACTGGGCTATCAGGGAGCTGAATGTATCTCTGTGCTGCTGAATAGAGGGGATTCTAACTACTCAATGGTGCACTCATATTTGCAGCTATCTTGTTCTTGTTGGTTTAAAGTTTTTACAAATGGTAAAGCATGTGTAGTTCCCCTTATAGATTTTGTTAGACATAAATTAGAATTTCAATTCAGCAGTACATGATTTCCCTGTCGGGATTCAGGGAAGAAAGGATTGGGATATTCCTCGCTGGGTGATCAGTGAGGAGCAGCCTTTAACCGTTATTACTGCTCTTCCCCTACTCAGTTTGGTCATCCTAAGGGACACTAGGGATTCACACCACATATCACCACACACGCTTGTGGTCTTAGATGTGACCATATCTCCCTTGAGCTCAGATTCAGCTGGAGACTCTCAAGTAGAGAATACAGGACAAGAACCATGGAAAAAAGGTGTTCAAGACACATCAGGAGGGAGATTTCAGTCCCCAGATAGGTGTAACAAGCAGGTGCCTTGTGGGCATGCAGCAGATGCCACATCTAATATGGCCACAGCACGCATCCATTCTTATAGGTGCTGTGGCTCCTAAAAGAACTTTGAAATGCTGTCTCTCCGGAGGGGAGTCCTCTGCTGCAGCAAGGGGTGAGAAAAATAATGTGTACCTTTTAAGCTATATGGACTAAGAGAAAAGGAATTAACAGGTAAGACTAAAATCCTCTTATAACACTAGCTTTCATGTTGCTATATTATAAATGGGACTAGACTTTCAGACACAGTGCTCATTTACTATTAGTGATGAGCGAGCACCCCAATGCTCGGGTGTTCGGGTGCTCTGACCGAGCACCCCCTGAGGCTCGAGTGCTCGGCCGAGCACCCGAGCCCCATTGAAGTCAATGGGAGGACTCGAGCATTACACCAGGCACCCCCTGCTCTGATGAGGGGAGGGTGCCTGGTCCATAGGAAAAGGGCAGAAAAAGATGGAAACACTACAGAAATGGTTCAGGGACAGCATAGGGAGGATGTCTGGATGCATCTTGGACTCCAACATCGCTGCTGGGAACGATCTTTCGCCCGTAGTACGCCATTTTTACAGACTGACCATAAAACACACAAAAAGGAAAATAAAAACGACTTTAGGCGAAAAATTGTTACCAAACAGTATTTGCTGTATATTTACTTGTATATCATCTGCAAATTCTCCCAAAAATTTCCTTGATTTTCGGAAGTGAGGCCATGATTAAGAGGGAAACGTGCGCAGAGGCAAATTCTCCCCAAAATTTCCTTGATTTTCAGAACTGAGGCCATGATTAAGAGGGAAACGTGCGCTGAGCTGACCATCTAAAACATTATGGGTGAGGGTCTGCTGCAGAGCTGACCATCCTAAACATTATATGCGAAGGCCCGCTAGTGAGCTGACGCTATAAAACATTATATGAGAGGGCCCGCTAGAGAGCTGACCCAATAAAACATTATATGAGAAGGCCCGCTGGTGAGCTGACCTATATAAAAATTGTCAAACAGGGCCCGCTGGTGAGCTGGCCCTATATAAAATTTATATCACAGGGCCCGCTGGTGAGCTGGCCCTATATAAAAATTATAGCACAGGGCATATGGAAGAGGAGGAGGAGGATGAGAAGATTAAGAGTCAACCATATACCCGTTTTTTGGGTGGAAGGGGTGAATGGGAATACAGAGTATTCCCATCATTGTAAATAACATATATAAAGTGATTTTATGTTCCCCCGCGGCTTTCCTCCAGTGGAGTGGAGAAGTCAGGGGAAATCCAGGCCTTGTTCATTTTTATAAGTGTCAACCTATCAGCATTGTCGGTGGAAAGGCGGATATGCTTATCTGTTATGATGCCACCAGCAGCACTAAATACCCGCTCAGACAGAACGCTGGCGGCAGGGCAGGCCAGCACCTCCAAGGCGTAGAGTGCCAGTTCATACCACGTGTCCAGCTTGGACACCCAGTAGTTGTAAGGCACAGAGGGATCATTGAGGACGCTGACACGGTCTGCTACGTACTCCTTCACCATCTTCCAAAACTTTTCCCTCCTTGTGACACTAGGCTGCGCATCAGGGTGAGGGTGCTGGCGGGGTGTCATGAAGGTGTCCCACGCCTTGGAGAGTGTTGCCCTGCCTTTGTCGTAACTGCTGTGTGCTCCCCTTTTCTCCCCTTCTCGGTTGGCCAAGGTAGCACGTACTCTGCCGCCAGCGTTGTCAGATGGAAAATTTTGGAGCAATTTTTCAACAAGAACCTTCTGGTATTGCACCATTTTGCTTGTCCTCTCCACCGGAGGAATGAGAGATGAGAAATTCTCTTTGTAGCGGGGGTCCAGAAGGGTGAACACCCAGTAATCCGTGTTGTTTAAAATGCGTATAACGCGTGGGTCACGGGAAAGGCAGCCTAACATAAAGTCAGCCATGTGTGCCAGAGTACCAACAGTCAAGATTTCGCTGTCCTCACCAGGAGGATGACTCTCAATATCCTCATTCTCTTCCTCCTCTTCTGCCCACCCACGCTGAAGAGATGGAACTAAAGTTCCATGGCTACCCTCTGTAGCGGAGGCAACCGTGTCTTCCTCCTCCTCCTCCTCCTCCTCCGCCTCCTCCAATTGTCGCTGAGAAGACGAAGTGAGGGTGCTCTGGCTATCACCTTGTGTAAGCTCTTCCTCCCCCATTTCCACCTCTTCCACATGCAAAGCGTCGGTTTTAATTGTGAGCAGCGAGCGTTTCAGTAGACACAGAAGTGGGATGGTTACACTGATAATAGCGTTATCGCCGCTCACCATCTGTGTCGATTCCTCAAAATTGCGTAAAACCTCACAGAGGTCTGACATCCATTCCCACTCCTCACTTCTGATTACAGGAAGTTGAACGGAGAGGCGACGACCGTGTAACAGCTGGTACTCCACTACTGCCCTCTGCTGCTCACAAAGCCGGGCCAACATGTGGAAGGTGGAGTTCCAGCGCGTGCTCACGTCACACAGCAGCCGGTGAGTTGGCAATTGTAAGCGCTGCTGCAGCTTCAACAGGCCGGCTGAAGCTGTTGATGACTTACGGAAATGTGCACACACGCGGCGCACCTTGGTCAAGAGATCATGCACATTGGGGTAGGTTTTTAGAAATCGCTGCACCACTAAATTAAATACATGCGCTAGACATGGTACGTGTGTGAGCTTGCCGAGCTCCAAAGCCGCCACCAAGTTACGCCCATTATCACACACAACCATGCCTGGTTGCAGGTTGAGTGGCGAGAGCCACTGCTCGGTCTGGTGACTAATCCCCTGCAACAGCTCTGAGGCCGTGTGCTGTTTGTCCCCAAGGCAGATCAGCTTCAGCACGGCCTGTTGACGCTTCCCCACTGCAGTGCTACACTGCTTCCAGCTACTGGCTGATGGGGGAGTGGCGCTGCGTGTAGAGAATTCGGAGGTGGAAACGGAGGAGGAGGAGCCAATAACGTAGGTGCTGGTGGAAACCCTGATGGAGGTAGGGCCCGCAATCCTCGGCGTGGGTAGCACCCGTGCCATCCCAGGGTCCGAGTCGCTCCCAGCCTCCACGACATTCACCCAGTGTGCCGTCAGGGAAATGTAGCGTCCCTGGCCACAAGCACTTGTCCATGTGTCAGTCGTTAAGTGGACCTTCCCAGTAACTGCGTTGGTCAGGGCACGGGTGATGTTACGGGACACATGGTGGTGTAATGCGGGGATGGCACACCGGGAAAAGTAGTGGCGGCTGGGGACCGCGTACCGAGGGACAGCTGCTGCCATCAGGCTGCGGAAGGACTCAGTGTCCACAAGCCTAAATGGCAGCATTTCGATGGCCAGTAATTTTGAAAGGTGTGAGGTTAGTGCTATGGCCTGTGGGTGGGTGGCTGGGTACTTTCTCTTGCGCTCAAATGCCTGGGGTAACGACATTTGGACGCTGTGCTGGGACAGGGAAGTGGATGTGGTCGCTGATGGTGCTTCAGATGGTACAGGTGCAGGGCGGGAGGTATGCGGGCCTGCGCCTTCGACAGGCGATTGGCCGGCACCGAAAACAGGGGAAGAGGAGGCAGTGGTGTGGCCTGCAGACACAGATGGGCGATCCAGGCGTTCCTCCCACTTACTACGGTGCTTGGATGCCATGTGTCGGATCATGCTGGTGGTGGTGAGGTTTCTAGTGTTCATGCCTCGGCTCATTCTGGTGTGGCACAGGTTGTAAACTACAATTCTTTTGTCGTCCGCACTTTCCTTAAAAAAACGCCATACCGCGGAACACCTACCCTTTGGCAAGGTAGATTTACGCAAGGGGGTGCTCCGTGGAACATTTGCGGGCCGGTTTGGTGCGGTCCGCCTTCTTTCTGTAGCCACACCACTGCCTCTTCCAGCCTGTTGCGGTGCTGCAGATGGCTCACCCTCAGGACTGCTGACATCGCTCGGCTCTACACCTTCCCAGGTGGGGTCAGTCACCTCATCGTCCACCAAGTCCTCCTCCACTTCCTCACTCTGATCATCCTCCTCAAGTCTTGATCCCACCACATACTCAGTCATTGACAACTGTATAACATTCTCCTCAACAAGGTCTTGAGACGGAAATAGTGGTTGATTTAATGGCAACTGTGTCTCATCATCATCATCATCATCCACTACTTCCTTTGACCTTAAATGCCGTTCACATCTGTCATCTTCTTGTGATTGGGTAGCCTCTAGAGGTTGTGAATCAGGGCACAAGATGTCATGTTCCTCTGCAAGCGTGCTTGGAGAGAGGGTCAAATGAAGGATTGGTGATGAGACGAGCTCCTCACTATATCCCAGTGTGGGATCACTTCTTTGACCAGACCGTGTATGGTGGGAGGAAGGATGATCAGAGTGAGGATTATTTTGACCAGACTCTTGGCTACTGAGAGTGGACTTGGTGGAAGACAGGGTGGTGCTTAACCGACTGGAAGCAGTATCAGCTGTCATCCAACCGACCACCTGTTCGCAGTGGTCGGACCTCGAGAGTGATGTCCTGCGACGCCCTGTAAAATTACACATGAAGCTAGGTATGGTGGATGTCTTTCTTTCTTGTGCTCTGGCACCAGGCACAGTTTCTCCGTGTCCTGACCCGCGCCCTGAACTTTCAGGATCACGTCCACTTCCCCGTCCCTTTTTACCCGCCTTCTTCATCTTACACAGAATATGTGACTTTAATATTTGAGTTTGAAAACTTAACAGTATTTCTTCCTATTCTGCAACTCTGCAGAGTACACAGAATAGGCTGCTAAACTGCGGTGACACACACTGAATGGAATAAGTGACTTTAATATTTGAGTTTGAAAACTTAACAGTATTTCTTCCTATTCTGCAACTGTGCAGAGTACACAGAATAGGCTGCTAAACGGCGGTGATACACACTGAATGGAATATGTGACTTTGATATTTGAGTTTGAAAACTTAACACTATTTCTTACTATTCTGCAACTCTGCAGAGTACACAGAATAGGCTGCTAAACGGCGGTGAAACACACTGAATGGAATATGTGACTTTAATATTTGAGTTTGAAAACTTAACAGTATTTCTTCCTATTCTGCAACTGTGCAGAGTACACAGAATAGGCTGCTAAACGGCGGTGATACACACTGAATGGAATATGTGACTTTGATATTTGAGTTTGAAAACTTAACACTATTTCTTACTATTCTGCAACTCTGCAGAGTACACAGAATAGGCTGCTAAACGGCGGTGAAACACACTGAATGGAATATGTGACTTTAATATTTGAGTTTGAAAACTTAACAGTATTTCTTACTATTCTGCAACTCTGCAGAGTACACAGAATAGGCTGCTAAACGGCGGTGAAACACACTGAATGGAATATGTGACTTTGATATTTGAGTTTGAAAACTTAACAGTATTTCTTCCTATTCTGCAACTGTGCAGAGTACACAGAATAGGCTGCTAAACGGCGGTGACACACACTGAATGGAATATGTGACTTTAATATTTGAGTTTGAAAACTTAACAGTATTTCTTACTATTCTGCAACTCTGCAGAGTACACAGAATAGGCTGCTAAACGGCGGTGAAACACACTGAATGGAATATGTGACTTTAATATTTGAGTTTGAAAACTTAACACTATTTCTTACTATTCTGCAACTCTGCAGAGTACACAGAATAGGCTGCTAAACGGCGGTGAAACACACTGAATGGAATATGTGACTTTAATATTTGAGTTTGAAAACTTAACAGTATTTCTTACTATTCTGCAACTCTGCAGAGTACACAGAATAGGCTGCTAAACGGCGGTGAAACACACTGAATGGAATATGTGACTTTAATATTTGAGTTTGAAAACTTAACAGTATTTCTTACTATTCTGCAACTCTGCAGAGTACACAGAATAGGCTGCTAAACGGCGGTGAAACACACTGAATGGAATATGTGACTTTAATATTTGAGTTTGAAAACTTAACAGTATTTCTTCCTATTCTGCAACTGTGCAGAGTACACAGAATAGGCTGCTAAACGGCGGTGATACACACTGAATGGAATATGTGACTTTGATATTTGAGTTTGAAAACTTAACACTATTTCTTACTATTCTGCAACTCTGCAGAGTACACAGAATAGGCTGCTAAACGGCGGTGAAACACACTGAATGGAATATGTGACTTTGATATTTGAGTTTGAAAACTTAACACTATTTCTTACTATTCTGCAACTCTGCAGAGTACACAGAATAGGCTGCTAAACGGCGGTGAAACACACTGAATGGAATATGTGACTTTAATATTTGAGTTTGAAAACTTAACAGTATTTCTTACTATTCTGCAACTCTGCAGAGTACACAGAATAGGCTGCTAAACGGCGGTGAAACACACTGAATGGAATATGTGACTTTGATATTTGAGTTTGAAAACTTAACAGTATTTCTTACTATTCTGCAACTGTGCAGAGTACACAGAATAGGCTGCTAAACGGCGGTGATACACACTGAATGGAATATGTGACTTTGATATTTGAGTTTGAAAACTTAACACTATTTCTTACTATTCTGCAACTCTGCACAGTACACAGAATGTGCTGCTAAACTGCGGCGACGCACACTGAATGGAATATGTGACTTTGATATTTTAGTTTGAAGACTTAACAGAATGTGCTCTAATCTGCAACTTTGCACACTAAACAGAATGTGCTCTAATCTGCAACTTTGCACACTAAACAGAATGTGCTCTAATCTGCAACTTTGCACACTAAACAGAATGTGCTCTAATCTGCAACTGTGCACACTAAACAGAATGTGCTCTAATCTGCAACTTTTCACACTAAACAGAATATTTTTTTTTTTGTTTTGTTTGTTTTTTTCCCCCCACACAAAATAACCTGCTGCCCCCACACACAGTAGTCCTAAAAAGGACTTTTGGTTCTTTTTTTTCACAATTTTTGTTTTTTTCCTCCCTACACTGCCTTTCCCTTCCTATCCTCAGCTCTCCCTGGCTCAGACTGAGCCGAACTCGATGGTCAGGTGCTATACAGCACCCGACCACGGGTTCTGGCCAGCCAATCAGTGTAATGCCAGCAGCCAACATGGCTGCTGGCATTACACCGATGTCAGAGCCTCCCTGCACGTTTATTGGCTGCGCAGCAGCCGCAAAACGTGCGGGGAGGAGACCCGAACATGGCGGGCGAGCACATGCGGTACTCGTACGAGTACCGCCATGTGCCGAGCAGAGCGATGCTCGAGCCGATCCGAGCATCGGCCGAGCATGCTCGCTCAACACTATTTACTATACATATACCCTGTGTCTGCATCTCTCTCGGGCATCAAGGCCATGGAGTAGTGAAGTTGGGAGGTGCAAGAGGGCAGTGAAGACTTTGTGGATCTCAGAGGGTGCAGAGAGAGCAGCATAGTGAGTGTCTGCCACCTTCCTATGGTGGCTGAGAGTTGAGACTAATTATGATTATTATTAGTGAGATCACTGAATGTGAGCAGGGATACAACACACACACACACACAGATTCCTATATTGGGGTGGGGCTCCTCCTTGTACAATTCTGCCGGGGGCCCGAGAAGGTCTTAAAATGGTCCGGAAGCTGGGGCAGGAAAGAAATTCTTTGGAGCTATGGGGGGGGGGGGGGGGGGTTAGAATGCCTTGTTATAGCCTCCTCCGAGTCCCAGGACTTTGGGTATAAATTGTGGGTCTGTACCCTAGTGACACAAATAGATGGTTTGCAGGAGCCTTGCTCCTGGCTCCCTGCTGTTTCCTAGGGTGGGGCAGGCTCCTCTGTGGCACACAAAGAGTTAACAGTATGCTGCACAGTCCTTTGTGGTATGAAGTGATAAAGGCCAGGCTCCTGCAAACTCGCTTCCGCATGTTAATCCTTTGAGTGACAGAGGGGTACACAAAGCATTGCAAAGCAATGCTAGGGATGATGGGAGTTGAAGTTCTTAAGAGTTTTAGGTCCTTGGGTTGGGCATCAGTGTAACTGAAGGGAAGAGGGGGCTGTTTATTCTGAACACATCATTTCCCTGCCTAGAGAAGCCATCCCACACGTCCCATTTTAATGCTGGGGATTATGGGAACTGTAGTTCTCCAGAGCTTGGAGGGCCTCAGGTTGAGCATCCATGTACTTAATGGGAAGAGGGGGCTGTTATTCTGAGCACATCATTTCCTTGCTTACAGAAACCATCATATGCGTCCCATGTGACCCTTTGAGTGGCAGAGGGGTATGCGACATATTGCAAAGCAATGTATTGCGTACCCCTCTGGCACTTAATGGGTAAAAGCTGGGATGATGGTAGCTGTAGTTGTCCAGTGCTGGAGGGCTTCAGGTTGGGCATCAATGTACCTCAAAGGGTTAAGAGGAGTCATTAAATGGATCACACACAAAGTTGCTGCCTAACTTCAGGAACACATAATGGGCACCAAACAACATGCAGCGCCCACCATGGTTCCTCCATTTGCTGTGCCTCCTTCTAATGAACATAATTATGTGTTCCTGAAGTTAGGCAGCAATGTTGTGTGTGATCCAGTTAATGACTCCTCTTAACCATACCTGGGAACTCTCTGGATTTGCCCCGGAGACTCCGGTTCTGACAGAGCTTTAGCGGGTCTTCGGGGCACAGGCTGATTCCTCCGGATGTGTGGAGTTTCTATTGAAACTCTGAAACATCTGCTTTTTCTCCCGCTGTTCCTCCTTCCCCAGCCTTCTGTGTGACACCTTTAAGCCCTGCCCCCCCAGCTCGCGTCAAACACTACCCCTTTTTGACGCAATTAGCGTCATTATTGTCACCCCCTGCTGAACCAGAGGGCAGCCCTCAATTGGAAGTTCCCAGGTATGCTCTTAACCCTTTGAGTGCCAGAGGAGTACGCAAAAGGTTACATTCGTTTAGGCCTGAATGCAGTTAGAGAGCGTTGGTGCAGGAGCAATAAAACATACAGCGGGCTCACCCAAAGCTGTGGTAGCAGTAGCAGCAGCTGTTTGTGTTGTGGGTAAGTGGTGGAGGTTCCTGTTTCCTTCGTTTGAGCAGCAACAAACAACCAATGGGCTGAAGCGGACTTGTCCTACCGGCACCAGCTGCTCCTGTTGTTGGCGAGTGGTGGAGGCTCTCTTGCCTTCCTTTACCCTGCTGTAGGCTTGCATGCAGTTGCAGTGCGGCCATGCACACATCCACAATGTAAGTGCATGCAGGGGCATAGCAGGTTAAGGGAAAGCAAGAGTAGGCTCCAGCAGTTACCAAGAAGAGGACCAGTTGCTGGTGGTAGGAGAGGTCTCGATGTATGATGGTGAAGGCTTTTCTCACCCTAAAGCCACTTAATGATGATAACACACAAAACAAAGATTTCCGACGGAGCGGTATTTAACCCTTTGCGTGCCAGAGAGGCAGGGAACACATTGCACTGCAATGCGTTACGTACCCCTCTGGCATTCAAAGGGTTTAATCACCTATCAGTCACAAAAAAACCCGGAAATTTTGAAGAAGACAAGAGGCTAAATGGTAATGAGTATCTGTCAGTAGTTAATTTTTGTAGGCAAAAGAGTGCAGATAAACACAAAATAAATTAAATATGTATGTCTTGCCTCTCCTGCAGAACCAGACATCTCTCAACCCTCAGACCTCCATCTGGCTGGAGATGATGGGAGTTGTAGTCTACAATGCCTGGAGTGGGTCAGGCTGTTGTCCAGCCTACAGATACACATTAAGAAAACTGTGGTCAACAAAATGTAAGATGAAGAGCAGGCTGGGACTGGCCATCGGGCATACCGGGCATTTGCCCAGTGGGACGGTCCGACGACCCAGGCTCTGTAGTAATACAGAGCGCTGGGAGATGACATCATCTCCCAGCGCTCTGTATTACTGAGAACCATGCGCGGGAGCTTCAGCTCTGTGCCGAAGGAGGCACAGATCTCTTCTATGGCACACCGCTAGACTACCAGGGACTCAAGGTAGGGGATCAAGGGGCAATGTGGAGATGAAGGGGCTTTGTGGGGCATTGATGAAGGGGCAATGTGGAGATGAAGGGGAATTGTGGAAGGGGCAATGTGGAGATGAAGGGGCTTTATGGAGCATTGATGAAGGGGCAATGTGGAGATGAAGGGGAATTGTGGAAGGGTCAATGTGGAGATGAAGGGGGCACTGTGGAAGGGTCATTGTGGAGATGAAGGGGCATTGTGGAAGGTTTTGCATGAGGGGTATTCCTATAGGCATACAGAAAAGATGAGAGAGAATCCGCCACTGGAGCAGAGAAATGTAGAGCTGTCAAAGCAAACTTCAAGGTGTGTACAAATCGTTCAGCCAGGCCGTTCGTGGCAGGATGGTAAAGGGCTGAAGTCAGATGCCGAACTCCAATGGATTGCAGAAACTGTTGAAAAACCTGTGCCGTAAGTTGCGGACCATTGTCAGTCACAAAAAGTTCAGGAAATCCAAAAGTAGCGAAAATGCAACGAAGGGCCAAAACTGTGGCCTCAGCCGAGGACATGATACAGACCTCCGGCCACTTGGAGAAAGCATCCACCAGGATCAGGTACATTTTTCCCCGGACTGGGCCAGCAAAATCCAGGTGTATACTATCCTGCCAAGGAGCGGATGGATGAGGCCAGGTGAGGACAGGAGCAGGAGGAGGAGCTTTCCGAGTCTGGTTACAGCCCAGGCATGAAGAGACCCAAGCAGCAATATCAGAGTCCAGAGAAGGCCACCAGACATGAGACCTAGCCGCCTGTTTCATGCATACCACACCAGAATGACCCTCATGAAGGATTTGCAACGTAGCAGTATGCAAAGGAGAAGGAACAATCACACGAGCTCCCCACAAGATGCAGCCGTCTTTGGTAGTGAGTTCCAACTTGCTGGCGTAGGGCAGCAAACTGGAAGAAACAGAGCCAGGCCACCCGGACTGAACATATTGGTACACAGCGGCCAAGATTTCATCTCGGCTGGTCGCCAGGGAAACATCACAAAAGGTATCCACAGATGTAAAACACACACATGCTGGTTATCAGAAGGACACAGGAACTGAGCAGAGTCCCAAGAACCCTCCTGAGGGGAAGGACAATGGAAAGCGAGACATGGCTTCCGCATTAGCATGTTGATCATGCGGACAGTATTGTATGGAATAGTCAAAAGCCCCTAGATATAGAGCGTACCTCTGAAGTGTAACCGCAGTAGTTGGGGAGATGCCTTTCCGGGGATTCAAAAATGGCCAGCAGGGGTTTATGGTCGGTGACCAAAGTAAAATGTCGCCCATACAGATAGAGAGTAAATTTTTGAAGAGCCCAAATGATAGCCAAAGCCTCCTTGCGTTCAGCCTGCGAAAGGGATCGGGAGGCAAAAGTAATTGGTTGTTCTGTGCCATCCGGAAGTATATGAGAAAGGACCGCCCCTAGAACATAAGGTGAAGCATCACAAGCCAGTGACACTGGTTTGGCCAGATCATAATGAACCAAGACCTGTGATTTGTGTAACATGTCCTTAGCCAGCTGGAAAGCCTCCTGACAGGCCGGTGTCCAGACCCATCTAGATTTAGTTTCCAAAAGGTGATGCAAGGGATGGAGAATGTGCGCCAGATTAGGCAAAAACCTGTGGTAGTAATTAAAAAGTCCCAAAAATGAACGTAATTGGGAGACATCCGCAGGTGGTGGCGCTTGCAACAACGCCTGCACTTTCTCGCTCTGAGTGTGAAGGCCGTCTTTATTAATGAAGTGGCCACAGAAATTTAACTTAGGTTGAAAGAATTGCCATTTTTCTAGATTTGCCTGTAAACCACACTCCTGGAGACGTTGCAAAACCATGGTGACATTTTGGCGATGCTCATCCTCTATCATATCGGTTATAATCATATCATCAAGTAAGCACTTAGTATGAGGAATATCTGCCAGAATTGTATCCATAGTCCGCTGTCAGATGGCAGGCGCGGAAGCTACTCCAAAAACCATGCGATTATATTGGAATAACCCTTTATGAGTGTTGATGGTCAGCAATTTCCGGCACTCAGGACGGACTTCTAGTTGTAGATAGGCTTGACGTAAATCTAATTTGGTGAACGTTTTCCCGCCAGCCAAAGAAGCAAATAATTCCTCTAGCCGCGGCAGAGGATATTGTTCATCTTGCAGTTGATGATTCACTGCTACTCTGAAATCACCACACAGGCGGATTTCGCCAGACTTCTTCACCACCGGAACAATGGGGGATGCCCACTCACTACAGGCCACTTTGGAAATGATCCCTTCTTGTTCCAGATGAGTTAATTCTTGTTCCACACGACCCTTGAGCGCAAAAGGGATAGTTCTAGCTTTGCAAAACGTTGGTATGGCACCTGGTTTTAAATATAACAAAGCTGTCATCCCTTTCACTTTCCCAGAGTCGGCTGAAAAACAAATCTCTCACCCACGCCTGAGTGGTTTCTGGAAGGCCCCCACCAACTGCGTGTACTGGAACAGACCAAGAAGGCATACCCATGACTTTGATCCAAGAACGGCCAAACAGGGGGGGACCACCCTGTTGGACAACATATAAAGGCACCCGGAACTCCTTTCTAGCATACTGCACCTGCACCCAGGCATACCCAAGGGGTTGAATGACTTGGCCACTGTAAGTTCGCAGTTGAACTGATGTATCCTGAAGAGATAAGGAAATCTTAGCTTGACAGACCTGGTCCCAGGTCATGACTGAAACAGCGGAGCCGGTATCCAATTCCATAACCATCTTCTGGCCGTTTATGAGAACTTGCACCAGTAAAGCATCACGGTGATCCCCTAGGTTAAGAATACTCAGAAGCTCCACCCACTCACCCGGCTCAAACAGGTCATCAGGGTCTTGCCATTGCTCTATAAAATTAGTAGACTGGCACCGCATGCCTCTGCGGAAATTGCTTTGGGAACGTTGACTCCGACATACCTTACTGAGGTGACCTCTTTTTGAACAATTGAAGCAAATTTCATCCTTAATTTTGCACGAAGAAGCATCATGGGCAGTAGACCCACACCTATAACAGCGATGAGAGTTGTACCCACTCGGAGGTTTTTGGGTAGTCGGAGTAACTTTATAAACTGGAGTCAAGCTGAGCGCCGCCAGATTGCCTTGTATTGGCGGCATTCAGATGAGTAGCATCTTTTTCAGCCATCTCCATCACAACTGCAATGTCCAAGGCTGATTTGTCCGTCAAATCTTTCTCTGTCAATAATCGCTTTTGGATACCTTTCTGTAAAAGTCCCATAACAAACTGGTCCCACAGAGCTTCACCCAGGTGCAGTTTAAAATTACATGTTGTAGCTAAACATTTGAGTTCCATCATAAAAGACTGGACATTCATGCCTGGTTTCTGTTTGCAAGAGTAAAAACGGACCTCTCTGCAATTTCTAACGGTGCAGGCTGATAATAATTTGTTAATGTGTTGAGCAAAGTCTTGAAAGGCTTGTCACCTGGTTTTTCAGGAGCTAGTAAGTCCCGCAATGTTGCAAAAGGTTTTCGCCCTACCACTGTTAGGAACACAGAGGTTTGTTTTTCTTGCAGTATCTCGTTGGCCGCCATAAACTGCTCCAAACGGTCCGCGTACGCAGGTCACGACTCCTCCTGAAATTCTTGGAGGGATCCAAATGCCGAGAACATTACCGCCATGATGAATCAAGAAACCAGAACTGGCAGTCCTTGAAGAATGCAGAAAACCCCTCCAGGCAGGCACAGGTATGTGGAAAACAGGCGGAAGGCACAGGTATTTGTAAATCCACAGGAATGCACAGGCAGGTGGAAATCCACAGGATAACACCAGGATTTGTAAATCCACAGGAAAACACAGGGAAGAATCCAACCCAGGAAAGCACAAAGACTAAATGTGATATGAGGAGCAACAGCCTATGCAAACCTAGGGGGAACCCTGAAAATCAGAGACCCTTAGAAAGAAATACAAGCCTGCAGAGAGTGTCCAACATGCGGTAAAGACATAAACCTGCTCACCTCTGAAACGCAGGACGTCATAGGCACATGCAGCTTAGGTCCCCCAGATTCGTCGCCACTGTAGTGTTCTACTTTACAGACCACACTGGATCCAGGAAGCCAGTAACGGAGTGGCAACTGGCACACTCCTTTTATTTAACATGTAAAATGGTTAGATAGGAATGAGAGCCAGTGATCCGCCTTGTTGCTGGAGCTTATAGGAGCGTGACCGCCCAGTCTTACGGCCCGCTCTACATTGCTAGCACGCACTCAGACGAACGTTTCGTTTCCACTCCCAGCAGCCTATTTCCTTGCAGGCTGGTTGCTAGGCAACCGGACACCGCTCGTCTCCTTACAGCTCTCAGCTTAGGAGCAGATATTACATCATGTAACGTTATTGATCAACTTTACTTGCATAATATGAAGCCTTTGTTCTTGTTATAAAACTCAAAGATTTTTCTAGCTTTAGGAAGGAAAGTCAGGATATTACTAGACACAAAGGCAAATATTATCCCTCCATTATGAACCCTCCTTTTCACATATTTTCTTCTCTTCACAGGATAATTCCACAGTTCTTGCTGCATGATGTTAACAGTTTGAGTAATCTTAAACTATGGAGATATTCTTTACACATTCAAATTTTCACATCAAATAAAGATGATGCTGCCACAAGATTGCAATGGTTTATAGTGCAGATGAGGCAGTGATTGGTGGAGAGAGTGGACAAGGGGGAGGAGCCAAGAATGTGCTATTCTTATGGGGTTTTTTTCTAGTGTTAAATTTGTTATATACATAAAGTATTGCTGTTGTTGAAGTAGTAAAAGAGTTGAAAGCAGAATATTTGTCGCAGTGTCTTTAATAAAATCATGACTAAAATCATGACTTTCCTTCACAAAGCTAGGAAAATCTTTGAATTTTATGGCAGCACGGAGGCTTCATATTATGCATTATCCTTCCTCACTGCCCCCTCAGCAGCAAAGGAAACTTTATTAAAATAACAGTTTAACAGAAGAAAAACTTGCTAGTATGACACTCCTCCCTCCCAACCAATCACCAGTCCTTAATCCTGTAAAACTGGGATACAGCCTTGACTTTCCCTCTTTCCTTTGCTGCTCCCATCAGAGATAAGTGCACCTTTACTAGTACTCTTGTTTACTTGTGTATCTTGGATTGTTTGGCCTCTGACTGACAGGACTGCTGGGGTGTGCTCCACCCTTTGTGTTCCAGTCAGTCATTGCCTATATGTATATATTTATACTGTACTTGTATACAGTTGTATGTCTTGGATTGTTTGGCCTCTGACTGACAGGACTGCTGGGGTGTGTTACACCCTTTGTGTTCCAATCAGTCATTGCCTATATATATATTTATGCTGTACTTATACAGTTGTATGTCTTGGATTGTTTGGCCTCTGACTGACAGCCTGCAGGGGTGTGCTCCACCCTTTGTGCTCCAGTCAGTCATTGCCCATATTTTGAACTGACCTTGTATATTTTGCCTTTGTTTAACTTGGTATGGGCTTTATGTGGAATTGCTGTTCTGCGCTTTGGCATCGGCCTCCTTTCATTCAATATGCAATGTTACTTTCTCCCTGGCCTTGTGTGACCTGCTTTTTCCCCTCACACCAACCTTTTCGGCGCATCTTTGCGTCTCTGTTCAGCCTGGTCATTTCAATGCGCGGACAGCCTTCTACTGTCTCTGACATAGGATCGCTCACCTCACGGGTTCCTGGGCTAGTTTACGTCTGAACGTTCCTATTGCTTTTAAGAAGTTTGTTTTCTTTTCCATATCGTTTTTGCTGCCGCATTAATAGCTTTGGAGCTTATTTATTGGGCTACTCATAGCCTTCCAGGCTTCTCCTAGGCAGCCTGTTCCTGAGTATTGTTTTCTCTATTCATTGTGTCTCTTGACATTAATATTTTGTTATTGTCACCTCTCTGGTTGCTTCCCCTCCGCGTCTCTTTCTGCGGCTCCTTCTTCCGGGTCTTGGTTCGTCCGGTCTGCACATGCGCAGTCTTCGGCTGCCTTCAGCTCGGAAGCTGCGCATGCGCCCGGCCAGCATTCGGGTCGTTAGTCCTCCTCCTCATTTGATTCGACTCTAGGTCGAGCCCTTCCTTCTTGGCTCTCTCATTGGGTGGTCCTGGTATTTAAACGGGCTGCCCCAGGCTTAGGACGCCCGTTCCACAAGTTTGTTCCTGGTTTGATTCTGGGCTCTGAACCTTCTTCTGGTCTCCTTGTAGTATTCTCCTGGCTTGACCTTTGGCTCTGTTACCTGACCACGTTGAAATCTCCACTCCTGGCTTGACCTTTGGCTCTGTTACTTGACCACGTTGAAATCTCCACTCCTGGCTTGACCTTTGGCTCTGTTACCTGACCACGTTGAAATCTCCACTCCTGGCTTGACCTTGGGCTCCGTACCTGACCACGTTGAAATCTCCACTCCTGGTTTGACTTTTGGCTCTGTTACCTGACCACGTTGAAATCTCCACTTCCGGCTTGACCTTTGGCTCCGTACCTGACCACGCTCAGATCTCCACTCCCGGTTTGACCTTTGGCTCCGCTCCTGACCAAGCCTGATCTCCTGCCTCTGGTGTGAACCTCGGTTTCCTTTACCATCCTCTCTAACTCTGCCTGGTCTCCTCCCTGTCCAGCTGGCTTGGTTTCCAACGGTTCCTAGGTACTCCTATCCTGGTTGCACCCCGGCTCAACCGGGGTGAAACAATCTGGTTACGCGACCAGCACCTTTAACCAGCTTCGGCTGCAGCAAGGGAGTACCTGGCACACCGTCACCGCTCACGAGCTCCGCACTCCAGCCTCGCACGCTAGCACCTGACCAAAGCCAGCACCACACGGTTTCCTACCCGCCGTGTGCGTGACAGTTATTAACTATATGTCCACTATATATTTATTGAGTCTATTCTTCCTATACACATAGGTACTTATTTTCAGCCTCTGCCCAGGGTTTCCGTCTGTATTTTGTATTTATTGTATGGGTTTTATCTTTAACTTAATAATTCCTATCTAGGCATAGATCTACTGATATATATCTTTAACCCTAGTAATTCCTATCTAGGCATGGATCTATTGGCATATATCTTTAACCCTAGTAATTCCTATCTAGGCATAGATCTACTGGTATATATCTTTAACCCTAGTAATTACTATCTAGGCATGGATCTATTGCCATATATCTTTAACCCTAGTAATTTCTATCTAGGCATGGATCTATTGGCATATATCTTTAACCCTAGTAATTACTATCTAGGCATAGATCTTCTGGTATATATATTTAACCCTAGTAATTACTATCTAGGCATGGATCTATTGCCATATATCTTTAACCCTAGTAATTTCTATCTAGGCATGGATCTATTGCTATATATCTTTAACCCTAGTAATTCCTATCTAGGCATGGATCTATTGGCATATATCTGTAACCCTAGTAATTCCTATCTAGAAAAAACAAAAACAAAAAGGGGCGCTCCTAGTGTAATAGTTCAAAAAAATATATACCACCACCAATTAATAGACCACACTCACAATTTCAGAAACCACTATAAGCGGTCAGCTTGATAGATGGAGGAATCTAGACTGCCCCCACTCAGTCCTTCAATGTAGTTGAAAAAATGCTGCTGCCAACAGAAGAATAGGGATGTGGAAGATGACCCCTAACAAAAAACAGAAAAAACACCAGAAAGGGGCGCAATAACAAATAAAAAAATATATAATAATCCCCAATAATGAAGGTGGTACTTACAACATATGTAGTACCCGGTTGAATGGACTACAAACGGTATAACAAGCAGGGATTTATGATCCGCCCTGCTTCAGATGTACTGATCTCAGGAACAAACAATAAGTAAAAACTCTGGATCTCTTCTTAAAAGTTTAATTAATCCAACATTTGGAATAAAAATAAAACCCAATTGCTAAACGCGTTTTGAAGCGCTGCTTCTTCTTCAGTAGCAAAAGATTTTATAGAAAAATATGGGTTTCAAACATTAAAACCAATATACATACAGATTATATCATCCACACTTACCCCAGTCCTACAGGCTCCTCTTATAGTCCTTTCAGCGTCTCTAATTAATTTGGCGCTCCACATCTCCACATGGGAGAGACGTTAACACTTCTGGTGTGTTCCAATACTGAGACGCAATATGTTGCCCGAAATTTAGTTAGCGCTCCACATCTCCACTTGGGAGAGGTGCCACGCTTCCGATGCGTCCCAACACTGGAACGCAAAACCGGAAGTATGGAGGAACATCATCCACCCTCCCAGCCCGTGTCACAGCCACTGTGCGCAAGACCGGAACTAGGAAGATTTACCCTCCACCCCCGGCTCGCATTCAAACATCGGAAGAAAGAAAACACAGGGGGAATCGCAAGTTAGCGAAAATCTATCCCCAAAAAGACCCCAACTATGCTTTATACTAAAAACTAATAGTTCCACAAGGGGAAAATAATAACCCCAACTATTACCAACCCCACAAAAGGAACACATCCAAGCTCAAGGGCTTCAAAGTGACCCCTCGTTTACTAATGGGACATAATGATGAAGAAAGAAAAGGGACAACAATCAGAGCTCAATATAGGTATAGGGACAGGGTGGATGTCACAAATGCATATATATACAGAGATCCAATTACCAAACATGAACAACAACAAAGAAAATCAAAATCAAAATAACAAATAAAAATAATATGTCAAAAAATAATATATGAAAAAATAAAAATTATAAAGAAAGATATGATCAATAGTAAATAATAAAAAATATATATATAAAAAAAAATATATATATAATGAAATAATAATAAGAAAATAATAAAAAAATATATGATAAAAAAATAAAAATGTGAAAAAAATATATAAAAAAATATAAAATAAATAAACCACTAATATATATTGAAAATTGTATGCACCTAAAAAAATAATCTCATAGCACAAAAAAATAATGGTAATAATATAAATAAACACATCCATGTTTTTGTGCACTCATCAGTGTATAAGTAATAACTCAAATATAATATTAATAAATATTCTCAGTGCTCTCATTAAGACCACAAGGGGTCATAGTGTGCAAACGAAAAATCCAAAAAGCTTCCCTATGATTTAAATTATTATTAATATTATTAATATTATTGACTTTTTCAATTGGAATTACACTTAGAAATGTTGGATCCTTCTCATGCATTAAATTGCAGTGTCTAGAGACACTATGATCAGGGAAACCTCTAAGAATATTGCGACGATGTTGACCAAATCTATCGCGCAATGTCTGAGTGGTTCTTCCCACATACTGTACTCTGCACTTACAGCTAATGAGATAGATTATATTTCGTGAGCTACAGTTCATAAATGTCTTAATTGGGAAAACTTCACCTGTATAATTGGATTTAAAAACAGATACCTTATTTAAAATAAAAGGACATGTTAAACAGCGAGCAACTCCACATTTATAGCTCCCTAATTTTTGAGAAAAGGTACCAAAATGTAACCCTAAATTGTTCTTATACTCAACTAGCTTAGGTAACCTACTAGGGGCCAAACTATTCTTCAAAGTTTTTGATCTCCTATATGTGAACAAAGGTCTAGGTTTCACTACATCTTTAAGGAAAGGATCTAATTGTAATATTTTCCAATGGTTCCTTAGAACCTTTTCTACAATTTTATATGCTCCATTATAACCAGTTATAAATCTTAAATCTCCTTTTTTATCAATTTTATCTTTGGATTTCTTATTATTATAAATCAACGTAGTACTCCTATCTAAATTCCGTGCTCTAAGATATTCCCTCTCAATCAGTTCAGGAGGATAGTTCTTGTCCTTAAACCGTTGCCTTAGCACCAGTGACTGTCAAACTCAACAATACTAGTACAATTCCGTCTTATCCTCCTGAACTGACTGAAAGGGACATTATGCAACCAAGGTCTATAATGACTACTAGAGAAATCCAAATAACTATTACTATCTACTTCCTTAAAAAAAGTACATGATCCTATATGACCTGTCTCCTCCACAAATAGCTGAACATCCAAGAAATCAACTCTATCAAGCTGAACGTTAGAAGTAAAACTAATACTCATATCATTATTCTCAAGGTGCCGAATAAAATTCTCTGGTGTATCACCTTTCCATATAATTATAATATCATCAATGTACCTACGGTACAGAACCAGGTTCGCCCCAAACATATTGTCTCGCCAAACATGGGACTCTTCAAAGAGACCCATGAACAAATTTGCGAAACTTGGGGCGAACCTGGTTCCCATCGTAGTACCACGCTTTTGTAGATAAAAGATACCCTCAAAAGAAAAAAAGTTGTGCTCGAGAATAAATCGTATAGAATCCAAAAGAAAGATTCTCTGTTTATTAGGCATAAGGGGGTCTTGGCTAAGATAAAAATCAACAGCCCGTATTCCATCCTCATGCCTGATATTAGAGTACAATGCACTAACATCCATTATAATCCACTTGAAATCCACTTCCCATCTTATATTCTGTAATTCATTTAGTAATTGAGTGCTATCTCTTAAATACGATTTTAATCCTACAACATAACGTTGCAAATGCACATCTACAAAATGCGATAGATTGGATGTCAAACAATTTACCCCTGAAATTATGGGGAGTCCTGGAGGTTGTACTAAATTCTTATGAATTTTTGGCAAATGATAGTATACTGCCACTTTAATATTTGATACATAGAGAAAGCCTTTTTCTTGTTTAGTTATTATTCCATTCTCAAATGCTGTACTCACCAGTTTATCAAAATCAATTTGAAAAAGGGGGGAGGGATCAGCATCCAAAATTTGATAATATTCTTTATCTAGTAAGATACGATGTGCTTCTTGAACGTAATCATCTCTATTTTGGATGACGATTCCCCCCCCCCTTATCTGCTGGCTTTACAACAATTGTCCTATCAGCACCCAATCGATCAAGGGCCAACTTCTCCCTATATGAAATATTAAACTTCAAATCCTTATTAGGTCCTGAAAAAATTCTTCTCAAATCATTAAGGACCAATTGATGGAAAGTTTCAATACAACTTCCCTTAAAGTATATTGGATAAAAATTAGATTTAGATTTTAAATCAGTTGGAATTGGGTCCTCTATTATCACTTTTTCTATATCAGTAGTTTGCAAAACATTCTCAGACTTCCCTTTTATTTTAAAGTACCTTTCTAAAGTTAGTTTTCTTATAAATACATTAAGATCTTTAAAAATCTCAAACAGATTTGGACTAGCTGTAGGACAAAAAGAAAGACCACGCTTCAAAAGAGCAATCTCATCTGTATCTAACTGTCTAGAAGACAAATTAAAGATGCCTAATTCAACCAAGTCTACTGTTTGCTTTTTTTGGGAACCTCTTCCTCTACCCCTACACCCTCTTCGTCTGACAAAGCTCGTTTCTGTCCCCCCTGCAACACCTTGAAGGGTTTTGGGTCCTCCCAAAAACTCCAATCTCTCAAAGTCGGAGACTGTGGAGTCAATGTGGGACTCCCCCCTAAAAAATTCACCTCTCCAGTAGTCCTCTCCAAATTTACAGACCTATTGTTAACAATGGGTTTCAAAATACCTTCTCTACTCCCAGACCTAGCACCGGAATCAACTTTCCCAGGATCAAAAAAAGATTGAATTGTAGATTGATTATTCCTATCACTTTGAGCAGATCTATTACCAGATTGTTTATTCTTACTTTTCTGCATTGAAGAATATCCAAGATTATTAGTTGTGGAATACCTTGAGTTGCTTGGTTTATTCAATCTATTCCCATTAGTCTGTACATTCCTATATCCCTGTATACGTGGACAAGCTCCCCCCTGATAGTTTAGTTGAGTATTAGATCTAACACTCTCAACTCTTCTCCGGGGGTTCTCGCGTTGTATTTGGGATCTGGAATGAGACCATTGTCTAACCTGTCCCTTGGAATAATCCTACTTATGTCTCTTAATTTTCTTTGATTTTTTGTCTGTTATATCTTTTTCAAATTGTTTCACATTTATATTAACTTGCTTATCTAAATCATCAAACTCTTTACAGTGAGAAAAAGTCATGATTTCTTTTAATGTATCCTCTATTTTTTTCGTAGTTAAATCCAATTGTTTTTCCCTATGTCTTATAATTAATTTCATCAAAGAAAAGGAACATATGTCCAAGATATTATCCCACTCTTTCACAAATTCATTATTTTGAAAAGGTGATTGCTTATAGAACCTTAAACCTCTTGGGATAATATTTTCTTCAATATATTTACCCAATAAGACCGAATCCCACCAATGACGCAATTCATCTTTCAAAGCTCTCTCCAATTCAAGGAATAAATTCCTCAAATTAGTAGGAGCCGGGCATGAAACCATTGAACTATCAATAATATTAGTGCCAAACACATCCCCCAAAATAGATCTCCTTCTATTTATACGATCTTGACAAAACTGCATTATGAGAAAAAAAAAAACAAAACAAAAAAAAAACACAATATATATGTATATATATCACACTATTGCAGAGATCAGTCCACTTGTTCTTATATTTTCAATCTTGTTAGTTGTAATTCTCAGCTGCTCCCTCCAAAAAACAGAATGGAAAAAATCACCTGTATATAGAAAAAACAAAAACAAAAAGGGGCGCTCCTAGTGTAATAGTTCAAAAAAATATATACCACCACCAATTAATAGACCACACTCACAATTTCAGAAACCACTATAAGCGGTCAGCTTGATAGATGGAGGAATCTAGACTGCCCCCACTCAGTCCTCCAATGTAGTTGAAAAAATGCTGCTCCCAACAGAAGAATAGGGATCTGGAAGATGACCCCTAACAAAAAACAGAAAAAACACCAGAAAGGGGCGCAATAACAAAAAAAAAAATATATAATAATCCCCAATAATGAAGGTGGTACTTACAACATATGTAGTACCCGGTTGAATGGACTACAACCGGTATAACAAGCAGGGATTTATGATCCGCCCTGCTTCAGATGTACTGATCTCAGGAACAAACAATAAGTAAAAACTCTGGATCTCTTCTTAAAAGTTTAATTAATCCAACATTTGGAATAAAA
Organism: Rhinophrynus dorsalis; assembly: GCA_037306005.1. NCBI lineage: Eukaryota > Metazoa > Chordata > Amphibia > Anura > Rhinophrynidae > Rhinophrynus > Rhinophrynus dorsalis. The sequence continues at coordinate 360,014,456 of CM074721.1, read as the reverse complement.
ATAAAACCCAATTGCTAAACGCGTTTAGCAATTGGGTTTTATTTTTATTCCAAATGTTGGATTAATTAAACTTTTAAGAAGAGATCCAGAGTTTTTACTTATTGTTTGTTCCTGAGATCAGTACATCTGAAGCAGGGCGGATCATAAATCCCTGCTTGTTATACCGGTTGTAGTCCATTCAACCGGGTACTACATATGTTGTAAGTACCACCTTCATTATTGGGGATTATTATATATTTTTTTATTTGTTATTGCGCCCCTTTCTGGTGTTTTTTCAATTCCTATCTAGGCATGGATCTATTGGCAAGGCATGGATCTTGCATATATCTTTAACCTGGTAATTCCTATCTGGCAATATATCTACTGGCATATATATATTTTACCTTAGTATTCCTATCTAGGCATGGATCTACTTGCATGTTTTTCTTTCTTAATTCCTATGGGCATAGATCTACTTGCATTTATCTTAACTCTAGTAATTCCTATCCGGGCATAGATATGCTTGCATATTTCTTACACCCTACTAAGACCTATCTGAATATGTATGTGTGTGTGTGTGTATGTATATATATATATATATATATATATATATATGTATATGTGTGAATGTATGTATGTGTATGTATGTATATATATATATATATATATATATATATATATATATATGTATGTAAATATGTGTGTGTAAATATTAACCCTAGTAGTTTCGTATCTGGCCACGTGTGTATGTTTATATGTGTATATTATGTTCCACTGACAGTACTCATCTTGTTACTTTGGATCTGCCTATATCTACTATACTTTCCTCCAGTGATGCAGGAGTGCTTTGCCTATCATACACCTACTTGACGCTGGCATTCTACCTGGCAGGGCTGAGGGGTTTTCCAGTGACCCAGTCTGGGACTTCCCTCTACTTTTGACGCGCAGACTGCGCAGTTCATCAACTTCATTGAGCAGTCCATGCTGTGCATGTTTATATATGTTTGCCTTCCTTTGAGTCATGTCTGCGGCTCTGTTTCACACAACCCGGCAGTGGGAAGTACTGCACATGATGCCCCCATCATGTCTGCACAGGCCGTCCCTCGGACGGCTGCTTCTGTCTATCCTGGAGGAGACCTTTCTACTACACGCAGACATACTGACCTTGACTCAGATGAATTTACTTTGGAAAGGCAAATTATGCTGGCGCAGGCTGTACCCTGCTTTGACACCGCAAACTGATGGCGGTCATGACTGGTGCGGCTCTGTCCCACTACCCAGACCCTCACCTCAGGAGGAAGTATATCTGAGGAGAATGAAGCATTCAGGGCTAAACCTGACTCCTACTGTATTACCAGTGGTTTTGGGAATGCCTCCCTGTAGCATTTACCTGCAATGGCCAGCTTTGATTTAGTGCGGCTTAGTTCCCACACCAGTGATCCTCTCCTCAGGAGGAAGATTTATTGAGGAAATGAGGTCTAGAATTTTGAGTCTAATTTTGCCTGTGACGAGTATGGGCAGCTTTAATTGTGCGGCTTAGTTCCCACATGAGACACTCACCTCAAGTGGAGGGTATTTGAGGAAATGAGATCCAGCGGGTTGAGCCCGGTCTCTGCATGTTCCCGATTCCTTGACTACGTTGAGTCTAATCTTGCCTATGCCGAGTATGGGCAGCTTTAATTGTGCGGTTTAGTTCCCACACGAGACACTCACCTCAAGTGGAGGGTATATGAGGAAATGAGATCCAGCGGGTTGAGCCCGGTCTCTGCATGTTCCCGATTCATTGACTGTGCCACTTCTGGGCAGCTTTGATTTGTGCGGCTTTGCCCCCACATGGGTACCTCTCCTTAAGAGGAAGATCTTTTTGCGGACTTGTGACCACACGTTTTGAACCCGTTGGTTTTCTTGACTACGTCAGCCAGTTTTGTTGAGGCATGTTGAGTCCTTTTTCTTGACTCTGCCACTTATGGGCAGCTTTGGTTGGTGCAGCTTCATTCCTTTCTGCATCTTTTTCCTCTAGTGGAAGATATCTGTAGTGGAATGCCCTCACGAGTGCAACCTGATTTTTTCTTTTTTCCACTTTAAGTACGGCCGGTGATGTTGAGGTTTGGGGCCATCCTCTGGTGGTGATAGTGGTTTTTGGGGTTTCCTTTCTTACCTTGGGAAAGTGGGGGGCAGATTCTCCCACTTCTCCCTCTGCTGGTCTTGTTTCTTTCTGTTCCATGGGTGTTACTACCGGCATGAATGTTTCTTCGTTTCTTGAATGTCTCTTCATTTTCTGTCTTGTTTCCAATTGTCAGTCTCGTCTGGGAGACCCTACGCCAGTTGACTGGCATTCTTGGTTGGGTGTCTTGGCATCTCTGCCGGATAGAGGTTTTTTTCCCATTTCCAGCTGTTTGTTTTCTGTGTCGGTTCCGCATGGTGCCTGCAGTTGCTACACTTTTTGCTAGTTGTAAATACCCTTGAATATTGCGGGTTCAGTCTGGCAACTTTGGTGCATGCTGCACTTCTGTTCTCTCTTTGGCTGCAGTATGCCTCTAAGGCGAATCCTCGGTATCTCTCCATTTTCCGGCGTCTTCATCCTTGGTATTTTTCTTTTCTTTCTTTGGGAAGGCCTGCACTGTGTTTTCATTTTTCTTGGTGTTTTGCATGTATCCTTCATTTTCTCCCCTTGTTACACTTTTCAGACCATTTGTCTGTGCTGTTCGGTCTGTTTCCTTTGATGTTTGTGGCTCCTTTAACCCTTTCAGTGCCAGAGGGGTACGCAAAGCATTGCAAAGCAATGCGTTATGTACCCCTCTGGCACTGAAGGGGTTAAGAGGGTATCTGACATCAAGGTGTTCAGTACTAGTTCTTTTACCCCGAAGGTGTTCTTTTCCAGATCTTTCTACGTACTAGATGAGAGCGCTCGTGGTTTCTTACCCATCTTATGAGGTTTGGACGGTAAATTTGAGGAGTACTGTATTTAAACAGTTGCTAATTTCCTTTTGCAAGCCACTTTTACTGGTTTCTGCAGCTACCTTGGCCTACTGGGTTTGATGGATTATGCATCTTGCAGGTATTGATATCACATTTTTCGGAACACGTTCTTCTAGAGGTGCTGTGGCATCAATGGCTTTGCAAGTTGGTGGTAGGTTGGAGGATATACTTAGGCCTGCAAATTGGTCTAGGGAGTCCATGTTTAAAGGTTTTTAGTGTAAACCAATTGATTGTTTCTAATCAAGTTGTAGATAATTTGTGGACAAGCTTTAAACTTGCATAATATGAAGCCTCCGTGCTGCCATAAAATTTGTGGATTTTCCTAACTATTGTGATGGAAAGTCAGAATTTTATTAAAGACACGGAGGCGAATATTATCCCTCCCGTTGTTTCCCTACCCTATCACGTTTCTCTTTGTTTTGCAGGTTAACTATCAACCAATGGTTAATTAATTAAGCTTACGTATTCTGCACAGCTATTGTCCCATGGGTTGAGGATATGGGACTGAAGACTCTGTTATGTTGAACTCAAGGTTTCAGTTATTGGATGGAGAAATCTCCAGCACAAGGATTATAGTTCCGACTGTTGTGATGGATGAATTCGAGAGTTTTCTTCGGTCGCAGGAAAGAGGGAAAGTCAAGGCTGTATCCCAGTTTTACAGGATTAAGGACTGGTGATTGGTTGGGAGGGAGGAGTGTCATACAAGCAAGTTTTTCTTCTGTTAAACTGTTATTTTAATAAAGTTTCCTTTGCTGCTGAGGGGGCAGTGAGGAAGGATAATGCATAATATTTGCCTCCGTGTCTTTAATAAAATTCTGACTTTCCATCACAATAGTTAGGAAAATCCACAAATTAATTAATACTGGAGGATATTGATTTATAGCACTCATATTGAAACACTGCAGCGTATTTCAATCTTCTACCACAGAATGGATGTTAATCTAGTCCCTTATAATTCTACGAATGAGAATTTTTTCCATTCATGATTCTGTGCATCTGTGGAACATGGGTCATAGACAATAATGTTTCAGACTGAAATTAATTACTTCATTAACCCTTTGTGTTCCAAAGGTGTGCTCATTGCATTGCTTCGCAAGAGTTAAAGGGTTACTTAGATTATCTCTCTAAAGGATTAGTACAAATTTGCAAGAATGCTTTACTGTTGGTTATACCAGTACAGTTTAAGGGTTTCTACCAATGAACAGCTGCCAGAATCAACATTCAGTTTTCCGCTTGTTTTCTGGGATGAATTTGGGTATTTACTGGGGCAGTTTTTCAACATTTAGCCTGTACCTCTCCATTAGGTATATGCTCCATTGTTTGTCTGCTTGATAAAGCACTGTTTTCCGCGTGAAACTCGTTGCAGCGGAGAGTCCTTTTATTTCCTGGCCGGGAGATTAGTAACATAGTAAATTAGGTTGAAAAAAGACACAAGTCCATCAAGTTCAACCTTCGCCTCATACCTCAGTAACTGAGAATTTTATAGCTTTCCTGCTACCAAAGCTTACTGATAAACAGTATAACTCTGTATGTTCCCTTTTGAAAGAAATGTATCTAATCTTCTCTTAAATGTATCCATTGTATCTGTCATAACTACCTCCCTGGGCAATGAATTCCACAATTTGACAGACCTTACCGTAAAAAAAACCTTCCTCTGCTGAAGTTTAAACCTCCTTTCCTCTAATCTCAAGGGGTGTCCCCTGGTCACCTGATCAGGCCTTGGAATAAATAGCTCACCACAGAGATCCTTGTATTGACCTCTCATATACTTGCACAATGTGATAAGGTCTCCTCTTAGTTGTCTTTTCTCTAGAGTAAATAAACCAAGTTTGTTTAGTCGTTCCTCATATGTCAAGTCCTCCATTCCCTTAATTAATTTTGTTGCTCTCCGCTGTACCCTCTCTAGTTCTAGTATATCCTTTTTCAGAACCGGTGCCCAAAATTGCACTGCATACTCAAGGTGAGGTCTTACCAATGATCTGTATAATGGCAAAATAATGTTATCCACTCTTGCTTCGATACCTCTTTTTATGCAAGACAGGACTTTGTTTGCCTTTGCTACTGCTGTTTGACACTGGTCACTGTTTCCAAGTTTGTAGTTGACAAGGATACCCAGGTCTTTTTCTAGCAATGAGTCACCTAAAATTATTCCATTAAGTTTATAAGTAGCCTTGGGATTGTTTCCTCCCAAATGCATGACTTTACACTTCCCCACATTAAACTTCATATTCCACATGTTTGCCCAATCTGACATTGTATGTAAGTCCCTCTGTAGAGAGAAAATATCCTGTTCTGAATTAATGACTTTGCATAATTTAGTATCATCTGCAAATATTGATATTTTGCTTTCTATATCTATTTCCAGGTCATTTATAAACATGTTAAAAAGCAGCGGACCTAATATTGAACCCTGAGGTACTCCACTCTCCACTTTAACTGTAATGGAGAATTTTCCATTTACAACCACATACTGTTCCCTATCCTTCAGCCAGTTTTGTATCCAATTGCAAAGGTTATCTCCTAGCCCCAATTTCCTTATTTTATACACCAGCCTTCTGTGTGGCACTGTATCAAATGCCTTTGCAAAGTCCAGATATACTACATCTACTGCCTTGCCATTGTCAAGGTTGCTGCTTACCTCCTCAGAGAAACTGAAAAGATTAGTTTGGCATGATCTATTCTTCATAAAACCATGTTGATTCGTGCTAATGATTTTATTTTTTGTGTTGTAATCCTGAATATAGTCCCTTATTATGCCTTCTAACAGTTTTCCCACTACAGAGGTCAAACTCACTGGTCTATAATTCCCAGGTTCTGTTTTAGTTCCCTTCTTAAATAGAGGCACTATGTTAGCTCTTCGCCAATCCTGTGGCACTGAGCCTGTGGTAATAGAATCTTTAAAGAGTAAATATAGGGGTTTTGCTAACACTGCACTAAGTTCCTGAAGAACCCTTGGATGTATACCATCAGGACCTGGTGCTTTGTCGGTCTTAATTTTGTTCAGTCTTCCCATGACATCTCTTGAGTTAACCCAATATCTATTAATTGTATTGTTTTATTTGTTACTTGCGGAGGCTCTTCTACCATTCCTTGCTCCCTTGTATATACTGATGCAAAGAAAGTGTTTAAAACATCAGCCTTTTCCTTATCCTCACTAACCAACCCACCCATCTCATTTTTGAATGGTCCAATGCACTCCTTCTTAAGTTTTTTGCTATTTATATATTTGAAAAACTTTTTTGGATTAGTCTTGCTTTCCCTTGCAATTCGAGTTTCATTATCTATTTTTGCTACCCTAATTGCCTTTTTGCAATCTTTGTTGCATTCCCTGTATTTTAAGAAAGATTATTCAGTTTCTTCAGACTTAAATAATTTGAATGTGTTTTTTTTCCTTGCATTTCCTTCTTTACATGTGCAGTTAACCACATTTGATGTGACTTACTTCTTTTGCATTTGTTCCCCATTGGTATATACTGTTGGGTACATTTTTGCAACCTAAATTTGAATTCTGACCATTTTGCCTCAGTATTTTTGCCTTTAAATAAAATATCCCAGTCTATGTGTTGCATTGAAGCCCTTAACAATTTGAAGTTAGCTTTTTTAAAATTAAGAGTTTTGGTTGAACCTATACATTTTTGCTTTGCCAGACTGATCTCAAATGTAACCCTGTTGTGATCACTGTTTCCCAAATGTTCTCTTACCTTAATATTGGATACCATTTCTGTGTTATTAGTGATCACTAGGTCCAATACATTGTTATTTCTTGTCGGCACTTCCACCATTTGTGACATGTAGCTTTCACGAAGTGTGTTCAAAAACATGCTACCCTTAGCACTCTGACAGGTCTAATTTTTCCAGTTGATATCTGGATAATTAAAATCTCCCATAATTATAGTATGCCCAAACTGGGCAGCTTTCCTCATTTGCAATAGCAGTTGGGCCTCATCATTGTCATCGATATTTGGTGGTTTGTAGCATATGCCCACCAACAACTTTTTTTTACCTTTCACACCACATTTAGTCTCGATTTCTACCCACATGGACTCCACAATTTGGCCAGTTTCCTCACTAATATCACCTCACAAAACTGGATTTAGCTCTGTTTTCAAATATAAGCACACACCTCCCCCTTTTCTATTAATTCTGTCTCTTCTAAACAGGGAATAGCCCTCTATATTTACAGTCCAGTCATGTGCATCTTTCCACCATGTTTCTGTTATTCCATTTATGTCCAATTGCTCATTAACCGCCAGCAATTCTAGTTCTCCTATTTTATCTACCATACTTCTTGCATTTGCTAGCATACAATTAATTTTGAAGTCTTTACATATATTAATCCCTACATGCCTTTTTTCTACACCGTCATCTACTTGGAGTTCCTCCCTACTGACTAAATTTTTCCACACCCTTTCTCCACCCCCGGTCATTTACTTGGACCCAGTTCCTATCTGCTCTATCTACCCCATTTTTGCTATCTATACCCCCCCCCTTTCCTAGTTTAAAAGCTCCTCCAAGCTTCCTAGCATTCTCTCCCCTAACACAGAGGCTCCTCTACCATTTAGGTGCAATCCATCTCTTCCATATAGATTGTACCCAAGAGCAAAGTCCATCAAGTTCAACCTTCGCCTCATACCTCAGTAACTGAGAATTTTATAGCTTTCCTGCTACCAATTAAATTAGTCTTTATCAGACCTTCCTGATCAGCCTACTGATAAACAGTATAACTCTGTATGTTCCCTTTTGAAAGAAATGTATCTAATCTTCTCTTAAATGTATCCATTGTATCTGCCATAACAGCTGAAGCGCCTCCACTTGTGTATTCAGTTTTTCAACATTTAGGTTGTCTTTTAAAAGAGGATCTATCACCCCAATACAAGTGTGTCTTAATAGGTAGGTTATGTAGCAAATATGTGTAATATTGTATAAATTTCTTTTTTAAATCTCTGTTTGGCCCAAAATCTAATGAGTAAATACTACCCTGCACCTACTTCTGGACAGACTGTGGTTACCAGCTCTGTACCGCAGTCTGTCACTCTTGCTCTGCTCCCCTTCCTCTATCCAGCCTCCTCCAGTGATGGAGGTTTTCTGCCTGGAGCGATCTCTGGCCAATGAGAGAGCTCCAGCTTACAGGCAGAAAGCCTCCGTCATCAGAGGAGGCTGGATAGAGGAAGGGGAGCAGAGCAATAGTGACAGACTGCGGTACAGAGGAGGTACCTGCAATCTGTCCAGAAGTAGGGCGCAGGGCAGTATTTACTCATTAGATTTCAGCCAAATAGTGATTTAAAAAAATAAGTTAATATAATATTACACATATTCGTTATATAACCTACCTATTAAGACAAACTTAAATAGAGGTGATAGCTCCCCTTTAAAGGCACAAGTGTAGTGCGGAAATGTTGATTCATACACTAATAAAAAAAAAATCTTTGTTTTGCACCATATAAAAGACCTGTGGAGTGCTATGTATTAAGAATCAGCTATTATTGTTACACAAGTAATAGCAACCACACACACACACACACACACACACACACACACACACACACACACACACACACACACACACACACACACACACACACACACACACACACACACACACACACACACACACACACACACACACACACACACACACACACAATTGCCCAGGTGCACAGTCCCCAAATAAGTAATAATATCATCCAGAAGAAAAGGGTAGCACATGTGGGACTTGTTTATTTGGCAAAATGGCTTTATTCAGGTTAACATTTCAGTCCACAGGGACCTTTATCAAGACAAATGTAAATACACAAATGTAAATACTAAACATACCTATCCATAGCCTGTGGCACCATCCCTAGGCACCAAAGGACATGATGATGTCAATTTCGTGCAATCGGGACAGAAAGGCTAATCACCGATCTACTATTAGGGAAGCGCTGAACACGCATAAAAGTGACAAGCCAGTTGGCAAGAACTTTCTTAAAGTACATCTTACTATGTCACATCTGAGGTGTATGTTGACTGATCACCAGCTGAAACTACCCAGGGGTGGAGACAGGGGCTAAAAACTTATACAGTGAGAGGAGCAATGGATACATAAACTGAATACGCTAGCCTGCATGAAAAGACTAACTTCGGCTATTTCTACTGAGGGATAGTAAACCTCTTTTATGGATGTGGTTGTTGAATCTTGTGTCCCTCTAGTATTTATTTCTTGTTTATAGTAGCCTACTTCTCCAGGAAAAGGTTGGACATAATTCCCGCCTAACTGTGGATGTTACCATTACAACACCCTCCTCACAATAGGAATTGATGGTTGTCTCCTTCCCAGCAACACAGCATCCTGCTACTATATCCGCACCCTGATGGGTAGATTTTAGTTCAACGATGTATTGAATTGCTCCAGTTATGAATGTGTAGCACACTCTTTCCTTCAGAACATATTGGTGAGTTTTAATAAAGTTATTCGGCATGGTGGTTAAGGACATGCTCATTGGGCCTGCTATCTGACATCTCTCCAAGTGTAATGTCCTATGCATAATTTCCTGTGGTCATGGGTGTCCGGACTTGCCCTCCCCCTTACAATCACCCCCTCCCTATAAACAAAGGGGCTGGATGGGCTGGCATGGGGGTCATATTATGGCTTTGCACCCCCTGGAAATTTTTCTACGGACACCCTTGCCTGTGGTGCTATAGTATGGATACCATCAGAGTTTTTTATTTTGTTTGGGACATCTGTCACTAGGATACCTGTGTTTTTTTTATATTCCCTTTTGGGACAAGGATGAATGGTCCACACTTTAACCTTCCTGACAAAGGCTGGGTTCTGTCACACACAGTCACCTTTAAACGTGACCTTTCCCATTATTTCACTTATTTTTTGTAGCAGACATTATTATTTTTTGTACTGGACATTATTTCTTAGCAATATGCAAAGTATGTTCCCTTATGGCAAAGAACAGAATGGCTCACCTTGAGGACATCATTTATTTCAATTTGTAATTCATTCATCACTCTAAGACTCAATAGTTTAACAAATCATTATGGTTTCCTCAGACTCGCACTAGAGGAGCTGTAAAATGCGGTGGTCTAGTCCCTTTGCCGACTTTAGTTAGAAACGTTATATTATATGTCCACAATTTTTTAATGCTCAAGCATGTGTTATTGGTGTTCCTTATATCGAATCCATTTGCTGTATGGTCATAAAACAATATCTGTTATGCCGGTATTCTATGGGAGGTTTGATGCTTTCATACCACATATGCTATATTAATTTGTGATCACAATAGTGTTCCTCTTTGTGGCCTGAATACTTGTCACTTGTGGGGGTGATGTCATTCCCTGCAGTTGAGGACCCAACTGCACGAAATTGATGCCATCATGTTCTTTGACGCCCAGTGATGGGGCCCCAGGCTAGATACAGGTATGTTTGCGTATTTATATTTGTCTTGCTAAAGGCCCCTGTGGACCAAAACGTTGACCTGAGTAAAGCCATTTTCACCAATAAAACAAGTAACACATTTGCTGCCTTTTTTCTTCTGGATTCTCTCTCTCTCTATATATATATATATATATTTCTCTGTTGTCCAATATAACTTACAGGTACCTTGGGGAGGTGACAGCTCCTCCTACTAGGCTGGAACAATTCTTCAAGCTTCCCCTTCCTCCTTAGCAGGCTACATAGCCACTCCTCCTCTTCAGTTAAGATTTGTTCCATCACCTAGAAGGAAGGCTGAGAACAGTTCTGCTTAGTTTTTAGTTATTTTATTATTTTTCCCTTAGATATGGGGTGTAAAAATTCCCCCATTAGGCGGGTTACCATTGCTGACTTCCCCTGGAGGATTTGTGTACTGTCTGTGGACCCTTGCAGCCCTGGGAGAGAACCATATAGCCCATGTCTCTCTGAGGTTCGTTCCATTCAATGGTAATCTGAAGAAAAGAAGACCTGCAAAAAAGGTGAGCAACCCTTTGAGTGCCATGGTCCACTTGTCCCACTAATCCCCCCTGCACAGGGGGTCCTTCTTGGAGTTACTCATAACTCCTGCACTCATGCTGGGTACTTCATTATTTTGTCTCTGGGGTCTTTAAAGCATTTCAAGCTGTGTGGTAATATTTAACCCCTTCCTTACCATAGTATTTTGAGTTGGGGACCTTTTCTATCATTTTCCCTTGGATTAATGTGTTGCTTTAGCTTTATTTGGTGTTCTGTATGTGTTTTGTAACATTTCAGGCATTTTTTTTATTTTTTTCACTTTCAATTCTGCTCCTTTAACCCTTTGAGTGCCAGATGGATACGGAACACATTACAAAGGGTTAAGGCACGCTTTACCGGAACACTGCAATGCTCCATTGATCTCTAAGGGACAAGCTGCTTGGGGACATATCTCTGCAACCGAGACGGCTCATTCTTCTTGTCTGCCCTTGCCTTGCACTCTGGTTACCATCCTCAGTGTCCTGGGTGCCCCTGGGGCATCCAAATTCTGCATTTGATACTCTTTGTGGAAAACTACATTTCCCATAAACGCCCATTTTAGCAGGCTGTTTTCTAATTGGCCATTTTATTTCTCTCTTATACACGAGTATCCTACACAGGGTTTGGATTCCTCTACTCTTCTTCACAGGTTAACTCTTCACTTGCGGTACTTCTTAGGCTTTCTGGATTGAACCTTTTAATCTGGGTGACATTATTTGGATTATCTACTACTGTAGACACTATTCTCCTGTTAGGATGTCGGATCATAAGGGACATGGGGCTAGACCTAAGGCTAAGGATTCAGGGGAATCATTAATCCCTCTTGCCATGAGGGGCTTCCCAGAGAGTACTCAGGTCATTTATGCCCCTTATGCGCTGTGGCCTCTGCTTCTCCGTTGGGCCCTCCAGCTATGAACAAGAACCACACTGGGTCAAGGACTTAAAGTCCTCTATAGCACAGTTTCCTCTTTCTCTTCAATGGGTCCTCCAATCTTGGAACCCCCCCACTTCCTTCAGGTTTGTGTCCCCTAGCATTCCTGACTTATTGGATTCCTCTGAGGAGGAATCACTTGAGGAGTCTGAGGATGGCGTATGTTCAGAAGGGACTTCTTCCCAGTTTCATGGTGACCCCATAAGAGGCTGACCCTGAACCCTCTGCTGAGGGTCTCATTAAGGTGGTTTTATCTATCCTTAACATTTCTGTTAATCCTGTAGAGCCACAGGCTACTTCTGATGTCTTTTCAAGACGCAAGAAGTCCAGTACTGTCTTTCCGCCTAATCCCACTCTGGATCAAATTATCTTGGATGAGTAGAAGATCACTGACAAGCGTCTTACTCTTTCCAAGAGTGTTTCTAAGCTCTACTGCTGATTCAGCTTTGGCTCAGTGGGCTAAACCACCTCAGGTGGATTCCCCTTTTTCTACACTTTCTAAGTCTACTGCCTTGCCTGTTGCAGATGCTTCAACACTCAAATATCTGACTGATCGGAATCTATCCTCAAGGCTATCTTTGCTGCCATAGGTGCGTCCTTGAGGCTCGCGTTAGCGCCCGCATGGATTAATAACTGTTTGGACTGAACAGCTGACTGACGCTGTCAGCAGAGGTGCCCCTAAGGAGGACCTTTTCCCCATTTTGGCTAATATTTCTGAGGCTCAGCATTATATTACTGATGCCTTATTTGATGCCATTAGGCTTGAGGTTAAGACCGCTGCCTTCTCTGTAGCTGCCAGGCTGCCTTAAGATTTGGTCTGCTGACTTGATCTCCAAAAAATCATTGTTCTCTCTTCCCTTTCAGGGTACATCCTTATTTGGCCCTGAATTGAAGAACATTATCAGTGAAGCCACTGGGGGTAAGAGCACTTTGTAACCTCAGGTTCCTAAGCGCAATCCTCAGACGAGGAAACAGCTTTCCATTCGTTCTTGCCAAAGCAAGAAGCAAAGGCCGAACACTGTGCCGCCTCAGGCCATCAGCCCGCATTCCACCCCCAAGTCCAGGCAGCAGTGGAGGTCAAAACACACCTACACCAAACCCAAACCCACCATACCTACTGTGGCATGAATCGACAAACCCTGGTCCGCAAACACCTGTGGGTGGTCGCCTGCAACACTTTTTGAGTACTTGGACAGGCTCTGTTGCGGATCAGTGGGTATTACAGGTGGTTTCAGGAGGTTACAGGATTCCCTTAACAGCCCTGCCTCCCTTCAGATTCGTCCCTTCTCACTCCCCTCAGGGACAGGAAAAGCCCAGTCTTTTCAGTGGGGCAGTTCAGGCTGTCCTGGACAAGGGAGTCCTACTCCAGTTCCTCAGCCACAGAGATGTTTAGGTTTTTATTCCAACCTCTTCATGGTTTCCAAGAAGGATGGAGGTTGCTGTACTATCCTGGATTGCAATTCATTTGTGGTCCTTACACATTACAAGATGGAGTCTTTGCACTCTGTCATTGCAGCAATGTGTGAAGGGGAATTTCTGGCCTCTTTAGACCTGTAGGATGTGTACCTGCACATTCCAATTCATCCGGCCAGTCAGAAGTACCTTAGGTTCTCTTGCAGCCTAAGGCACTCCCAGATTACTGGCCTGCCCTTTGGGCTCACCACGGTGCCTCAGGTGTTCGCACAGGTCTTTGGGGCATTGATTGCCTTTCTGCACAACAAAGGAATTCAGGTGACTCCATACATGGACGACCTTCTGCTGAAGGCTCCTCCAACACGGGTGGATCCTGAACATGGACAAGTCTGCTCCAGTTCTTTCTCAAGACCTGGTCTTCCTGGGTCTCTGCTTCGACACTTGTCAGAACATAGTGTTCTTGATGGAAGACTCTGTTCAGCAGATCATGTCCAAGATGTCTCACACCCTAAAGTGGACCTCAGCTCCAGGAGGGAAATTCTCATCTGTGGTAGGCAAGATGATATCTACCACGGAAGCGGTTCCGTTCTCCATGGCTCACACAAGAGACCTTCAGAGGTTTCTGACCCATGTGTGCCGGGGGAACAGCTCCAACCTAAGGAAAGGGAGGCCATTTGTGATTCTGTATTGGGCCGTACTCTTGACAGATGTCAGCCTGTTCATCTCGGGAGCTGTTCTGGGTCACCTGGGTGTTCAGGGTTGTTGGTCGGCGCAGGAAACCCTCCTTCCCATCAACATTTCGAAACTCAGAGAGATTCTCCATGCTCTGAGGTACTGGACCTCTCATCTGACAGGATGCCCAGTCCGTGTCCAGTCAGACAACGTGACAGCTGTCGCCTATATCAACAAACAAGGAGGCACCAGAAGCGCAGCTGCTTGTTTGGAGGAAAAGGCTATTTTAGCCTGGACAGAGGTGCATGTTCCTGCCATCTCTGCCGTGCACATTCTAGGTGCAGAAAATGTCCTGGCAGATTTTCTCAGTCACCAGACTGTGGATCCCGGGGAGTGCGAACTCCATCCGGAGGTTTTCGCCCTGTTGGTCCAGAAGTGGGGTCTTCCCTGGATAGACCTGATGGCCACCAGGGACAACCGGAAAGTTCAGTTCTTTTGCTCTCGCTGGGGGGATCCTCTGGAGTTTGCAGTGGATGCTCTGTCTATTCCATGGCAATTTTATCTGGCATACATCTTTCCTCCACTTACTCTCCTTCCCAGGGTGCTGAGGAAGATTCAGATGGACGGTGCATCAGTCATTCTGATTGCACCTTATTGGACCAGACAGCCTTGGTTTCCAGGATTTCTGGCTCTGGCTGCTCATGATCCGTTTCCTCTGCCATGCAGACCGGGTCTCCTCCTCCAAGGTTACCTCTTGAAAGAGGATGTGGACAGTCTGGCTTTGAGGGCATGGCTGTTGAAGCCTCAACCTTGAGGAGAAAAGGCTTTTCTCCTGAGCTGGTTTCCACCATAATCCAGGCTAGAAAACCTGTGTCCTCTAAGGCATACCACAAGGTTTGGACTATTTTTCATTCTTGGTGTGTGGACAGGGATCTGTCCTCACAGGTGTTTGACCTTCCGTTCATCCTGTCTTTTTTGCAAGATGGTGTGAACAAGGGCCTCAGACTTAGTACCTTGAAAGTATAGACCTCTTTCTCTCTTTTATAAGCCACACATTGCCATGATGCCAGATGTCAAGGTTTTCTTTCAGGGTGTCCCTCATGTTTTCCCTGCTTACAAGGCTCCCACCCCTTAATCTTGTCTTGGGAGTATTGCAGCAGCCTTCTTTTGAGTCCTTGGCTACCATCCCATTACGTCTTTTGACGTGGAAGATGGCCTTCCTTTTGGCTGTGGTCTCTGTCCGCAGAGTTGCTGAACTGCAGGCCTTGTCCTGCAAACCACCTTTCCTGGTGTTTCACAAGGATAAGGCTGTTCTCTGTACCTTCCACAAATTTCTTCCTAAGGTGGTCTCTGAGTTCCACATCAATCAGGAGATTGTTGTGCCTTCCTTTTGTCCTGACCCTAAATCTGACAAGGAGGGCGATCTCCACTTGTTGAATATAGTGTGTTGCCTCAAGACGGATGCTTTGTTTGTCATCCCTGAGGGTCCCAGGGCTGGTTTGGCTGCATCCAAGGTGATTATTGCATCCTGGATTAAGTCTACCATCCGCAAGGCTTATGAACTCAGAGGGAAACCTGTTCCCTTCGCCTTTACAGCAAATTTCACCAGGTGCGTTGGGGTCTCCTGGCCCTACAAGAATCAGGCCTGTGCTGTACAGTTGTGCAAGGCGGCTACTTGGTCTTCTGTGCACAACTTTGCCAAACACCACCTTGTTGATGTTCTGGCTTCGGCTGAAGCCAATTTTGGCAGGAAAGTCCTGGAGATAGCTTTGCCTGTCTAGGACTTTATTTCCTGTGCCTTATAGCTGTTTAACTGTTTGAGCCCTGTTGGCTCCTGTTCTGTGTGCTGTGTATTGTTGTTTAGTGTCCGTTGACATGTAGTTAGTTTGGGCTATTCCATGTCCTGGATAGTTCATGAGAACTCTGGTATCATGGGTATCGGTGCTTCGTCCTTGGAGCTCAATGCTGGTACATCCCCATGGTAGCTGTAAGCTATATCGGATGACAGAGAAAAGAGGATTTTAGTCTTACCTGTTAAATACTTTTCTCTTCGTCCATATAGCTTACAGGTCTCCCACCCAATGTATGAGACCATGCTGGGTCTCCTGTGGCTGGATGTGGGAGTCCGATTGAGTCCATGGTCACAGGAGTTTTCCTTTTCTTCTTCTTGCTATCTAGCTTAGTAGGTTTATTGTCTCAAATATATCTGGAGAGGGGGAGTGGCTAGGTTGTCTGCTAAGGAGGAGGGGGAGGCTCCACCCTGCACTTCTTGAAGAATTGTTCAGCCTAGAAGGATGAACTGTCTCCTCCCCATGGTACCTGTAAGATATATGGACTAAGAGAAAAGGATTTAACAGGTAAGACTAAAATCCTCTTATATAATTTAAGGGTATGTGATATTGAAGAAAAGTGCATGAAGGAATTTGTAATACGCAACAAAATGTGAGATTTTACTTTTTTTATATCATACAATTGGATCATAGTAGTAAATATTACAGCTACAGCAATAACATATATTTAAATTTCATATATACTCTGGTCATAATGCTCCTTTATTTAATTTCTATTTTGATGTGTAGTGGCTCATGGCAGCCATTTTGGTATGTGTCTAAAAGTCCCAATTTCTCACAATAATGCAACAAGGCCACAAGTGCATATGTATTATATATTAAGAGATTAGTTCATATCTGTACATGTATATACATATTAACCCATTGAATCCGAGCAGTGTGCAACAACAACTGGCATTCAAATGGTTAAATGATAAGAAAGAATGTAGGCTACTGATAGGATAATTCCATTCCAGATGTGATAATCCATTACACCGCTCACTGGTACAACTCTTTGCCAAATGTATATCAGCCATGACGAGTGATTCTATGGATCTTATGTACAAAGACAAAGGGGAGTATTCTGGAGCAAACCAATGCACTGCAGCACTATAGGGACAAATAAAAAGAAATCCAAATCCCCACTGATTTAAATATGGCTTGTAACTCCTTGAATGTTAGAGAGGTCTTCAACGCATTGTGAAACAATGCTTTGGAGATCTCTCTGGCATTCAACTGGTTAAAATTCCAGTTTAAATCAATGGGGAATTTTATTTCCCCCCAATGGTGCAGTAGATTTGTTCCATAAATATTCTTCTTTGCTTTTAAACCATAAGGTCATGTTAGCGGTGCTTAAATTTGCAATGTGTGCATTTGTACACGTGTTTGTTTTCTAAATTGTGTTGCCGGATAAATCTGTTACAGTTAACACTTTATCTGTTAGAGCCAAAAAGCTGTTGGCCCTGCATTATCATGCAAAATGTCAAGCTGAACAGATTATGAACACAAAAAAACCCTAAAAGAAGGGTAAAAGTAGGGGGCGCTATTAAATCCTAAATAATAAAATAGTGTAATCAGGAGCCAGGAGAAAGGATCAGAGAGGAAACCTGGATAATGTACAACATATGATCTACAAATAGCGCTACTATTCCTAAAACAGGGGTGTGTTCCCTGTATAAAATCTACAAAGAAAAAAAAATTCACTTAGGTGAATTTCTTTTTTCTGAACAGATTATTGTCATTTCTCATTAAAAACAAAACAAAACACAATGATAACAGACTGGTGCTGGTTGAAAATGCCATAAACAGGATTGATTAAAAAAGGCCTCTACCAGTGTTTAGTCCTGAACATTGGGGTCTTTGTGTGTGTTTCTTTTTTTCTCTGTATATTGAAAGGCAGAATCTGAGGCAATCAGGGCATCAGCTGAGAGTCGATGATTCTAGCGGAGGGGTTTTAGGGGCTCTATTGACCAGTTGTTTTTGTCTTATCCCCCAAGTCCATATGTTGGGAAAAGGTAGGGGTGGGGGACCTCCATTAATATTAATTAAAATGTCTATCCCCAAGGCCATGGGAGTTTGGAAGCCATGACCCTCTAAGTGTAAATTACAAACTGAAAAATGAAAGAATTTATACTAGTGCATCTATTTTTCTGTTACATCAGCAGTCACAACTGTTGAATTTGGACAACGCTACTTCACATATGAGAAACTTTATGGCTTCAATACAACAGAGATGTTGGGCAATATTTACCTTGTTCTCCTAGGGAAAATACAGCACACCAAATTATAAAATTGCACATATTGTTTCATAGTGCTGAGTAGCAGAATAACAAAACATGGCTAAAATATGGTCTTCCATCTTGAAATAGCACATTTAGGCCCATATGCATAAAGTAGAACTGGATTTATTCTGGGAACAACAAATTGCACCATAAGGGGAAAAAAAATTCCCAAAAGTCCCATTGACTTAAATAGGACCTTTTAAGTAGATCTGTTTACATCAATGGTAATTTTCTCCCCTATAAAACAATTGGTTTGCTTCAATTCATTGTGCATATGGCCTTTTGTCACATTGCATAATTTAACACCCTTAATAGAATCAGACCCATGAAGATGTCTCTGCTTTCATCCCATTTTCTCTCTTCTCCTATTCTTTTTAACCTATTAT
Source organism: Rhinophrynus dorsalis (assembly GCA_037306005.1). NCBI lineage: Eukaryota > Metazoa > Chordata > Amphibia > Anura > Rhinophrynidae > Rhinophrynus > Rhinophrynus dorsalis. Next base: position 359,996,028 of record CM074721.1, on the reverse strand, counting down.
CTCCCTTTTCTGCACCCCCCCCTTCCCATTCTTCTGTTTTTCATATTCTCATTTTCAGTTGTGGAGTTATGCTGACTGCAGCTACTCTCCATAGCATGAACCATACACAGGGCCGGATTTGCATAACAGGCACCCCTAGGCAAGGCACTCTAGGCTCCCTTAGCTCCACCCATGACCACGCCCCTCACATGATCCCACCCCCACCCACATCCACTCTTTCCTGGCACAGAGAATACCCTTGGCTTATAACAAGCAAAGCCAAAATAAGCTTTAACTCCTTGGTTGCTAGAGTGATCTCCAACGTACTGTGGAACAATGTGTTGGAGATCTCTCTGTAACATTCAAGGGGTTAAATAATAGCTTGTAATGGAGTATAAAACTGGGACAGGGACACTGAAATTGCTCTGACCACACCCACAACAGTGAAAATGGGTGTGGCCAGAACATCTTAAGTGCCCCTCAAAATTCAGAGCCCTAGGCATTGCCTAGACTACCTATTGGGAAATCCAGCACTGGCTATGCAATGTCTAAGTTTGCAAACAGACTTGGTAAAGGACACTTGAGGTATACAGCATAAAGATCCAATGGGCCTTTTGCAGAAAGACGTGCAATTCTGGAGCAAGCCAACTAAACTATAAGGGGGGAGTGAGCTTTTATCCCCTTGAATTCTAAGGTTTAGTATGCATTGCAAAGCAATGCTTTGGAGACTTTTCTAGCAATAAAGGGGTTAAAAACCCTATTTAAATATGAGACTTTTTAGCTGTCCCCTGTGGTAAAGTTGGTTGGCTGCAGAATTGCTTACATTTTCATTTCTGCATGGAGTTTAAAGTGCCTTATTCTTCCAGCTGAAGAGGTGCAATTCTGAAACTAACTCCTATGCATTGTAAAGCAGTGTGCTGGAGAACTTTCTCGTATTCAAGGGGTTAAAATTAAAATCTGCAAAATGTTCAAAATGCTCCATAGCGGCCCCTCTTTAGTTGAGGAATAAAGTACAAAGGGTCTGTATAGGTAATAACATAGCTGCTGAATGGAAAACCAGAATATAAGTGCTTCTTAACCCTTTGAATGCTAAAGGTGTGCACAACACATTAGAAAGCAATGTGCTGCGCACACCTCTGGCACTCAAAGGGTTCATGAATGTGATAGCATGATTTATTCCATAAATATTCTATATAAAAAGAAGAAGAGAAAAAACATGTTACCGCATTCAACAAAAGCAGTGGTGCCTGGACCATGAAGCTGTGTTTTACATAAAGTGCTCACAACATTAGCCCTTCAAGAATCCGTGGGGCGTGAAACTCGCTGCTTTGCAATGAGTTAAGCAACCCCTTTGGTCCTTCAAGTATTAAACATATTGGTCTGAGTGTCAAGTCATTCATTATAAACTTGCAAAAGATTTACATTAATAAGTGTATTGTAAATTGGGTAAATATAAATTATTAACCCTTTGAGTGCCACAGGTGTACGCAACGCCCTCTGACACTCAAAGGGTTAAAGGAACTTTAAACACCCTGTGTGTGCCAGAGGGGCATCCAATGCAATGCGCTGGCTCCCTCTCTGGCCCCCAAAGGTTTGATGGTGAGATGTCAGTGTATGGTGTATGTAATGGCTGTATGGTGTATGTCAGTTGTATCACGGTTGTACATGTGGGGTTTGGGAATAACGACTGCTTGTGTATGGGCTGTGTTATGGCGTGCATGTGTGTGTGATGTAGTTGCTGGTTGAACATTTAGAAGCTGACGTCTTAAGAACCGGAACAATTTTGAGGCAAATCAGCTGTACCGTAAGGGGCAAATAAATACTGCCATTGATTTAAATTGGGGTTTTAACACTTAGAATGCTAGAGGCCTCCAACACATTGGTACGCAATGCTCTCTAGCATTCAAGAGGTTAAGAACCCCAATTAAGTGAATAGGAATTTAGGGAATTTTTATTTGCACCTTACGGTGTAGAATTCCTCCAGTATAGCATCGTCACTAGAAGGCAAATGCTTGCATAGAAATTAAGAAGGTGGCAGGTTGAGTTGGACAATCATACCTCCCCTCTGATGAAGCGCAGACAAAGTGTAAAATGCATTAGAGGGTAGGAGACTAGCAGTGCTCCCTGTCTATATGTATATATGGTTTTTATGTATTTTTTATGTATTTTTCTAACCTTTTTTTAACTGCTAACACGGAGGGATCTCATGTTTACCATAGAGAGTGTTTTTATAATGGCTAATTATCTTATTCTATGTTTTTGATGTTAGGATTCTGATGTCACTAATTCTCTGTCATCAGGCCATGCAAGGGCATATGTAATTGCTTTCGGGGTGCCAGGATCACATTACTTGATTTCTATGGTTTAATACCATGTTACGGCCACCAATCAAGATCCACATAGAATCTCTATTTGCATCGTTGGTGCAGTTTGTTTGTTCAATAATTTCCCCAGTATATTTGAGGGGAAGAGTGATAATGTGTACGTGTTAGTAATATTTAGTTGTGTTTGCAGTGAATGGCTGTATAGTGACAGTCTTTGTGTATATTATGTTGTGTGATATCACTGGTAAAGTTGGATGTCTGATGGATGATTTGTGTGATGGTGCAGTGTTAGTTGTGTAATGGACAGTTCTGTTGTGGCTGATGTTCTTGTGATGGTGGTATATTGAAAGCTGACTGTATGTTTTATGTGTGATAGTGGGATACAAATAGCTTGGTACTATTGCTGAGTACTGGAACCATAAATCACTCATTGATTGGGTTACCATCAGTTGCATGCTTCAATGCCTTGACAGTACCATTTAAACTTCGAGGTTACTGTAGATGTTGGTTATTGGTCCCTGTAGACAGGAGGTGGCAATAATGTAGAGGCTGTGGGGAGGTGTTAGCTTGCAGCTTGCTCCAGGATAGATGTGTGACAAAAGTAGTACTGCTCAGGAGTTTGGATACTAAATGCTCTTTGTTTGCGCATTCTTCGCACTGTTTGCTGGATGTTAAGGGTGCCCACGTCATCCAGCTGAGATAAGCAGATATCCAGGGTACAAAAAGTACCTAGTAATTAAAAGAGGTGTCAGCATTGGGTGTTCCTGATGGGTTACTCACTCACCTATCTGTATCCATTCTCTCGTCTGTTTTCATTCTCACCCTCTTGCTCTTTACAACTCTTTATCTTCCTTTGTCTTTCCCCCTTATGTGAGGTGCCCCTCATCAGCAGGACCCCTAGGGCCATATGCAATAAGATAAAGAGGTGCACTTCTAATCCAGACCATCTGCACCACTATAGCATTCAAGGGGTTAAAATCCCCATTTAGATCATTTCTTCCCTATGATGCAGATGGTTTGCTTCAGAACTGCTCCTCTTTAGCTAAATGAATATGACCCCTAGTCATTCTCCAAATGCAGCTCCATTCCCCACACTTGTCACCTCCAACTGCAGCTGTTAAAGTACCTGTCCTCCCAATGCCTGCACTGCAGTGCACCACAATCGGTGGCCCGCCTGGTGGGCCCCTCCATCGGGTCCCTAGATCCTGCACCAGTCTATGCTGCTCCCTCTTCACAGCACCACGGAAGTGGATGAGAGCTGCTGCAGAGCTGGGGACCCCAAAATCTGGCCAGCTGAGAAACTGTAAGTGACTGATCAAACGCTTCTCCCTGCCCTGAAAGACAGGAGAGGAGAATGGGAGATGGATTCAAAGCAATGCAGTGAGTGGAGTATGGAACAGGAGAGAGGAGGACAAGGGGAGTATGGAGCACAGAATAAGGTGGAAACAAGAAAATGCAGGAGTAGAGAGAAGAAATACAATGAAATAGCAGGCAGAGTGGAAAACAGGCGAAACAGAACAAATGTGGAGAAGGGTCAATGATTTGACTTTACCTGACGAATGCTTAGCTCAAGAGAGCTATGTCTGTAGTGCTGATGATTCTCAGTGGCCTTGTTGGTGACAGTGATTGCTCCATATGATGCCAGAGTCCCAGGGGACAGAGGCCAGTACTGGCCACACTTTGTATGTCCACCCTCTTCTACCCTATAGAGAAAGGGATGGGGTACATTGGGTGAATAATAGAAGACATGGGGGGTACAAGTGAAATGGGGGGTTAGATGTTATATTAATCTGCACCAACCGTGTTGTCATGACGATCACCAATACATTCTGTTCCCAAACCATCTGCCAGAAGTCTGGAAATGTTTTCTCCATTGGTCCTGAGAGGAGAGCAGAGGGGCACACATGCATAGACTGCTATATTGTATATACACCCATAGAGGCTGAGGGCTAGATTCCAATGCAGTGTGATACCTCGATCACTGATCTTCACATTTCCCCACAGGAGAACTCTCTGGGATGCAACTAGTAATAACATGTATCACCTCCAATGGAATCTAGGTCTTAACCCTTTGAATGCCAGAGAGGTCTCTGGCACTCAAAGGGTTAATAAGAAGGACTGGAGCAAATTTATTGTTGCAACAATATTGCTGTAACAAAGCCACCCATGTGATCACGCTTCTCTCACAACTGCAAAGCATGAAAAAAAACATACGAGTTATGAATAATTTTGTCCTAGGGGACATTCCGTAAGTGCTGCAAATGGTGCAGCATTCTGCAACCTCCCTCCGAGTGCTATATTTCAGCTACAAATGTTTAGTATGCGTATCACTGGGATCACACTGAAATCTCGGGGAACTGTGTTTTCCCTTCAGTTTATATTGAAAGGATGGGATGCTGGGGAAATCTGAGACACTGTATCACAAAAATTGCACCAACATTTCCAGTTGCTACAAAACATTGTGCAATAAAAAAGTTACCTGTGTGAGAATGCCTTTAACCTTTTGAGTGCCAGAGGGGTACACAATGCATTGAAGCAATGCGTTGCATACCCCTCTGGCACTCAAAGGGTTATAGGTATAGGTATGCATGGAGTCTCAAAACCACCTGCAGCACATTTTATATGCTGCATGCGACATGCCCTACTCGACAACCCATCCCAACATGCATCTTGCTATACATTGTCTGTGTGGTGTCACAAGTTACCCCCTATTATACTCACCTGTGCAGGCCAACCTTACCTTGTGTTCCTATGTACATATTCTTCTGCACATATCCATCCATAAAGCTTGCATTTATATAGTCAGAGCGCTGGAGAAGTGACAAAGAACAACCATCTCTTACATTCAATAACATTGTTTGCACTTAATTTAGGGCCATATCCGGGAAGCAAATCATATATACCATAGGGTACAAATGAAAAATATTTATTTATGTAGAGTTTTTAATCCTTTGTATGCTAGAGGTCTCCAATTTATTATTTGCAATGTGCATTCTAGCATTCAAGTGGTTAAAAGGATAGTAATGTTTCATAATAAAAGCAGCTCTAATTAATCATCATAGTATTTTGACTTTGGAGAGTGGTATTTCAATTCTGTCAGAGTTGTAGTTCAAGAGTAATTAAATGACAAAGTATCCCCCTCCCACCCTTTTACTGATGTAACACTGCTCAGCCAGAGCAGAAGGGAGGTGCCCAGGTAGATTGCAGAGAGGGACAATCTTCAATTAAGATAAGGGAAAAACCTGAAAAACTTGTCAATGGGGGCAGGGCTTTCTTTGTTCTCATAGAAAGAAGATTGTCCCCTGCTGTTATCTGTCTAGTCTTACAACTAGATTCCCCATCTGAGAAGAGATTGTTTACACTAGGTAAAAGGGGCGGGAGGGGAAACTTTGCTTGCGAATATCTCATAAACCATAAAGGTTTGAGAGATAAGACATATCGTTCTTCATGTTTTTTTAATGCCTACAAAATAGCATAAAGTTAAAACGAAGTATTACTATCCCTTTAAAATCCTCTTTTAAATCACTGGTGACTTGTATTCATTCCCAATAGTTCAGTTGGTTTGCCTCAAAATTGCTCCTCTTTAGCTCCTAGAATACAGCCCTTTGTGTTTTTGGTCTCTATACAAAGCACCCCTTTGTGCATAACTATATCTTAGGATCCTATGTACAACAAAGAGTGTCATCATTTTGGATTTTTTTTCTGGCGAAAAAATTAAAAATTGCTTGGGAAAAATAAAACTCCTCGTTGAATTAACTGATGTGTTTAGCCCCTTGGGTGTGCTATAGACTTCTCCATCATTCAAGAGTTAAAATCTCCATTTAAAGGGGAACATTCATCTCATACATTTTTTTACCATAGGTTTAGTTAATAAAGTAGTATTAGGAAAGCTGTTTTTTTTTCTAAATGTACATACTTTTAAAGATATTGCATCTTCAAGCTGTGCAGTCCCATACAATGAGGCACTCTGAATCTTCGGCACAGTTGTTCTTCTCCTCCCACCTCTCTCCCAGCTGCCCCAGGGAGCGGGTTCACGCTTCGCTTCAGTATGGTGTGAATGGCTTATATCGTTACATCAAGCTCCGGTTAACATTATATTGAAGTTGCAACCTCAGTATAATGCTAACAGGAGCTTGATGTAACAATAGAAGCCACTCACACCACACTGAAGGGAAGCTGAAACGCGCTCCCCGGAGCAGCTGGGTGGTAGGAGGAGAATTAGGAACTGAAGAAGAGCTGTGCCGGAGATTCAGGGTGCCGCATTATGCTGACTGGCACAGCTTGAAGATGCAATATCTTTAACCCCTTCCCGGCAAGTGACTTACCAGGTACGTCACGAAAAAATGTCACTTAGTGACAAAGGACGTACCTGGTAAGTCACGGAAGTCATTTGCTACAATGAAGAAAAAAAAAAACCCCGTCGTTAAGTGCCGGCCGCGTGCGCTCGCGGCCGGTCACTAAGGGGTTAAAAGTAAGTACATCTAGAAAAAAAACAGCTTTCCTAATACTACTAATTTATTAACTAAACCTATGGTAAAAACATTGATGAGGTGATTGTTCCCCTTTAAATTAATGGATGCTTTTACTTCACCCTTCTGTACACGATTTGCAGCAGAATTAATACGCGTTTTGTTTTGTGCATATGGTTCTTACAAATGGGATACTCTCCCTCTGCACCATTAGTATAACTCAGAGGCTGCAGAATAGTTCTATTCCACATAGGGCACTTGGGCTGCTTTCAGTCTCCCTTAGTACAATGTTCAGAGTTTTTGGTGAAAAGGCAGCCTCTCTCCAATTAGACAAAGGTCCCACTAAGGGCCATATGTTCAAAAGAAAAGTGAAGGAGTTTTGAACAAACCATTCTCACTATAGGGGTTAACTAAAATTTCGCAAAATTCCCATCAATTTTAATGGGGATTTTAACCCCTTGAATGCTAGAAAGGACTCCAACGCATTGTGAAGCAATACATTGTAGGCCTCTCTAGCATTTAGGGCTTAAAATCCCCATTTAAACGAACGTGAATTTTTAGTTCTCCCCTATAGTGCTAATAGTTTGCCCCAGAATGTCTCTTTTCCTTTGAACATATGGCCCTAAGAGCATTTGAATTCAATAACACAAGGGTTAAATTTGACCCATTATATTAAACCCTTAAGGTGCATGCAGATGGTATTTTTTTACTAACAGATTCAGGGCTCCCTGAACGCTCTGCAGCCGCGTGGAGAGCCCTGAAATCCATGACGTGCCAGGACCATTATGGGTCATTATCGCATGTTTTACCTAGGACGGTCCTGGCACGTCATGGGTCCTTAAGGGGCTAAAATAAAACTGTACCAGGATGGGTGGGATTGGGAATAGGGAGGGTGGAGTTTACTTTTAAAGTGTCAGGGAAGGGGTGGGGAATGGATAGAACACGGTGGGTGTTACACTCTAAGATACAGTCTTGCACTGCTTATATCTATAAATTACAGCTGTCTCTCTCTATAAGATACACAACAACTATCCCTGCCCCTTTATAGGACACACAGCTATTTCTCACTGATCCTTTTTGCATGAGATACACAGATATGTTCCACTGCTCCATACTCTACAATATACACAGCTATCTGTCAGTGTCCTTCTCTCTATAAGAGCAACAGCTCTTTCCTGGACATGACACATAGCTATCTCTTACCTCATGCCAGTTAACACGTTTCAGTTTGACCCGTGTTTGGTCTAAGCACAAGACGTCCCCATAACGATTCCGACTCCGATTAATAGGCAATCTGAGATATAGAACAGAAGAGGCGATATTTGCAGGGGAGTCAAATATTACATACATATACAGAAAATAAGATTAAAGTTACAATATAAAGTGTGAAATAGAAAGAGAGAGAGAGGTATGGAAATAGTGAATTTGTAAGGCACTAATTGGTACCATTGCTCAAACGATAAGTAGAGTAATTCTGGCCAAACCAACTGCACCATGAGTGAGCAATAAACATTCCACTGATTTACACTGTCAATTAAATACATTCAGAGGAAGGACAGGTTACTATAGGGGATGGCTCAGGGGTCAGTGCTTGGTCCTATTTTCTGTAATATCATCAATAGTGATATTTCTATTGGTATTCAAGGTAAGGTGTACCTATTTGCAGATGACACAAAGATCTGTAAAAGGGATGACAATCCAGAGGGAATAAGACAAGTGCGCAGAGGAATAGACAAGAGTATGGTATCTAAAGTTTAATGCTCCAAAGAGAGAGCTCCAGCTTACAAGGAGAAATCCTCCATCATCGGAGGAGACTGGATGAAGGGAGGGGAGCAGAGGAAGAGTGACAGACTGCGATACAGAGCTGTAATCGCAGGCTGTCCTGAAGGAAGACAAAGGATCATCGTTAAAGGTTTAATTTCAGCCAAACAAAGAATTAAAAGAAAAATGACAATAGTATACCAGATAGTCGCTATATAAACTTAGTTTTTAGACAGACTTGTATAGGGGTGATAGGTCCCCTTTAAGGGGTTATGGTACTTTGCTGATAACAACAGCAAAATAAAGAAACGTGGAAGTTATTATTTCAGATTATTTGAAGGTAGGCAAGCAATGCAGTACAGCAGTGAGAAAAGCTAATCAAATACTGGGCTGTATAGGAAGAGGTATTAATGCCACTTCATAGATCACCAGTAAGACGTCATTTGGAGTACTCTCTACAGTTCTGGAGACTGGTCTCCTTTTAATATCACATGATTAACATCGCGCGGCTAGAAGTCGCATTAAGTATATCGCCGTGTTCAAAATTGAGACATGAGAATCTCGCCCTGCATTTATGCGCGAGATTCTCATGTAGCTTCTTTAAACAGCGCTTCAAATAATGGACAAAAACATACAGTACACTCGGTTAGAATCAGTTTGTACAAGCAAATAAAATCAAATACCTATTCATTCTTCATTCAGTTTATGCTGAAGCCCTCCACTTTGTCAACTGTGCTCGAAATTTTGCTGCAGCACACAGTGCCCCAAGACAGCTCTAATAGATTTGACAATCCCGCAGGTGCATCCACGTTATTGGCCGCGTACAGAAGTAAAGATGTGGTTAATAAAGTGTGTTTCTTGTAATATTTTATTAACCCTTTCAGTGCCAAAAGGGTTAATATGCAGCTTTAGTTTTAATGAATGACACACACAGAGGCACACATCTATACTTCTGTATGCGGTCAATAATGTAGATGCTCCTGCGGGGTTGTCAAATGTATTAGAGCTGTCTTGGGGCACTGAGTGCTGGATTCAAATTTCGAGCACAGTTTACAAAGTGGAGGGCTTCAGGATAAACAGAATGAAGAATAAACAGAAGTATTTGATTTTATTTGCCTTTACAAACTGATTATAACCGTGTGTACTGTATGTTCTTGTCCATTATTTGAAGCACTGTTTAAAGAAGCGTCATGAGAACCTTGCGCTTATATGCAGGGCAAGATTCTCATGTCACCCTTTTGAACACGGCGATATACTTAATGCGACTTCTAGCTGCTCGATGTTAATCATGCGATATTTTAAAGTGAACCCTGGAGACCACATCTCCAGAAGAACATTCAGAAATGGAGACAATCCGAAGCAAAGCCACTAAAATGGTGCAAGGTGTGTATGAGAAAACTTACCAAGATAGACTCAAATACATGTATAGCTTGGAAGAGAGTTGGGAAAAGATGGATATAATAGAAACATTACAACAAGAGGGCATGATATTAAGTTAGTGGGTGGAAGATGCAGAAGTAATACGTTTAAGTCAGTGGTTCTCAATCTTTTTTTGTTCGGGGCATCCCTAACACATAATCTAGAACATTCGGGGCACCCCTGACATATTTAATGTACTTTATCAAGGGCATACATATACTGTTATTATCAAGTTTTTTAATCATAATAACAAAACTAAACATATTGTGCGTAACAATTTCTATAAATCTATGTTTAAAAATCCATTTTTGTTAGCCTTCTTTGAAAACATGGGGCACCCTAAGTTGATGTCCATGGCACACCAAAGTGCCAAGGCACCCTGGTTGAGAATCACTGGTTTAAGTACTAATTTATGGAAAGAGTGATAGGTTCATAATTTCATGGAATAGCGGAAGTGGTAGGGGCCAATACAATAAAAGAAAGTGCCTCGGATAGCCATAAGTCTGTTCTGAGAATTATGTAAAACTGTATTTTATCTGCCTAGAAAAATGGGCAGAATGGATGGATCAATTGCTTCTTATCTGCCATCAAACAAGGTCTGCAAAACAATACATTGAAGACCTCTTACATTCAAAGTTTAAAAGGCACATATCAACAAAACCTTTTATTTCTCCTTTATGGTGCAGTTGGATTGCCCGAGATTTAATCTACTTTTCTTTTGAACATAAGGCTCATAGTTGCACAAACCCTCATATACATCTCACCATGTCACACACCCTTTGCTCTTACAGCCTCACTCAGTCCCTTTCACACTGGTGACATCACTACTGCACTGGTGTGCTGGTTATAGTGCACCTGCTGGAGGGTATGCTGCAGGACTATGGTGCCTTTTACACAGGTAACTATCCCCTCACATGAATGACCAATGTCCAGTACACTGCAACTTTGCTACATCCAAGCAGAAATTCAGTAACATTTCAGCAGGGGGATATCTACACAGTGGCATATAGGGCCACCGGATGATCTTTTACATGAGCAACAATGGAGGTTGCAGTGCTCATCCCACCCTTCAATGAAGGGCAACTCATGTGGGCATCAGCTAATACTAAATGGCTGATGCTAATGTTGGCCAGCTGTACGTTATGATACCCCCCAGCAGTGAGATAGGCAGAAAAATGCAGGAGAATATGATTATATAACATGGGCAATGGAAATGTAACAGGAGGCCATATCTCCATCTGGCCTCTCTCTCTCCCTATTCACATACTTACAGTGACACGGTGAATGTCCCGTCTGGTTGCTCCCTTCTCATTTCCTCATACTCCTTGTAAATACCGTGCCTCCCAACAGAGTCAACATGCTCTTTCAGCTGAGTGAGTGTCATTCCCACAGGCCCTGGCCTGTGCACACTCCCACTCGGGTTCCCCACCAGCACCAGCTCATCTAGGGGGTCTGGCCTCCCTGCACTGCCTGGGAGAAGGAGGCAGTTCCATGAACCAGGGTCCCAGGGAAGAAGACCTCCTAGAGACTCTGGGAGGCACTGTGCAGGCAAGTGCTGGAGCAGTTCACTCACACTCACCATGTGTACCTGCAGGAGAAGAGGAAAGAGATGTCTGTCATATGAAAATAGGAGTGATAGCAAAATCATCAGAGTGATAGCAGTGTGTCTTACAGAAACAGAGCCAGACAGATAGCAGTGTATCTTACAGAGAGAAGGCCTGCATGATATATGTGAAACTTTTAGAGATATGATCAGTGAAAGATAGTGGAGTATCTTAAAGAGAGACTAACAGTGAGAGACAGATGTGCCTGTTATAGCAAGAAGAGAGAGAGAGAGAGACAGCTAGCTTTGTATCTTACAGAGATGCAGGAAGATACAGTGTTGTACCTGACAGAGAGTAACAGTGAAAGATAGCTGTGAATCACAGAGAGAGGAGCAGTAAAAGATAGCGGTACAGTAATGAGAGGATAGAGAGAAGCAGAAAAGACAAACCAGTTTATATTATACAAGCAATACTATTACCCTTTCCCTGAGTTTCTCCTTGAGTAAGAGGCTGATTACAGAATACGGGACTCGGAACCAGACGGGAGGGGACACAATTAGAACCTTCTTCAAACGAGCTGGGAATGCTCCCTGTCGTAGGAATAAAGTTATCTTACACACAAAGCTGTAGATGTACAACATTTGGAACTGTGAGCAGAACATGAGATGTAGGGCAGGAGGGCAGTTCTCTGTGAGGTATGAGTAGGGAAATGATATCTGCTATGTTGGGGAGAAAATTATATACTTACTCTGAGAAGGCCCATGATCTTCTTGCTTAGTTCCAGCTCAAAGTTGCTATACTGACTTCCTCCCATGTCATAAATAAACACCAGGCCATTCCTCTGGGTGTCCACACTGCAGAAAATAAAATGCATTTTCTACTCCACTACTTAAAGGGACAATAATCCTCCTATATAATAATTCGCTAGGATGTTTGTCACGATGCAGTCATGGGCAGTAGAGACTATCCACATTTGTGTCTGTTGCGCATGATTGCATCGCATGACTGAGGCGACGCAAGACTGCATCGTGTGGAGCAGTGAGGTAGAGGCCTCTTAACCCTTTGAGTGCCAGAGGGGCACCCCTCTGGCACTCAGAGGGTTAACATTACCTGGATCTTGGCCCGTGTACACGGGCTTTTACACTAGTACTTAATAAACTGCAGCTACTAGGTACTACCACTGAGAGATGCATATTTCCAGAGTTATTATGGTTTCAATGCTTGTTTTTTTTACATTGGCAGTGCCTTCTAGTTTCCAGAATCTAATTATTATGTTGCATTCTCTACGAGAGGTGAGTCACTGACAAACAGTTGTCCATGGGGGTCTACGGGGTAGGGGCCTCCTATCCTACTGTATTCTCACCTAGTGTTCCTCTTATGAAAATTGTCTGTATAATCACTTAAAGGAGCCATAAACATTTTTATGAAAAAATATATATTGTAGGGCTTTTTCCTGTTGAGTAAAATAAAACTACCCTCCATTGTGAAGAGATACATATTTCCATAGTTATTATGTATTAAACCAGTTTTTTTTACATTAGCAATTGGGGAACTTTTTGTATCACCACTATACTAAATGTAAACTGTAAAGTTCTAAGTACACCTGTTGGCACTATATAAATAAAAATATGCATACATTCATACATACAAACACACATACATACATACACAGAATGTGATACAAGCTGCTGAGTTATATTTTCAGTTAAAACTTTCAGGTAGTAAACGCACTGTAATTCACTTCCTGACAATTTGAAACTTTTATAACTGCCGAAGAAAACAACTAACTGCAGTGACAGTACTCTTGGTTTACTCATCAGGAAAAGCTCTATAACAAAGGTTTTCATTGTAAGGTTTACTTCTCATTTAAAGTGGAACTAATACCGTAAATCAACTTAGGTGATTGTGGAAGAATTTTCAAAATCATTTATATTTGTTAGCCATTTTTTATTTAAAACAATAGTTCAAAATATTTAGCTTTATTTATTTGTCAGCTTATGCAAATAAGACAGTGCTGGCTGGCATGCCAGTCAGATACTAACATTCAGCACTGGACTTCCTCTAATCACTGTCAGCTAGTAATAGATAATTTGCACAAACTGATGACCATTCACATCCTGTCAAGATGGATGCTCCCTCTGAAGTGAGAATGTTGACAGGTGACAGTTGCACTCATTCAAGTATTGGCATACACAGTTCTCTTTATTATACCAGTATCAGAACACATAGCCCTTACTAACTCAGTAAAGAAATCCATGTCAGTACTGGCACTCGCAGCCCTTATACTATCCCATTATTTGCGCACACACACACACAGCTCTCTTATTATCCCAGTATTGGTGCACACAGCTCTCTTCCTATCCCAGTACTGACATACACTGCTCTTTTACCACCCAGCATTAGCACACACAGCTCTCTTACTGTCCCAGTATTGGCACAAACAGCTCCTTTACTATCCCAGTATTGGTACACACAGAACTCTCTTACTATCCCGGTATCGGCGCACACACAGCTCTCTTACTATCCCAGTATTGGCATGCACAGCTCTTTTACTATCCTGGTATTGGCACACACACAACTCTCTTACTATCCGAGTGTTGGCACACACAGCCCTTTTACTACATCAGCATTAGCATACAGAGCTCTCTTACTAACCCAGTATTGGAACACACAGCTCTTATGCTATTCCAGTTTTGGCACACAGCTCTCTTACTATCCCAATACTGGCACACACAGCTCTCTTACTATCCCAGTACTGATACACACTGCTCTCTTACTATCCCAGTATTAGGGCACACAGCTTTCTTACTATCCCAGCACTGTCACACATAGCTTTCTGACTATCCCAGTATTGGCACACACAGCTCTCTTACTATGCCGGTATTGGCACGCGGCTCTTTTACTGTCTCAGTATTGGCACACACACAACTGTTTTACTCTCCAGTATTGACACGAACAGCTTTATTACTATGTCAGTATTGCAGCACACAGCTCTTTTACTATCCCAGTATTGGCACACACAGCTCTCTTACTATCCCAGTGCTGGCACACACAGCTCTCTTGCTATCCCAGTATTGGCACAAACAGCTCTCTCACTATCACAGTACTGGCACACACAGCTCTCTTTCTATCCCAGTATTGGCATGGACAGATCTCTTCGTATCCCAGTATTGCAGCACACAGCTCTTTTACTATGCCAGTACTGGCACAAACAGCTCTCTTACTATCCCAGTATTGGCACACACTGCTTACTATCCCAGGACTGGCACACACAGCTCTCTCACTATCCTAGTACTGGCACACACAGCTCTCATACTATCCCAGTATTAGAGCACACATCTCTCTTATTATCCCAGTAATGGCACACACAGCTCTACTACTATTCCAGTATTGGCGCACACAGCTCTCTCACTATCCCAGTACTGGCACACACTGCTCTCTTACTATCCCAGTATTGACACACACTACTCTTTTACTGTCCCAGTATTGTCAAACACAGCTCTCTTAATATCCTGGTATTGGCACACACACAGCTCTCTTACTATTCCGGTACTGGCACAAACAGCTCTCTTACTATCCCAGTATTGGCACACACAACCCTTTTACTGTCCCAGTGCTGCAGCACAAAGCTCTCTAACTATCCCAGTATTGAAGTACAAATCCAGTATTGGCCCAACATCTTTCTTACTATCCCAGGACTGGCACACACAACTATTTTACTATCCCAGTATTGACACACACAGCTCTCTTACTATCCATGTATATCCATGAATTGGAGCAAAAACCTAATATTGACCCATACAACTTTCTTACTATGCCAATACTGGCACACACAGCTCTCTTATTATTCAAGTATTGGTACAAATACAGTAGCTCCCTTACTATCCCACTATAGGCACACAGTCTTTACCAACTCAATACTGTAACATGCAAACTCTCTGTCTACTCTATTCCCTTACTGGCACACACAGCTTGTTATACTTTCCCCATGATGAGCACACGCAGAGCTGTTTATACTGTTCCCATACTAGAACACACACACACACACACACACACACACACACACACACACACTAAACTGTTCCCTTACTAGAACGCACAACCTCATACTGGCACATACTATACTGTTCCCATACTAGAACACACACCCTCTTACTGGCACACACAACATTCTATCTTAACATTATACTGGCATACAGCTATCCTATCACGCTCCATCCCAGTCTATCCTAAGTCCATGCAGGCACACACACATAGCTTTCTATCATATTCTCACCTCTCTACAGCTCGATCCAATAGGTAGAAAAGAGCTTGGAGGACAGTGTGCTGCACCTGTCTGCTGTTCCGGCTTGCTGGGTGATGCAGTTTGGCGGTGAAGATGGCTATGGATGCTCCAGTCGGGGCCCTGACGCTCTGACAAGAAAGTGGGGAGGAGGCACAGGGTCCACACTGACCATAGTGAATAATGACTTATGACATGTACTATCACCCATTCTAATTTTAGAGATCCTGGCCAATAAATTATACATGCCCTCAGTTTACCCTCTAACCCTTTGAGTGCAGCGGGGTGTGCAGCTCATTGCTTTGCAGTTTGTTGTGTACACCACACCTCTGGGATTCAAAGGGCTAATGAATGATCTATTATGAAGTGAGTGTACCGCATCAAAAATGAAAAACATACCAAATAATAAAATACAAATCAATTCTACATTATTAAAGTCAAGATATGTTACACTAATAGTCTATTTGGGATGAAGCCTTCAATGGAGAAGCTGTTAATATAAAGCAAAAACATTACATATCTACACTCAAATGTAAATGTTAACTTCTTGAGGATCAGATGGGTGTGCAACTCATTGATTTTCAATACAATGGTCACCAATCTGGTTCTCACGTGGCTAAATTATAGAAAAATGTATCTAGCACTTTAAGGTCAAAAAGTTTTTGAGTATTATGTCTCTCTCACCCATTGCTCCCTGGGATTTAAATTCTTTCCTGGCATTGTATGGCATGCCATAACTGGTTGTACCTTGTGTGTCTAACATTAAATTATTTGGATTATGACTTTGGCGCTCAGATATCCTCAACCTACTTGAAATACAAATGGCCTTATGTTAAAAAAAGTGTAGAAATTCAGGTACAATCTAACTGAATCATGGGGCGGAAATGCAGATTCCCCACTTTCTCACTGATTTAAACTGGACTTTTGACACCTTCAATGCTACAATAAAATAAAAAGAAGGGGCACAGTACTTGCGATATGCAGACAACACTACAAATGGGATGGATAGGGGAATATACTAGACAACCACTAAGTATAGTATAACCAATAACAGAGGTACAAGATAACACAAAAATCCTATCTGTGGTGCCACTATCTCCAGAAGAAGGCGTGGAAGTGTGCCGAAATTTACAGAGTTGTGACACATGTGAGGCCTGAGACACCTCCTGTGATTTCGGATGAGAGTTGAGTTGAGACAGAAGGCGCAGGACCAGGCTGAAGAGAATAATGCATAAGAGTGGGCCCTGTATGAATGGGCTACATGCCTTGACAAGCTATACCCTTGATGCGAGTCAAGTAAGAGCTCACCTATACTGGTTACATGTTGTCCATGTTCACTCAACTAGCCGATGTTTTATATACATTAGCTGATTATAAAAGAACATTGATGTAAATGGCTACTGCTCATCTTTGCTTTTTTTTCCTCTACAGACTGCTCCAATTTTACTTATTTATATCTGCGAGGACACAGGCTCCACGAACTCTCTATATCCACTGGCACTGTCCACCATCATGGAACATATAGCGTAACACTGATGTTGTGTTAATTGTTTTATTTTTAACTATTTCTTCCTCTGTTTTTTATATATTGTGATTATACTACTGTTTTCAGCTTAGTAGTTCCACCATTTATACTGATTGATAGCATCACCTTTTAAGACACATTGTATGTTACTGTAATAAATGTTTGTTTCTACACTTCTACCCTATATAATGCTACAATAAAAGCCTATTTAAAACAACAGTAATTTGTATTTGTCCCCTATCGTGCTTCAGATGGACTCACTCTTAGCTTACTGAATATGGCCCAACAATGCAAATTTGTATGTTAAAACCTGAATTAAGTATCTCCCAGAAATGTGAATATTCTAATTTACCCAGGAGGGAAAGTGCTCATATATATATCATTATTGGAAAAGGGAGCTAGCTCTAAACCTGGAAATTATAAACCTGTGAGCTTGACTTTTGTAGTGGATATTAAAAAGGTTACTGATAGTATTCAGGAATATGACATGACCAAAAAGTTTATCAGTAGGAGTCAGCATGGTTTTATGAACTAGATCATGTCAAACGTGTATTCTACAAAAGGGTAGGTGGTAATTTGGGCAAGGATATTGCTGTTGATACTGTGCCTCACAACAAGTTACTAAGTAAATTAAAAGGCTTCAGTTTGATATCTGTACATGGATTGAGAACTGGTTAAATGATAAATGGCAGAGGTTTGCTGTAAATGGAACCTTTTCCTGTTGGTCTTTAAACTGCAAGTGGGGTGTCATAGGGTTTATTCCTGGGCCAAATGCTTTTTCATTTGTTTATTAATGCTCTACAAGTGTCCCAGTCTTTGCTGCAGAAATATTTGGATAAACTGATTGAATGGACAGCAAAGTGACAAATGAGATTTAATATACATAAATGTTTTGGGCTGCAGAAATAAACATATAGATATACACTAAATGGGAAATTACTTGAGGAATCCTCATGAGAGAAATATTTAGGAGTACTGATAGCCAATAGACTTCAAAGAAGTGTGCAGTTTCACTTAGCCACTGCAAGAGCCAATATCATCCTATATTATACTTTGCTAAGGATGTTTGTCAGAAGCCATCATGCGCACTAGAGATGGCTGTGTGCGCTGCAGTCATGCACAGTACTGACTACCTGCACCGTGGCTGATACAGAGCGGGGCGCACCGAATTCAGATCGTAGTCCCCTCTGTGCATGAAGGTGCGCAGAGAGAACTACGGTCTGAAGTTGGAGTGCCCTGCTCTGTATCAGCCGCGGCGCGGGCAGTCAGTACTGCACATGACTGCAGCACCGAAAACTAGTACAATCATATATAGAAAGGATGGCTATATAATTCTACCTCTATATAAACTCATGGGATGGGTATATAATTAGACCTCTAAATAAATCCTTGGTAAAGCCTCATCTAGAATATGGAGTACAGTTTTGGGGTGCCAGTTCTTAAAAAAATACATTGTTGAAATGGAAAATGTGCAAAGTTGTGCAACAAAACTGATAAATCAATTGGAGAATCTGAGTTATAATGAGACTAGCCCAAATGGGTTTGTTTACATTAGAGAAGAGATCTCTAAGGGGTGATATGATTACCGTATAACATTTATTTGAGGTAAGTACAAAAGCCAGGGCATTACCATTGGCTGGAGGCGGAAGGTCCTGAAAGCCCATGGAAGGAAGCGGGCGGCCGGCGGCAAATGCAAGCATGCCGCCCGCAGACGTTTAACCAGATGCAGATGAAGTTTGCCTACAACGGGGACCTCAGTAAGCTTTATTATGAAAGCGGATAGCGCCAAGGGAGGGAGGGAAGGAATCGCCAGCATTAAAACATTTTTTTAGCAATGGGGAAAACAAGGGTGCGTATTATACATAGGCACTCTTTGTTTCCCCTAAATCTTGGGTATAATATACACCTGCGTATTATACACAGGTGCGTATTATACCTGACATTTTACGGTGCTCACATCTCACTCAGAAAGGGGTGCTGCTCATGAGGCAGGGAAATATACATACTGTACAGTTGTATGCAAAAGTTTGGGCACCCTTGGCAATTAAATGCTTTGTTGGTTTTCTAAGGGAAAAGAAGTTAGCACAACCTCTGCAGCTAACAAATTTAAACTATGCATATTTATGAAAATTGAAATGTGGTATGTGCAAAAGTTTTGGTACTCTATCAGTCAGAACGTAGTAACACCTTTTGCCAGAACTCACAGATTCCAAGCATTTCTTGTAGCCAGCTAACAGTCTTTCTGTTCTTGCTTGAGGCATTTTTTTCACACTCTTTTTCACAGAATGCTTATAGTTTAGAAATATTCTTAGATTGTCTTGCGTACCCTGCGTAGTTGAGAGCTTCTTATAGATTTTCAATAATATTAAAGTTTGGAGGACTGTGAAGGCCATTCCAAAACTTTACGTTTTCTTGAAGTAGTTCATGGTTGATTTTGAGATATGTTTTGGGTCATTGTTTTGTAATATCCAACCTCTAATAGTAACTGTGAATTTAAATTTGCAGGAATATGTTACGTTGTGTTAACTTCTTTTCACTTAGAAAATGAACAAAACAATGTGTCCAGAGGTGCACAAACTTTTGTATACGTCAGTATATATATTGGCCTGGAGTTGCCCGGGGATAGACAGTGGGAGAAAGAGAGACTCTTCTCTCCCTTACAACTCTCATCATCCTTACCTTGACAACACTGGACTGAGGAATCAGAGCACATACTGTCACACTGTCCCAACTTTGGTCCCCAGTCCACTAATGGTCACTGACCACAAATACAATGTCTGACTCCCTAGCTTTGTTTCCCTGTTCACTAGTAGTCAACAAACCACATATACACTGTTTCATACCCCTGGCATGTTACACTGTCCCACTGGTATTCATAGAACAACTAATAACTGTTTAATACCCCATCCTTGTTCCACTTGTATTTATAGACCCGCAGAACAGGGATGTGTCCCTCAGGCCAAAATAATTGCTTACGAATTTGGAAAATCATGAAACACTAGCTTTACATGTGCATTTCTATTTACATGAGAATATTTCTTTGTTTTACCATGTATGTTTTAGTAAACATTACACTGTTTAGTTTGTCTTCTTTATAACCTGTGAACATTTGCTTAGACCAAGGGGATTCCTTTACTTAAAGCTAAAGAGTCTCTAACACAATGAGAAACAACACACTGGAAACACCCCTAGAATCTAAGGGGTTTAGGAGAATTCCTACAGGGAGACCAAACACTCTTTTAACCACTTGTAATCCATTTGTTTAAGTATGTTTGCCATAGGTAATTTTCTATTTATATATGGAAAACTATATCCAACCTTTTCATGATGCCTGTAGTTATAAAGAGTTGTATACATATATTTATTTACACACACAATATGGTCCAAAAGTCTGAGTCCACTACCACAATCTGCTTTTATTTCAGCATTTCTGAAAAAAACATTTTGTTTAACAAAATAATACAGTATTTTTCAAGCAAAAAGCATTTTTGCTAATAAAAGTAAAAAATATGTTTGGTTGCACATACCGAAAATTAAAAATTATCAGTATTTGGTATGATCACCATTTGTTTTTCTTTTTTTTATAATTAAAGTTTTTATTGACAATGGCAGTGCATAAACATACAAAAGCATGAATACAGAGGTCATATACATGGTTTGAAGAGTATAATGTAGCAAATAGAAGTAGATACAATTTGTGTAAGAGACACACATCTAGCTTAGTCACTGCTATAAATATAGAGATAGGGGACAGGGTAGGAAGGGAACACAGGAAGGAAGAAGCAAGGTAGATGTGAGAGGGTCGGGTGAATTGGGGAGGGAGAATTGTCTTAGAAAGCGGTGGAATCCCACCAGTTAAGAAATTGAGTGTAGCCTTCAGGATCTGCTCTACTCCTAAATCTGGCCAATTTGGTAAACCAGACATGTTCTCTCGCCTGCCAATCTACAGAAGTAGGGGGCACACACTCCTTCCAGTGTAGAGGTATCAAGGACTTAGCAGCATTTAGCACAGTTAGTAAAAAAAATTCTGTAAGCTAGGGAGAGCTGGAAGATGATGATAAAATAAAATAGGTAAAGGGTTGTGAGGTAAGGGGACCTGTAAGGCAAGCTCCATGTACAAAATATATTTGGACCAGAATGATTGTATCACAGGGCAATACCACCAAAAATGTAGATAAAAGCCACAATGTCTGGAGCATTGCCAACAAAGATGAGCAGCAGTAGGAAATATGTTATGCTGCCTGGATGGCGTATAGTGCCATCTATCTAGAAATGTATAACTGGATATCAGAACCAAAGCCAAGATGGATGAAGGTGTCATAACGTTCCAGATTTCTTACCAATTGACAAAGGACAAAGAAGTTCCCAACTCTAGATCCCAAGCAGAGGTGTATCTGGGTATGGTGGCTGAGGAAGCAAGCAAAAGAAGATTATAAATCCATCCTAGATATCTATGCTTGGGCCAGAGGGAGAACACATGTATTCAAACTGTGTCAAAGGGAGAGAATCCCCTGTGCGAAACGAGGGTTGGTCTAAAAAATATTTAATGCGGAAGTATCTCCAAAGTTCGCATGAAGGAAGAGATAGCTGAGTCTGGAAATGTGAGAAGGGAAGTATCGAGGAGGCCAAGAAAAAATCTCTCAGCGTTAGGTCCGGACTCTCAGACCACCAAGGAAAAGAGTCCCATGAGACAGTACAAAAGTGGTGGGTCTTGAATATAACGCCAGGGATAACAGGGATGGAAACAAAATTATTTTCTTTCTGGATGAATACCAGTTCCATGCTTACAAGACAGGGACAATAACAGGGTGAGACTCTTCCCCTGACGAAATTGGAGTGGGATAAAAAACTCAGCCGGTACATCACTTCCAGGTATACGTAATCATACTAACTAGACTCATAGTTTAGAAGATGAATTATGTCACCAATCAGTGTTTAAAGACAAAAGGTAGGTTGGTAATATAGTAGACAGTCAGGTATACCTAGGCTGCCTAGTAAGGTATCACGTTTAATCCTCGGGTGTCTGGAATGCCATATGAAGGAGTAAAGTATATGTGTCAGGTTTGCAAGAAATGTTTGCTATATATATATATATATATATATATATATATATATATATATATATATTTATACATATATATATATATGGATAGTTTGAAAAAGATACAGAATTCAAGGAAGAATATTCATTTTTATAGCATTCATCCTACCTAACCAAGAAAGATAGAGAGAAACCCATTTGTGAAGATCTCTTCATAGCATGGCCAGTAATGGTGGGTAGTTGGCCATAAAGATGGAATCAATCGTAGAAGTGAGACGGATGCCTAAATATTTGATAGAGGAGTCATAACAGTTTTGAAAATTTCTAAGCACATGGTGTGTGCAGAGAATATTCATATAAATGGCAATTTCACATAAAGATTTAACAAAGAAATATAAAATGTATTTGTTTCAGTATTAAATAATATATTCCTGAATAATTAGTATCAACTGATTCCAATATTTTACTACTTTTTAATAGACAATCAATTAAAAGCAGATTGTGATAATGGCCTCAGAGTTTTGGACCCTATTGTGTGTGTGTTTGTATAAAAAAAAAAATAATAATAATTATATATATATATATATATATATATATATATATATATATTTTTTTTTTTTTTAATTATTTATTTATTTTCTAAATGATACTGTTTGCTGTAATTGTCTTTATATTCATTACAATGGCTCAGTGATACACCCCACCCCTGACCTCTCACCAGTACTGTGAACTTTCCGCTCAGCAACTCAGACAGCAGAGGCTCCTGGAGAGGATTCAGACGTACAATCCCTTCTCTCTGCCGGGTTTCCTGTCAGACAAAGGTACACTTTATATGTTGTACAAAAGCAGAGTAAGGTCTGAGTTCCATAGAAAGGTCTGTGTATTCCTTCTGTGGAATGTTCTGGCACTTTATAAGAAGAGGATCAGAATTAAAAAATAGATTTGTTTTGTACACACGCTGTCTTATGCACAGAAAAAAGAGCACCAGTTCTGGATCAAGCCAACTGCATTACAGGGGACATAGAAAATTCCTAAAACTCCAGTTGATTTAAATAGTGATTTTAACCCTATGCAGAAGAAATGGGTTGGAGACCTCTCTGGTGTTCAAAGGGTTAAAAATACTGTTTAAGTTAATGGAATGTTTTATTTGACCCCACATGGTGCAGTTGGTTTGTGCCACAGTTGTTACGTTTTACTTGTAGTGCTAGGATTGCTACCCTCTCTTTTGTGCATAACGCTCACTGTGTTAACCCTTTTAGTGCACTGAAGATTGTCCCTCTCTGCGATCCACCTGGACAGTCTTGCTGCTCTGAGATGAGCAGTGTTATATCAGTAAACGGGGCAGGGGTATACTTTATCATTCAAATACTCTTGAACTACAACTCTGACAGTATAGAAATAACACTCTACATGGCCCAAATACTATGAAGATTAATTGGAGCTGTTTTTGTTGTGAAACATTACTATCCCTTTAAAGTCTCCTCCAACCCTCTAACCATCCTAACTCCTAGCATGTGGCCCCACTTCTGCTAAGGTGCAATCCACCTTGAAAAGACCGCCAGGTGCTCTAGGCACCCAAACCCCTCCTGCTTACACCAAGTCTTTAGCCATACATTTAACTCCCTAATCTCCCATTGCCTTTATAATGTAGCGCATGGCACAGATAGTATTTCAGAAAATACTATCTTAGAGGTCCTTTGCTTAAAGGGATAGTAATACTTAAAATGTGAAAAAATATATGTTTTAGTGTTTATTCCCCCGAATAAAACAAGGGTACTACCACGGCTCAAACTTAAATTTTTTAGGTGCAATATCACAGTGGCCTGAAAATTTACAGTGGTGCTGTTGCTACACCATCCTATGGAGATTTATGGTCCACAGACCAGAGCTGTCCATAGGATGGTGTAGCAACGGCGCCACTGTAAATTTTCAGGCCACTGTGATGTTGCACCAAAAAAAATCAAGTTTCAGCTGTTATAATTGTTTAATAAAATCTCTCAGCAGTGGGAGTAACCTTGTTTTACTCAGGGGGGATAAACCCTACAACATCATACCTCCCAACATTTCAAATTGCCAAAGAGGAACAATTGTGTTTTAGGGTGTGATGCTGGGGGTGTGGCCGGTGGGTGGGGCATTAACAAGAATTTTTAGGCTGTTTCATGACCTATTGACACCTTCTTGTGTTACCTAATACATGACTTATAACAAGACCAAAGTATTTTATTTAACCCCTTAACAACCGGCGGTCCTGGGACGTTTCCGTCCTATAAGGACCGCATTGAACCACGTGGACGTGCCGGTACACGTGAACTGTTGCGTGGATCGGCGTGTCACTATGGGGCCTGATAGAGATCGCTCCGATCTTGGAGCGGTCAATTTCAGGCCCTATTTTTACTTACAGCTCTCCCGGTAGAGCGCTGTAAGTAAAAAGTATGTGACGTACTATGACCGTCATCAGTCCTTGAGTATTTCAAGGACCACGACGGTCATAGTATGGCATATGTCGTTATGGGGTTAAGCAGACAGGAGTGATACACTCCTATATACACCACACAAACTGATCTTCTAAAAAGAGGGACAATAGGGTGGGAAAGACGGACAGTGGAATTTGGGTCTAAAAGAGGGACTGTCCCTCCTAAAGAGGGACACTTGGGAGGTATGCAACATATATTTTTTTCACATTTTAAGTATTACTATCCCTTTAAGCTTACATCCTAAATTCCTTAAATCCTTCTTAACGGACCTCCATTTTCCACTGACTTTGTCATTGGTACCAACATGTGCCATAACAGCCGGGTCATTCCTGGTCCTCCCTGAGGCAAGTACCCTCTGCCTGTGTGTCAAATCCCCTCAGAGGTACAATACAGGTTGAGAAACTAGCATTTAGTGCAACCAGGCAAACAAAACATTGTTTTACTTTCAGCACCCAATACATTTTCTTTTGGTATCATATGTATATATAGCTCATATTTTTATATATACCTCAAATTTTATAAATACATATGTTATGTTTATCTCACACAGAGAAAGACATATCTGTGTGCATTATACAGAGAAATACATAAACTTGTGTATGTGTGTGTGTTATACAGAGAAAGAAACACATAGCAGTGTGTGTTTTATGCAGCAAAATAGACACATAGCTCTGTGTGTGTATTATAAAGAGAGAGAGAAGAAAGAAAGAGAGAGAGAGAGACATGGCTCTATGTGTTATAGGGCTTTAGTCATCAAGGCAAAAGAGGAACAATTCTGGACCAACCAACTACACCAGGACTTATAATTTTAAGTCCTTTGCTACTAGACCTGAAAAGTTACTCACCACTGCAAGCCAAAACATACCCACCAGGGCTGAATTTCTACTCGCCAGGGCTAAATTTTCACTTGCCATTGGCTAGTGGCGAGTGGAAATTTTGAGCCCTGAACTACACTATTGGGGGAAATGATAATTTCAACTGACTTAAAAAATATTCTAACCTATTAAGTACTAGTGAGGTTTCCTACACAATGTGAAGCAATGCATTGGACACCTCCCTGCTATTCAAAGGCTTAAAAGCTGCATTTAAATGAATGGAAACGTGTGGCATTTTCTTTTCAAAACCACTGCACTGTGGGTTTGTTTCTGAATCGTTTCTCTGAGTCAAACCAATTGCACCTAGGGGGAAATGAAAATTCTCATTGATTTAAATAGTGTATTTAACCCCTTAAAGACCAGGGATTTTGTACACTGGAGAACCGGTTCCATTTTTTTTTGCCTGTACATTGCAATATCCTACTAACTGGTCTCCCCGCTACTCATCTTTCACCTATGCAATCTGTTTTAAACTCAGCGGCACACATCACCACTCTCTCCCCAAAAACTGAACCTGCTCTCATAATTCTCAGACATCTGTCATGGCTCCATATTCAGCAGCGAATCAATTACAAAGTCCTTCTTCTTACCCTTAATTCTCCTTGCACTGCTACCCCTCCTTACATCTCTTCCCTCATCTCCTCTTATGTTCCTGGCCGCCTCCTTCGCTCAGCACACAACACACTTCTTGTTGCACCATCCACATCCTCTGCCCTCTCCCGTCTCAAACCTTTCTCGCTTTCTGCTCCATACCTGTGGAACTCCATACCTCTCCCCTTGTCTGTCTCCTTTTACCCCTTTAGACTGTAAGCTCCTTGGGGCAGGAACCTCTCTCCCATTGTTTCTATGAATGTTGCACTTATTGTATCCCCTCTTATTTATTGTAACATGACTATTGTAAGGTGCTGCGTACACTGTGTGGAGCCATATCAAAAAGATATACATACATACATGTGAGTGATCCCATGTACCAGCTCGCCAAGAGAAAGTCCTGTCTTGGAGCAGTCAGTTTCAGCCTCCCGGCATGATCACTCCGTGCCCTCAGGCATGCTGTGATCATTAAACTCATGATGTGCCAGAACATCACTGGTCCTTAATGGACTGAAAGTTGTGAAGTTCCTGGCAGGTCCTTGAATGCTGCAGTGGTCTCCAACTCATTGTGAAGCAAAGCACTGGAGACCTGTGTAGCATCCAAGGAGGTTACAATCCCCATTTAAAGCAATCAGGATCTTTATTTGTCCCCTATAGTACATTAAACACATTACATATTATAACACCTAATTTAAAAGAAGTTGGGGGTGACGGGATACAGCATATTAAAAAAAAATAAAAATAATTGTATGGAAGGCTCACACATGAGATTTAATAACAAAGGAGTGGGGGTAGAAGGAAGCAGCTGTTATAATTTTGAGAAAGAAAGAAAAAGAGAAAAATGGCATACTACTTCTGAACTGCTCATTTTCTGTATAAGGCTCATAGTTGTCTGATATTGACATGTCTGTGTGTGTCGCTCACCCTGTATGAGTGGAACAGTTCAATTGCCCTCACTACATCAAACTTTCTTGCCATAAGAAATTTTACAGCAACATCCCAGGACAGTGGAGACACAGAGTGACAGGTTGTCCAGGAGTTAATCTCCTGCAGGAACCGATGAGTGGCCTAAGAGGATGGAGAGAGATGGTTAGAATTACATACAATCATAACTGTGCACAATTACAGTACTGGGCTGTTGATTTGATATTTTATCCTCTATTAATCCTTTGTTTCCGAGGGGTACGAAATATATTGCTCTGTACTGCACATACCTGGAACAGGGTGGCAGAAGACAAGACAGAAAAATGTAGGAAAAAGAGAGTGATAGTAGGAGTGTCAGGATGGGAAGCTAAAGGGGTATGTAGTCAGGAAAGGACAGAGGGGCAATAGGGAGTTATATGATATATGCATACCTCCCAAGTGTCCCTCTTTAGGAGGCACAGTCCCTCCTCTTTTAGACCCAAAGCCCTCTGTCCCTCTTTCCCACCCTGATGTCCATGTGTTTATGAGATCAGATTGTGTGGTGTGTATATAAGTGTATCACACTGCTCTACATCAATAAAATTCACATTATTGTTTGTTTAAACGTCAGTATATGAGTTTATATGTTAGTATGTGTAAATAAAATACTTTGGTCTTGTTATAAGTCATGTATTCATACCTCCCTCTGTCCCTCTTTAGGAGTGACAGTCCCTCTTTCAGACCCAAATCCCTCTGTTCCTCTTTCCCACCCTGATGTCCCTCTTTTTAGGAAATCAGATTGTGTGGTGTGTATATGAGTGTATCATACTGCTCTACAGCAATACATCTCACACTATTGTTTGTTTAAACATCAGTATATGTGTTTATAAATTAGTTTGTGTAAATAAAATACTTGTTATAAATCATGTATTGGGTTACATAAGGAGGGGTCAATAGGTCATGAAATAGCCTAAAAATTCTCTATAATGCGCTGCCCACAATACACTACCCCAGTAACACCCCCTAAAACACAAGTGTCCCTCTTAGGCAATTTGATATGTTAGGAGGTATGTATATGTAATGCGTTGAGCACCCCTCTGATCCTCAAGGAGTTAATTTTATTTAATGAACAAAATAATACTGGAGTTATATATTTAAATCTTTCTTTATACAGTTTTGAGGGTTGAGGTGAGCAATGTGTATGGTTGCCACCTTTGGGAAAATGGAATTCCTTCTACTGCCATTAACTACATAAACACAGAAAGAAATATATATATACCAAAAGTGTTGGAAATTATTTCATATATTCACAAGTATACAGAATTACATACTATATATATATACAGACATACACAGGCTGTATTACCTGTACCTCCTCCTGTGTCAGTGTCCCTGCCATGTCTGTTTCCTCCCCTTTTTCCAGATCTCAGTGCCTACTCCAGACTGGGGATCCTTAGAGGCCTATGATTTGACTAGGCCTTTCTGTTGTAGGCTGAACACCCTAGTCTAAAAAAGGGAGACAGAGGTTGGGGGTGATGGGACACAGCATATTTAAAAAAATAAAATAAAAACAAATTTGTATGGAAAGCTGAGACATGAGATTTATAACGAAAGGTGTGGGGGTAGAAGGAAGCAGCCGTAAAAATATACGAGAAAGAAAGAAAAAAGAGAAAGATGGTAAAAGAGATCCACAAACACCATCTAGTGGCATCCATTAATACTACAAGTTGGTTAAAGGGAAATAATATCCCAAAATAAGTTAGATTTAAAGGAACATAAACAATTCAAATTAATTTTGATTGCACCACATACCTCATGCTAGAATCTTATTTATTTGTCCCTTTCTTGCGGTTTTATATATATGGTAAGATTGTTATATCACCCATGCGTTAAGGTATTCAGCTACACCTCTAGACTTTAAGCTTTCACAAGCAGGGCCCTCTGATCCTTCTGTTCTCCACATTTGATTTGTACTATTTAAAATCTCTGTATGTCCATTCCCTATTGTACAGCACTGCAGAATTAGTTGGCGCTATAAAAAATAAAGAATAATAATAATAATACACCATGGTGACATTCATATGGCAGAAGTATTTGCCAAAAATTCTTGTGAGATGGCCAACAGTCTTTGTTATGGAGTTAATATGCAAATATTGTGACACTGTTTGCTTATAATGATACTGCATTGCCTTGTACTTCCTGTTTCCTGTTCTTACCTCTGACCTGGATGCAGTTCTGTATCCTAACATGATTCCTCACACAAACAGCTTGTAGTGTCTTCATTACTATACTTGAAACATGGTGTCAGAAGTGGCTAGAATTAGAACTGAGCCTCTTATTTGGAGCACAGCAGCTTTGTGACACAGCACAGGTTTGTTGGTTACTGCCTAAGACTGTACTTTGTGGACTTTTCTTGCATTTCAGTACTCACAGGTTAAACTTCAAAATGGATACAATGAATTGCATACCTTCCCCAGAGGGAATGAAAATCAGTGGGGAATGGAGCAGCAACTGGGAAACTTTCAGAGCTGAATCTGAAGATTATTCCCTTGCTACTGGGTTGAGTGAGAAATCTGCAGCAGTGCAGGCAGCAGCTCTGAGAAGAGTAATGGGCAGTGAATGCAGACATGTTTATAAACACAACTTGAACCTCACGGCAGGGCAGCAAGATAATGTTGCAGCCATTTTTAGATGCATTAGAAGCTTACTTCAATCTACTAAAAATGTTAAATATGAAAGGTATGTGTTTGGATGCTGCAAACAAGAAGAGGGAGAATCTCTTCATAAGTTTGTTACACGCTTGAGAGAAAAAGCAGCAACTTGTGAACATGGCACTCTGAGGGATGAATTAATAAGGACCAAAATTGTTCTTGGCATAGCCAGTGAGAGCACACGCAGGGATCTCCTAAGAGAACGTGAATTAACTTTGAACACAGCTATTGAAACCTGCTGTAGAGCAGAGCTCACTGACAGACATATGAAAGTTATGGAACAGGACAGACAGCAGACTGACAGCATCAACACTGCAATGCAGCAACAACGCATAAGAGCTGACCACGGGACCAAACCGCAGCAACAGCGCCGCCTGTTTAGCACAAATGCTGCCAACCCTACAGCATGCAAATACCGTGGAACTGTGCATCAAAGAGCAGTGTCCAGCTTTTGGGAAGTCTTGTGGAGGAACAAATCATTTTGCTAGAGTGTTTTTGTTAAGTAAAAGACGGTCATCATTAGGAAAGTTACACAACGGGGAGAACACATCTGCATATGAGGAAGAGCTACACACCTCTGAAGTGATATACAGCAGTGAATTGATCAGCACTGTGCAGACCAGAGGAAAGACGTGGTTTGTCACTTTAAATTTAAGTAATAAGCCTCAATCCTGCCAGCTTGATTCAGGGGCAACATGTGATGTAATGTGCCTGAAAGACAAAATGAATTTAGCACCTGAAGCAAATCTACTGCCAAGTGACACCAGACTAAAGTTATACTCAGGTGAGTTGATGAAATCTCTACCACTCTTCAGGAGAGAATGTGTAGTTCGTGGACAGAGACACAAGCTAAAGTTTGATATTGTGGAAGCCTGTCAGAAGCCGCTGTTATTCGGCTCAACCTGTGAATGTCTGGGGCTGATACATTTCTCCATACCCACAGAGCTCAATGTAATGGACAATCAATTGAAAGGGCTCTTGATAAAAAAAAAACTGCTAATAAAGGAATTTGAGTATTTTTTTTACTGGATCAGTGGAATCTGTACCAGGTGAAGTTCATTTTGACCTTGATGTGAGTGTCCTTCCAGTTCAGTGTGTGCCACTTAATGTGCCGGTGGCCATAAAACAGGCAGTTGAAGCACAGCTTGACCAGTATGAGGCTGATGGACATATTGCTCCAGTGACTGAACCAACTGATTGGATAAGTAATATGGTGCTTGTAAAGAAGCCTGATAAGCTAAGAATATGCATAGACCCCAAATTTTTGAATCAGACCCTGAGGCGATCTCACTACATCATGTCAACTCTTGAGGATGTACAAGCTGCCTAAAGCACGGTTATTCACTCTTGTTGATGCAAGGGATGCATTTTTGCAATGTAAGTTGGATAATGCAAGCAAGTAAAATGACAACCTTCTGGACTCCCTGGCTCAAATTGCCTTTTGGGGTATCATTTGCACCAGAGGTTTATCAACGTAACCAACATGAACTTTTAGCTGGACTCAATGGCATTGAACCAATTGCTGATGACATCCTTGTGGTTGGCTGTGGGTATGCAGATGGGGAAGCAGAGCGAGATCATGATAGTAAACTGCTAGAATTGATGAATTGTTGTAGGCATGTCATACTAAGACTTGGTTTGAAAAAACTGCAATTCAAGGTCAAAGAGGCCCGTTTCCATGGATAAATATTATCCTTGTAGGGTTTAAAGGCTGACCCAGAAAAGATCAGAGCTATACTGGATATGTCACAGCCGGCCAATGTGAAATCTCTGCAGTGCTTCCTAGGATTTGTTATCTACCTAGCAAAATTCATACCACACCTCTCAGAGGTTTGTGAGCCATTGATAAGGCTTCTAGACAAAGTTGCAGTTTGGTATTGGCTTCCTAAGCATGATATGTGGTGCAGGACATCAAGCGTTTGGTCACAGATACACCTGTTCTGAAGTACTATGATGTTACAAAACCTGTAACTATTCAATGTGACGCAAGCAAAAGTGGATTCGGATGTTGCCTATTGCAAGCCTATTGCTTTTGCCTCAAGGGCACTGACCCCTATTGAGCAAAACTACGCACAAACTGAAAAAGAATGTCTGAGTATTGTGTTTGCCTGCCAGCACTTTCATCACTACCTCTATGGTCGAGACAAGATCACTGCAGAAACTGACCATAAGCCACTGATATCCATTTTTAAGAAACCACTTTTGTGTGCACCCAAACGCCTTCAGAGCATGTTGCTTATGTTACAAAACTATTGCCTTAATGTTGTCTATAAACCTGGCCCTGAGATGTACATTAGCCACGCTCTTAGCAGAGCTACAGCAGCAGATGGCACACCTGAGTGTGCACAACACACAGTTTGCAGTGTTCAACAGGAGCTCTACGACATATCGCAGATTAATCATTCAGACTATTTAAATGTCACAGACCAATGGTTGCTTGAGATCTGACAGCACACAGAAATTGATGAGAGTTTACAAGCACTTAAGTCTGTTGTTCTGGATAGTTGGCTAGATTCGAAGGAAGAGGTGTCATTAATTGTGAGAGAATACTGGACTTTCCGTGATGAAATCAGCATTCAGGATGGCATACTCAAGGGGCAAAGGGTCATCATTCTGAAATCGTTAAGATCGGAGATGTTGACACGCATACATGCAAGTCACATTGGTGGAGAAACATGATATAGGCAGGCACGTGATACCTTATACTGGTCTAACATGCATAGTGAGATTAGAGACTTTGTTAGTCGTTATTCAGCTTGCAATGAATATGCACAGGCACAGCAGAAAGAACCCATGATGTCACATGTGCTGCCTACCCGGCCTTAGCAAATTGTAAGCATGGACTTATTCATTTATGCAGGGCAAGACTTTCTACTAATTGTTGATCACTATTCTGACTTTTGGGAGATTGCGCTGACCTGTCTGTTGAAACTACAATCAAGCTTTGTAAGGTACAGTTTGCACGTCATGAACAGCTGGACAGGGTAATCTCTGATAATGGACCTCAATTTGCATGTGAGCAATTCAGACGGTTATCAGCACATTAAGGATTTAATCATCTTACCTCTTCCCCCGGCACCCACAAGCTAATGGTAGAGCGGAATCAGCTGTCAAGATAGCCAAGAATCTTTGCAGGAAAGCCAAGTATGATGGTAATGACCCATGGAAAGCCATTCTGCATTGGAGGAACACCTCAACCGAAGGAATGGAAAGTAGTCCTGCACAGAGCTTGATGTCAAGGAGACTAAAGACTTCATTGCCAGTGGCCAACAAATTACTTGAAGCTTGTGTTATAACATGTGTACTGGAGAAACTGCGACAGAGGAGACAGTTCTCCAAATTGACATATGATGTATCTGCCAAAGACTTACCTGAACTAAGCATTGGAGAGCCAATCTGTATGAAGCCGCTTCCTGGTGACAGGACTGGTCGCTGGAGACTGGGTACCTGTATACAGAGGGTTGTTCCTTGATCATATCTTGTGGATGTGGACGGCAGTCTCTACAGCCGCAATCGAGTGTACCTGTGAGAAGCAGAACAACTCACCACACAAGCCTACGAGCATCCTGCACTTGACCCTAGTGAGATGCTCAATGCCCCTAGTCCTGCGGGACCACGTAAGCAAAGCAGAGACAATACTGCTGTCACATCAGAAGGATAAAATGAGGACAACTTAATGCAGCCAGGGCCGACGCCACCTATAGACGAGGTAGGCGCCAGCCTAGGGCGCACATTCTCTGAGGGCGCATCGGCCCCCGCTGCCACTCAGCACTTAAAAAAAAAAAACGTACGTTTCAGTGCCCTCCCTCAGCTGGCTATTTTTTTAAAGTAGCACAACGATACCTATTTCTCTCTTCCCCTTCGCTCCTTCAATCCTGGACCAGGATTGAAGAAGCGGAGGGGGAGAGAGAAACGGGCATCGCTGTGCTACATTAACCCTTTCAGTGCTAGAGGGGTATGCAACACATAGCTTTTCAATGCGTTGTATACCCTTCTGGCACTGAAAAGGTTAAAAAAACTAGCCAGCCAAGGGAGAGCACCTTAATGTACTCACTGGGGGAGAGACGTGCACCGGAAACAGTAAGTGGAACAGGGGTCAAGAGGGGATAAACAGTCAGACTGGGAGAGAGAGAGTCAAAGGGGGGATCAGCAGTCAAGAGGGGGAGAGAGAGAGAGAGAGAGTCAAAGTGGGGGATTAGCAGTCAAGAGGAGGATCAAGAGTCAGACAGGGAGAGAGAGAGTCAAAGGGGGGAGCATGAGTCAGACGGAGAGAGAGAGTCAAAGGAGGGTCAACAGTCAAGAGGGGGAGAGAGTCAAAGGGAGTGAGAGTCACATATAGAGAACATACACTCTGTCACACTGATACACATATAGAGAAGCACACACACACATACTTACACATTGATATCCTTACAGAGACTCACACACACTGACACACTTATATACATATAGGGAACACACACTGACACACTTATATCCATACAGGGAACACATACACATATAGGGAACACACACACACAAACTGACACATATAGGGAACACACTGACATTTAAACACATAAAAAATCAATGATTTCATAGTACTGTTCCAATATGTTCATTAAGACCTTTAGGTTTTAAGGTATGAACATGCAAAAGGCCTCTCTATTATGAGAGGGCCTAGATGTCCCCCTTGTGTGGAAAAATGACCTGTTCTAAAGGTGTGACAGTCAACACCCCAGGTTCATTACAATGATACAGTAAACAGTAGTAGCACACACTATGCTGGAGGAAACCTTGTTGGGCATTCCTTTTATGTTGCCCAAATCACTCCTTAGAGTCTGGGTTGTCCTTCCAACATATTGTATCCACACACATTTAATTAAATACACAACACTTATGTAATTAAATACACAACGTAAGTGGAACTACAATCCATACGGCTAGTAATGTGAAATTCTTCACCTGTTATTGTGCTTTTGACAAAAGCAGATTTGTGAGAAATATAATGACAAGTTAAACAATGATTCATACCACATCTAAGACTCCCTACTGCAGATAAAAAATTTTTATTATTCTATATATTTTCATTGTTTTGCTCTACTCTAACCCTACTAGGGCATATCAAATTTTTAACAGTCCTACCTCTTCTAAAAAACAGAGCGATGCATGCTATGAGATAAGACAGTTGATTATGTTCAAGCATATTAGTCTGTGTTTCATTATTTTTATATATAAAACTAGCAATGTGGGACGGCGTTGCCCGTCAGGATATATAGGGAATTAATGCACACACACGGATGCAAGACAAACACAGAGACACACACGCAAATGCACACGCATGCACTGAGATGCTTAAAGAGCGACAGTCATACACACATACATGCAGACACATAGAGTGTGATACAGACATGCAACACACACAGTGAGAAACACACAGGCACACACACAGAAGTGAGTCATAAGGGGGTGACTTATATGTCATTGTAATGAGTTTGTGTTTGTACTTATGCCTCAACTGTAGCATCCATTCATACAGCTGAAATGCATGTGGTAATTGCACATACTATGGTGGAAGGTGGATCGTGCTGGCTCCCGGGATGTGAGTGAGTGGCATTCATTCATGTAGTTGAAATGCATGTGGTAATTGCACATACTGTGGTGGAAGGTGGATCGTGCTGGCTCCCTGGGTGTGAGTGAGAGTGAGACTATGGTGGAAGGTGGATCGTGCTGGCTCCCGGGGTGTGATTATGTGTGAGTGATTGCATTTGAGTGCGAGATTGAGTGATTGCGTGTGAGTGATTGCGAGAGTGTGTTAGTGAGTGTGTGTGATTGAGTGAGAGTGTGTGAGTGAGAGGGTGTATGAGAGTGAGAGGGTGTGAGTGAGAGAGGGTGAGAGTGTGATTGAGTGTGTGAGTGTGATTGAGTGTGTGATTGTGAGACTGTGACAGTGTGAGACTGTGTGAGTGTGATTGAATGTGTGAGTGTGATTGAGTGTGAGACTGTGAGAGTGTGATTGAGTGTGAGAGTGTGTGTGTGAGTGTGAGACTGTGTGAGTGTGAGACTGTGTGAGAGAGTGTGAGACTGTGTGAGAGTGAGACAGTGTGAGAGACTGTGAGAGTGTGATTGAGTGTGACTGTGTGAGAGTGTGAGACTGAGAGTGTGAGACTGAGGGTGTGAGACTGTGAGACTGAGAGTGTGAGAATGTGAGACTGAGAGTGTGAGTGAGAGAGACTGTGAGAGTGTGAGAGACTGTGAGAGTGAGAGACTGTGTGAGAGACTGTGAGAGTGTGAGACTGAGAGTGTGTGTGCTTTGCAATGCGTTGCTTACCCCTCTGGCACTCAAAGGGTTAAGTTGAGCTAACATAGCAATATAACACACGGTGGCTCTTCAGTTGAGGCACCGTAGCAATATGCTGAGGGAACAAATAGAAAGTGGTGTTTGAGGCTTTCCCTCTGTAACATACAGCAAAGCATCTCTCTCCCTTTAAGGAGAAAGGGCAGGAAGCAGGAAGTGAAGGAGTGACAGTTGAAAACAGACAGTGAGGTGGCTGAAGAGATGAAAAGTGTTAAATAAAAGAGTTGCTATTAAGTTTATCCCTGAGTTTGTATTTTATGGAAACATTACACACTTGTACTGAAACAGAGTGTATGGAGGGTTACAATTATCTGTGGGAGGTGAAACAGTGTGTTTGTGGGGTCATGATCCTGAGTGAGAGCGTGTGTGGACCGGGAGAAGTTATTGATATCTCTTACTTCGGGAGCGAGTGGCAGCTATATTTTTTTTTTGTCAGTTGGATACTGGTGGGCGGGCTGGAGGGGCGGGCCAACTCCCTGTATGATAAACATGCCCCCAATGAATCACCCAATGGGAGCAGTAAAGTCCCCATTGAATCACCCAATAGGAGTTGTGCCTCCTAATGAGACATAAATTATGTAATGAGACATTCTGTTCAATGCGAGGATTCTTTTCTGAGGAGACATAAATTATGTTCTGTGTGTGGGGTACCATAAACTATGCAATGAGGCTTATTCTTTTATATACATAGATATATTTCATTTTATCTACCATGTCCAAATAGGGGGGCAGGTATCCCATTCCCCTGTTACTCAGATCTGATTTGTAGTTCATACAAACCAGTAAAATATGTATGCGATTACTATTTATGAATTTGATACTCTGTCTTGTTTCATCATGGTGAGAGTGCCCCTACATGTAACTGGTTTTTGCTGGCTTGTTTTGCCTCTTTTTTGAAGATGAGGAGAGCATGATTCAGTAGGGAGTTGCTGTGTTGATGATATCATCTGAGTGGAGACAGTCTAAGCTCATCAACATGCATTTATGCTACTGGTGAATATTATTCAGTGGTCCTTTGATAATGTGAGTGAGCTTCTTTTGTTATATATCAATATCATCTAATTGAGATGTGATTACCCTACTAAGTGCCCCCCCCCCATATGTTCACTTCTCTCCTGCATTCCACAGATGATCTGAATGCAGAAGAGGTGTGTCTACTGGTTGGACCAGACCACATAAGGATCGGCCATTCATTGATGAGCCTTGCAAGCTCCAAAACTGATCGTTTGTAAGGCCTGCAGGTGGAACTACAGGCAGCCATGCAGACTTTCATTAGAAAACTTGACTGTATTCCTGAGGTAAAGCAGTAAAGTTGATATACGGTGATGTAGACTATGTATGCAATTCAATGAAAAGCAAATAGTACACCGTCACACAATAACAATAACATTAGTATCAACAAGATTAAAAAGTCAGTATAGTCCACAGTTAACATAGTCCATAGTTAACCAAAATCAGTATGATGTTCGGTCCTTTAAAAGCTGATAATTTTATGTAGGGTTTTTTAGTTTTTGGAAGGGACTTTACCATTGTCTTCTATCCATCCTTAGATAAGTCACTTCCACCTTCTAAATTTCCTGAATCCCACATATGAAATTTACACATCACCTTTAAGACACATAGGATAGTTCTTCACCCATTAGAGAAGGACTTTGCCTTCTTTTATAGTCCCCATATGTTCTACTCTAGGACTGAAGTTTTCTTGACAGATACCAGTATCCTGCAGTCTGTACTAGATTCAAACATAGATATAATCTCCTGGTGTGATCATTTCTCAATTTTCATATCTCTTGATAATAAAAATATATTTTCAGTTAAAGATTCTTGGAGATTAATGAAAATCTTCTTAAAGCAGAACTACCACCCAACACAATCTTTAGCTTCACTAAGTCCTCATCTGCCGACTAGCTGCTTAGTAGCGCTAGTAGCCAGAATAATTACCTTATTTAATAGATTTCTGCTCCCTTCCCCGGCTGACAGGCAGGATGGAGAGCGGACATCTTACCATTGCGACGTCCACGTGCCTGTGCTCTCAGTCCCAGCCGGAGCCAAATGGTTCCTAGCAACGCCTCCTAGACCCGGCTGGGACTGACAGCCAAGGTGCACAGACATCACAATAGCAAGATGTCCGTGCTATTAAATAAGGTAATTTTTCTGGCGACTAGCGCTACTAAACAGCTAGTCACCAGATGGGGACTTAGTGAAGCTAAAGATTGTGTCGGGTGGTAGTTACGCTTTAAAACTGCCCCACACTGAGAGAAATTGACATTGTATCTGATAGATTACTTTCAAGATAACAAAACCTTGGACATATTGCCACTTACACTATGTCTAGCAAACAAATAAAAATGGAGGCAAAAAATAATGTATTTGCAGAATAAAGTAAGTAATAATTAGGGCACAAGATGACTGTGTGTTAATTCAAATGGATTTATTTGTATAACAGTCAGTGATAGTAATTGAAATATAATCTTTATTTATACACTTTAAAAAATATTGTATTAAAAAATCTACTTTCAAGATGCATTTATAAAGTAATGGGGATTACACTGTAGTGCTGCCACCCCCCTCCTTATTTCTGCCGCTACACATGTTAATTGTTTATAGACAAGATAGGTCTACACACGCGTGGGATAGTCCAATCCCCCCCTTGCATACCCCCTCCCCTTCTCCTCCTCTCTGTCTCTTTTAATTCATTATCTTTCCTTTCTTAGGCCCAGAGTTCTTCTTTCTGGCACTCTCTTCTCTCTTTCTTTCCTGACTATTTCATGGCACTCTCTCCTGCTTTCAAACTGCCTGTTGCTTCCTTTTCCCTATGTGTTGGGTAGCCGTGTGTCATTCCTTGTCTGTTAATTCTCTGATTTTAAAGTTTGCTACTTAAAAAGCAAAGCCGCCCCAAACAGTGGGAGGGAAGAAAACTAATGAACTATGGCCTGTAAAACGTTATGACCAAAACTAGCATCTTAGGATTCAACTATGTTCAAATTGTAAAACTTCATGAAAGTGTGAACAGATGACCAAGTAACTGCCTTGCACAGTTGGTCAACAGTAGCCTGATACTTCAAGTCCCATGAAGTACTGATAGATCTGGTAGAATCAGCCATGATTCTGAAGGGAACTGGAACAGAGTTAAGTCTGTAAGCTTGTGTGATTGTTTGTTTAAGCCAAGAAGCAGTGGTAGTCTTAGAAATTGATCTGCCCTTTTTAGGGCCTTCTGAAATCACAAAGTGTCTGATGTTCTAAAAGATTGGGTGACTTGGACGTAATGTTTTAAAAATCTCACTATATCTAAAGTATGAAGAACTTTTTCTTTAGAGTTACAAGGATTAGGACACAATGGAGGGAGTACCACTGGTTTATGTGGTAAGCAGAAACTACTTTGGGTTGGAACTCTGGAACTGTTCTTAAAACCACTTTATCTTGATGAAAAATAAGATGAGGAGAAGTACAAGAAAGTTAGGTCTCTTATACAGGCTAATGACAAAGGTTCA
Source organism: Rhinophrynus dorsalis (assembly GCA_037306005.1). Classification (NCBI taxonomy): domain Eukaryota; kingdom Metazoa; phylum Chordata; class Amphibia; order Anura; family Rhinophrynidae; genus Rhinophrynus; species Rhinophrynus dorsalis. The sequence goes on along the minus strand of CM074721.1, from coordinate 359,956,302 downwards.
AATGAAAAAGATTGAAGAGCCTCTAATGCTAAATTCAAATCCCACGGGGGACTATCCTTTTGACCCCTTGTAGGAAAGTTTGATTTTTTGGGAGAGAAGCAGTCTTTCTCTGGAAAAGCACAGAGAGACAAAACTTTTACTTTCAGGGAGTTAACCCTTAGGCCTTTATCTATACTTATTGCAGGAACTTTAGAAGGAATAGGAGATGGCAAGAAGAGGGTTCTAGACCTAGCACAGAAAGAGAAAAAGATTCTTCAAACTTGGTGATATATTATAGATGATGCCAGTTTGCAAGCCCTGAGCATGGTTTGAATCACAGTAGAAATTAAGCCTTTGATCTTTAAGATTTGGGTATTAAGTTCCACGCCATCAAAGCAAGGTTATGTAAGTTGTGGTGGAGAATTGGGGCTTGGGAGATAAGGTCTGGAATCTGAGGTAGACGCCATAGCTCTGTCAATTACATGCCTTTGAGGTGGTGAAACCAAGATCTCCTGGGCCAAAATGGAGCTTTGAGGAGGTTTGCACCATCTCCTCCTTTATTTTGTGGAGTATTCTGGGATTCATAGCTAGTGGTGGGAAGATATACACCAGTCTGTAATGCCAAGGAATTGTTAAGGCATCCACAGCTATTGCTCTTGCACATAATGTTGGTAGTTTTCTGTTTCTTTTTGACACCATCATGTCTATGTCTGGATCTCCCCATCAGTGAGTTATCCAAAGGATAACTGCCTCCCAGTTCTTCACTACTGGAATGTAAATGGCTGAAAATGCTGGAACATGGTTCTCTGTCCAGAGAATAATTTTCTTTACTTCCATCCAGGCAGCACTGCTTTTCGTCCCTCCTTGATGGTTTATATATGCCATTGCAGTGGCATTGCCTGATTGCATCCGAATGGGAAGATTCTTCTGAATAGACATCCATGCCCATAGTGCATTGTAAATTGCATGTAACTCTTAAGATGTTTATGTGAATAAGGGACTCCAATGGAGTCCAGTGACCTTGAATGGAGAGATGTTTGTACACCACTCCCTATCCAAATGGACTGGCATCTGTTGTGACTATCTCCCATTCCGTGATGGAGAGATTGTCTTGTGGCCTGTGATATCTTCATCATATGATGAAGATGATTTGGATTTTGGACCAATTGTGAATCAGATTCAGTTGATGAGGCCTCAAGTGAAACAAGGGAACTGCTTCTATTGTGGCCACCACAATTTTCATGCAGTGTCTTAAAGAAACTTCTAGCAGGGAGAGAAGCACTGGTGGTGTTGAATCTCAAGCCTAGAAACAGTATCTGCTGATATGGTACCAGTTGAGATTTGCTTAGCTTGATTATCCAACTGTGATTCTTCATAGTTAAGATGAAGATTTAGAATTAGCTCCTGAGATGGAGCCTTTAGCAACAGACCATCCAGGTAAGGAGTCAGATTTACTCCTATGGATCAGAGGGGAGCCATAAGAAGAGCCACCACCCTGGTGAAAACTCTCGGAGCTCTGACTAAGCCAAAAGGAAGAGCCACAAATTGAAAATGTTTGTTTTGTTAAGCAAACCTGAGATATTCCCAGTGTTTGGGCCAAATAGGGATGTGTAGGTAGGCATCTTTGATGTCCAAATATGTGAGAAATTCCTCTGGTTCCATGGCTGCTTTTACTGACTTGATAAACTTCATTTTGAACCTGGGAACTTTGAGAAACTGGTTTAGGTTTTTCAGGTCCAGGATAGGACGGAATCCTCTGCCTTTTTTTGGGTACCATTAAAAGATTGGAATAAAAGCCTTTGAACTTTTGGTCTTTTGAGACTGGAACTATTACACCATTGTCTGATGAAAGGCTTACTGTAACTTCCTTTCTTTTGGTACCCTGGGCATGAAAAAGCAACGAAGAGAAAGAGTTGTGAAAGACATTCTGTACCCTTCTTGAATGAGTTGTAGAACCCAATTATATGAAACTAGCAGTTTGGGACAGCGTTGCCCGTCATACTTTTTTTATCCTGAACTGTTTAACTGGTGAGTGATTGTAAATTGTTTCTCCTTTAAGGGCAATGGGAGCGTGCAATGCAATGCACTGCATGCCCCTGCAGTCCTTAACTGTTTGAATGCCAGAGTGGTACGCAATGACTCAAGGGAGTCAGTTTGTGTTTCATTTCTGGAGGTCCTTCTGTGATCAGATGGGTATCCAACTATCATTCTACTCTGTCTACCGTCCCCAGTCAAACCATGCTGCTGAGAGATCCAACCAAGGGTTGGAACAGTTCCTACGCTGTTTCATTTTGGACCATCATGATAACTGGGCGAACTTGTTACCATGGGCAGAGTTTGCCAGGAATTGTGCCATAAACTCTGTCCAGACCAGTGGCTCTGTCTGACTATATGATTTGTGTATGACCCTGGCTTGTCCGACTACCCGCTCCGATCTGACTTTGGCCGTGGCTGAGCACCCAATCCGGTATCTGACTGTGGCTTGTCTGACTTATGCTACGTGTTTACTTCAGTTCCTGTCTGACCACCACTTCTCATTATCGGCCTCTGAAGTCTCGCTCCATCAGCCTAGCGTGACAGTTACCTCCCTGGTATTGTTGCACGTTGCCTTCCACTCTGCTGCCTATGCTCCGTGCTTACCCTTGTATTATCTGACTCTGTCAATATCTGCCTCCGAGGCCTCTTGCTCCATACAGCCTAGTGCAACATTTACCTTCCTGGTATTGTTGCCAAGCTGCCTGAGGCTAAGCAGCATTGTAGTTGTCCCCCTTCAGGGACCACCTGGTACTCTCGCTCCAAGCCCTCCCAGGCTTGTACTAGTCTGAGGTTTCTCCTACACAGTTACGCTATTGTGGCCTGGACTCCTGGCTCTCCAGGTTTCCGCTCACTCTGCTTGTTAGAATCAAGTCTGGTTCTATATTCTGCATTACCTTGGCTATCAGTGGTCCAGGTACAGTTCAGTGTCAGTTTCTGGGTAGTGGACTGCGCACTGTCCTTGTGCCTGTTCTTATCAAGCTTGAGAAGGTGCTTTGCTCTTGCATATTTATTTTGAATAAACCGGTTAAATTCATCTGTACCTGTGTTTTGTGTTTCATGTACCTAAGCAGCCCATGACACTATCTAGCACAGAACAATATAGAAAATTATGACAGATGGCTTCAAAGCAGATAGGATGTCGATCCAGAGAACTATCTGACTACCATCTGAAGTCAAGAAGGGCTTTTTATTGCCATCCTCTGGATCAACAGGGGTGTTTTTGGCATGGCTGGACTTGATGGACACGTCTTTTTCAGCCTCAACAACTATGTTACTATGTTTAAGGAATATGACAACAGCTCAGTAAGCTACATTCCAATATGCATATGAGCCATTGTTAAAACTGTCACAGCAGCATCGTAAACCTGGGGAAGACATTGTGAAAGCATGGCAATGTTGGCTTATTTGCAACATATTCACAGGGAAATTTTGGCGAAGACATCTTAGTAGACATCTATCAGAGCTTAGTACATGTGACAAATAGCCACATTAACATATAGACATATGCAAAGAAATATGGAAACAGCTCATTAAGCTACATTCCAATATGCATATGAGTCATTGTTGAAACAGTCACAGCAACATCATAAACCTAGGGAAGACATTGTGAAAGAATGGCAATGTTGGCTTATTTGCAGCATATTCACAGGGAAATTTTGGCGAAGACATCTTAGTGCATCTGTTGAAATATAATTAAAGCAAAGACACCACCATATCACCACCTTGACCCTTTATCTAACCTTAGTGCATCCCCCCTGGTCTATGCACAAGTAGCAAGAAGCTAAAATGGCTTTTGGTTGCATAATTACACAGGATAAATTGATTTTTTGGAAACTCCTCTTTAGAAATCATGAGTTTGCCCCTGCCTCGGGCACTCAAAAGGTAAAGGTATGTAAAGCTAAAGACTGACTTCATATCCTCAAAGTCAAGTTAAAGGGGCAGTAAAGATCCAATTAAATAAACTATTAGCAGTGCCTTCTAAGCTATGGGAACTGAACTTAGAGCTCATAGTTTAGAACTCACCTGTTCTCTGCTGTGCTGGTTACTGAGATCTGCACTCAGGGGAGCTTTCTCTCCTTTCCATAGAAGTCCATTTTGATGAAACCAAGAAAGAATGTTCCTATGTGCACTGAGTAAGGCCCTGATGTCACCCAGCTTTGCAGATCTCCACAACAAAACAGGAGAAAACATTCTAAGCTATGGAAAGTAATTTCCCATATCAGAGGGCACTGCCAATAATTGAAATAGGGTCTTTAATTTGGCCTTTACTGCACCTTTAAAGGGATAGTAATACTTCGTTTTAACTTTATTTTATTTTGTAGGCATTAAAAAAACATGAAGAATGATATAAGTCTTATCTCTGAAACCTTTATGGTTTAAGAGATATTCACAAACAAAGTATCCCTTCCCTGTTCAATCAGATCAGAAGGGAGATGCCCAGGTAGACTGCAGAGAGGGACAATCTTCTATTAAGATAAGGGAAAAAGCTGAAAAACTTGTCAAGGGGGGAAGGGCTTTCATTGTTTTCATACAAAGAAAATTGTCCCCTTCTGTTATCTGTCCTGTCATACAACCAGACTCACATTTGAGAAGAGATGGCTTACACTAGGTAAAAGGGGCGGGGAGGGGAACTTTGCTTGTGAATATCTCATAAACCATAAAGGTTTGAGAGATAAGACTTATATAATTTTTCATGTTTTTTTAATGCCTACAAAATAAAATAAAGTTAAAACGAAGTATTACTATCCCTTTAATGGGACATTAATATCTAAGTATGAAATAGGGTTATATACATTTAAATATTCTGTACCTCAAGCTAGTATCTATAAAACATATTTTGTTGGTACAGGAGGTATAAAATCAAGTCTTCCCTCCCTTCAAAAAGGTGTATTATATACTGCCAGCACCTTTTTCCTCATAGAATTTGCACTGGTTACTAGTTAGAGGTCCCCGCGAGATTAGAAGGGGAAACATGTCTGAGCTGGGGTGGTCAAGAAAGTTAGTTGTGTTAAGAATAGGAAGTGAGGTAATGGAAAGAGGGTATAAATAGAACGAGAAGTGTAAGTTACTTCCTGTTTGTCAATCACTTCACTGCGTACGCAGCTTTGACAGCGATTCTGACAAAAAAAAATGTTGAATGACTCAGTAATGGATGAGGCAAAAGGAGGAGGTTAATGGTTATGGGAGAAAATTTCTCAGAGACAAGCTGAGGTTGAATCTCGTAAAGTTTCTTCCCGGCATGTGCGCAGCAAGCAAGGTCGTCTTCCTTCTCGGTCGACATAGGAGTAAAAGTCCCATTCGTAGAGGGAGGCAATAGTTATCGGTTCGTGAAGAAAGGTCCAGTCAAGTATTGCCATGGAGAGTGGCACCGAACTCATTATCCTCTGGAGCTCCAGTGGCTGAGGCGTTAGAGCGGTGATTTCCTGCTCTTCCTGAGGGGAATCACCAGGTATAAGTGCCCAATGGAGAATACATTAGCCCAGCGGATGATTTATGGCCATTAATGATCACGGTTCCTGATTAAATCACTCTTTCTTCTTTAACCCATTACCCCCCCCCCTTCCCTTGCTTATTATCTGGAATATGAATATGAATTTAATTTTAGTTGGTTGGCTCAGCGGTTCAACATGCAGGATATCCCTGTGGTAGAGGTGTCTCCAGCAGAGATATATTATTCAGAAATGGGATAATTGGTCCCAGCAGATATATATATATATATATATATATATATATATATATATATATATATATATATGTATATATTTTAAAAATAATAATAATAATTTTAATTTAGCTATTACCAGTAGATTAACAATAAATTGACTAGCCTTGGAACATTTATTTAAAAAAAACAAAAAAAAACCTTTATGTTAAAGGAAATATTGGTTCGTTCAAGTAAGGAGCACCTAATTAGGATGATGGCTTTTTCTTTACAGGTACAGGAATAGTTACCTGGAGCCAGCACGGGAGGAGGTGATAATGTGATTCCTGGAGGAACATCTATTACACAGTCCGTTCCTGCTGTTCCTTCATCTGGGACAGGTACGTGGCTGTCTGGGGTCATGGCCAATTTTGGGATGGGGTCTTTTACAGAGGGACAACTGCAACATTTGTTGGGAGCTTGGGTGGATGCGACTTTGAGGGGTCAAAGTGGATTAGCGAATCCAGTGGGGGCATGAGGGTTTTCAGAAACAGGAAGGGGCCAGTGTTTTTCAGGGGTTGGCAGTACACAAGGTTTAATTGGGACAACACCTATGGGGCTGAGTATGTCTACTAGTGGAATGGAAGGATCTCGTGGCTCTTTAATATATGGGCTTCAAAATTCCAACAATTTTTCAACGGATGTTTCACATATGGTCATGCCCAGTACTATTAATTCGGGGCAGAGTGGTTTTAATGGAAGGGTTGGGAATATGGTTGGATCTTGGTGCAGTGAGCATTTCTGCTGCTGGTCCAGGAACAGTTGGAGACAGTTTAGTTGGAGGTAATACAAACACATCAGGTATAGGTGTGGGGAGATCAAGTATTCCATTAACAGGGTTGAATCAGGTTGGTGGGGTACCGACTGCAGCCTTTGGGGCTACCTACATGTGCTGGTCAGGTCCGTTGGTTCCTTAATTGAAAGCAGGGATTAAAAAGAAGATTTGGAGGGGAGAATTTTTGGAAATTTTCACCCTTCTTCCGTTAGATGAAGCTCCTCCAGAAAAAGATGAAAAGGATTCGGAAAAGAAAGAATAAAGAGAATGGAGTAGGTATCGTAAGATAACTAAGGTGCTCGACAACTGGATTTGAGCTTTCTCTATTCTGGCTAGTGTGATAGGTGAATGCCATCCATCAAAATGTTCCTCCTTATTTTGCTATCAAGACACCATTTGGAGTGCTTGTAGGCAATTTAATGAAGGATGATGTAAGTGGGGAAGTTCATGTAAGTTCAAGCACGAATATTCTGGATGTTCAGGTTCTCACCCCTACGCTAAATGTTTAAAAAAACAGAAGACAGGATAAAAAGGAAATGCTGTGGCTGACAAAGGGACAGAGGCCAGTGTCCGTAGACAAGATACATCCTTGGCTAACAATTTACAGGGATACGGTGGCGGCTCAGCTTTTGGAGGAAGGTTTTCTAATAGGCTTTCAAATTTCGAGCCGTAAAGGTTTTGGGGTATTGGATGCTAGTTATTTGCAGTCAGCTGTAAGAAATCCAAATATTTTGTGGGATAAGGTTGAAAAACAGACGGCTCAGGGGCGAATGGCGGGTCCGTTTTCACAGCCATCGCTTCCGAATTTCAGAGTGTCTCCATTGGGTATTGTCCCCAAAAAAGAAGTGGGTAAATTTCTTCTTTCTTTCTTACTTATCTTATCCCGCAGGATTTTCGGTGAATGATGCAATTGACCCGTCACTGTGCAGTTTGTTGTATACGTCATTTCACAGGGTGGTGATTTTGGCCTCAAAAGCTGGTAAGGGAGCCTGGTTTGCAAAGGCAGACATAAAGTCGGCCTTTTGTCTTTTACCTGTTCACCCAGAATGTCACCATTTGCTGGGATGTAAGGTTGAGAAGGACTATTTTGTTGACCTTTGCCTTCCAATGGGCTGTTCTATTTCTTGTGCCCTGTTTGAAAACTTTAGTACATTTCTCGAATGGGTTGTTAGAAGAGAATCAGGGTTGCCTTCCATCCTTCATTATCTTGATGATTTTTTTTGTGTTGGAATGGGCGGCCTTGATGTCTGTAGAAAGTTACTGACAACATTACAACAGGTATGCAACAAATTTGGGGAGCCTTTGGCTCTGGAGAAGACAGAAGGGCCTACGACATGTTTGTCTTTCTTAGGGATTGAACTTGATTCAGTGACCATGGAATGTCGGTTACTGGCAGACAAAGTAGAGTCATTGCGAGCAGAAGTTGATTCTTGTTTAAAAGCTCAGAAGGTGACCCTTCAAGCACTCCAATCTTTACTAGGAAAACTCAGCTTTGCCTGTCGCATCATGCCAATGGGAAGAGTGTTTAATTGAAGGCTAGCTCAAGCCACCGGGGGGTTTGCTACCTCACCATCATATAAGGATACAAAATCATTAAAAGAAGATCTGAGAGTGTGGGCTTTTGCAAAATCCAAGTATACTACATCAACTGCAATGTATTTAGGGTGTCAGCCATATCCTTATCCTCACTAATCAATTCACCTGTATCAGTCCTAAGAGGACCAATATCAACCTTAACTTTTTTGTTATTCATATACTTGTAGAATTGTTTAGGGTTTTTCTTGCTCTCATTTGCAATATTTCTCTCATTTTCAATTTTAGCTAGCTTAATTGCTTGTTTGCAGATTTTATTACATTCTTTATATTTTGTAAAATGATGCATCTGACCAATTTGACTTAAACACTTTAAAAGCCTGTTTCTTATTTCTCATTTTCCTGCAAACCTCATTATTAAGCCACATTGGTTTCACTTTACTCCTCTTGTGCGTATTCCCCAATGGTATATATTGATGTGTGTATTTGTCTAAAACATTTTAAACACATTCCATGATTCTTGTGCATTTTATCTTTGAAAATTATCATTTATCATACTTAAAAAAATATTTCCCTTTTTTTGTGCCGGAAGTAATATTGCTCCAGACAGCATAGTTGAAATCTCCCATTATAATTACCTTTGCTGACCTAGAAGCTTTTTCCGTTTGCAGTAAAAGTTGGGCTTCCTTCAGCTGCCCAATATTAGGTGGCTTGTAGCAAATCCCCAATAACATATTTTTATTATGTGTGCCACCAGTGTGTATTTCAACCCACAAGGCCTCTACATTTTCATTGGACCCTTCATTTATATCTTCCCTTAAACTAGGTTATAAGGCATGCTTTACATACAGGCATACCCCTCTTCCGCTTTTATTAACCCTATCCCTCCTAAGAACTGAATAGCCCTCTAGATTGACTGCTAAGGTATATGTATCATCTAACCAGGTTTCAGACACATCAATCAGATCATATTGCTCATGTGTTGCATTAATTTCTAGTTCCCCCATCTTACCAGCCACACTACGAGCATTTGCATACATACATTTTATCTTTTTTTTTTTGCCATTCTTAAAGATTTCATTATTTTTCAAATGTATTTGTCTTTTATCAGGCTGTAACATTGGCAACTCCCTATTAGATGAACTAGCCTATTCCCCTCTCCACCCCCATGCCCCCTCTCTAATCCCATTTCCTTGATTATACTACCTTCCCCATCCTGTGTTGCAGTACCCTCCCCCCCTTTCTAGTTTAAAGTCTCCTCCAGCCCTCTATCCATCCTGACGCCCAGCACCGTGGCCCCCCTTCCTCTAAGGTGCAATCCATCACGACTATAAAGATTGCCCCCAAGGGAAAAGGCTGCCCAGTGCTCTAGCAACCCAAACCCCTCCTGCTTACACCAAGTCTTTAGCCATGCATTTAACTCCCTAATCTCCTGTTGCCTTTCTAATGTAGCGCGTGGCACAGGTAGTATTTCAGAAAATACTACCTTAAGGTCCTCTGCTTAAGCTTATATCCTAAGTCCCTGAAATCCTTCTTAACAGACCTCCATTTTCCAATGACTTTGTCATTAGTACCAACATGTTATCACAGTGCCTGTGATTCCTGTCACTCTCTGTTGTGGATGTCACTGATTTGCTGACTGAGTTTGACCCGCCTCCTGATGACCTTTTTATATCTGGCTATCTCTTATGTCAGTTGCCCTTTCGTGGTGTTCCTGAGCCAGTAGTGCTTTTGCTGAGTTCCTGTATTCTGAGTTCCTGTGTACCGATTCGGCTTGTCCTCACCATTCTCCAGTGTTCCTGCCTGTGTATGACCCGGCTCGTCTGCGGACCACCCTTGCACCTTGACCCGGCTAGTTTGACGTTCCTGCCTGTGTATGACCCGGCTCGTCTGCGGACCACCCTTGGATCCTGACCCGGCTAGTTTGACGTTCCTGCCTGTGTATGACCCGGTCCGGCTGACTTCCTGCTCCGAAGATCGACTTCCAGCTTGTTCCAGTGACCTGCGTTCCAGTTGTCGGCGCAGCGACATTTTCCAGTACCTGCTGCCCACGAGTGTGCCATTGCCTAGCCTGGTGATTCCTTCGATAGTGCTGTGCCTCGTTCTAGTGCAGAGCTGTGTGTATTCTGTGGGCCTTCCTCTCCTAGCAGAGCCTGATCGTAGCGTTGAAGCCTCGAGTAACGTTACAGAGCCTTGCAGTAGCGCTGAAGCCTCGAGTAAACGTGCATTTTAACTCTTGCAGTGCTGCCTCATATTCACTCTCTCTATCTCCAGTACGAGCCTTGTTACAAGTGATACTGCTGCTGAGTTGGCCGCTCTCCGTCGGCAACTCTAGTCTAACGTTGCAGAGTGTTCACAAAGCTTGGGCTGTTTGGGCGCTTAAGGCTCTCCGGTGTGGGTTACCGACGAGATCGTATACACAGAGTGTTGGCAGAAAGGCTTCAGTGTTGGCTTATCCGGTACTACGCCCGAGGGGGCTAGTGGCTCTGGCTCTAGTATTACTGCATTCGATTACACCTGAGGAGGCTATTAGCTCTTGCATTGCAGGCCGGTTTCCATATTGCCCTAAGGGGCTATCCGCACTTGCACATACTAAAGCAGTTCCTGTAGCTACGCCCGTGGGGGCTAAGTTGTTACCCATTCTGCTTATCATCTACCACCTTGGCAAGGCAGCTCGTTCCTCAGCACCTGATGAACTTCGTCTGTACAGCACAGCCTATTTAACATCAAGGGCATGTCAAACTTCCACATCTGAGACTGAGTATAATTTGGACTTTAACCCCTTTGGGGCCAATATCATCCTAGTGCATCCTGATTTGCATTTATGTCCATAATACTATCCTCCTTGTATTATCTCAGTTTACATTATCTGTGTATTACCTACCGCCTCTAGAGGGCGTAAGTGTCATTATTCACTTTAATAAAGTGTGTTTTATTTTCACTTATTGGTCTGAGTGTCTTAAAAACCGTAACACATGTACCATGACAGCAGGGTCATGCCCAGCCCCTCCCAACAATCTATCAACCCGCTCAGCCACATGTCGAACCTGAGCTCCTGGGAGACAGCAAACTGTTCGATTGTAGCAATCCTGGTGACAGATTACCTTGTCTATCTTCCTAATAATAGAATCCCCTACCACCACCATCTCTCTAGGTCTGTCTGAGTCCCGGATCCCATCTGTGCTAGAGGGGCTGTTTTCCTGGCTGTTAGAGAGAACAGTCCTCTCCAGTAAAGGTATTCCTGCATCAACATCCCTAACATCATTACTCAATGTAGCAAATCTGTTAGGGTTAGACACAGGCATGTCCTCCCTATTCCCTATTATACTCACTTTCCCATGAGGCTTTTGTTCTGCCTCTAAGAATCAAGAGCTTCCCAGTATATACCCTGGTATTCTTGTTCTCCCTGTCTGCTTAACATGCTCTGTCTACAGTTGCTTGATGTAAATATAGAGTTAAACAGCAGGGAATATCACTCCACTGTGTTAACTACAAAAAACACTTAATACACTGGACTACTGGGGACAAATAAACAATTATCTTTACATAAAAATAAACAAATCTCCAGTGGGCGAAGGTACAAAATATCATTTAATTTATTAAAATAAGATATTGCATATACCACACATTACCAACGAAAGGGATAAGGTAATTGTACATATACCAACAAATTAAAAAAACAACAAATACAAATAAAAATGCTCTACGCATTTCATGATAAAACCTAGCACTTCTTCAGAAGAAATAAAAGTGATACAATGCAAATTACCTCCATTTATAGTTCCAGTAACATACCCACAGAAACGCCATCAGTAATGGCATTATTCTTGCCCAAATGTCTACAAATCATAGGTTAATGTAAGAAACACCCCCATCTTGCATCCCATCCATGGAAAGTGCCTCTGCCTAATCCAGTTGAATGCTGAAGGAAAACAACTACATCTGACCCAAACGCAAACCACCAATGAAGTGAATGTTCCATCCGTGGAACGGACCCCCAGCTCCCAAAAGACCTTGAGGCCATACGTAGGCGCTCCACCAACTAGAAAGACCCATCTAATATAGCATCACGCTGAGCCTAACACCATGCGCTCCACTGACTAAATGCATTCACATATCCCAAACGACTTAGTAGTCTAACACACTGGATTATACCAATCAAGTGCCTCATTCTAAAAGGCCATGGAATATCCCATGAATCAAGGTTTAAACATCCTATAAGTATTGATGTGTCCCACTTATGGCACGCAACACAAGTGTGTTCCCCATCAGTGAAATGCATCCATAAGCCCAACATATAAATACACTATAGATCAGTTAGAATACACACCATGAATGTTGCACTTGTGGATATAAACAAAATATAATATAATTGCAATATTAAATTAAACTGGCTTTGATGGCTTCAACTGATTTCTGGACCGGAGGAATTTGCTCATTCACTCATTTGTCCCTATATTGCCAAAGATAACATATAATAATTGCATTGCATTTTCACACAGTTGTAAGGAAATAAAGGTAAAAGGGAGAGAAAAAAGGCCAAGGGACCAGGAGCCGAGTATAAACATAGCAACAGAGAGAGACAGGATCACATATTGGAGACAGGTAGATTTGAAGTGGGGAGCGGAGAGCATTGCATACAAAAAACACACAACACAATTTGGCACATATTGCACACCGCATCCACACACAAACACAAACATCTTTTGTTTTTGGACACACAAAACATTTATTATTTTTTTATTTTATACAGTGTGATTGAGTAAGTATAAGGGAGTTCCACGGTCAGGGAAGGAGAGGAGAGGGAGATCAGGTGGGTACACAACAAAAGGCAGGTACATAGCAGCCAGGGACCGACATAGCAGTGGGAAGCGGAGGGAATGTGGCAGAGGAGCACACACATCCAGGGACAGCGCAGGCAAGGCCTGACAACCAAACGGGCATACGGAGTGCATATACATCCCAGACTGCAGTGGAGGAGGACAGAGTGCAAGACATCATGTACTCCCATGTTGAGAACATAGCCCTGGTGCAGAGAATTCTGGTTATGGAGCACATACTCTTCTCCTCGGGAAAACAGCAGGGGGATTGGTGTTAGGAAGAAGGTAACCTGGCATCAGGTGAAGAGTGCAGTCAGTGCTGTGTCCAAGTGCAAGACCAGCTCACACTCCATTAACAAGCTCTGGACATACGGCAAAAGAAAAGTGAAGAACAAGATGGGAGAACTGTCCCTGCATGTGAGAGGCACTGGAGGTGGTCCACCAGCGAATAACACCTTCAGTGCCTGGGAGGAGATGATCCTCCAAAACCTGTCCATGAAAGCAGTTGAGAGGATCTAAGGTGACTCTGAAACAGGAGATCACAGAATCCTCCAGCCTCCTGATAAGTAACATCGTAATTAACTGTCCACCAGACAAACCCTCTTAGATAGCACAGCACAGTGGCAGCTGATCACATGGTCATCAGTGAGTCCTCCATGTTGAGCAATACAGAGCTGATAGGGTTTAAACAAAGAGATATCGGTGTGCAGCCAAATGGAAAACTGATGCAGTAAGCAGGCAAAATCATTTTAAATCACAAGGTTAACCCCCTCAGTGCTGTGTTGCTCAAACATGCTCACCTCACACAAACAATGATTGCCATCATGTTGCAATACAAACGTCTGTAATGTTCTTGAACAATGTTAGACATGTTGCGACAGGAATGTCAACACTTAACAGTGGAAGAACAAAGTACACAATGGTCAAGTTGCAGACTTCAACCGGGGTTAGCACACCCCTGAGAGTTGAACAAACACAAATTGATTGCATGTCCAACACACATGCCACATGTATACTACCCCCATGGCCTGAAATGACACATTTGCACTGTTACCACAATCATAACAGCAAAATTGAGACAATGGCAGTACAGCACACAGGGAAAGCAAGTCTAAAAACAAACTGATGGGGGAACACATCAAGCTAAGCAGCTGGAGAGCACATGTTTCTCCCAGAAGGATAACAATCCCAAACACACATTCAAAATGTGATGCTGGAACAAACATTCAAACTAGGGTTAGCCAAACTAGGGAAAGATATCCATAGGGAACCACAATACACATCTTAAGAAGCAGATGATACATAATTGTGGCTAATGGGAATGGTGGTCCCAATATCTGTGTAGCCAAAGTTTACTACCCCTGACTTCAAACATATGTTGTCTATGTCACTTAATACGTCTTCAACGTGTATGCATCAATCCTTACCATGCTCAGTGTTCCATATACACATGATAATGAAAGATCAACCACAGTTGGTTGCTTCATTCAACGTACAGGACGTTGTCAAACTGTTGAATCAATGATTGCCGGAAGGTATCCCATGCATTGCAATGCAATGCAATATATATCATTCTGTCACTCAAGAGGTTAGATGTGACTGTCATCATCTTGCATCCCTCTTGTCATTGGCCAAGTTACTAATCACACAGTATAATTTTTCCTACACAGAATCCATGCCTGCAGAAGAGCAGGAGGACAGTGAGCAGGAGCACACAATGACCCCCAGTGACACAAACCCTCAAGAGCCATCAGAGGGTACCAGCTGGATGCTGCTACATCACAATCACAGCACAGGCTGCCACCCACATCAGCACAACAGTGGATGCCGCAGGAGTCCCAACAGTGGATTCCACACCAAAGATGGATGCCATCAACATCTGGCCAATACCAGATGCCCTCACCACCACCAATGGTACACAACTGGATGCCCACCTCACAGCAATATGGGTGACTGGGCCCCAAACCACCTCAACAGGCACACAGCTGGATGTCAATACAGCAGCTTGCAGCCACAACCCATGTGGGAAAGGAACACATCACAGTGGCCACAGTATGTCCCACGGCCACTCGATTACCATCATCTCAGTCTCATAGGTGAGCCACAGAGACCACAACCACTGACTCAGTACACACCACCATCACAGACAGAAACTGGTGAGCAGGATTCAGCGGTCAGTGAGGAGATCATACATGTGGTTGGGGCAGAACTCTCACTCTCAAATGCATCACATGCTGGCCCCACCTCACCTCTGGATACATTTGCCTCACCAGCAGCTGCAGCATCAGAGGCACACTCAGACCATGAGGGAACCACCGATCAATGGACAGACACAGAACAAGAAGGAAAGGCATCAGCAGCACCTCCATGTGCACCAACCTCATCATTTGCTACAGCTACTAGAATCACCAGAATAGATGAGGAGTACATCACCATCCAGAGGAGGCTACTGATGGAGACCAGACGCTTCAACAGGAGGTGTCTGTGCTCCATGGGTTGAACTGCAACCAGTGGGAGTGGTCTGGAATCCCAGCATGCCATCCTCCACACAGAGATACAGCATGTAGGGACTGTACTCAGTGACATGATTGACCAGCAGCTCATTGAAATATGTGAGCATAATTGCATCCAGAGGCTGCTGGTAGTTAGAGAGCCCAATAGTCAACTGAAGAGTCAACATCAGCCACCTCCCCCTCAATTGTGACACCCTCAACAGCCCCAAAATTCCCAAGAGTCACTAGTCAGTGATGGTATCTGCGCCCACTCCCCCAAAAGAAGTTAAAAAAAGTCACGTGTCATGTGTCCCACAATAAATATGCACTTTTTTATACAAATCATGCCTTTGATTACTTCAGGAAACTATCTAACAAGGTCAGTGCCAGAAATGTCTCCAATGCATTGCAAAGCAATGCAGTGAACACAACCCTTGCACATCTTACTTGGTGGGAAAATGTTTGAGCAGTGGTAACAAAACACAGCATATCTGTTGTTGTCCAATTTCAACTCACAACACACCTAGCAAAGAAAAAATCTGGAATTTGTTGTCTGGGTGTGATATGAGTTGAAGGTCAACAACAGCTGATGAAAATATTTCACGATCTTAGTCTGGTCACACACAGGATGATTGTTAACACACAGGAACAGTAGCACTCCAACACAAAGGTACACTTCCTTAACATGGTATTATGTCAGGCATGTGGCACAGAGATCACACTGCACAAGCTCCACTCTCACAATACACAGTGTCTGAGACACAAAAATATCCCTTTCAGTAATGAGTTTGCATCCTTTAGGGTCTGTGTTCATCGGGGGTGTGCATGTAGTTGATGGAGGAGTATTAGGGGAGTCTTCAGATGCCAGTGAGGAACACAATGCATCACACATATATATGCGTTGTGTACCCTTCTGGCATTCCAAAGTACAGGCTGGTTGAACATATGGACGATCCACATGTTTTCATGATGGAAAAAATGGTCAAACTTCACTGTTGTACTATCTTCATGATGGGTTCCTTCACAATTACAGAAATGAGGAGATGCATATCATGGCTGTCCAATATTCCTAACAGGGGGCATGTGTGAATTTCAGATGATGTCACTTAAAGGGATAATATTACTTCAAAATTACTGTCCCTCATATTGTAGCCCTTAATAAACTGAGTTAAATGACACCAGCGGCATCTCTTAAACCTTTATGGTTTAAGAGATAGCCGCTTTCAAAGTTTCCTCTCCCCTGCTGTCAGCGTTCTGCTGCCAGAAGGGGAATCCGGTCCCGGGACAGGCAGAGGCTCTTAAACAGAGCCAATATCTCGTTATGGAAGGAAAAATGATTAAGAAACAGTCTTATACGTGTGCTTGGTTACCAAGCAGACGTAGAAGACTGTTTCAATTAATCATTTTTCCTTTCATAACGAGATATCGGCTCTGCTGAAGAGCCTCCGTTTGATTCAGAGACCGGATTCTCCTGCTGGCAGCAGAACGCTGAGAGCAGGGGATCGGAAACTTTGAAAACGGCTATCTCTTAAACCATAAAGGTTTGAGAGATGCCCCTGATGTCATTTAACTCAGTTTATTAAGGGCTACAATATGAGGGATAGTAATTTTGAAGTAATACTATCCCTTTAAGTTTTCCAACGTATGGATGTTGTGCGGGTCCTCAACACCTTGCTCTTCATGGTGTGGATGACCTCTGAGACAATAACTTTGTTTCAAGACCAAAACCAATCAATGGGCCATTAGGGATTTGCCATGCCTCTCCTTTACGTCATTGTGCAGAAACACATGTGCTCTCATCAAATCCTACCATATGGCTCATGCCATTGACATGACAAGACATTTTGCAGTATTAACATTGAGTAGCACTAAGAAGCAGCAGAAGTCGCAGTATAGGGAAGGGGAGGAATTTCACCAAGGTAACTTGGACATCCCTCTATTCCATGATGGGTCATACCATGGATGCTTGTAGGAAGAAATGACAGGAGTTTAACATGTACCAATGTTTCCAGAGATATAGGTTGTACCCGTGAAGTGGCAATGTCATCATGCACTTACGGAATTCCATTCATCCTGTGGAGTGAAACATATCATTATGTATGTGCAAGTGTGTTTCCACACATTTACCATGCATAATCATGGTCATACATGTATCGTGTTTGATTCATGCATTGTACTCACAAGTATAGAAGTCCCAGTTATCCAGACGACTTGATTAATGGGTCATGTGGTTGCATGCTCTTTCGTGAATTTTTAAAAGGATACCAGTCCTCACGTAAGCATCCTTGTTTCAGTGCTGTGCTGGTGTTTGAGGATTCGGACAGGTGTCAGGAGCCACGGTTAGCACCCATATCCTGCATCAACTGTGGAAAAGAAGTGACATTGTGACACATGTACCACAAGGTTTTGTGGATGATGTTGTGTAATGGGGACATATTTATTGTGTTTAACAACCATGATAAGCATTTAATTTATCGTGTGAGTGCCTTGTGTATGTTATCTGATTTGATGTGCACATTGGTCAGTCCCATTCTCAAAGTCATGGGAGACAGAGTAGTGCCTGAGGATGTAGGAGTCATGACAGGATACAAAGCACCAACATGTGTGATCCTCATATGGTTATCACACACCACCTGAGCATTGATGGACTGGAAATGCTTCCTGTTGATGAACACATGTCCCTCATGCAGGGGAGCTTTTTTTGCGCATGTGTGTAGTCCATGGGCCCCATGACTCTGGGTAAGCCTCCTCCATCTGGGCGGAGGGGAAGTGCATGTACCTCCTGGCTGTCCTCTTCAGGGCTATCAGCACCTGACCCAACACCCTGGAACATGTAGCCTAGGACATTGCAGATACAAATCCCTCAGTGGACTGGAATGATCCAGTTTTTATGAAATGAATGGCACACAGCAGGTTCTCCATGCCGGATAGGGCATCCAACCTTGCAACAGTCAGTAGATGTGCAGGTGTATTTGGGGGATCCTGTGGCTCCCTACCCCTTGCATGCTCCCTTCTCCATTGCCTTTGCAGGTAATGCAGTGGAAATATAATGCTCGCAATCACTGTCTGAGTGGACTCACTGTAAACACGCCATATTCATAGGATGGTGGGAGGTCCCTTTAAGACAGAGGTGGGGGTGTTGGCCAGGCACAGTCATCAGGTAACTAAAGACCATTCAGAACGATGGTCTTGTCCAGGTGAGTGTATGCTGGTAGATGTTGTTGTTTGAGTGTGCTTGGTCTGATTGCTGTCAGCTGCATGTACAACGTTGTCTGGTGTGGTTAATGATGCCGGTGCACCTTCATTCTCCATTGGCTACTGATCTTGCACACCCAGGCTTATCTTGCTTTACGATTGACAGGTATGCATATTGTCTTATCTGGACATGATATACTGGTATGTGTTTATCCCCATTTTGCCGGGGGGAGCGTGCAACGGATTAGCTGACATTGATTTGCACATCCCTTGTTACTCAGGGAGTTGATGGGTTCATTTTGGTTTCCCAGGACATGTGTGGACAGAATACACATTTCAAGGGTGCTTCCTTGGCACTTCAGAGGTTATTTTTGCAGTTGTTCTCATTGTGATATGTCATACATGTTGTGTGAGCTGTTTCTTCCCTGCTTTCTGTTGTTCGATGGGAGTTTTAACCTTTGTCCTGTGTTCTACACCTGGGACTATAGCCACAGAGTTACGGTGAGCAAACGTATCTCTTTGATGTGCATTAGCACTTGCCACACACAGTTGAATTGCAAATGATTTAACCTGTTCCATTAATGAGAATGGGATAAAATCTTACCATCCATTGTCATTTTTTAGTGCACGTCAGCAGTTCACAACACGGGTAATAGCATACCAAACTTTGCTTGCAAAACTACCATTGCCTATTTTTTTCTTTAACTGAGGTAATGGAATTGAGCCCCTGATTTGAAAGCTTAACATTTATTATAGGGAGCACTGCACAGATATGACAACCAAATAACACAGAGGAGGAATGATAAGCTAGAGTCAGGGTCAATAGAGTTTGTAATTAAAGAGTTAGTAACTCAGAAATGGCTACGGTCATTTCCAAAAACAAACATACGTAGAACTGTTACATTGCGTTTTTATATGAGTATAGGTCCATATTAAATGCCTTAAGTCTTGTCATAGATTACAAACTTGCACAAATAAAAGCAACCAATTGGTGACTGTATAGAAAAAGAGCAAACCTTTAACCATTTGAGTGCCAGAGGGGTGAGCAGCGCATTGCTTTGGAATGTGTTGCAGACCCCTGTGGCACTCAAAGGGTTAAGGTTCTCAATCTTATTTCATACAAGGAACCCATAAAATGCAATCTGAAATATTCAGCCCATCCCTAACATTTTATAGGTGGCTTTGTCAAGAGCAGATAGAGGAGAAAATTATATACACTTTTCCTTAACAATCAGCGTAAGAATAAAGAGCATACTGTACCTAATTTTCCATAAACAACTAAAATGTATTTTAAAGTTTTTGTCAGTTTTCACAAAAAAAATTGCCATTCTAATAAGTTGCTGTTGCACACCAAAGTGCCACTATAAACTGATTAAGAACCACTGCTAAAGGCTATATTCACATGGGGGACTGCACTCCAATGTAGTGTGTGAAAAGCCATAATAGGAGGTGGGTGACTTTTTTGTATGGAGTGGCTCATGAAGGGCCTTGATTCCCAACCATAATTGTGACACAACTGTGCCTCTGTCAGAAACCATTTGCTCAAGTATTCCATGAATGTGATACATTTCTTTTACAAAGACGTCAACCTAGGAAGTGGGACAAAGTTACTGTTTTTAGAAAACCAGTCCGCTATGATCCAAATGGCCATAATGACTTTGGATGGAGGGGCAATCCAAGATGAAATCCATTGCCATACCTGGGCACTTCCTCTTTTTGAGCCCACAGAGAGCTCATGTGCTGTAGACCAACAGGATGGAAAGAATGTGGTTAGCATCATAAAAGGATGGGGCTTATCCCCTTGTGTCATAAAGTGGGTGGGAATAGGCAGAATAGGGTAGGAATGAGAAGTGGGTGGAACAGTGAGAGAATGAGGAAAAGTGGGCAGACTTTAAGAGGAAAATCACCAGAGAATCTTCCTCTGTCTCTGGAGACTCAGTAATTACCTCTAAAAACCAGAGTCTCCATAGCAGATCCAGAGAGTTCCCAGGTATGTGCATTGCCAGAGGAGACCAAGATACAGCTGTCACAGGAAGCGGCTGAAAAAGGTTCACTATTTTAGGTGTCTTGGTTTGGGCACAAATAGGACAAGTCGCTACGAAGTCAACATCAGCTTTAGGGTTAGACTACCAAAATATTGGAGGAAGGAAGAAGAAAGTTTAGCAATAATTTGAAAGAAGGTGGTGATGGCCTCCTTAATCCAAAGCATCATAGGTTACTAAAATGGAGGAAGATCACTGAGAATATATGGATTGACTGAGTCTTCTTTGATAAGATTCTACCATGCATTACTACAGAACTGTGTCAACCTGTGTCTTTCTATTTTATGAGGGACTGCAATGCTCATTGGAGGACAGGAGTGTTATGCATTATGGTGTGATAAAGAGTTGATGAGATAACTTCTCCCATATGATAAATGCTCCAATACCTGTTATTCTGTTGTCCCTATGAACTAAGATCTCACCAACTTAAGGAATCTTTATGTATAAGCTTTATAAAATAACACGGGAATTGGAGAGTTGTCATATTGAAGAACTTATCTGCTCCTTATCACATCTTACTGCACCCCCTCCCCGGGAGTTGTACTCCAGCAAAATTCTGAGAGCCACACATATAATGTATGTTGAATCAGTTACTCTATAGGGATGTCCACTCAGTTATGAAAAAGCCATGTCAGCTGAGACACCATGCATAAGATCTATGAATAAGGTATCAATCAACCTGCCTTTATTTACCCAGGCCTTAACTTGTAATGGAGTGAACATAAGAGAGAGCAACATTAGATGGGTGCCTTGAATCCGAAGTTCAGATCTGAAGATCTCACTTATTTAGGAAATGTTTTTATTTGTACAAATGTGGAGTTACCACCCAATCAGTTTTTCTTGAACCAGGAGGAGGTGAAGGTGGGTGGCCTTATCACAATGGTTGACCAGTGATCGGCTGAGGAAACTATACCCTGTCAAAGTAATGGTGTTGAACTACAACTCCAATCATACAAAAGTCAATCATTAGCCCTCTGAAGATAATGGTATTTGTAGTCTAACCCCATCTGGAGAGACAAGGTGCAAACCATGGACTCTACTAGAAGGGAGTCTGAATCCATATATTTTGCCATTTTGAATTTGAATACATTTTAAACCAATGATGTTTTTTAGTGGACAGTCTTTACAAATCACAAGCTTTTTGGATTAGTTTATCTGAAGAACAGAAGCTCTATGGATCAGTCTCTACCAATTGTAAAATCGGTGGGCCAATTTCTCAGGTGAATGAAAGCTATATGGTCAAATTACATGTCATGCAAGCTCAATGGGTCAGTATCGGAATAATGCAGACTAAGAAGATCAATTTCCATGTTGGTTACACTAGATATTAACAAACGGATTGCAATTTCTGAGTTAGGCTGGCTAAAGACTGCAAGCTCTATGGGTCATTTCATCTGTGGACCTAAAGCTCTCAACACATTTTTGAGCAACAATGAAAAACAATTTAACAGGCTGAAGCTGCTGAACCAAAGGACACTTACATAAAGTTTCTGGGAATAAAGATTTTAATTTTTTCCCTTCAATTAAGAAACAGCTGGGTGGATGCTATATGTGTGTGTTTTGTAGCTGAAGTAATGAAATGCATGATATATATTAAAGGGATGAGGTAGACTGATTTAGAGTGTGTCATACATATTGTTTTTAAGAGTTTTTTATGCTACACTTGTACGAGATAGAGTTTTTAATTCTTAATATTGTCTTCTTTCAGGAAGCGTATGATTTAAATGCAATATTTTGCAGCAATGGCATCCTTAGGTCTTATAAACAACATTTTGTGCATATTATTGCCTCAAAACATCAGTTGTAATTATTATTATGCACCGTTACCAATCCAATGCCTGAGTTACATTCTTACATGCACCTACACACTGTGTTGCCAGTTTATAGGTGCAGCAACCTAATAGTGGACTGAGGCTCATTGGACCCTTAGAAAAGCCTCCAGATATTACGGCATGCCTCCGTGAGTTGGCCCATGAATACTCAATTGCACTCTGTAGTTTTTGGAATATGCTAGCTGTTGGGGGGGCGGGGTCATGGATACGTATAACATCACCCCTCCAGGTATCCAACAATTGTAGGGTTTGTTTTTTTATTAACTTTTTTTATGTACATATACCGGAGGACCAGGGCAGCAGGGACACCGCCGGACACTTGACATCAAGGTATTATTACTCTGAATGGGGTTAAAAAATGCTTTACTGAATCATTCGGATGAAACTAATTTCTTTGTGTTGCACAAGTCTACTCTGCAGTTGTCTTAGATTGGAAGGCAATACGCCCCTATTAGAATAGCCCTTTGCAGCTCATCCCACAGAAGCTCAATTGCTGTCCAGTGTCTAAGAAGGCCAAGGATGTAAGGTAAAGTCACCCTCATGCTCCTAGAACCATTCTTCAACACTTTCCACCTTATGACATGGTGCACTGTCCTACTGTAACCAATCATTACAGGATGAATAAATTGTAAGCATGAAGGTATGCACATAATTGGCAACAATGCCCAAGTAGACTCTGACATTCAGACATTGTTCCACCAGTATCAGGAGTTCTAAGAGGGGTTACAAAAACATCCCCCACATAATCACATCACCATCAGACAGTGCTGACACCTACTAGAGTGGGGTCTATTGATTCCTGCTGCTCCTGTCATACCCTAGCATCATGTTCTGCCCTTTTTTCAAGTTACGTGTCTGGGTTTTGTTTTGTTTCTTCTTGTTTGCCGGATCCTTGTTCCTGGCTTTATTTTGACAGCCCCGAGCCTTTATCAAGTGCCAGTACCTCAGAGCTGGTGTGTGATAAAAGCATTTCAGTACGTTATCCAGTTGTTCCTAAGATCCCTTGTCCTTCCTCCAGTTTGTTTCCTGTGTTGACCCTGGCTTACTTCTCAACTACTCTTTTACTCTCCAACTTGGTACTGTGTCATGGAGTGACTAATTCTCCATTTCTGACCCCGGTTTATCCATTCAGTTATACTCGTGCCTGCTGCTTATGTGCTTCATTGTCAGCCTGTTACTGACTCTGCCAGTAAGACCATCCTACTATCATCTGTTTGACTCATCTGTCCCCACCCTGCACCAGAGCGGTGACAGTTCAATTACCTTGACCATCTGTCATACTGTTGTTCGACTGCCAGTAGTATTTCAGTCCAGCTAGTCAAACTTCAACTAATAGGCATACCTTTGTGTCGGAGGTCAAACATTCCTGCTCTCCAGCGAGCAACATTCGATTAACAGTGTGCGTAACTATGTGTCCTTGGCTGTACCTTCCTTTGACCCCAGCAGGTAGGAGCTATCCCCTAGGCTGTCATCTGGGCTGTGGGCAGACTCCTCCAGTCGGCACTAAATTACATTGTGGTCAGCACCTTTAATCCATCCTTGGCCACAAGCAAGGCAACCTAGGGGGTAGCCAATGCCAACCAGCTTCACGCCCCACTCTGCACACTCCAGCCCCTTACCTACAGGGGACTTCCCTACTGTCTCAGTTGCTGTGAAGCCACTGTTGTGTTGCTGCATAGCTACTGTTCTCTATTTACTCTGTTGTGTCCCAATAAGTCCTAACTCTGATCTTTTCATATAATAACTAGCAGTCTGCTATTCCTCTATGAAGTATCTCCTCCACATCGTACAGATTTACACAACTTACATTGGGCATTCCAAGTTACTCAAAGTGGAACAATTTTCGTAAGACCAGATCTTTTTCCACTCCTCCAGTATACAATGTGTTCCTGTCCTCACTGTAACAGCTTGTTTTTAACTGACAGGATGAGGTTCTTTGCTGTTATATCCCCTCCATGTGTGCTTCAGTAAGTTCTCTTGAATACCACTGTTGTACTCTTTTTCATTTGACTGCTCAATTAAGTGACAAATTTCAAGGAATCCACAATCTATTGTCTCATTTTCTGCTGCTGACTACAGTCACAGTAGTCATTCATGAGGGAACACTACCAATATTCCTTATTGAATTCAATAGAGTATCCAACTTCAGTGTGTGTATGTGTGAGTTTGATTAACTTGCATGTGATGTTCAAAAGGAAAGCCTCAAATCCTGGCCTGTTAGTGGACCCTGATGGTATGGGATGGGAACCAGACCCACCATGGGTCTGAAATTGCAACACTATAGGGTGGAGACAATACAGGATTTTCAGATATCACTGTTTTTGAACAGGTGGTTCATAAGCAAAACATTGACACCTATGTAAAAGCAAGTATATCCACAAGACCTGCACTGTGTCATCCCTCAAGGAATGCAGTTTCAGTCCACTGACATTGAACTTGAGCATTTTGTTTCTCAGTGTAATAGTTTTAGAGATTGTTCTCTGATAATTTGGGAACTCTAATCTCAGCACAACGGAGTTATCTGACTTACAGTTGAAATCAAAGTTATTCAACCGCCATTGCAAATCAGGTTTACTGTCAAAATGTAGATTTTCAGCTGTTGAACAAATCAAACAAAAGCAATTGAAATAGCTCAACGCAATGAATGCTTCAAGTGTTTTCCAAAATTCAACTGAAAATGGAACTTATAATGACTTCTCCACTCTCAAAATTATCCAACCCCTTCATGGCAAGCATCTTTAGTAACTAGTAGAGCACCTTTGCTGTTATGACCTGCTGCAAATGAGATGCATAGCCAGACACCAGCTTCTGGCAGCGTTCATGAGGAATCTTAGCCCATTCCTCATGAGCAATGGCCTCCAGTTCAGTAATATTCTTGGGTTTGCGTTCTGTAACCGCCTTCTTCAAATCCCACCAGAGATTTTCTATGGGGTTCAAGTCAGGTGACTGTGATGGCCACTGTAGAATCTTCCAGGACTACTTCTGCAACCAAGCCTTGGTGGAATTTGAGATATGCTTGGGATCAGGGTTTATAATTTTAAGTCCTTGGCTACTAGCCAGACCTGAAAAGTTACTCGCCACTGCGAGCCAAAACATACCCACCAGGGCTGAATTTCTACTCGCCAGGGTTAAATTTTCACTCGCCATTGGCTAGTGGCAAGTGGAAATTTTTAGCCCTGCTTGGGATCATTATCCTGTAGGAAGGCCCAATGACACCCAAGCTTCAGCTTCCTCACAGACGATAAAACATTTTCTCCTAGGATTCCCTAATACTTCAATTAATCCATCTTTCCTTCCAGGATGCTAAATTTTTTTGTAAAGTTGATACCTTTATTGGCTAACTAAACAGATTTAAAATGCAAGCTTTCAAGACTTCTTAGGTCTCTTCCTCAGGCATGTTATACAGATGAATATGAAAACTTCTCTCTTAAATACAAGTACACATTACATTGTTTATAATGGAAATCAGATAACAACGTTAGTCCAGATACCAATTCCTTGATCAGTCAATGGTAGAGGATGTGATTTAAATAGCATTCTACCTCTGGGTCCAGGTATTTATGATTCCAGAGGGACTGTCGTAAAAGTTAATTCACCATTAAGTACTGTGTCAGGAATTCCCTGTCCCTGTTCATGCCATAGGTCAAAGAGTCAAATTGTAACATTAATTTTACCTCCCATAATTTTCTGTCCCTCTGATTGCGAAATTGTCCCATTAGTACAGTCAATTTAATATCCCTGATACTGTGCCCACTTTGGCAAAAATGTTCTCCCACTGGTGTCTCTGTCTTTTTGTTGTTAATACTGGATCTGTGGGAATTAAACCTCTTATGTAATTTCTGTCCCGTTTCCCCCACATAAAGAGCTGTTGGGCATTTTGCACACATGATAAGGTATATTACATTGGATGATTTGCAGGTGAAATTACCATTGATCTTATGGTGTAACTGGGTGTTTGGGATGGGTATCTTGTCTGTGGTATAAATGTGTGCACAGGTTTTACACCTACTTTGTAGGCAGGGTAATGTGCCATTTTTTGTATTTTTGTTCAGGGCACTCCTTACCATCAGTTGCTTTAAATTGGGAGGCTGTCTGAAGGAGAGTAAGGGAGGCTGTGGAAATATGTTCTTAAGTCTTTCATCTGTGTGTAAGGTTGCTTGAAGTTCTCTTGATATTTTGCACAGAGCTTCAACCTGGGGGTGGTAAGTGACAACAAGTGGCACACGGTTTCCCTTATGCTGTTCTTTGTAGCTCAACAGATCTTTTCTTGGTATGTGAGTAGCTTTCTGTATCTGACTGTCAATAATCCTTGCACTGTAACCCTGTCTTACAAAGTCTCTTCTGAGTTTCTGGAGGTGCTTGTCACGGTCCGCCATGTCAGAATAGATGCGATTATATCTGATGGCCTGGCTGTATATGATGGAGTTCTTTGTGTGTTTTGGGTGAAAGCTATCATTTCTCAGGTAGGTTGGTCTGTCTGTTGGTTTACGGTACAAGGATGTGTGGATGGAGTTGTTCTGAATACTGATAGTCGTGTCTAGGAAGTTAATGTTTGTGCGTGAGTGACTGAGTGTTAGATTGATACTGGGGTGGAATGCATTGTAATTTTTGTGGAATTTGAGAAGTTCCTCTTCACTGGCTGTCCAGATGATAAGAACATCATCTATGTAGCGGAGATACAGACACAGTATGCCAACTTGTTCATGGCAAAGTTAGAAGAGGACTTCCTGTCTACCTGCCAGACAAAACCCCTGGTCTATCTCCGCTACATAGATGATGTTCTTATCATCTGGACAGCCAGTGAAGAGGAACTTCTCAAATTCCACAAAAATTACAATGCATTCCACCCCAGTATCAATCTAACACTCAGTCACTCACGCACAAACATTAACTTCCTAGACACGACTATCAGTATTCAGAACAACTCCATCCTCACATCCTTGTACCGTAAACCAACAGACAGACCAACCTACCTGAGGAATGATAGCTTTCATTCAAAACACACAAAGAACTCCATCATATACAGCCAGGCCATCAGATATAATCGCATCTGTTCTGACATGGCGGACCGTGACAAGCACCTCCAGAAACTCAGAAGAGACTTTGTAAGACAGAGTTACAGTGCAAGGATTATTGACAGTCAGATACAGAAAGCTACTCACATACCAAGAAAAGATCTGTTGAGCTACAAAGAACAGCATAAGGGAAACCGTGTGCCACTTGTTGTCACTTACCACCCCCAGGTTGAAGCTCTGCGCAAAATATCAAGAGAACTTCAAGCAACCTTACACACAGATGAAAGACTTAAGAACATATTTCCACAGCCTCCCTTACTCTCCTTCAGACAGCCTCCCAATTTAAAGCAACTGATGGTAAGGAGTGCCCTGAACAAAAATACAAAAAATGGCACATTACCCTGCCTACAAAGTAGGTGTAAAACCTGTGCACACATTTATACCACAGACAAGATACCCATCCCAAACACCCAGTTACACCATAAGATCAATGGTAATTTCACCTGCAAATCATCCAATGTAATATACCTTATCATGTGTGCAAAATGCCCAACAGCTCTTTATGTGGGGGAAACGGGACAGAAATTACATAAGAGGTTTAATTCCCACAGATCCAGTATTAACAACAAAAAGACAGAGACACCGACCATTTTTGCCAAAGTGGGCACAGTATCAGGGATATTAAATTGACTGTACTAATGGGACAATTTCGCAAACAGAGGGACAGAAAATTATGGGAGGTAAAATTAATGTTACAATTTGACTCTTTGACCTATGGCATGAACAGGGACAGGGAATTCCTGACACAGTACTTAATGGTGAATTAACTTTTACGACAGTCCCTCTGGAATCATAAATACCTGGACCCAGAGGAAGAATGCTATTTAAATCACATCCTCTACCATTGACTGATCAAGGAATTGGTATCTGGACTAACGTTGTTATCTGATTTCCATTATAAACAATGTAATGTGTACTTGTATTTAAGAGAGAAGTTTTCATATTCATCTGTATAACATGCCTGAGGAAGAGACCTAAGAAGTCTTGAAAGCTTGCATTTTAAATCTGTTTAGTTAGCCAATAAAGGTATCAACTTTACAAAAAAATTTAGCATCCTGTATTTCCACGGCTAACACGGTACCAACTCTCATCTATCTTTCCTTCCACACACTGCAGGTTTCCAGTGCCAGAGGATGCACAACAGCCCCAGAGCATGACCGAGCTGCCACCATACTTAACCGTAATCAGAGTGTTCTTTTCAGCGTATGCTTCATTCTTCTTCCTCCAGACTTACCGCTGATCCATCTAGCCGAAATGTTCCAGTTTTGTTTCATAGCTCCACAGAACAGAATTCCAAAGCTTCTGTGGCTCGTTTATAAGATTTTGAGCATATGGGAGCCGACTTTTCTTGTGCTTTTGGGTCAGTAGTGGTGTATGCCTTGAAATTCTTGCATGGAAACCTTCTGCATTTAGTATGCTCCTTGCTGTGCTCACTGAAACCTCAGTGCCTGTTGCCACCAAGTCTTGCTGCAGATCTTTTGTAGGCACTCAAGGGTTTTTCTCAACCTGCTTTCTCAGAAATCTGGTTGTAGCCCTTGATAGCTTCCTTTTTCTGCCCCGCCGAGGCAGTGTAACCACTGCTCCTTTGACTTTGAAATTGTGAACTATGCTTCCAATGGCATCGCTAGGAACATTAAGTGCCTTCGCTATCTTTTTGTATCCTGTTCCTTGTTTGTGAAGAGCAATGATCTCTCAACTTTTTGGACCATTCTTTTGACTTAGCCATATTTCTAACATGCAGTCAAACGTGACACTCAACAAACCCCTAGCCTGTTCAGGTATTTCATGTGTTCCAGCTCAAACACACCTGGTGCAACTAAAGAAGCTCTTGATTAGTTGCATCAGGTGTGCTTGAGACAACATCTATTTTGCATATTTTAGATGTTTTGAGGGATTCTATTCAGGGGGTTGAATAATTTTGAGACTGGAGAAGTCATTATAAGTTGCATTTTCAGTTGAATTTGGGGAAATCACTTGAAGCGTTCATTGTGTTGAGCTATTTCAATTGCTTTTGCTTCATTTGTTCATTGCAAACAGCTGAATGTCTGTAAATTTTGACAATAAATCTGATTTGCAATGAGCTTCCACCAGCGGAGTGAAATAAATGAATGTGGAAGAATAACCACTCACTGAGGTGAGAAGCTTGATCCAGTACACTTCCTCGAAGACGTCAAGGCAGTCCTCCCGCTGTTGAGAATGACATCTCCCATTGTCCCTAAATCAGGTAACAGGTGGTTGGAGATGATGGGTGTTGTAGTCCCCAACAGCTGTGGGTCCACTGACCAACTACTCCAGCTGTAAGATATGGTGCTGTGCCCAGAATCCCTGAACATTTTTTCCTTCATATCTCTGCACAGCTCATCTTGAGAGAGGACTCCTCCTCCACCACCAGGAAGACAGAAAATCTGGTTTACTTAAGGTAGAGTTCAGGTCCACATTTGTTGTTTATACAGGACCCTAGCGCTGTCTAACAGACAGAAGTAACCTTCAGTCTGCCTCAGGAAGATTTTGTTATATTTCCTCCTTGCTCTTCATTTTGGTTGTTCCCAGGCCCTTATACCCTTAATATTTTAGTGATAGCTTCATTGGGCTTCCTAACCTACTAATGTACTACCCCTGTTGCTGCTCATCCAGTATATGACAGAAGCAACTATACTGCTGGTAGGTTTTTTATGCCGATTCCTGACCTGGCGAGTAACTGTCTGTCTCCTAGATGCTTATACAGCCATCAGGCTTTGCGGCCTGCTACCCCACCCGGCTCCAGCCACAGCAAGACCTCCTGGGAACAGCCACCTACAGCTATCAGCACTCCCAACTCCTTGTACTGTAGCTCCTGGCTTACTGGGTCCTACTCAGTAAGTATTTTGTATTGCATTCTGCCTACTGTATTCCTATACTTATTAAAACAGCAGCTTGTTACTACTACTGGGGTTACCTCCCCTCTAGGAGTTCTATGGCTGCTTACACTGGGCACTTAGGTCAAGTTCTGACAACACGAGAGTGCGAATGCATGTCCATGTTTTGCGTATAGCATATTGTATATAGCATTTAGGGTTATACATATAGCGTATTGCTTTTGCATATAGCGTTTTGTGTACTGCATAGTGTGTAGTGCATTGCATACGTAGCGTGTGATGACCAGCAATTTCTTGCAAAGAGTTTCACAGGCGTGAAATCATGCCCCATGAATTCAGCTTTGGGATCATCTATATAGAGATTTGAATAACTCATCATTACTGCCGCCCATGGGCGTGTTTGCCAGGCACACAGAAGTCTTCTTTTATATTTATATAGACAGCTCTACACCCACATTAAATAAAAAAGAATTATTTATTTATTTTTTAAAAATAAATACTTTGAATGCAATAGGGGTACACAACGAATTGCAGAGCAATGCAATGTGTACCCAATTGATACTCAAAGGGTCAGTACAATGAGTGTACAGTACAAATGTTAGTGGATACATGAAGGGCCATATGAACAAATAAATCTAAAAAAAATCTGCACCATAAGTAAAGAAAAAAAATAAAACCCAAAACACACTACCATTTGAATTAAAGGAATAGCACATCTCCAAACCCAAACATAACTGAATGATTGACTGTATGTTGTGCAGGATTCTGGCTCTGCACAGCTGCACTAGGGGGGTGGGGGAGAGTTGAGGAAGTCTGTCACTGAGCCTGCTTTTCTCCATTGCTTGTTTGACAGCACAACACCGGTCATTTGACTGGGTATTATCCCCTAAGATACTAGGACAAGTTAGTGGTAGTCAGGGACACATGGCCAAACCATTTATTTGGTTCATGTTTTCAAGTGTACTATTCCTTTAATGGGCATTTGCATTGTGATAAATTGCCCTTTCAGAAGATCTGTTCCCCTTGAACAGATCCATCAATCTTCACTGTAAGTCCTGTAAACCAACAAGGTGCTGAAAAGGTGTCTGAAAGGAGCTCCATGTTGCTGCACCATATCTGTGCTTGCATTATACAATTTCCTGTCCTCCTCAGTACAATTCCCCATACACCACTATATCAGGCTGGCAAGCACTACACTTCTGGGCCATGGGAAATATGCAAGCAAACCTGGTTTGTGTTCGAGCCAAGAAGGGCAATTTTCTGACTCCAGGAACGCCTGTCAGGAGCTGTTTTGAGGCTGCACACAGGAGCCCCAGGATTGTTTAAGTCTGCTCTCACTAAAGTAGACCATAAAACATGATTATTTTCCTTTAAATGTGGCTTTTAACCCAGTGATTGCTAGAGTGACACCTCTCTACCATTCAAGGTGTTAAAAGCCCCATTTCAAAACAATGGAAATTATTCATCTATTATTTATATTGTAGTTGAGTTTTTCAAGAATTTTTTTTTTATTTGTAAATATGGCCCAAAAACTATAGTATTGCTCCATTAGCCCAACATCTTTATACCTTCGCACCTACTCTGCTATAGGGTCCAGTAAGACTCTGCATGTACTGCAGGAAAGGACTCAACTGGTGAAGTATCCCGATCTTGCATTTTATACTGTACAATGGCCAACATCACCTTCCAGTCCTTGATTTTGTCACTCTCCTGCACACATAGCTCACTCCAGAGGCGTTAAAGTGGAGAGGTGTTCTAATTCATAGCGACCCCCCTCTGCTGCACCCTTCCCCCCTTTCTTATGTTCTAGGATCTGGCGCATCTGTTCTTGGGCATAGGCAGGCTTCTGAGAAAGAGGGCCTGGTGGTACGGGAAATCCTAGTATTTCTGGTGCCATGTAGGGGCGCAACCAACCAACTAAGGGAGTGCTGCCTGGAGTGTAGTGGGTGTGCTTGTGGTAAAACAGGAATCCGTCTACCTAAAGAGAAAGAGGGAGGCAAGAACACAATATATATAAAAGCATAAAAATCAAAGGGAGTAGTTAAAGAAACAGGTTGGGGGTAGAAACCCATTATTGGATTATCCAAGTAGTAACCTACTAGGACACAAGTAATCCAAGCATAACCGAGTATACCCACCCCCACAAAAACCTACCACACCCATCTCTTACTGATCCATATATCCTCACCACTAACTCCTTATTGCTTCATTTATAACATCCCCCTATTTCAAGGTTGAACAACTGGAAACCCCAGATGTAAATTACTACAACCCCCATCATCCTTAGCCAGCTAATTGTAGTCTTCAACAGCTGGAAGGCCTCAGATTGCCCATCCTTCTCTAACTCCTCCCAATGCCTTGTTTTTTCTCCTTTTGTTAAGAGTGTTAAAAAACAAACAAACAAACAAGACTTTTGCTTCACATTTCCCCTGCATTATACATTTTTATAAGCTTTGCTTACTGTGCCACAAAACAGCTTAATTTAACCCATCAATCAAATTACATCCACTGCTCCATCTAACTGCAGTTCACCATGTACTCTAGTATCCCATACCCTGGACACGTTTGCATGCTTGCATGCTACAGGCCAGTAGAGGACTAAGGATTTTTCATTTCAGACCTGGAGGTTTTAAAAGGAGCAACTAAGTTTTATTATGAAAAAGACCATATTGTATGGCTTTTCCTGCTGCGTAAACCAATGGGTATCCTCATTCTTGATGGGAAATGCTTCAGTCTAAAGTAATTACAGCTCAGACATTTTTTGTGTATCCTTTAAGGACCAATGGGGTGTGCAAGGCATTACAAAGCATGTTTTGAACACCCCTCTAGTCCTCAAGGTGTTAGTATTAACATTGCCACCCAGTGTCCAGGTTTACTGTGGTATGCTATTAGAGAAGTAAGCATCCAGATACAGTTCTCCATAAATACTAAACAGCTCCACTGCATCACAAACTTTAATCTGTAATAACTTTTGAATTATGCATCTACCAGCAGTGGGAGTGCTGTTTTTACTCAGTAGGAACTGATGATTTGTCTGTGTAGGGAAGGAATATTTGAGTAACCAAAAGAGTCAACTTCTAAAATGGACATGGTACCTTGTAAGGAAAGTCTTGCACCAGAACCTTCTGTATAGTATCCAGAGAACATTGGAAATTCTGCAGGCCAACAAATTTGAACTTAAGGAAAAGAGAGAAGGGAAAAAAATAATGAAGTAAACAAGCATGAGTGCCAAACATGTGAGGAAATGGTAGGTAAAGGGGAAACAGATAAATAACTTAGAAAGAGAGAGAAAAGAAAGAATTATGAACTTTTGTTAAAAGCAGCCATTATTTATTCTTTAACCCACACTACCTTTTCCTGGACATATTGCTCCCTCCTACCACTAAGGGAGCAAAACACTTTTCCCAACACCACTCTTACTCCCTCTCCACAGAGGAATCATAGCTCTTATCCACCCTCACTCATTCGATCCCACCAAGTCACTCACTGGATTGCGCTTGGAAATTTCACACAGTCCTTCTTGTTCCTGGAGCTTCGACTGCAGCCAATAAAAGCGAAAATCAGTCTGTTAGAAAAGAAAAGCCAGTTATGATTCATGTATGTGCCATGGTGTTACAAGCAGGAGAATTAGTGGAAGCTACCGAAAACAATATTCTTTCCATTCCCAGGATCATATCTGAAGCAAGGTGTTGGACAGCCATGTAGCATTCAAGAAGTAAAAGGCTACATTTAAATACATGGCTGCTACCGTAGTGACTCCCTATACTTTGGAATCTTTCATACAAATGCATTGCCTTATGGTGACCTTCAAGCTGCATGTCATGTTATAATGGACTGGCAATACTTTGCATTTTTGATGTAGATGGGGACTTCAAGAATTTTGATGCCAACACAAACATCACATTTCTTCTTTTAACCCTTTGTGTTGCACACCTCTCTAGTCCTTATTGGGTTAACAAAATTCATTACTTTAACCCTTTGAATGAAAAGTATCGCATCCATACCTTCCTGGCAGTCAAAGGGTTAAGGACCAGATGGTTGTGTAATGCATTGCTTTGCCATACACATTAGCCCTCTGGGGATTAATGCCCTAGCTTTCAAGCTTCAATAGTGTGTAATTAACCATTTTCAGTGTTGAAAAGTATCCAGTTATGGTGCGGATTGCATTGACGTTGTTAAAGTGGATGTGTCACCTATGGACAACATCCCATAAATAGTTAGGTGACACATCCAATAACATAAAAACGTTATTTATTTTCAAGTTCCATTTCATTTAAATTTAACTTACAAAAGTCTGTGCTGCAACCACTTCCGGGTGACTGAGGTTCTCTGCGGTTACAGGGCTCTGCCTCAGCTCTCCTATCTCCTCAGATGACAGAGGCTTGTGTGTGTAAGCTGGAGCGGTCTCGTTGGCAGAGATCGATATCTAGCAGATAAGACCTCTCAAGCTTCCAGACAGATGCCTTCGTCACTGGAGGAAGGAGGAGAGCAGAGGCAGAGTGTTGGGCTTAAGTCTATACGGAAGTGGCTGCAGACCAGACTTTTGTACGTTAAATTTAAACTAAACGGAAGCTTAAAATAAAAAATAAAGTTTTTATGCTATTGGATGTGTCACCTAACTATTTATGGGATGTTGTACATAGGTGACACATCCACTTTAAATGTATTAAGTGGTTTATCTACAATTTTCTTCATAAATACAAAGGGAATTTGTAATATAAAACCAATAATAATCTAGGTCTTTATTGGTTTAGTGGAAGAAACTTTATATAGCTTACTTGAGGTGCACCTCATGGACCATGCAGAAAATGATATCACCTTATTTTACTCATCCATTTAAAACAGACTACAAGTTCAGACTATACAGAATATATATGACAAGTAATATATCCAACAAACGCAGCTCTGATTCATCATCATACTATTTGTCCCATGTAGAGCTGTCTTTCAGTACTATCAGACTTGCAGTTCAACTGCAATTGACTGAGAAAGTATCCCCCTCCCATCCCTTTTACTTACATCACGAAGCTCTCCAAGCCGGTCTGGATGGAGCGCAGCTAGGGACAATCTACTGTGAGCATAAGGAAAAACCTGCCCTCCTTCGTCAAGGGGGACATGGGTTTTCCTTGTGCTCACAGCAAGGAGACTCGCCCTTGCTGTGAGCTGTCCAATCAAGCAATTGGATTCCATATCTGGCAGCTAAAAGGGGCAGGAGGGGGATACTTTCTCATTCAATTGCTGTTGAACTACAAACTGATAGTATTGAAATACAGCTCTACATGGGACAAATATTATGAAGATTAATCTGTGCTGCATTTTGTTTGATACATTACTATCCCTTTAAGAACAGCTGAAATCATTTTTTGCATTCAGGCTGAATTCACAGGCAGCCAATGTCTCATTATTAACAGAAACACAGGCCACAATGGAATAAGCTATATCCAGACAATGTTGCAATGTGTTGTTGGATACCACTCTGGCACTCAAACGGTTAAACATTAACCCTACAATCTAAGAAATGCCACCGGAGCTAGGAGTAACAGGGACATTTTGGGCACAATGGGGCATGTTTTAAGTCAACAGTGGCAAAATTCTCAGCCAACTGTTCCACATGGAACATATACAACTTCCCACTAATAGGGGAGTAATTCTGACGAAAATCACCTGCACCATTAGGGATTTTTATTTTCCTATTGTATTAAATGTGATGGGAAAGGCTGCAAATATATGATTTAATATTTAAAGCCCAAAATAAAGGGGAACTAATATCATAGTTATATATGGTCATATATAGACTCTTTATATGCAATTATAATAGAATATGTAGTGCAAATATTTATAACAATAGCAAGTAAAGTATATAAAAGATCGTAAAAGCTCCAGAGCAAGAGGTATTCTGAACTCCATCTTGTCAGTTAAAACTAACAGTGCCCTGAAGGTACCAATTGTAAATTTAAACTGATAAGACAGAGTTGGTTATACTGCTAGTGGTGGAATTTTGGGGGTCATTTACATATTTTACTCATTATTTTAATGGAGAGGCCTTTATTTTCTATTATAATTATATATTTAGAGTCTATATGACCTCAATTATATCCAAAAGGTATAGCTCCCCTTTAAAGAAATGGTGTTTGTTTTCTATGTTTTGTCTCAGAATGTTTCCACTTTTGCCTTTAAACATGCCCTGTTGTGCCCAAAAGGAACCTGGGGTTATGCCACTCCCAGATCCTGTGGCACTTCTCAGAATGCAGGGGCAACCCTGTGTGAATTTCACGGACATTATGGCATTAAGACCCAGAAACTGAGAAAGTCACTGACTTTGTGCCTCAATCTTGATACTGCCTTTTCTGCCGTTATCTAAATTCATTGTTTAAATATTTAATTTTGCTAGATCATCCCATTTCCATTACACAGGTTCATAGACCATTTTTACCTGACAATCATATACTGGGTGTCCTCTCCAGCACATGACATCCAGTACGTAATATGTCCGAGTCTCCTCATTGTATATACAGTCCAGGATTGTGTAATCTGCAGAGATGTAAGATCAGGCATATGATGAAGACCCTCAAGCTAATCTTTTTCACCATCCCCAAGAACTCTAAACTCTTACACTTCTCCGTAGAGATTTTCCTTGGTACCCAACCCATACTTCCCTTGTTAGTCAGAACATTAACCCCCCACTACCTCCATCAGTCCTATACCTTTGCCACTGGCACTATTGTGACGGTTGCCGCCAGGAAGAAGTGATGGGAATCGGTTCACGCAATACCCACTCTTGGTATATGCTGCAGTAGATCCCTGTAAAATGGAGAGAGGCGTTAATTAGGAAATAACATACATAGGATATATATGGATGAAAAATTGTTAGTTTAAAGTATTTAAGAAAAAAAAAAAAGGACTATTTAGAGTAGAAGGGATACAGCAAAAGTAAGGATAACTCACCCGAGATGCAACAATCAGGGAACGCTTTCCCACAGGACACACTACGAGAAGCCAGAGTTCAGAGAGGTCTGGTGGGATCTCTATTAACCACTCTGAAAGCATTAGCTGGGGAGGAGAGTGAAAATGGCATAAGTAGATGGGTAAAGAGAGGGGAACCATACAGATACAAATTACCTGTTCCTGTAGCCCATCACCCACCTGGTTGGCATAATGTCTGGGCAACTTTTTCCCAGGGTCCACATCCATCTCTTCATCATCCTGTCCATCTTCCTTCTCTCCATCCTTGTCGTCGTCCTCCTCCTCCTGAGCCCAGTCTCCCTCTGCCAGACGTCGAGCATGGTTCACATAATCCAGACGTTTCCTATCACAGTGAGAGTTAAAATTAGGAAAGCCTCCAAAATCTAATCTGCAGCAACTGTCAGACTCCCAAAGAAGGGATGAGGCAGCAAATAGATGTGGCAGGAGCAAAAAACAAACACATTTACAGTAGACCCACCACCTTAAATTTTGTTAATTTTAAAAAGAAATAAAAGCTTCCTATATGATTTACCAATTATTTGTTTGGACTATAAATAATTGTGATAAAATTGGTGTCACTTCAAGCCAATTTGTATATGTGCTGGGCCAATATTACCTAGAATGAATGTACACAGAGCCCACACACTGGGGGCATTTCTAATAGCACAGCAAGTCTTGAGTCGACGTCTAATAGACCTAATTAACAGACGGTGCACCAAATAAAAAGGTGCATTTTTCAAAAACTATTTATTTTACCAAGCAAATGACTAGTACAACAGAGGCTGAGTTTTGGGCAATATGTCTACTTGAAGGCCTTGATTCAATTAGGTCAGATATCAAAAAAACAAACAAACAAAAAAAAACAGGCGACAGCATTTCTTCAAGCACGGTAAGCTAGTCAGTTACTTATGCTATGAAAAAACACCTCTGGGGGCAATAAAGTTAGCAGCTTTTTTTGTCCACTGAAAATTTAAAGAGAAATAAAAAATACTGCAAGATGCAATTCATTATATGCGTTAGCCCTAAGATCCGTTAAGGGACCCAACTTCATCATGGGCGCAGAGTCCCTTAACTGATCTAAAAACAGCCGGCGCATGAAATGAAAGTAAAAAGCAGTTAGTAAAATATAAAAAATAATTCCCCAGTGGATGTATTGATATGGGGTCCAAAGCCCCATATCAATACATCAAAAGAACTGACAAATGTGCCCAAAGTTTGTAGAATTAACCCTATGAGTGCCAGTGGGGTGTAATAACCTGACTGGCACTCACATGGTGAGTCTGACTAAGTTACAAAGCAACAGCCCCTGATAACAAACACTTGATGTCCATCAGGGTCTTCAGCACCCTGGTCAGCTACTGTCCATCTTCTTCTTCTTCTGTTCAGTCATACCTGTGAAATAAAGAAAACAGACATATTAAATGATGTGGCCCAAACATAACTGACATCTGTGCATAGTTTATCCCTGTGAGTGCACCTTGCAGAGCAATGCGCTGTGTATCACTCTGGCACTCAAAGGATTAAGTTTACCTCCAAGATTGTCACACTCGCTTCAGTAATTCTCCCGTGGTGCTTCCAGCTCAAAACCTTAGATTACAGTAATGTATGTGTCCCTGAAGAAAGTCCGAATGAGGACTGAAAGGTTGGACAATGAGAGTGTCTGACACATCAACATAGGTTTTATTATGTTTTAATAAAAGTTACATTTTAATTTAGATTTGTGAGTGCTCGGCTTCGAAGTAAAAGAATGACTCAAAGGATTAAGCAATGCGCGGATGTCACAGTTAGATATACTGAGAATGACAACACAATAAAATAATCGCCCCATTAATCCAATGTGAATTAAAAAATGTGGTTGCAAATAACAGTGAACTTTAGTGCCCAAAAAATATTGAAATCCTTATGCCCCTTGGACTTCTACTCCACTGTTGGCGGCATAGAAAGGTAAAGTGAGCAGACCCCATCTTAGTACCTGATGGGCCGATGTCAGTTCCAGTGTGAGGGAATTTTGAACAGAGATTGTCTTTATAGATGAGCATTCTCTGTTCAAAATGACTCACAGCTACTGGCTGGGATGTGTGCTTACACATCTACCAGCCAAACAGCTTCTAGCTGGGGATTGACAGAACCTGCTTGAAGCTGATTGGCTGGGAAGTGCGTAAGCACTCATCCCAGCCAATACCTGCAAGTCATTTTGAACAGAGACTGACCATATATAAAGGCAGTATCTGTTCAAAATTCCCTCACAATGGAATGGGCATCGGCCCATCAGGTATTAGGGGGGGTCTGCTCCCTTTACCACTCTCCACAACCGCCAACAGCGGCAACAAAGACCAAGGGGACATGATGATTTCAATATTGTTTGGGCACTAAAGTTCACAGTTATTTGGGAGCACATTTTTTAATTCACATAGGATTAATGGGGCAATTAATTTTATTGTATTGGCCTTCAATATATTTAACTCTGACAATTGTGCATAGTTTAACCCTTTGAGTGCCAAAGATGTAAACAACACATTGCTCTGCAATGCGTTGCACGCCCCCTCTGGCACCCAAGGGGTTAAACTATGCACATATGTCAGAGTTGTTTGGGCACACATTTAATATCTGGTTTTCTTTCTTTCACAGGTATAACAGAACAGAAGAGTACGATGGAGGGGAAGAAGAAAGAACAGAGAAGGCTAAGATTACAGAAAAAAGGAGGAGGAAGATAGAAGACGACAGACAACAAATTACAGGTAAGTGTAACAGAGATGACCTAACGATCAGTGCTTGAAAGTATCTTAGGCACTGATCCTTCCATTTTTCCTTTATGTCCCCATTATTCATGCTACTTAGCGTGGGTTTTGGGAACTTACAGAACAAAACGGACATTTGACCACAATTCCTTTTCTGTGGCCTAATGTCCGTTGTGCTATCAGCTGATAGGGCAACTGAATACTGACTTACACATTTATTCTGTCGGTAGCCAGTTTACCCTACTGGCTGTTTAACCACACAAAAGTGAATCAAGGCCAAAGTGTGGTCTGCGATGTATAGAACTTGGTATCTAACAGATCACTGGACCAGTGGATTGATGATCAGTCTAGCCAACAGTTTATAAATAAATGGATACTTTATTATTCAGGACTTAAAGGAATAGTAACCCTTTATTTTGACTTTACATATGCTGCAAAGGCATAACATTTTAAGTCAAAGTTCTTATTTTAACAGTTATGTCCCTATCAATGAGCTCTCTGGATCTGTTTGCAGAGAACTTTCTGTCAAGGAAGTGTAGGGATACAATGTAAAACATATACAATGTAAACACTATAGCACACAGAGCATCCGGAGCTGCAGGGACAGTATAACATTGTAGCATTTCTTGTTTTGATGGTCTATCAACAAAAAAAATGCTCTGGAAACATAATGTTAAGTGAGCTTACAGCCAGGAACATAAAAAAAAAAAAAAAAAAATCAGTAATAATAAAAAATAAAATAATAGGTAAGCATGAAAGAAAATAATAGAAAACATAGGCAAAGCTCAATGTATTCTTCCTGGTAAAACATTTTCTAAATAAAAAATATTACGTACATATAGAGTGTGTAAAGTCAAAATAAAGGGTTTCTATTTCATTAAAGGACAAAGTTAATTTGGAGAGTGCCCTACAGGCACATCAGTTCCTGCAGGAGCAGACCTGCCTATAAAGACTGAAATTCACTGTGAGCCTTGGCGGACCAGAGGGAGGTCTCTTAACCCCTTAAGGACCAGCGGTCCCAGGGTGTGTGGTCCTTTAAGGACTAGATAGTAAAGTTTGACGTGCCATTCCATGGGACTGATCATGTGTGGTGGCACGCCGAATAGGGAACTGAAAAAGATCGCTCCGGTCTTGGAGCAATCAGTTTCAGTCCCTGCTATTACTCACAGTGCTCCTGCAGGAGTGCTGAGAGTAAAAACTACATGACGTGCCAGGACCATCACTGGTCCTTAAGTGCCAGACAGCTTTGACAGTCCTGGCATGTCACTAGAAACGAAGGGGTTAACTAGAACAGTTCAGACTTGATGGGCTGCAAGCCTCTATGGATCATAGTTAAGGGCTTCCAAGTCTCACAAGAAAGCACTATGATGGCTGTACACAAAACACTGCTATGTTTGTGGCTCTGAGTCACATACTTCCTGGTTGCTTTCCAGCTCAATACCAGCAGAGGGGATTAGTTTCCTGACCTTCCAAAAGCAGCTTACAGGAGCATCCAAGCTTTTTACCAATTTTGCTTCCATTGGAGTAGACTTATTAAAACAGGACGATAATTGCTGTTTAAAGCAGAACTACCACCCGACAAAATCTTTAGCTTAACTAAGTCCCCATCTGGCAACTAGTTGCTTAGTAGCGCTAGTCGCCAGAATTATTTCCTTATTTATTAGATTTATGCTCTCTTCTATGGCTGATAGTAGCACGGAGCGTAGACCTCTTGCCACTGTAACGTTCGCGCACCTGCGCTGTTAGTCCCTTTTGGGGCCAGTCGGCTCCTAGCAACGCCACCTAGACCCGGCTGGGACTGACAGCGCAGGCGCGCAGACGTCACAATG
The DNA here is from genome assembly GCA_037306005.1 of Rhinophrynus dorsalis. Lineage (NCBI taxonomy): Eukaryota > Metazoa > Chordata > Amphibia > Anura > Rhinophrynidae > Rhinophrynus > Rhinophrynus dorsalis. Next base: position 359,914,437 of record CM074721.1, on the reverse strand, counting down.
GCAAGATGTCCGTGCTACTGTCAGTCATAGAAGAGAGCATAAATCTATTACATAAAGTAATAATTCTGGCAAATGCTAGCTACTAAGCAGCTAGTCACCAGATGGGGACTTAGTTAAGCTAAAGATTTTGTAGTGTGGTAGTTCCTCTTTAATGTAACATTGGATTGGAGCAACTTGTGCAATAAACAGAAAGCTAAATGGGATTCTGGGGCAAGCCAACTGAAGCACAGGGGACAACATTTTTTTTTTTCCAACAATTCCCATAGATTTAAAGGGATAATAATGTTTCATATTAAAAGCAGCTCTAATTAATCATGATAGTATTTGGACCTTGGAGAGTGTTATTTCAATTCTGTCAGAGTTGGAGTTCAAGAGTAATTCAATGACAAAGTATCCCCCTCCCGCCCCTTTTACTGATGTAACACTACTCAGCCAGAGCAGAAGGGAGGTGCCCAGTTAGACTGCAGAGAAGAACAATCTTCAGTTAAGATAAGGGAAAATCCTGAAAAACTTGTCAAGGGGGGCAGGGCTTTCATTGTTCTCATAGGAAGAAGATTGTCCCCTTCTGTTATCTGTCTGGTCTTACAACCAGATTCACATCTGAGAAGAGATGGCTTACACTAGGAAAAAAGGGCAGGAGGGGAAACTTTATCCTTCAATTACTCTTTAACCACAACTCTGATAGTATTGAAATTAAACTCTCTATGGCTCAAATACTATGAAGATTAATTGGAGCTGCTGTTTTTGTGAAACATTACTATCCCTTTAAATGAGACTTTTAACCCCTAGAATTCTAGACAGGTCTCAAACACATTGCCTCACAATACAGTGGCAATGTCTAGCATTCGTGAGTTGAAAGCACCATTTAAATCAATGGTAATATTTATTTGTCCCCCACCGTGATGCATTTGATTTGCTACAGAACTGTTAATATTTAGCTTTATGGATACAGCCCATCCATTGGGGGGGTCCTTTCCATCTGGGAGGCACATTCAAAGGCTCTCACGCTCTTTGTAGCTCTAGTAGTTTCCTCCTGCGTTCACTCTGCTCTAGAGAGCTGTATTTGTTCTTGTACTGACACAGGCGCGGATGGGGAGCAGATGGACTATTCAGGTTTGAGGAGACAGTGAAGCTTCCAGCAAGTGCATCTGTGAGAGCATCCATCCTGACAGATAGAGGCAAAAAAAGTCATTAAAAGAAATCATGGCTATTACAACATTAACATTAAAAATATAGACAAGATTAAAGAGCGAAGGACAGGTGGGGGGGGGGGGAAGGTAAAAGTCAGTAATATTAACCTGAAAGAATTCCGCACAGCAATATTCATCCATTCTAAAACAATATACCAGTGTTGCTAAATGTGCATATAAAGACAACCTCACAGTGAAACGTATCAGGCATAATACCAAAAATTAAATGAGAAGCTCTACTACCATTTTATACATAGTGGTGCTGCACATCTGAAATTATTCCATCCTCTTCCAAGATGACTAAGCCAAATACCTGACAGGGACCAATACTAGCAATTTCCTAAGATAATCAGTAGTTTGATCCACAGGGAAATAACTGTAATGTGGTAAAAACAGTCACATAACAAATTAGGTGTTTATATTTTATGTGTCTTCTTATAATAAATATTTTACAAAATGTCCCCTATTATTTAACTAGGATTTACAGAGTCACACTATATATACATATTACACACAAGGGTGTGGAAATATAGACCCTCTCCTGTGCATACATGTTATAAAATAAACACCACAATCTTTGGTAACACAAGCTTTATTAACAATATTGAACAGAAATTTGCAATTTAATATAGAATCACAGTAATTAAAAGCAAATAAATACTATTACCCCAAGATTTAAATGCAACCTGCCATGACTTGAATGTTCAATAGCATTCAATGAGTTAGAAGTTACATTTGAATCAGCCGAATGATTACACCACAGTGGTGCCAATAGCATATTTTGAGGAGTTGAAAAAACCCCCCACAACAACAACATGTACACCAAGTTCAGCCATTGCCACATAAATTTTGTTGATCAAAAGGAATGCAAAAAAAAAAAAAAAAAATCCATCTGAAGCTCTCTCCATTTAAATGGGCAATACAATTAAACATTATTTCCCTGGATCAACAGCCTATCTGCTTTGAACCAAATGTTAATCTTCTAAGCTACAAAGATATCCAAAACTTTTTAAAAAGCATCTACAATATCTGCACACATATCCTCCCTAGACAAAGAATTTCACAATCTTACTGTAAAAAAAATTGCCAAGAACAGAATTTAACCAATTCTTGCTTATTAACACTTTGGGTGCCAAAGGGGTAGAAGTTAGATCTCCCATAGTAGTTCACTCCCATCATTCATCATCAACAACCATCCGGGGATTACGGAGAGGCAAATTTGCACTCCTCCTCCCTTAACCATCTGAGTGCCGTAAAGGTACGCACGCATTGCAATGAGTACCTCTCTGGCACTCAAAGAGTTAATGACAGAGCCTGCACCAGTGATCTCTCAACCTTAATCCAGTCATCACCTCTATAAATGAATGTAGAGACTGCACAACTTTATCGCATGAACTCCGTCCTACCCTTACTTACTCTTTGCTAACATAAAAACTCACTCACATGCCTTATTTCGTGACGTCACGTTTCCCCTCCCCGATTGTAGGAACCTGAATGAATATGAAATAGACAGGAACAGGAAGAACAAGAAAAAGGAAATCAGCTGAGGGGGAAAAATCACATGACTCGAACACGCAAGTGTGCGTGTGATGTCACTGGAGTCGCTCTGGTACCAGAGTACTCAGTACACAGAGCAGGTTAGAAACTTTGTTTATTAGTGCTCTTGGAGCATGATCATGACATATAGGAGTGTCAGGCGGTGATGACATTTATAGCCCACAATGAGAGTCACTAGTTGTCCACCAGTGACATGCATACGTCTGGAGCTTTACAGATAACCATTTATGTTTATACTCTGGACAAAACGTTGAAAGTGTTTCTAGTGAGTTTTTTTTTAACAAGTCGAAATGCAGCATTTTGCCATTGGCAAATATCAGTATTTGGTAACTCATGTTGGAGACGTGGTTTCGACCCAAATTTATAAATGAAGCCAAAATGCTAAGAGAGTCGGATTGTATGCCTTTCGTGATCTATGACAATTAACTGCATATTTAGTATAAGAATACTTTATACCAGAAAGGCAGAGAGGGGAGTCCTGCTTGTTCCCGTTGTGTTCAGGAAGTGAAAAATGTCTTTAAAGGGATAGTAATACTTCATTTTATCTGTATTTTATTTTGTAGGCATTAAAAAAACATGAAGAACGATATGTCTTATCTCTCAAACCTTTATGAGTTAAGAGATATTCACAAGCAAAGTATCCCCCCCCCTTCAGCCCGATCAGAAGGGAGGTGCCCAGGTAGATTGCAGAGAGGGACAATCTTCAATTAAGATGAGGGTAAAAGCTGAAAAACTTGTCAAGGGGGGAAGGGCTTTCATTCTTTTCATGCAAAGAAGATTGTCCCCTGCTGTTATCTGTCTGGTCTTACAACCAGATTCACATCTGAGAAGAGATGGCTTACACTAGGAAAAAGGGGCGGGAGGGGGAAACTTTGCTTGTGAATGTCTCTTAAACCATAAAGGTTTGAGAGATAAGACTTATATCATTCTTCATGTTTTTTTAATGCCTACAAAATAAAATAACGTTAAAACGAAGTATTACTATCCCTTTAAGTTATAGTATTTCAAACATTTGAAAAGGCTAGAGAGGGTCGTCTTTGTTTTAGGTCATATTGCTGGGGAAATGGCAATACCTGGGAACTCTCAGGGTTTGACCCTGAGACTCAGGGTGAAGAGGCAAAATCTCAGGGTGAAAGAATTCAGTGCCAACTGTTATATATTCTGCTCCAGTTAACTGCTTCTTTAGTCTCTAAACTGGTGCCACTTGTACCAGAAAGGCAGAGGGAGAAGTCCTATTTCATTTGTGTGTGTTCAAGCAGCGATATCTGTAAGTTGTTGTGCATTAATGGCCCCTTGAATGCTGATTGGAGCGACTCTCGATTATAGTGATCAGGGATACATCGCAGATAATCTATATTATGGGTAATTTAAGGGTTAATATTTACACAATCTCAGGGTCTTCTGATTTTGAAAGTTCCCAGGTATGGACATGGCTCGTTACCGAGAAATTTAGTTTATTTCATGATGTATTGACACCTCTCTGTGTAAATAAAGAAATTATTTAGAGCAAGACCAACTTCTTTAACACATTGATTTCTAAACACATATAGTTAAGTCAAGTGTGAGTTTTATTGCTGTGGAGCGATAAAACATATATATAGCACACAGTCTGATTGTGTAAAAAGAGGGGCACTAGGATTGGATTGTGTCTCATAAAGATGAATGCATGTTATAGGTTGAGGACTGACTGGATGATCTCTGGGATATAGCAATCAAGAATTTATCACTTATAACCTACATTGTGGGAAGTGTTAATATTTAAAATATATAAATCTCAACTAATTTCAAAAGGTATGCGTATAGATTGCCTCCAATAAAGATCCAAGTAAACCAGAAAGCTTCAGCAGAATAGCTGTTACATCAAAATGCTATACAAAACCATACAGAAATCATGGGTAATTAAAAATATGAATACATATTGGGAAGTGAAAAGCAGATTTAACTTTTAATAACCAGAAAAGGATACACAAGAGGTCTGGAGACTGAACCATAACCAGATACTGTTCTTGGCAATCCAGAATGGTTGTCAGGTATGGGATATTATATATATATTTCTCTTGTGTACGATTAGGGACACATGAACCATGGGCTAAAATGACCTCCATTAGGGTATTTTAATAGCCTTTGAGCTGAAATTCCTCCCATTCCACTGCCCATTGTTACCCATTCACTCTGGCCAATTGAACAGTGCACTGCAAGAGTTGACAAGGGTAACATCCTCACAAAGATTTTTTTTCATCAATTACCTCTATGAGGGGTGTTCACAGAAGCGTTTAAAACAGTACCCCTGGATACTCCCCACAGTTGGATGGCTCACAGTTATATAGCTAGCCCTGGTTTAAGGCTATACCTAGTTTGAAGTTAGATCCATCTATTGAATGGGTGGACCTTGCCTGCTGAGTACAAACCCTCACCCCCTTGAACTGGGTACTTAAAGTAACATGATAGGAGCTTTTCAAGGAAGGGCATTCTTTTCAGGATTTGTAGGAAGGTTGAGCAATACACCATAGCATGTTCCAGTTTTCTGACAAAGATGCACAGGCATGTTTACTGTGTGGGGGTGTGGCTTGTCTTCTATTTCTATTATGTGGTCAGAGTTCCTAGGCGGGTAGGTATGGCTCTGGATCCCACGATGACCACATCTCTTTGAGCCAGGAAAGCACTCAGTTGACTCAGTTGAGGTCTATTTGGCCATTCCTTCCTCTGTTGCCTTGTTTTTCAGACCAATCTTAATCAAGGAATTACAGATGTTTCTTCCTATCACCTCAGACCAATAGGAGTCTTCTTTATTAATAAGATACAATTTTGAGGCCTTCCTTCTATGCTATTTTGTTACTTTACTTTTTATCCTAACTCCTAGTAACAGGCTATATGTCCAGTATATCGTATTGTTAGGTAACCAGGATACATTTATACTGATTCCATGGGACAGGATCACCATGTCTGATTCTAAGGAGGCAGAAACTGAGCAAATGTACCAAACTCTTCTATATTATATGTTTAGCCTGCACATTATTCAAGTATAATCATAGATAAATCAGTCTGAATTATACTTTTTACCTGATTCTTCACAGTCTTTTACCTCAATCCTAACAAACCCTCATTCCAACTTTCTCATTTATTGAAACTGAATAGGTAAAAAGATTAATCTCAGTCCAATTCTGCTATTTCAGAGTCCACTGGGTTGTCTGATGAACATCTTAGTACCTCCAGGAATAGAGTAGTATCACCAATCATAAATTACACCACCACTCTTTCAATAGAGTCTAACTCCTCAGAAGAAAAAATTGAAGCCTTGGAGGAAGCTGACGAGGAAGACTTGTTTATAATTGTTAATAATTAGTATGGATAACCTTAGTACAAGAAGCTAATATGTTCAGCAGTGAGGCTGCATTAGTGATCGCTCTTATGTTGATCAAACCCAAGAAAAAATATCTTTTTCAGTCTCATCTGCAGATAACAATTAGATTTTTTTTTTACTCTCTCTCCATTTTTGGGACAACTTAAGTGCCCAATGGTGCTATAGCTCACACACTTCACAGAAAGTAAATATGCACTCACATGTGATGATGGTCATTAAGGAAGTAATTCCAGATAAGTGACAAAACAAAAACATGGAGAAATTCTCAGTTCAGGATAACTGCATAGTTATCAACAAAGCAGTGCTCTCTATGAGGTAGTAAATTACAAAAAATAATAATTTATTAAGACAATAAAATAGCCACTCCAAGAATTGGGTGCCTTCATCTTCCTTTTATTTTTACATGTTCACACTGTCTTGAGAGGATATGTTCCTCAAAGTGCAGCCTTTGTAGATGACACAGTGAGACCTGCTATACTGTTACTTAGACAGATAATCACCCAGAGGTGTTTCTACTAAGAGGCACATATGTGACTTAACCTGTCTATATTTTGGGAGTACCCATTGATATGGTGTGTTCTGTGGTGGTTTTTATTCTGACAATTCCTGCATGAGAAAGCCCCATTTTCCCCTCTCTCTTGTATTTCTGTTTCCATGGACCTTGAGTCCTCTCTTCAGATGCAAGAGACAAGGGTATTATTTTGCTTAAGATAAATCCTTTTTTGTTAGTCCATTGGGGAACACAGGGCATCCCTGCCATTTCTTGACGTTCTTTCATGGTGTTTGGATTTTTTACTAAATGTATACTGCTTAACTAGCCAGAGGGGAGAGGTAAAATAGGCAGATAAAAGGAAAGAATTTCAAGTCAGAGACTTTTAAGTGCCAGGACTCCTGGCAAAGTTTTTTATCCCATCATTCCTATGTCCCGCAACAACCTAAAGAAAAAAGGATATCAGTGACCATAAAAAAGCAAAAACTCTTTTAAGGCATATGCATGAACATTTAAGTGTTTAGCTTGAAGAACGAAAAAGTGTTTGAAAGCATCCAGTCTCATCCCTTGTTATAATTTCATCTGTTTTATGCTTCCTATAACAATGATTTTACTACATGCATACATTCAAATTAACCCTTTGATTGCCAGAAGAATGGCCATCATAATGCAGTGCAGTGTGTTGGACTCATGTCTGGCACTCAAAGGGTCAGCCCTTAGAAGTGTACATAATCTACGATTAAAATTTTTTTCCAGGAGAATGATCATGATGATCTGATGAAAAGCACAATTTGGTGCGCATTCAAATATGTCTTAAGAGGAGTGTTGATTAAAGGAGGCCCAAGGTAAGACTCTGGAAGAACTAAATATCTCAATATTTAAATTAAAAAGAGAAAACAAATTGAACCCCTCAAGAATAAAGCAAGAAGAAATTGAAAAGATTATGATAAAAGTAAAAGAAATGGATAAATTAATGAAAAAATGGAAAAATTGCAGATAAATTATTATCATAGAGGAAATCATCCAAATAATATATTAACTAATAAGCTTCGAGATAAAAGAGTTAAAGCAAGGATCTCTACTATTATAGATATAGAAGGGATATATAGAATACCGAGGGACATAGGGATGACCTTTAAAAGGTTTTACGAAGGATTGTACAACCTTCCGATTGATATACCTCAAGATATGGTCAATAAATATCTTCTGTACAGCTGAGACAGTTGAATGTTCCAATTTCATCAGAAGAGGTATTGAAAGTGATAGGCAAACTATCTCCATTTAAAACACAGAGCCCTGAAGGGTTTAGTAATCAGTTCTACAGGGTATATAGAGACTTATTGAAGGATCATTTGGTAGAGCTGCTTGATGAAATTGGTTCGAAGGAAAAGGCCCCTGTTGAATCTATACAGGCTAATATCCTTCCAGTCCTGAAAAGTGATAAAAATCCTATAGATTTAGCTAGTTATCACCCCATATCATTAATTAATGTAGATGCTAAATTATATTCAGCAATATTGGCAGAGCAAATGAACCAAATTCTTCCATCTATTATTGATAACAACCAAATAGGTTTTATTCAAAATAGATCATCTTGTAATAAGCTTAGACGATTACTGAACATATTGGACTAGGCTCGTGGTTTGCGTGTCCCCCCCTGACCCTGTCATTAGATGCCGAGAAAGCATTTGACAGGGTCGGGCGGGGTTACATGTTTACGACTCTACAGAGATTTGGTTTGGAAGGATGGATAATAGGAGTAATAAGGGCATTGTATAGTAACCCTCAAGCTAGAGTGGTCAGTTCTAGTCTCGGAATGGTTTGACCTTAAAAATGGAACCAGGCAAGGATGTCCATTATCGCCTATATTATACATACTGTCAACAGAACCATTCGCGACACATATTGGAGAAAACAATAAAATCAAGGGATACCAGATAGGTAATATTACTTCTAAGATATCTTTATCTGCAGATGATGTGTTAATCACAATAACGAAGATAGCAGAGTCCTTGGGTCAGCTTATGGAAGAAATAGCTATAGTAAAATAGCCAACTATAAATTAAATATGAACAAAATGGTGGTTTAGTTTCATAATGTTGATCACCAAATGAGATTAGAAATTAAACAGCAAAATGCTTTTGATTATATCAAAAAAGTTACACATATTTAGGTATAGTTATACCAGCGAATTTTAAAAGAATTATTGAGATTAATTGTTTGAGTATGTTACAGCTGACCAATAAAAATGTGAAAGAATGGGGTCATAAAGAAATCTCTTGGTGGGGAAGAATAAATATAATCAAGGCTTATGTGTTACCAAAGTGGACTTACTTATTTAGGATGTTGCCACTGAAATTCCCTAAAAGTTGGTTACTCATCCAGGCAGGGTTCAGAAATTTCGTTTGGCGGGGGAAAGTACCAAGAATCAGCTCCATTAGACAGGCAAAAAAAAAACAACTAAGTTTGGTGGAACAGGTTTCCCGATAATCCATAGATTTTATATGGCAAACATCCTATTCCATGTGAGTAGAATGCAGTTATCTTTAGTCGATATGGAAAAATGCTATGAAATAGAAACAAAGATTTGTGGAATATCAGATTTAACATGTCTGCTATGGGATATTAATCCAAAGAACAGTTTAGATAAAGTAAATAAGAAGTGTTGGATACTAGAACAAATATACATCTTGAGTGGTTTAAAAAAAAAAAAAATTACATCTCAAAGAAAAGATTCCGATTTTTGTTGACATGCAATGTATTACTTACAATATGGAAGATCTATCTGAAGAAATGGAAATCATGTGATATACTAAAACTAGAACAGATTATAACAGATATGGAAATAAGGTCCTTTGAAGATCTAGTAGAACGTTATGATTTACCTAAATCAGAGATCTTTCATACCTGAGGATGAAGGGATTTGTTTCTGAACAATTATGGCAGAGTAATGATGAAATATCATTATTACTAAAGAATATCTTTCTAAGGACGAATAATAAGAGGCTTTTCTCCAACTGTTCTAAATTAATAGACTTGTTGGAAGAGGACAATGGAGGATTGACTAAGATAATTAACAAATGGAAAAATGATATAAACAAAGATCTAAGTATAACAGAATGGAATAACTCTTGCTATAAAATGAACAAATATGTCCATGATCTTGCCCTTGTGGAAAATCAGTTTAAGATGATGAACCAATGGTATTGTGTACCAACAAAAGCTGTTATAATGAATCCACAATCATCAGATATATGTTGGGGATGTCGTAATACTAAGGGAACATAATATCACATATGGTAGACCTGTTCAAAAGCCAGAGAGGCATGGGATTTTGTTTTTAATTCTCTTTCAAATTATTTCAACATCCTTCTACAAACCACCCCCCAGAAATTGTGTTGCTGAATTTATCTTGGCCTTCACTAACTCTGAAACAGGAATATTTAGTAATACATTGCTTCGCAGCTTTTAAGATTTTGTTAGCAAGAGAATGGAAATCAACCCAGCCTGAGACAGCTGTGAAATTCATATCTCAATTGAAATGGCGATTAAAAATGGTGCAAGGGGGGCGGAGCATACTGACTAAGGAGATGGACGTGTTTTACTTTAGCTCTGGGCCGAGACACTGAATACCTTACTTAACGCTGCTTAATATTTTGAATTTCTCATTCAAAGCCTTTATCTATCCTTGCTGACTGGCTAGATGGTGCATAAGGCTGCATTTTTTATAGCAACGGAGTTGCAAATTACTTTATTTCCACCAACGTTCCAGCACAATTGTTTGTTGGGCTGATCAAAATGGCGATGGACATTTATGAACAGGAAGAAAAGGCTGCACAACTGGTGTCTAGGGCAGATCTCAATGCCTTTGTTCTGGCTATCAGGGCTGTACTTCGAGAGGAGGTGGCAAATATACGGCACAATTCTGGTCCGATGTACCAGAGCCCTGTTTCCCTGGAGAGGGAGGTTTCAGTAGTGGCCTGGGACGCTACTCATTTAGAGGCCACTTTGTGTTCCACGGAGATGATCATGGTGAATTCCTCTGACTGCGAGTCGGTTATGGATTGTCAGAGTCTAAGTGATTTTTGCATCTTACCTGCTGCTGAACCACGGAAGATTTTGGTTCCTACTTCTGATGCTGCCTTCTATGGGTTATTGCGGGTTCTGAAGAGTAACTTCTGGCAGTTTATGTTCGGGTTACCTACGTTGGTACAGCGACCCCTTCTACCTGTCATGCTGATATTGATGGAGCTGAAGCAGATTACTTCCCCTTGGGATCCTGGGATTTGTGACATTTCGCTTGGTCGCTTTGCTCCGGAGTTTTAACAGTACATTCCCTCCTCCCTGAGGTAAAGTTGGATGCTCTCCTGTGTGGACTGTCTGAGTTCTGGCCACCGGGGTGGGTCTCCCCTGGGTCCAGGGAGTTTACCTTGAGTGTCTATTGCAAAGAATGGTCCATGAAGGTTTCTGTATCATGGGAGAGAGGTTTATTTGTTTATTTGCTTACATATTTTATAGCTTGTTATGTAAATTTGCATGTTTCTGACTGCAGATTTTTTGTTTATTTCTATGCTGTCGGTAAAACTGATGTCTCATACACTGTACATCTATTATGCAAAGGTGATTCAACTGCTTCTGTCCACTCTGCTTATATTTCGAAGTGCAGTTTTAATATCTATAGGCTTCTTGAGTCTTAGTGGCTTAGCTGATTAGGATCTCAGTTTTATTCTGTCTGTTTTCCAGTTATTTGGCCATTATATCAAACCCGATTCTGATCTGTTTTTTACACTTTGCCGTGGATGTTTTCACCCCATTTCTGTATAGGCCAGACTATTGTCTTGGCTCCATGACATTCCCACTACTTAAGATGGCGTCCTTCAACTTTTATATTTTATGCTGATACATCTACCGTCCCCCAGGACCTTCTGGACTTTCCAGAGGTCACTGCGTGATTGTCTGGCAGGGTGTCTGGCTTATGCCTCGACTCCCTGTCCACGCTATACTCTATTACTAGTATATTTCTGTACCCTATCTTTCTTGCTTTCTCTTCCCTGGCTTTCTGGACTCTTTCTTGCATCTTTATTTAGCAACTAGTTTTGGGACTGCTGCATCACTAGGCTTACAGTCCCTTTCCTATAGTATCTACCTTTCTCAGCATTAATCTCATTTGCTGTGTTTAAATTTCATATTCATTAGATTCACATCTTGGCTAGCATTGGGACAGATTTTGTATTTTCACTAACAGTGCTGTACGGAATATTGTCTCTTTTCATATGTATTTATCTCTGATAGTGTAATACTGTTCTATATTATTGCATCAATGCTTCGTTTCTATTTGTGCACATATAGAGAATAGTTTTCAACCGCTTTAAGTAAGGCATCCAATGATGCTTCCTATTTCGCTCGATATTTTGTAGAGTATACTTTATATTAAGACTGTTATGTTTTGTCTTGGATTAATAATGCTCTTTCACTCAACAACTAGGACCTTGGCGAGGTTCATACTTTGAGTTTGTACTATGTCTACCTTAAATGCTGTGATGTATTTGTACCTATGCTCTTGTAATTTACACATATCCTACTTCTATATTATATGTGTATTATTTTCTTTGATCTTCAATAAAGCTTTTGAAAACTTAATAAAAATGGTGCAAGGAGTTAACTGGTTTTCGAATACATCGGTAAAGATTAGGAGAGTAAGCGAGTAGGTATATCAAGAAGTAGTAGAATTAAAATGAAGGTAAATATCCCGGTCACTGATAAAATTATAAAAAGGCCTCCTTCTTGTCCACAAGGGATTTAAGTGTGTTTATATATGTATGTGATAATACGTATTTTAGTTTTTGTATTGTTGTAAAATCAAATAAAATTAAAAAAAAGTGTAAATAAGCTAAAACAGCTTTTATTACTGTACATATTTACAGTGTAAGCTCTTCCAAGGAGGGCCCTCAATACCTGTTAATATTGTGTACTGTTATTTTACCCTTGTATATGATTACAAAACATGTAATCACTCAAATAATAATAATGGAAAATATATTAAATGGTTTTATTGCATTTTTGCAAGGTATATGAATGCTGTTTCTGTGGGGCATATGTATAAGAACATAAAGTGAAACATTAACTATGCCATATGGGGGATATGTGAAAAGACAAGTTGCTTAAATGGGCTTTTAAAGGTGATGTGTCACCTAAACAAGACTTAAGCTAAATAGTTAGGTTTTATCAATAATAGCACTAAAAGAGTGTTTTTTTTTTTTTTAATAAAAGCTTTCTTTTGTCAAAATTTAAGTTATAATGTATGGGCTGCAGCTACTTCCACATAGACTGCAGCCCGTCGCTCTGCCTCTGCTCCCGTCCCTGTAGCCAGCCTCCTCCGATGACGGAGGCTTCTGTGTGTAAGCTGATGCGGTCTCATTGGCTAGATATCAATCTCTGCCAATGAGACTGCACCAGCTTACAGATTGAAGCCTCCATTATCGGAGGAGGCTGGCTACAGGGAGGGGAGCAGGGGCAGAGCGACGGACTGAGGTTACAAACCAGGTAACCACAGTCTGTCCAGAAGTACCTACAGCCCATACTTTATAAATTAATTTTGACAAAACAAAGCTTTATTTTAAAAAATAAACACACTTTTAGTGCTATTATTGATATAACCTAACTATTTAGCTTACGTTTTTTTTATAGGTGACACATCCCCTTTAAAAGGAATAATAGAGAGGTAGCTAATGCATTGCTTTTCAATATGTTAGAGATCTATAGCATCCAGTGGGTTAATTTTATACAAATTGAGTAGTTGCTTTCTTCTAGAAATGCTTTGGCTTTGACTTTGCTTGTCCCTGAGTGTTCTAAGTTTACAGTAGTAATAATATGCATCCTGCACATATATATGGGTCAGTATTTACTAAACCATGAAATGAAGCTGCACAGTTTGCAGGTATCAGTAGGAAACCGGCCATCTAGAATTATTGTATTTATTAAAATGTTATCGAGAGGTGTGCACCTGGCAGACTAACATGTAGATAATTCATTCAGAGAACTGGCATTATTGTTTTCATTCAAGTTAAAGGGATAGTAATGTTTCACAATAAAAGCAGCTCCAATTAATCTTCATAGTATTTGGGCCATGGAGATTGTTATTTCAATACTGAGAGAGTTGTAGCTCAAGAGTAATTGAATGATAAAGTATCCCCCTCCCGCCCCTTTTACTGATGTAACACTGCTCACCTCAGAACAGAAAGGTGGTGTCCAGATGGCTTGTAGAGAGAGACAATCTTCAATTAGCATAAGGGAAAAATCTGAAAAACCTGTCAAGGGGAGCAGGGTTTTCATTGTTCTCACAGTAAGAAGATTGTCCTTTGCTGTGAGCTCTCTGGTCTTAAGACCAGATTCCACATCTGAGGGGAGGTGACTTACACTAGGTAAAAGGGGCGGGAGGGGGATACTTTTTCATCCAATTACTCTTGAACTACAACTCTGACAGTATTGAAATAACACTCTCTATGGCTCAAATAATAAGATTAATTTGAGCTGCTGTTTTTATGAAACATTACTATCCCTTTAAGGTTAGTAGGAGCTCTTCCTCACTGATTAAAATTAAATCCTGTAGGGTGACAAAAAGAGAATGAAAATGCAGGGATGATTGTCAGTCTTGGAATATAATCCCTTGGTACAGACTATAAAATAGAATAAAACAGATTATAATCACATATATTTTCAATATATATTTTAGCGTAGCTCAGTACATCCTTCACTGATTAATATGAGCTCCCATTAAAAAGGGTTGGTGACCCCTGGCCTAGGGTGTCTAATTTTGAGGGGCATCTCAGCTGTGTTGGCCACACCCACCATGCTGAGTTGTGAGTTTGGCTATAGGCAGGGCTAAGAGTTCCTAGGGTGCCTTGCCTAGTAGTTCCTCAGTTGTAAATCAGGCCCTGCACATTTCAAATTGCTTTTAGAGTGAGAAGAAAGAGAGACATTTTATAAATCTCTTGAAACCCACGTTATGAGAAATCATGGTGGATACGGGCATTCCCTAGAGGAAGTACTAGTTATACAGAACTTTATCTGGGTTTATCCTTTATGTTCAGTTAAGGGTAGCCTGCTTTGTTTGAAAAAATATTGGTCATCCTATTCCTGGTTAGGGTGACCACATTTCCAATCTGCCATTCCAGGACATGTGGTCTCCCTACAACTAAGTAAAAAAAATGTATCACAATCATGTAGTGATAATACGCTAGTGGATTCCTACATTCAAAAATAATCATCCGTGATATAATGAATTGTGAAACAAATATCCAAATCTAATTAACAAGAAATAAAAAACATAAATAATAAATCCAAATGCATAACCACACTCACCGCAACCCAGACTGCCTCCCGTGACGCTCACTCAGAATATCTGATCCATGCTTCGTCTCCAGTGTCTCACACACACCAGCCAGCCAGTGAGGACCATAGTGCAAATATAATCATCTTTCATTGGCTGGTGGTGGTGCGTGCATGCGTGTGTCAGAATAGGGCTGTCAGAATAGTGATGAGTGGCTGAGATTGTCTTTGCTGTGGCTGGCTTTGCTTTATTCCGGGACTCTTTATTGTCACAGTGGGGGGGGTGACTTGGAATGTGGGACACGGCCCCCAATTAAGGGACAGTCCCGGGCGTTCCGGGACACGTGGTCCCCCTATTCCTGCTATATTTTTATTATTATTATAATTATTATCATCATCTCCAAGTCTGCATACCTCCCAACATTCCAAATGGCCAAAGAGGGACACTTTTGATTTTAGGTGATGTTGCTGGGGGTGTGGCTGGTGGGAGGGGCTAATTCATGACCTATTTACACTTCTTTGTGTAACTGAATACATGATTCAGAGCAAGACCAAATTATTTTATTTATAAAGACTAATTTAGAAACACATTTACAGAAGTTTGAAACAATCGCTAATATCAGTTTAATTACTGTGGAGCAATGTGATACAATTATATACACATGACATAGTCCGATCTCCTAAAAAGAGGGACACAGGGTGGGACAGAGGGATTTGTGTCTCAAAGAGGGAGTGAGGAGACACTTGGGAGGTATTAGTGTATATTGTCTGGCCTGCTAGGGAAATATCAATTAATTGACATCTGAGAACGAGAGTCCTGCATTAGAGAAAAGGACATGGAAGTGTGTGGTAAGGCAGGAGGCCTTGCCACATATTCTAGTAAACTTGGAGCTTTATAAATTAAATAAATACAATCTATTTTTCCCTGTCTGCTTCTATGTATGGGTATATACATTTATACATTTTAGCATTAATACAAATTTGTGAGCGTTGAAGGGAAGAGTTTACATACCCTCAGGTTCATTGAACTGTACACAACAAGGACTACTAAGGTAGTCCCTCTAACTGTGAGAGTTATAGGTTAACCCTTTAAGGACCAAAGAGCAATGTGCTGCACACCCTCTGGCTATTAAGGGGATACTGTCACCCAAATACAACTTTAGTGCTTTTAAAAGAGCATCACCTTGATGTTGTATCAACCATTTTGTATTTAGAAAATTGATTTTAATTATTTATTATATATTTTTCTCATTAAAACATGTTGTGCAGGCACTTCCGGTCTATATTACTTCACTCACTGAAATGTAACGCTTTCAGTACTAGAGGGAGGTGGCCAGCGTACTGCTAGCGATGCAACTCAGGACTAGGACAGAAAGTGTCTACATCGCATGTTTTAAACCTTTGAGTGCTGCAGGGATGCAAAGCATTGCCCCACAATGTGTTGCATACCCCTCTGGCACTCAGAGGGTTAAATGGATATTATCACCAAAATAACTTTGACAAATTTCAGAGGGCTTTTAAAACCATCTTTATATTGTCTTTGCCATTTTTCACTTAGAAATCTTGTTTTTGAGTTGTTTAACTTTATATAATATGCTAATTAAAGGGATAGTAATACTTCATTTTTACTATCCCCCATGTTTTAGCCCTTAAAAATTGGAATTAAAAGAGAGCAGCGGCATCTCTCAAACCTTTATGGTTTGAGATATATCCGCATTCAAACTTCCCTCTCCTTCTCTCTCCCCTGACATCAGGGTTATAGCTGACAGCAGGGGAATCTGGTCCCGAGACTGGAGGCGGCTCTGCAGCAGTGGCGAGATTGAGTTATAGAAACAGAAATCCTTCACTAAAATGCAGAGCCACCGCCGGTCCCGGGACCGGATTCCCCTGCTGTCAGCTATAATGCTGACGTCAGGTGAGAGAGAAGGAGAGGGAACTTTGAATGCAGATATCTCTCAAACCATAAAGGTTTGAGAGATGCCGCTGGTCATGTTTAATTCCGATTTTTAAGGGCTACAACATGGGGCATAGTAAAAATCAAGTATTACTATCCCTTTAAGGTATTCAGTACAGGCACTTCCTGTCTTAGCTCTTCATTACCTCCTCCATTCTCTGACACTGCTCAACAGTGCTTTGTTCACCTTTCCAGCACAGGAAGTGTCAAAGGTAAATTATCATGTAAAAAAAAAAAAAAAAAAAAAATATATATATATATATATATATATATATGTCAAAAGCTGTGCACTCGCGGATTTTTAAGTTATTTATTCTCACAATATTCAAGCAACTTTTCGGTCCTCACTGGGACCTTTGTCAAGCAAACATGTTACAACAATTAAAACAAACATTTAAATAACAAAAAGAAGCTCACCTCGTGTTACCCCTTTGACCCAGAGTGATGACGTGTGGGAATAAAAGAAGAGAGGGATGGGCAGATAGTAAAGCCCGCACCAAACACCTAGACACCCGAAAGAGAGTAAGATCAAACAGTGCCACCCTGTGTTGGAAACAGGGAGAAACATTGTAGCATTATCATGGTGCCCATGATTGGTGCTGTTCAGTGTCAGTCACTTGCTGAGTATCATGATTGGCTGTCTGTGATTAGCCCTCCTCACACAGCCTTTTTAAACCCAGGCTGAGCACTTCCAGGTTGCCCTTTCGTGGTGTTTCTGACTTCACTCTGCCTGACCTGCTTGTCAGGCTTCTGGGCCTGTTCCTGCTGTACTTGCTGATCCTGTGTTCCAGTGTTCCTGTATGCTAGTGTTCCTGTGTTCCTGTGTTGCAGTACCTCGCGGGTTAATCTTACTGAGTTCCAGTGTTCCTGTGTTCCAGCACCTCGCGGGTTAATCTTACTGAGTTCCTGAATCTCCTGCTCCAGCCGTCGCTCTGGCGACATTGTTCTTCTCGCTGCTGATCATACTTTGTTGGTTCCTGGTGGCGATATACATTGTTGGTCCCAGCGTGCGGACGTTGGTTTACTCCACTAAACCTGGTTGCGATATACATTTTTGGTCCCAGCGTGCAGACGCTGGTTTACTCCACTAAACCTGGTGGCGATATACATTGTTGGTCCCAGCGTGCGGACGCTGGTTTACTCCACTAAACCTGGTTGCGATATACATTGTTGGTCCCAGCGTGCGGACGCTGGTTTACTCCACTAAACCTGGTTGCGATATACATTGTTGGTCCCAGCGTGCGGACGCTGGTTTACTCCACTAAACCTGGTTGCTATATACATTGTTGGTCCCAGCATGCGGACGCTGGTTTTCTCCACTAAACTGGTTGCGAGATACATTATTGGCTCCAGCGTGCGGACGCTGGTTTGCTCCACTAAACCTGGTTGCGATATACGTTGTTGGTCCCAGCGTGCGGACGCTGGTTTACTCCACTAAACCTGGTTGCGATATACATTGTTGGTTCCAGCGTGCGGTCGCTGGTTTGCTCCATTAAACCTGGTGGCGCTATTACCATTAGTCCCAACGTGCGGACGTTGGTTTGCTCCTGAACATCCAGTACTGTGGTCAGTTGCTGTCCACTTCCTTGCAGTTGTCTGAGTATCCCTGGCAATAGACTCCTGCTGAGTAAGACCTCTATACTTATGCTCTATGCTGTCTTAGTCACCTGACAGCTGGTCTACTCGCTCAGGCTACCCTGCCCGGTATTGGTGAGGCTGGTAGAACCTTGACGATACCATCCTGTAGGTTGCCTCACCCGGTATTGGCAGGACCGGTAGAGCCTACTCCAGTACTCCTTTGGGCTGCCCTGCCCGGTATTGGTAAGGCCGGTAGAACCTTGTAATTCACCATCTTTAAGGTTGCCTTACCCGGTATTGGCAGGGCCGGTAGAGCCTACATTCAGCATTCCATGGGGGCTCCGGTATATGTCATCTCGGTGAGATAGCTCAGTGGTAAATTCCCTGACTATGGAGCCTATTCAACCTCAGGAGTTGCAGGTTCGATTCCCGGCAGGGCCAACTCAGCCCTTCATCCTTCCGAGGTCGATAAATGAGTACCATTGATTGGGTAATAATAACACCTATTATTTCAGCTGCCGATTTGGTTAATTCCGAGAGCGTGCGCTGACAGCGCTTTGAGTCCCACTGGGAGAAAGGCGCTATATAAATACTAGTTATTATTATTATTATTATTATTATCTCACGGTTGCCTTACCGGTATAGGCAAGGCCGGTAGAGCCTGTCATTAAAACTGTCACTTGGGTTGCCTTGCCCGGAATTTAGGCAAGGCTGGTAGAACCTATTATATGTTATATTACTGTTGTATTGTTATGTATGTTTACCCTACGGGGACTGCCTTTAATTTTTAATAAAGTTAAGTTATTTTACCCAACCTTAAATCTGAGAGTCTTCAAAAACCGTGACAAGTATCAATGCACTACAAAGTAACACAATCCAATTTCATGAGACATTTAGCGGTCAGATAGAAAACAATTATACACATTCTGTTCGTTTAAACCATGTGGATTTAAAGTATGAATCCAATAACACTCTCTTTGCAACAACCTTTTTCCTCTATCACCTCCTCGACTACTAACCGGAACGTGTTCAATAGCAATAAAACTAAAATTAGAGGCAGCATGATCATAGCTTAAATAATGTTTTGCTACTGGTTTATCGGTATGTTGATCACGAAAAGCAGTTTTAATGGCTGAACGATGGCCAGCCATCCTCTCACGTAAAGTACAAGTGGTTTTACCTATATACGGCAATCCACAAGGACAAGTTATCATGTACACTACATGATCAGTAGTGCACGTTATATGTTGTTTAATTTTATATCTCTTGTTGTTATGAGGATTTGTAAAAAACTTGCAAGGTCTCATTGATCCACATGTTGTACATCCTTTACACCGGTAACATCCCGGGGGTGATGTCTTGAGCCAAGTCTGTTTAATGCGGGTATAACTATCAATTGGATCTGTCCGGACCAACAGATCTTTTAAATTTGGTCCCCTCCGATATCCAATCATAGGAGGTTGTTTAAAGTAGACATGTGCGAATTCATTCGGAGACATTCGGATTTCGTCGAAAATGGGGTCATTCGGAGACATTCGGCCAATCCGAAACTCAAGGGTCATTCGGAAAAAATGATCCGACTCCGAACAGCCCAGGTCCGAAATTCGTCGAAACTTTCGGAAGTTTCGGCAATCGACACATTTCCAAAAGTTTTGACTACTTTTGACCAGGACATTTTGTACTTCCTGTGCGCGCTCAATTACTTTCCCTCCATAATTTTCCCTCCATGTCTCTAGTCCAATTCCATTCTCCGTTTCATGCACTACTTCCCTCTTTTGTCTGTATTCGAATAGCCTTCTTCGTTTCATGATGGGGGTTGGACTAATGACACAGTCACACAGACAGACTGCCTGCATTTCCTCATTGGGTTGTTGGAGCTCAGAGAGAGAAGAGATTAGAGAGTGTACAGTTGTTGTGTAGGCAGGCAGGTAGCATTAGGCTAGGCATAGGTAGGCAGCCAGCATTAGTTCCAGTTATTGCCACTGCAAGAACAAGTAATATTTGTTCCTGTGCAAAATATAAAAAAATATTAGGTATTTGTTCGAATACAGGGCCGGCCCTTACATGGGTCCCAGTGGGTCCATGGACCCAGGCGGCACTTTGACAGGGGCGGCAATTTGCCGTCCCATAGCATGTTTATTTTGTGCTCTTCCGCCATTTCTGTGTTGCAGGGTGTCCCATCAGTGTGACTGTCAGCAGCCGGGCAGCCCTATGCTCACTCAGTGGTGATGCCTGCTGGCTGCTTCAGTGACGTGAATTATGTGATAGTGAAACATTATGCCTATTTTGTATTGTTTATCGCCCACCTAAAGTCAAGACTTGAGTAAATAGGTCTACCATCCCAGATTTGCTAGAGAGGTTTTACAAATACAGGAGGGTGCCCCCTGTACAAAATGAGTCTAAACATTTGGGATCCCTAGTATGAGTGCACAACAGTGCATGGTGTGTCCTGAACAGGATTGCTGTGAGGTGTCTCCACCCAGAAGGTGCTGGCCGGGCTGAGCTTCAACATTGCGACAAGTGACCAACTAAGAGCACCGTGCCGTGCAGCCATAGCATCACCCCCTCCTACTCTCCGGGTCCCGCTGACTGGCAATAACAGGTGAGTCACTAAGAGACCTGAAGCCTTTCTGGAAGTCCTTTCACTTGGAAAGGGGCTAGGTATTACTTGGGGGAGTTGCCTCGTGTGTAAATAATTTCTAGGTGGGAGATGAATGTGCATCACTTATGTGTTTCCTAACAGTAGTTAGAATACAACTCCCATCATCCCCTGATTATGACATTGCCCAGCAATTACCCAGCAATGCCCAGCAATTACCGTAGAGCCCTGTATTGCACACTCATGGAAAACGGTGATATTGCTATACTAAGACAATGCTGTGGACCCCTCTTCAGTATAGATGTCAAGCATTTTTTTTATTTCTCTCCTGTGTTGCAGTTTGTTCACAACAGAATGTCTCAATTTTTCTTTTTAACCCTTTGAATGCCAGAGTGGTATGCAACGTATTGCTTTGCAATGCATTGCGTACCACTCTGGCACTCAAAGGGTTAACACATTACATCTATCACATTACAATCATTGATGTTTATTCTTGATGTAGTATGAAACTCTACAATGTATATACACATAGAGTTATCTGATATGAGGGGAAATCAGGATAGGAAAACGAGAGAGAGGAATTTGGGTACTAAAGAGGGACAGTAGGGTAGGAGGCAGGTACCAGAAAATGAAACCTTAATCTTTACCCATGTACTAACATAGAATGTGACATGTAGTTTGCCCATATTCGAGTCGACCACTTATGTTGAGTAGGATGTGACAGGCATGGGTTTTCGATGTCGAGCATATGCTAAATTGAATGACAGGCATGAGGTTTCGATGTTCGAACATATGCTAGATTGAAGGACAGGCATGGGGTTTCGATGTTCGAACATGATAAATTGAATGACAGGCATGGGGTTTCGATGTTCGAACATGCTAAATTAAATGACAGGCATGGGTTTTCGATGTTCGACGTTTGCATTGTGACTGGCATCCCATGCTAGAGTAGAGGCATGCACAGACTTTCAATGTATGACAATGTCCGTTTTTGGGATGGATCTTTTTCTAAATGCACACCCTGTCTGCAAATAATGATAGCAGCGTGCACGGAGGCGCACTGCTATAATTTAACCCATGTTAAATTCGGCCGAATAATTCGGAATGGATCAGAATTTCGCCCGAATCGAATAGGCCCGGTCCGAAATTAGAATCATCCGAATTAGAAAAAAAAAAATTTGTCCGAATTCGAATTTTACCGAAATTTTGCCCGTGCACAAGTCTAGTTTAAAGCATTGGGGTAAATTTGGATCCTTTGCTAATATCTTCCAATTTTTATGGATTGAATTGCGTATATGTTGTGCAGCTGAAGTATATTTATACGGTCCTTCTCCTCTTTTACTTCCTCTTTACTCACATTTTGTTGTTTCACCACTTCATCACGCAGTTGTTCCAATGCCTTCCTTTGATACCCACGTTGAATAAATCTCTGTGTCATTTCATCCAATTGTTTATTACATATTGTCTTGTCTGAATTATTTCTTATTACTCTCATATATTGCGATTTCGGAAGAGACGCTTTTAAAGCAGGTGGATGAAAACTGTTTTTATGCAAAAGTGTATTGCGATCTGTACTCTTCCTGTACAAGCAATATCCCAAGAGGTCCTGGTTTTGAAAAATTTTCAAATCCAAAAAAGTTATTTCTTCTTGATGGTACGTCAAAGACAGTTTAACTGGATGATCCATCTCATTTAAAGCTGCAATACAAGTAATCAAAGATTCCTCTCTGCCCTTCCACAAGATCAATATATCATCAATGAAGCGTTTATACAATAGCAAATGTTGACTATATTTGCTCAATATAAACTCTCGTTCATATATATACATAAAGGCAATCGCAAAAGCCGGGGCCATGCTTGCCCCCATTGAAGTACCTGATTTTTGCATATAGAATCTTCCTTCAGATTGAAAAAATTTTTCTTTAGACAAAGTTCTAATAATGATAACATATATTCAATGGGCGGGCCTGCATATGCAGAAGATTCTACCAAAATCTCACGGACGGCTTGTAAACCTTCATCGTGTGGTATAATCGTGTACAAGCTAGTGACATCAAGTGTTACTATCCAAATTTCACTATTATCCAATGTAATTGACTGTAATATCTTAATCAACGATGGTGTATCTTTAAGATATCGGAGGGGACCAAATTTAAAAGATCTGTTGGTCCAGACAGAACCAACTGATAGTTATACCCGCATTAAACAGACTTGGCTCAAGACATCACCCCCGGGATGTTACCGGTGTAAAGGATGTACAACATGTGGATAAATGAGACCTTGCAAGTTTTTTGCAAATCCTCATAACAACAAGAGATATAAAATTAAACAACATATAACGTGCACTACTGATCATGTAGTGTACATGATAACTTGTCCTTATGGATTGCCGTATATAGGTAAAACCACTTGTACTTTACGTGAGAGGATGGTTGGCCATCGTTCAGCCATTAAAACTGCTTTTCGTGATCAACATACCGATAAGCCAGTAGCAAAACATTATTTAAGCTATAATCATGCTGCTTCTAATTTTAGTTTTATTGCTATTGAACACGTTCCGGTTAATAGTCGAGGAGGTGATAGAGGAAAAAGGTTGTTGCAAAGAGAGTGTTATTGGATTCATGAATTGAATACTTTAAATCCACATGGTTTAAACGAACAGAATGTGTATAATTGTTTTCTATCTGACCGCTAAATGTCTCATGAAATTGGATTGTGTTACTTTGTAATGCATCGATGCTACAATGTTTCTCTCTGTTTCCAACACAGGGTGGCACTGTTTGATCTTACTCCCTTTCGAGTGTCTAGGTGTTTGGTGCGGGCTTTACTATCTGTCCATCCCTCTCTTCTTTTTCCCACACGTCATCACTCTGGGTCAGTGGGGTAACACAAGGTCAGCTTCTTTTTGTTATTTAAATGTTTGTTTTAATTGTTGTAACATGTTTGCTTGACAAAGGTCCCAGTGAGGACCGAAACGTTGCTTGAATATTGTGAGAATAAATCACTTAAAAATCCGCGAGTGCACAGCTTTTGGCTTGTATATTTAAATACTGTGACACCCGGTGTTTCTAATGGTTTTATAGCGTGGAGTGCAGATCTTTTTGCTATATGTATTTTGCCCATTGGGCTGATATTGCACCCGCAACATTTGAAGAGGATTCATAGTGAATTACCATGGAGAGCAGAGCGTATTCATTGGAGTTTCCTACAGGTGTTCATTCCGCTATTACAGACCTACAGTTACCATCAGACAATGTCCTGTGGCGCTTCATCTTCTACTCGCTGACACAGGAACTTATAGTAAATTAGCAAAAGATCCAACACCCAACATACAAAAGGAAGTAGCATCTTTGATTGAATTAGGAGTAACATCAAATTGGATTTCAGAAGAAACTGGGAAATATCTATTTCAACTACATCCGGTTTGTCCTATATTATATGGATTTTTCATTGATTATTTTTTACAACCACTTATACAGCAGTTACCAACATATCTTAAAGATACACCATCGTTGATTAAGATATTACAGTCAATTTCATTGGATAATAGTGAAATTTGGATAGTAACACTTGATGTCACTAACTTGTACACGATTATACCACACGATGAAGGTTTACAAGCCGTCCGTGAGATTTTGGTAGAATCTTCTGCATATGCAGGCCCGCCCATTGAATATATGTTATCATTATTAGAACTTTGTCTAAAGAAAAATTTTTTCAATCTGAAGGAAGATTCTATATGCAAAAATCAGGTACTTCAATGGGGGCAAGCATGGCCCCTTCTTATGCGAATGCCTTTATGTAAATATATGAACGAGAGTTTATATTGAGCAAATATAGTCAACATTTGCTATTGTATAAATGCTTCATTGATGATATATTGATCTTGTGGAAGGGCAGAGAGGAATCTTTGATTACTTGTATTGCAGCTTTAAATGAGATGGATCATCCAGTTAAACTGTCTTTGACGTACCATCAAGAAGAAATAACTTTTTGGGATTTGAAAATGTTTTGAAACCAGGACCGCTTGGGATATTGCTTGCACAGGAAAAGTATGGATCGCAATACACTTTTGCATAAAAAAGTTTTCATCCACCTGCTTTAAAAGCGTCTCTTCCTAAATCGCAATATATGAGAGTAATAAGAAATAATTCAGACAAGACAATATGTAATAAACAATTGGATGAAATGACACAGAGATTTATTCAACGTGGGTATCAAAGGAAGGCATTGGAACATCTGTGTGATGAAGTGGTGAAACAACAAAATGTGAGTAAAGAGGAAGTAAAAGAGGAGAAGGACCGTATAATTGTCTCCACTAAATATACTTCAGCTGCACAACATATACGTAATTCATTCCATAATGATTGGAAGATATTAGCAAAGGATCCAAATTTACCCCAATGCTTTAAACAACCTCCTATGATTGGATATCGGAGGGGACCAAATTTAAAAGATCTGTTGGTCCGGACAGATCCAATTGATAGTTATACCCGCATTAAACAGACTTGGCTCAAGACATCACCCCCGGGATGTTACCGGTGTAATGGATGTACAACATGTGGATCAATGAGACCTTGCAAGTGTTTTACAAATCCTCATAAGAACAAGAGATATAAAATTAAACAACATATAACGTGCACTACTGATCATGTAGTGTACATGATAACTTGTCCTTGTGGATTGCCGTATATAGGTAAAACCACTTGTACTTTATGTGAGAGGATGGCTGGCCATCGTTCACCCATTAAAACTGCTTTTCGTGATCAACATACCGATAAGCCAGTAGCAAAACATTATTTAAGCTATAATCATGTATCACGGTGCCTGTGATTGCTGCAATTCAGTGTCTATCACCTGTAGGGGGCTCCCATTGGCTGTCTGCCTTCAGCCCGCCTCACATTGCCTTTTTAAAGGGATAGTAATACTTCATTTTAACTTTATTTTATTTTGTAGGCATTAAAAAACATGAAGAATGATATAAGTCTTATCTCTGAAACCTTTATGGTTTAAGAGATATTCACAAACAAAGTATCCCCCCCCTCTTCAACCAGATCAGAAGGGAGATGCCCAGGTAGACTGCAGAGAGGGACAATCTTCAATTAAGATAATGGAAAAAGCTGAAAAACTTGTCAAGGGGGGGAAGGGCTTTCATTGTTTTCATACAAAGAAAATTGTCCCCTTCTGTTATCTGTACTGTCATACAACCAGACTCACATCTGAGAAGAGATGGCTTACACTAGGAAAAAGGGGCGGGGAGGGGAACTTTGCTTGTGAATATCTCATAAACCATAAAGGTTTGAGAGATAAGACTTATATCATTCTTCATGTTTTTTTAATGCCTACAAAATAAAATAAAGTTAAAACGAAGTATTACTATCCCTTTAAACTCAGTCTGGGCACCCTTTGGTGGCCCTTTCGTGGTGTCTTTGACAGCATCCACTTCCTCCTTACTGCAGTAGCTGAGTCAACCTGTTCCTGAGTTCCTGCCTGCTTTGTCAGTTCCAGTCCGGTTCTGATTGTTCTCATCAGTAGCTGATGCTCCTGTTGCCAGTCTGTTTGGCCGCGCTTGATCCGGTTGTTTCCTGCTTCCACTTCTGCATCTGTGGCGACATTGTTCTTCATTCGCTTCGGCGACATTTCCTCCTGTTGGTTCCCAGCGTGCGGATGCTGGTTTGCTTCACTAGGCCTTGCGGCTCACATTCAGCCTGTTGGTTCCAGCGTGCGGATGCTGGTTTGCTCCATTTGCCTTGCGGCTCACATTACAGTCTGTTGGTTCCAGTGTGCGGACGCTGGTTTGCTCCATTTGCCTTGCGGCTCACATTACAGTCTGTTGGTTCCAGTGTGCGGACGCTGGTTTGCTCCATTTGCCTTGCGGCTCACATTACAGTCTGTTGGTCCCAGCATGCGGACGCTGGTTCGCTCCATTAGCCTTACGGCTCTCATTACAGTCTGTTGGTCCCAGCGTGCGGACGCTGGTTCGCTCCATTAGCCTTGCAGCTCTCATTACAGTCTGTCGGTCCCAGCGTGCGGATGCTGGTTTGCTCCATTAGCCTTGCGGCTCCCATTACAGTCTGTTGGTTCCAGCATGCGGACGCTGGTCTGCTCCATCTGCCTTGCGGCTCACATTACAGTCTGTTGGTTCCAGCGTGCGGACGCTGGTTTGCTCCATTAGCCCTGCGGCTCACATTACAGTCTGTTGGTCCCAGCGTGCGGACGCTGGTTTGCTCCATTAGCCTTGCGGCTCACATTATAGTCTGTTGGTCCCAGCGTGCGGACGCTGGTTTGCTCTATTAGCCTTACTGCTCATATTCAGTCTGTTGGTCCCAGCGTGCGGACGCTGGTTTGCTCCACTGTCATTCTGCCTGTATGTTCCTAATGTAGGGCGCTGGTTTACTCCCTGACTTGCAGTCAGGTTCTTGATGGTTCCGAGTGCGCTGTCCAGTCCTAACAGCATTGATTCCTATAATACATGGGCACGAGAGTTTCTGATTACTGTGAAACCACTTGACCTGGTAACCTCTACATTCCATCTTACTGTCATTATCATCTGACAGTCATTAGGTCACTGTGGTTGTCACCTTCCTTGGGCTGCGTTGCCTGGTATATTGGTAAGGCCGGTAGAACTTTTTATGTTGCCACCTTACGGTTGCCTTACCCGGTATTGGCAAGGCCGGTAGAGCTTACTTGTTGGTATTCCGTCAGGCTGCCTTGCCCGGTATATTGGTAAGGCCGGTAGAACCGCATACTATTCCATCTTAAGGTTGCCTTACCTGGTATTGGCAAGGCCGGTAGAGCCTACTACACTGGTATCCCGTTAGGCTGCCCAGCCCGGTATATTGGCTGGGCCGGTAGAGCCTCTTGTTCCAGACTCACCTGGGTTGCTTTGCCTGGTATATTGGCAAGGCCGGTAGAACCTATTTGCTATTGTCATTATCTGCTATGTATTGTTGTATGTGTATGAAAACCCTATGGTATTGCCTTCAACTTTTCAATAAAGTTATGTTTTTACCTAAACCTTACGTCTGAGAGTCTTAACAAACCGTGACTGCTTCTAATTTTAGTTTTATTGCTATTGAACACGTTCCGGTTAGTAGTCGAGGAGGTGATAGAGGAAAAAGTTTGTTTCAAAGAGAGTGTTATTGGATTCATGAATTGAATACTTTAAATCCAC
The DNA here is from genome assembly GCA_037306005.1 of Rhinophrynus dorsalis. Classification (NCBI taxonomy): domain Eukaryota; kingdom Metazoa; phylum Chordata; class Amphibia; order Anura; family Rhinophrynidae; genus Rhinophrynus; species Rhinophrynus dorsalis. The sequence continues at coordinate 359,886,206 of CM074721.1, read as the reverse complement.
ATGGTTTAAACGAACAGAATGTGTATAATTGTTTTCTATCTGACCGCTAAATGTCTCATGAAATTGGATTGTGTTACTTTGTAATGCATCGATGCTACAATGTTTCTCTCTGTTTCCAACACAGGGTGGCACTGTTTGATCTTACTCCCTTTCGGGTGTCTAGGTGTTTGGTGCGGGCTTTACTATCTGTCCATCCCTCTCTTCTTTTTCCCACACTTCATCACTCTGGGTTAATGGGGTAACACGAGGTGAGCTTCTTTTTGTTATTTAAATGTTTGTTTTAATTGTTGTAACATGTTTGCTTGACAAAGGTCCCAGTGAGGACCGAAACTTTGCTTGAATATTGTGAGAATAAATCACTTAAAAATCCGCGAGTGCACAGCTTTTGACTTGTATATTTAAATACTGTGGCACCCGGTGTTTCTAATGGTTTTATAGTGTGGAGTGCAGATCTTTTTGCTATATATATATATATATATATATATATATATATATATATATATATATATATATATATATAGATCCAAGGAGGACAGAAGCACTCTCAGGACTTTACAGATTTCAATTATATTAAATCTTTATTAAAGTCACCATTTCGGATGTCTACATGGCACCCTTTGTCCTGTCCCCTGTTGCCAGATAGAGGGCACTGGCAGACACGGATTAATCCTTTATACCCCTGTGATCGCCAAGTTTTCTTGCCTTGCTCGGCTTCCATGTGATGAGGAACTGAGACAGCAGCTAAAACGTGATGCTTCTGAGTGGTGACTAGCCTAAGAACAGACCATTGTGCTGTTTGTTCGTCCTCAGAAGCCTCTTACATTTTGTATGCATATGTTTAATACTCTTAGGGGGTCTCCCTAATAATGAAGGGTAATACAGATGTGGACCCCTTGCTCTCAGCTGCACCCCACTGACGAGGCCCAACAAGGCCAAAACATACGTCAGGGGTAGCTTGTGTTCCCCTGCAGAGGGGTCTTGTCCCTCATTTTGGAACTGGACTACCCTTTTGGACGGGAATAGTCTAATATGTATGTGGAAATTTATCCTCTGTAATGAAATAGAGAGTTAAAACGTAATGCTTCTGAGCTGAAAAACAGTGTTGACTAGCTTAAGAACAGGCCATTGTACTGTTTGTTCGTCCTCAGAAGCCTCTCACATTTTGTAAGAATATTTTTAATAATCTTAGGCTTTCTCCTTAAGGTTAATCTGGGCATGGATCCTTTGCTCTCAGTGCCTAGGGAATCCAGCTGCACATCACTGATGAGGCCCAACAAGGCCGAAACGTATGTCTGGGGTTAGCTGGTGCTCCCGTGCAGAGGGGACTTGCCTGTCATTTTGGAACTGGACTGTCCTTTTGGGTGGGATTATTCTAATATGTATGTGGAAATTTCTACTCTATAATGGGACTAGAGAGCTAAAACTTGATGGTTCTGAGTAGTGACTAGCTGAAGAATAGGCCATTGTGCTGCTTGTTCATCCTCAGAAGCCTCCAACATGTATGCTTTTTGTCTCCCCTCCCATCAATAACAGTCTTGAGGAGCCCAGAATAAAGTGATAGAGCTCATGTTGTGACAGGAGTGTGGGCAGAAATATTCATGATGCAGTTGTCTCCTCTTCTGTCTCCCCTTAAACATCTTCTCTGAGTATGGTAATTTCCTACAGCTACAATGATCATGGTAAGGGGAGGAGCCTGCCAATTACCGGTATGCTTTGGCTAGTTTGCTCTCAAGCGTGAAACCTAGATTTCCTGGGGCCATTCTTATACTCATAACTGGTGACTCACAGGGTGTGACCCAAATCATAGGGTGAGAGAGTTTAGTGTATCCTAACCATATGATCTGCACCAATTAACTGCTTGTTTTATCTCTAAATTGGGGTTAGAAAGGCAGAGAAGGAAGTCCTGGTTGTCTTGTGTCTTCTAATATTTTCATTAGTGATACTGCAACAGGTCTTCCAGGTAAGGTATGCCTTCTTGCAGATGATACAAAGATCTACAACATGGTAGATGATCCCGCCGGGAATAAGCCAAATGACAAATTAATTAAGATTAGACTAGAAGAATGGATAAGAGTGCGGCAGCAGCAGTTGAATGTTGATAAATGTAAATTCATGCACTTGGGAACTAAAGATCAAATCAGTATTAAGGGTACTGTCAGAGACAACAGAGGAAAGGAATTTTGAAGTAATTATTTCTTATGGCATAATGGTAGGCGGGCAATGCAAGCACGGTGCTGGGTTGTATATCTAAGGGCATTAGTAGCAAAACAAAGGGAAGTGGCCATGTCGCTCTACAGATCTCTAGTTAGACCTCACCTAGAGTATTGTGTACAGTACTGGAGACCCCATTTCCAGAAGGATGTAGATACTCTGGAGAGAATTTAGAGAAGGGTTACTAAATCAGTGCATGGTTACCACAGTAAAAATATAAGGATAGACTAAAGGAACTAAGCATGAGAAGGATGAGTGGATATGATAGAAACATTCAAATAAAAGAAGGGATTCAACAAATTACAGGAGGGAAGTACATTTCAAAGGAGTAGAAACGTTAGGACAAAAGGTCATGGTCTAAAACTAGAGGACAGAGGCTTAGATTATGTAATTTAAGAAATTTTGACTTCATTGCGAGGGTGGTAGATAAGTGGAATAGCCTACCAGCAGAAGTGTCAGACCTTAATACAGGGAGGGAATTTAAGTATACATAGGATAAGTATAAGGCTCTCCTAAACATAAGACAAGACCAAGAACCAAGGCTTAATAGGCACAAGTAGTGAGATAAAGACATGATGAGATAAAGACATGAAGATTAGAGAGGAACCATATTTTATGCAGAAAGCTCTAACCATTTACTAATGGCTCAATTTATCAATAGTCATTTCCTGAGCTGCTTCCAAACTTACTCTTTTCGAGGCACTCTGCATGCCTTTTCTAATTCCTGATCAGCCATTGCCTGTGCTACTCTGTGACCCCGGAGGATGAAAGGTGTGAAATCACCACAATAAGCTGACCCTGCGGACACTTGATTACTGTGCAGTCCTGAAGAATTAAGTTTTTGAAAATGTTCCTGATTTAAAGGGATTAGCAAAGAAAAAGACTAAAGTTGGAGGCAATTCAGTAGAAGGCAATTGGTTTAGGGATCTGTTAGTAAAAGGTTAAAGTTTTCTGCATAAATGATGCTTCCCATTCTAGGCATCACATCTTTATATCACTGCTTGATTCTATGAACCTTTTAAGGAGCAAAGGGTTGTGCATACTGGTTAAAGTGACCTACCTTTAACACTTCTCCCTCCTTCACCTAGGAAGCTGAAATGAGGAAGTTTTATTGCAGACCAAACACGTGGTGGGAGAACTCGTTGGCTAGGGTTCATCTGAAAATACCCGATGCCCTAGCTTTACAAGAGCCTGTTTTTTGTCTGACGTCCACATTTTGCAAAAGATATGAAGCTCATATTGATCTCCCAAAAATAAATAAAATAAACATGACACAATAGGTTTTTGGACATATATTTTCAAATAAAATAGGACATTCTTTGTTATAATTTCCCTTTAAATGTTAGTATGGTGGAAGTACTGTAAGCATAGCTGGGAACTTGCTGGGTTTCAACTGGAGACACCGGATTTAGAGCACTATCTCCGGATTAAACCTTCAAATCTCTGGGTAGGCGGATGCATTTAATCGATGATCATCATCACGCGGCATTTGCCAATTTTGCGAAGCTTAAAATTTTTGTAGGAATAAATATAATACAGGTAGTGTCTAGTGGGCGACCTGCTGCTTGACTGCTTTGCATCTGTCAGTAATAATCTCCACAACACCTGACCTATTACAATCAAATGACCCTCTCACCCACCACCTGATGACGAGCCAGCCAATTCTTGGCATTACTTGCAGGAAGAGAGATGGCAATGTGATGATGTTAGCATCATAGGCTATGAGGAGCTGGAGAAGCAGTAAGTGTGAATGCAAAGCGAGGTCATCAGCGGAGCAGGAACAGAGCTTTACACTCCACCTATCTACTCCAGTCCAGCCAGTGTTGGCTGGTAAGTTCAAGTTTTTTTTTTTTTTTATTGGAAAAATGCTTTATTAAAACATAAAGAAAAAATAATACATCAACAGCAGAGCAAATAGGATCTCACAGGATCCATTGGAAACATCAAAAGAATACATCACAACCAAGTATATCATAAAGTAGCAATACAAACATAGTATTTTCATAAAATAGAAATTGTGAAATGATGAGAAGAACTTGCGGTTAGACTCCATGAATAAATAAAGGAAAAGGAGGATGGGGGGGGGAGGGACGTAAGAAGAGAGAAACAAAAAAGGGGAGAAAAGGAGGAACAAAGAGAAAGAGAGAGTGTCCGACATGGGAACAAGGCCCACAGAGAGGGATAAGAGGGAGTCCGACGTGCAAATGCTACATTCAAAAAGAAGAATACAGCAATCGGAGCAGAACAACGGTATGCAAAGAGGTGGCGTAACTGAAGTGAGGAAAGCTAGGGGGAGAGAAGTCCCCGAGAAGAGCGAAAAGTGGTCCACAGCAGCCAAATAATGTGATACTTAGTCAAAGTCCCCAGGGACATAGCATGAAGTTTCTCAGCAGAAGCCCTATCATCTATCCTCGTGTACCACGTGGACAGAGGAGGGGTCACCGACAACTTCCAGTGTAGAGGAATAATAAGTTTAGTGGCGTTTAACATGTGGAAAAGCAATGCATGCTGAGGCTTGTCCAAGGAGACCTCGCTAGGAATAACATAAAAAAGGACAAAAAGAGGGTCTAAGGGGAAACACCTACGAAAGACAGACTGTAACACTGATGTCACCTAGTCCAGAACGGCTTAATCAGAGAGCATCCCCACCAGATATGGAAAAGAGAAGCAACTTCTGCCGAACATCTCCAACAGGTAGCAGACGTAGAAGGGAAAATTTCAGCTAGACATTGCGGGGTATAGTACCAGTCAACCGCCACATGAGTAAGAGAGTGAAATAGGGATCGCCATCTAAGTAGGGACCAATCAATCGATAAATCGTGTTCCTAATGCGCCAAAAAAGACGTTTTAACAAGAGAAGTAGACTTAATCAATATAGCGTAGATCTTAGACAAAGGTTTAGTCCGAAATGAACCCGAAAAAAGAGCAGATTCAAAGGAGGAGAGAGGGCGCAAGGCAGAACTCAAAGGGAGGTGTCTAGATATAAAATGAGAGAGCTGAAAGTATTGCCAACTATGAGACGGTGGCAGATGTAGAGAAACCCTGATTGTGTCAAAGGAGCGAAGACCAGTAGATGCGAACAGGTTCTGCAAAGTGTCCCCACCCGCCGCCTTCCATAAACAAAACAGGCCACTGAGTGCCCCAGGGGGGAAGTCGGGGTGGCCATATACAGATAGAAGAGGAGAGGGGAAAGGAGCCAAGGATAGAGATGCATTAACCAGGTCCCATACCTGGCAAAAACATAACATTATAGGATGAGATCAAAGCAAGGGATAGTTCGGGCTAGGTCTCAACCATAAAGCATTGTACGAATTGAAATGAGGAAAATGGACCTGAAGCGCTTGAATCCATTCCTTCTGTATACCGTAAAAACAAGTCAACAAATTCGAGATAGTTGCAGCATAATAGTATTTGGTAATATCAGGAATAGCCAAACCTCCATGAGATCTAGACAAAACGAGCAAAGAAGAAGCTAAACGTGGTTTCTTGTAGGCCCACACAAAGGACAAGATCAACGAACGGAGCTTATTAAGCCAAGCTCGAGAAAAGGGTAAGGAGATGGTGTTAAAGAGGTAGAGGAGTTTGGGTAACAGGATCATTTTGACCAAATTTGCCCTCCCCATCCAAGAAACATACAGAGAACTCCAGCGTTGAAGTTCAGATTGCAGAGAATCCCATAAGTGAGTAAGGTTAACATCGACCAAAGAGTGTAGGGGTAAATAAAGTCTGATACCAAGATAAGAAATTGAGGGGGTGGTCCAACGAAAGGGAAATAAAGCCTGCAAAGGGGTAAGGACATCAGGAGGGACATTAAGATTAAGAACCTCCGATTTCTGATAATTAACTGAGAAACGAGAAATCTCGCTATAAGATTTCAAGATCGCCAGGAGAGAGGGTAAAGAAGTGACAGGAGATGATAAAGTCAACAGAAGATCATCTGCAAAACAGGCTATTTTCGAATACCCCCCAGAAATAGGAGTTCAATTTAAGTTTTTAATCCTTTAACATAAGAGGCCAGATTTATGTTTGTCTGATGCAGTCATGGGCAGTAGAGACTGACTGAATGCACAAAATGCTGGAGCATTCTCTGTGTTCGGGCAGTGTCTACTGCCCATGAATGCATGTGTACTACTGCAGAATTGTTTGTCTGATGTAGTCATGTGCAGTAGAGACCGTACATTCGGCATGTGTACTGCCACAGAACTATATTAGCACTCACACTTTGGCCAGTATACACAGGCTTTTACATTAGTTATTTAATAATTGCAGAGCTGGAGGATCAATGATAATCATCAGGGGGAAGTTGAGGCTTTGAGTAAGCTGGAGCTAGACAGGGGGACAACTAGGGTTGCCACCTTTTCATAAAAAAAATACCGGCCAAGGCATTCCCTCCATAGACTTAACATTGGAAGGAAGCCAATTTTTTACCGGCCTGCCGGTAAAATACCGGCTGGGTGGCAACCCTAGGGACAACCTGTTTAGCAGAGCCCTGTGTGCCCCTGTCTGGTGGGTGGCTTACTGGTCTCTGTTCCTCTAATTGATACAGCCTGTTATATGCAAAAAGTTAGTTTAAACATAGTAGCAAAGGTGGGTTTTTGTTCCCGAAATCTCAGGGTAAACTATTTTTGAAAGTTACCAGGTGTGACAGTAAGACAGACAGTATACTGCATGCATGGTATAAAGCTTACTTAGCATTTAACCCTTTGTGTATCCCTCTGGCACTCAAAGTGCTTATAAGTTAATGGGTGATTTCAAAAGCTCTTTCAAAATCAACAAAGTTATTTTTAGTTGACAATGTCCCAACGTTCAGTAAGTAGCACTTGAGAATAAAACAGCCTACTGATAGAGGTTCGAAAATATTTTCGTGTTGTTAACAGTTTGCCCTGCAGATGGCGGAAGTAGGCAGTTTGGCCTTCTCTTCCCCACGCCCTGTTGCGTCCCCCTCCTTATACTTACATCATGGAAAACTGATCCAATGAAATGAATATGACAGAGGAAAAAGTGCCAGGATATGGGATGTGATACGGGGTAAAAACAGACGCCAAGCGCAAATTAAAGACCATTGGTTCTAAGGCTTTGGTATTACATAAATGTTTTACTATTCCGGCTAGTGGTCAGTTGTATAAATATAGCCGCAAAAAGTGCATGAACATTTTAGAAAAAAAATATGCGTTCAACTTTTTTTGGCTGCCGGTGTGTGTTCCATCTGACTCTCAAAGGGTTAAATTGTAAATATTGTATTTGTAATTTTTCTCTATGTATGTGTTCTATATACATATAAAAGTAGACTTGATTTTTTTTTCTCACAAACATTGTAAGCTTGAAAAAGCAGATATGATTCGCTTGTACGTCTTTGGCAACCAATGTGCAACATATCTCTGCTAGCTATAGTCAAACCATTATTAGTTTTAGGGAATCCTAGCAGCTGATGGTGCACTGGGTGAATAGCTAAGTGTAAATCGCTAATTAATAATATATCGCTTCCTGGCACTTTCAGACTCGTTATCCGGCTGTTGTAGGACTTAAACCGTCATCAGCCATTTGACGTTGGGAGTTGTGGTGTTCGAGTAGCTGAAGAGCCACATGTTGACCATAACCATGTAGAACGGACCTCCTCTGGAAAGGAGGGGAGAACACAAGGAGGCGTTTAGCATAACACTGGGGCAAGAAGATGAAGAGGGGGTTGATGTGCGTTTCCTACGAAGATCTTTTATCCGAACTCTCCCATCCCCCTTCATTCTAGGATATGTGTTGTCACACCCTTTAGCCACCTCCAGGGTGAAAGTAACAACCCATTTACAGTTTGCAGAAAGTCAGAGCTCTAACTGCCTGGACAAGAAACCAATTTTTGCCCCCTAGACTCCACTCTCCCCCATGGGGCACCAAGCACCTGCGAGGTCCACATAGTGCTGATCATTTTGAGAAAGTCAGTTCCAACTATGTGAAAGACACTTTTCCTGGTTGCACATGGATATTCCACTCTACCCTGGATTTGCCTTGTTGTTTTCTACAAACGGAAATCGTTTTTTTTAGGACTGAATTCCTGAGGTTGTCTCTTCATCACAGGGGAAGTTTTGACATGGATTTTCTCTGCAATCAGCAAAATAGAAATTTCCCTGTTTCCCGTGTACTAAAGAGAGTACTTCAATAGAACTCAAAGTTGACTCCTGTTGGAATTATTTGTCCTAATATTTTGCAAGATCATGGAGGGTTGGAAGTTTTAGATGTTTCCGCGATCCCAGATGGAATTGTAAATCGATATGCAGATAAGGGGGCACGGAATCTCTCTGATAAAGAAGTTTTGTACCGACTTTTTGGAATATTGTTATTAATATTGAGGCTGGATTGTATTTTCCGAAGAATCAGACAGGAGGTGAGCTAATGTAATATTGTTACTGTAGGAATTTGTTTTTTGTCAGAGTTGAAATATCATTGCTGAATGCTTTAAAACGAATACTATGTGCGGATGTATGTAATGTGTGTGTGTGTCCATTGCGTGTCTGTATTTTGGGGTAGCAGTGCAATGTGTTGTCTTATTTATATTTTGTGTAAACTGTATAATGGGTATAATACACTGTATTGTGTATACTGTATTTAAGCATGATATACTTTCATGCATTCATGTTGTTGTGTGTTTTTGCATATAAACAATGTTACACCTATTCATTATTTCTGTTCTGCATAAACCCTTCCGGGTAGTCCTATGTTATAATAAAGTAAGGGATACGCTTATTACTAGAAACACAGTGTTACTGAAATGCAGACTTCAAAATATGATTTTTCTCCTTAAATATTTATTAACCCTTTAAAGACCGGAGGGGTTGTACACCCCTTCCTTTGGTCCTTTTGGAAGGTTAACCCTTTGAGTGTCAGAGGGGTACGGAACGCATTGTTGAGCAGTGCGTTGCGTACCCCTCTGGCACTCACATGTTTAATTAGGTTGCTTGATAAATAGACCCCTGTTAGTTCTGGCAGGGGGGTGGGGTTGCAGCATCTTCACATTCTGCCTAGCTTTGAGGTGGTACCAATCCTGCACTAATTAAGGATTCATTTTTGAGAAGTAATCCACTCAGAATTGATTCCTAATGACCAATTAGAATTTCTAAACATATTAATATATTTATAATCCACTGGTGATACTTGGAAAAAATACGCAATTATATGGAAAATATACAAAGGCAAAAATTAATAATGTGCTGTCTTTCCTGTGCAGACTTGCCATTCTCTTTATTTCTATGGAATATGGCAATTTATCCTCTTGGGGCAACCATTTAATTTTCTAGAATACATTAGCAATGTGCTAGCCATGGACATAGTCCTTTAAAAACATAATACATCACTTAAGTTGCAATTTTATTCAGTGTATTAACAGTTAGAGGTACAAGAGGTGCTTGTTGTTCCCTTTTTCAGCAGGTCTGTAACTGTAGGACTGGACCTTCCCCTCTACCATGGTTAATTTGCCTAGTTCAGGGGAGATCAAACCTGTTCTCAGGCCCTCCCAATTGTGCAGGTTTTCAGGATTCATGAACAGGAGAATCCATGCTTAAGTCATTCAAAGACTCTACCTATATCAGTGTCATGGACTTGTGTTTAAGAGAGTATGTTCTGAAAATATGGGGGGGGCACACTTGAGAACAGGTTTGAGCTCCCCTGGCCTAAACATAAGATTCAGATGTTGGAATGCTGCCACCAGTGGCTGTCAGACAGGTACCATATTGGGTTTGAATTGTGAGACTTGGAGGCCTATCAGTTTTGGTTCTAAAGGCACCATGCAAAACCTCCAAAGGCAGCAACGGAGAATTTTGCCTCGGTTCTGACTCTTAAAATATCTGCAAAAGTAAATACGAAAAACTCACTGTACTAGCACACCATAATGTCTCTAAATTCAAAACAAGAACCCGAGTGAATAAGTTATGGAGAGCAGCAAAGAATAAGGGGGTTACCTGTCCATACAAGTTACCCAAATGTGAACCCTGTGTACTTTTATGGAGAAGCAAATGTTTGTTTTCCTGTCTGGCAGGATCTAGTTAATGTATCTTCTCTCAAATGAGCACCAAGTTGTTCATGACTGCTGTCCTTTAAATAAGACCTATGTTTTTAGATGTGGCGTTATTGTAATTCATTTTTAAAACACAATATATTCTGCAAATGGTGGAGAGGACCCTGCTTGTGTTAACTTATACTAAACAATTCCAACCATTAGGTGTCCATATTTAACCCCTTAAGGACCGTCATGGAATTCAGGGCTTCCCGCACAGCTGCATGCCCTTCGGGGAGCTCTGAATAGAATGCTGGGGGAAAAAAAGTGGTCCATGGTCCTTAACCCTTTGAGTGCTTTGCAATGCGTTGCGTACCCCTCTGGCACTCAAAGGGTTAAGTGCCGGCTGGTGAGCGATCGATCGGTTCTTAAGGGGTTAAAGTGTATATTGTAGCTCTTTACTCTGGTTTGAGAGGGGGGCACACAAAATGAGACACACAGACATACACCAAAGGCTTTGCCCAAATATTTCTCAACTATTTCGTAGAAAAAAAAACTTGTCATTGCTTATTTACAGTGCATTATTTGGATCATATTTTCAAGACAAAAGTGTGGTAGTTATGGGGCACAATGTATGAATCCTAGCAGAAAAAAAAAACAACCTAACTTTTTGAGTACCAGAGTTGTATGCAGCGCATTGCACACTCCTCTGGTTCTTAATTGGTTAATGGGACGTTTAACCTTTAACTGCAATACAATAGATACTCTCACTCAAAGGGTTAAAGGGATAGTAATACTTTTTTAGACAAGCTTCAATATTGTACTTATTAAATAAATAAAGCAAATAATCTAAGTCTGGTTGTTCTAACTTTTATAGTTTTTTTTGTAATATCGTTGTAAAGTTCCAACCCCCTCCCCTTTTAGTCACGTCGGCGCGCTATCTGACAAACTTGGATCCTGGTCCCGGGACCGAATGGCTCATCTGCAGAGCCAAAATATCGTTGTATACGAAGAGAATCTTCATGAGAACGGTCTACTGCCTCAAACCAGCTAAACAAGTATAGATGGTGAGGAAGAAAAAGAGAACTCGTCCTCTATCCACAATAGTAGAACCCTTTAAACAGAGGCGCACTTTGTAGACCGTTCCAATGAAGTATTTATTTCTATAGCGCTCTATTTTGGCTCTGCTGAAGAGGTTTCAGAGATGGGACATAGCTCTTTGTACTAATATTTTTTAATGTCTAAAGTATTACAATTTGATATAAACAAGCATTGCTATCCCTTTAATAAGTTCAATATTAAAGCTTGTCTAATCAAAGTAATTACTGTCCCTTTAAAGGGATAGTAATACTTCGTTTTATCTTTATTTTATTTTGTAGGCATTAAAAAAACATGAAGAACGATATGTCTTATCTCTCAAACCTTTATGGTTTGAGAGATATTCATAAGCAAAGTTTCCCCTCCCCCTTTTACCTAGTGTAATCCATCTCTTCTCAGATGTGGAATCCAGTCCATAGACCAGACAGATAACAGCAGGGGACAATCTTCTTCCTATGAGAACAATGAAAGCCCTGCCCCCCTTGACAAGTTTTTCAGGTTTTTCCCTTATCTTAACTGAAGATTGTCCATCTCTGCAATCTACCTGGGCACCTCCCTTCTGATCTGGCTGAGCAGTGTTACATCAGTAAAAGGGGCGGGAGGGGGATATTTTGTCATTGAATTACTCTTGAACTACAGCTCTGACAGAATTGAAATAACACTCTCCAAAGTCCAAATACTATGATGATTAATTAGAGCTGCTTTTATTATGAAACATTACTATCCCTTTAACACCTTGAATGCTAGAGAGGTCTCCAGTGTACTGCAATGTAACACACTAGATACCTATCTAACATTCAAGGAGTTGGGTCCATTTTAATCCTTTGCTATTCAGAAGGTTAAATCAGTTGGAATTTTTGTTTTCTATGGTGCACTTGGTTTACTCCAGAATTATTCCAGCTCTTTATAGTTCACCAGCCTCAGACAGGTGGATATTGGTTACATGTGTGCAAGTTAGGACATGCTTTATAACCCCTGAAAACAGGAGAGCTGATTCAAATAATAAGATATTAATTTACGCTGTAATTAAATGAGGTTGAAATTCAATTGGTTGTGGGTTTGCCAGCACCCATAATGACAGTCTGGATCAAATACAAAGGGCGATTAGAGATAATGCAAGTTTTACTTATGGAATGGTCCAGTCAAGTTTACAGTAGCACATAATGTGCAAAGGGTCAATTGTTTAAAAAAACAAAGACAAAAAAAAACATATATAATAATTTTTGGTGACTGTCACTAATGGAATAATAGGAATAAGTTATAGAATCCGTGCAAAGAGGGTGCAAGTTGCATTATTGCTTAGAGCAGGTTTAGTCAACTGCTGGAACTTCAGCTCTTGGGGACTACAGTTCCCATAATCCTAAGCAGTCTAAGATTCCCCTACCATGACTTGTATAACTGCTCCTTTAAACTACTCCCTTTAACCACTCCACTGACTCCTCTAAGCCAGTATTAGTCATAGGCAGCTCTCCAGCAGTTAAAGACTACAACACCTAAGAAATGGGAGGAGATGGCTGTAATGAGTTCTTACAGTTGCAGGTAGGAGAAGAGTTCCTGAGTGGTAGCAATTCAGGAAGTTTAGGTGTGGAGGATGCAGGAGGAGTAAGGAAATACTTGCAGTTTTCTCTATTACATCAGTAAGGGGAGGAGTCATCTAGAGTAGTTTTAGGGAAAAAGTGTGCTGATTGAATACATGCATCAAGGTTGGACTCTGCCTGTATTCTAGATATATGAGCATTTATGGTAAGGATGTGTAGGAAATATTCAAGCACTGAATGGAGTAGTGTTACATAGTAATTTGTAATGAATAGTAATGTCATGTATGGGGTACATGTTACTGGAACATGAGCTTAATTTGCCTCTTTAACGTTACAACCTGTTGCTCTCATTCTTCAGAACTCTCCACCATGGCACTGAAAGCTCGAGCTCTGTATAGCTTCCAGAGTGAGAACAAGGAAGAGATCGATATCTTGGAGAATGAAGAGCTTCGCCTGTTAAGTGATGTGTCCCTTGATGGATGGCTTCAGGGCACTAACAGCCGAGGTCAGACTGGGCTCTTTCCTGCATCATATGTGGAGATCTTGCGCCCACACTCTGGATCTGTTCAAGTAGATTACCCAGGACATGTTACAAGCCATACAGATGCCACACACCATGGAAGCTACGATGATGATGAGGAGGATGATGATGACTGGGATGATTGGGATGATGGGCAGAGTGTAGTAGAAGAACCCAGTGGTTCTAATGGAGTTCCACATAATCAACTACAACACCGTCATTATTCAAGGGAAGAATATACCCACCGTCCTAGGCCACCACTAGAGCGCCAGGACAGTGTGGCCAGTGGGAAGCGAGGTAGTGTGGTGGGGAGGAATTTGAACAGGTTCTCCAGCTTTGTGAGATCTGGTGTGGAGGCCTTCATACTTGGTGATGTCCCCCAGTTCTCCAGAATATCCGAAAACCATGTTATAGAGATGGGAACCAAAGGACCCCAGTGGAGGCCAAACCCTCATCCCTTCATCTGCTCTGTGGAAGAGCCCACAAAGCAGACAAAGTTCAAAGGAATCAAGAGTTACATTTCTTACAGGTGAGCGCACATCTGTATTTGTTTGTGGGCTGTACACACCCAAAAGAGGGGCAAACTATCTGCACCATAGAGGGGTGAGGAAACATCCTTTGATTGCAATTGGGAATTTTCTTTCTTTTTTCCTCCTATGGCAGTGGGTTACAAGTGTGTTCAGTGTAACACCTGCTTCCCACATTTTTGGGGTACTCTTTTCCATATGTTTATGTGACTGCATCTCTTCAGTTTCTTCTAAAAATATGTTTGGCTCCAAACTTTTTTTTATATTTCTCTCCATCTCGGTCTCAGCTCCTTGGAAATTGGAGCAAATGTGGGGCAAACCAATTGCAACACGATGCACTGGAGCATGTTCTAGCACCCAGTTGGTTAAAAGCCTTGATAAAATGAATAGGATAGTTAGCCTCTTGTGGTCCAGAGGGGGCTCCACTGGTTCTCAAGTGGTTAAAGGGATAGTAATACATTGAGATAAATACATTTAATAAAGTACCTAGTAAAAAAAATGAATTACTGGTTTGCAAGCACATGTTGTAGACTGTTCAAATGAAGTATTAATTTCTATCTAGCACAGTTTTGGCTCTGCTGAAGAGCTGCAGGATGGTCTGTGGACCGAGATCTCCGTCTGTAAGATAGAAAGCTGACGTCAGTGCAAGGGGAGGGAAGGAGGAACTTTGTAAGCTGATATCTCTCAAACCATAAAGGTTTGAGAGATCGGGCAGGGTGCAATTAATTCACTTTTTTATTAGGTACATTATTAAATGGAATTACATTGATGTATTACTATCCCTTTAATCCCCTAAGGACCAGGTGACGTGCTATGACCGTCTCAGTCATAGCACGTACATTACATCTCTCTACCAGGAGCCCTGTAAGTAAAAACGGGGCCTAAAATTGATCTCTCCAAGACTGGGGCAATGTCTCTTAGGCCCCAAAACGGCGTGCCGGTACATGTAACAGGTCACATGTACAGGTGCGTCAGCAAAGATCAAAGCGGTACTTAAGGGAAGGTAAGTTCCCTGGACCGCTGGTCCTTAAGGGGTTAAGTGACTTTCTTTGTTTCCTAAGGTGCAGTTGGTTGCACTAGAATTTACAAGTACAACCTAACATTCTGATACATTTCAATACTAATAGATTAAATCCCTCAATGGTAGAGAGGTCTCAAATACATTGTGATGTAATATGCTGGAAAACCTCTCAAGCATTTACTAAGTTAAATGGCTTTTGTTCCACAAAGATTTTTTGTGAAGCCAGTGGGTTCAACCACCTCAAAAATGTGATCACACCTTCTTTAATGGTAATGTGCAGTCAGGCTGTGGAGCACAATCATTATGTATAAGTCCCAAGTCTATTTAAAATTCTATAATCTGGTGTGCTCAGCTGTTTGATACCGTTATTTAGCAATTCAAAGGATTTCACTCACCGTGTAGTTCCCTGGTACACCTTTTAATGATTAGCACTGGTTTGTGCTTATGGGAAAACATTTTTGCATGTTTCCATTCGGACCGTCACTATTGGTATATATCGTCCCACAAATGGTGAGATTAAGTAACAGTCTAATGTGATCTATTTTACAAACGTTTCTCTCTTTTTTGTGTGTATAGATAGAGACATATATATCAACACTTATTTGTTCCTTGTGTCCAGTGTGCATTAAAATAGATGTGCTCTTAATACCCCAGTGTGTTTCCTGGCTTATAACAGCTGCTTCCTCAGGGGGATCCAATAAAAAGTTTAAAAAGTCTTTTTGGAAATTTGCAGTATCCCTGAGCTTAGTTTGTTTGTATGTCTCAATAAACTGTAAGTGTTTGGTCAGTGGGCCTTACGTTCAAAATAGTGTATGGTAATTCTGCAGGATACTGAAGACATATAAACATTTACAGTGGTATCAAACATGTGCTTTTTAACCCCTTATGGACCCGTCATGGGTTGTTATACCCTTAAGGACCCATGACGGTCCTGGACCGTCATGGAATTCCGGGCTCCCCGCGCGGCTGCACGCTGTTCGTGGAGTCCGGAATCGGAATCCGAAAATAAATAAATAAATAAATAAATATATATATATATATATGTGTGTATATATATATATATATATATATATATATATATATATATATGGTCCCTGGTCTTTAAGTGACTGCACCGTGCGTGCGCGGCCGGTCCTTAAGGGGTTAACCATGTGAATGCTGGAGGTCTCATTGCATTAATAACCACAGTAACTTTGGGGAAAAAAGCATCTCTCAGCAATGGGAATACCCTTGTTATACTTGCTGTGAAAAGCCCTACAGTGTGTGTGTGTATGTATATGTGTATATATATTTTTATTTTATAATAAAGGTTTACTTTTTTTTTTTTTTTTTTTTTACTTTTGCCTACATTATTTATGAAGTTAAAGTGATAGTATTGTCTCTTTAACCCCTTAAGGACCGGACGCACAGGCACGCGGCCGGTACTTAAGGACTATGGACCATTTTTATTGATCAGATTCAGGGCTCCCCAAATGGCGTGCAGCCGTGCAGGGAGCCCTGAATTCCGTGACGTACATCTACGTCCTTTAGGGACATCCAACCCGTGACGTACATGTACATAATGGGTCGTTAAGGGGTTAAAATTTGTTGCCTGAGTCTTCTGTATATTAAAAGGAACATATTGCGCTATGTCTAAGTGCTTACTTTTTGTAGTTCAAAAGTTATGAAGCACTAAAGATCCTCCGCCCACCCCTTTCTGGCTGCCTCCCTCTGAATCTCATATCTGGTCATGTGCAGCGAGGGACAAACTTCAGTAAGTAAGTATAAGGGAAAACCTGCCCCCTTTGATGAAGGGCAGGATTTCCCTTTACTTACTGAAGTTTTATCCTGTCTGCAGCCGTCCTGACCAGACTGTAGCTGAGTAAAGTGGGGAGAAGGGGCAGGCGGTGGACCTTTACTGCTTCATAACTTTTGAATAACAAAGAAGCAAGCACTTAGACAGCACAATATGTTCCTTTTAATATGCAGAAGACTCGGGCAACGGATTTTAAAGAGACAATACTATCCCTTTAAGCAAAGGACTTTTTGTGTCCTTATTTCACAAATATAGTGTTGGGGTTTCTCCTACCCATTTTGTATTCATAGCCATAATTGTGTGTCTGTGTTCTTCAGATCAAAATTGTGTCCAGGTCACTGAGTCATCTACTGATCTGCATTGATCAGCGGGTGACACATTGATCTTTATGTAGTCACATGGAGGTCATCATTTTTATTTTTATGCCCCAGGTCACTGCTTTGACAGCAAATGAGGCCGCTTGGTCAGAAGGGGAGGAACATACTGCTATAACATTTATAAAAATAGGTTTTAAAGGATTTTAAGAATATAAGTAGAAAATGCTGTACACTAGTTAAAGTTGAAAATTAGTCTGAATTAACCTCTATGATGCTAGAGACACATGGGTTCACAGTACTCAGATGACATCTCATGCATGTAAGGGGTAACCTTTTGAGTGCCAGTGGTATCCGATACATTGCAATATGTCTGGTGCTCAAATGGTTAGACAAATTTGTCTTTTGATGAGAGAGTAGTACAATATTCCCAAAAGGTATCATTACGTATCTGTATGTGGCACCAAGCTTAAAAATAGATTTAAAAGGGATAGTAATGCCTGCTGGTAACAAACTTTAATATTGTAGATATTAATAATATAAATTCAATGATGTATGTATTGTCTCTCAAACATTTATAGTCTGAGAGATATAAGCTTTTAATTCCCCCTCCCGCCCCTTTTCTCACATGTCAGTGCTCTAGCTGACATCATGAGATCCTGGTCCTGGGACTGGCCGGCGGCTCTTCAGCAGAGCTGAAATAGCGCAATCTAAAAAGAAGCACTTTACTGGAATCATCTACAAAGTGTTCTTACAACCAGGATGAGGATCAATGTATGTGGGATCTGTGACAACCAGGGGGCAGAGGAACAAAGCTGGGGGATGGTCAGTGTATGTGGGAATTTTTGATTACCAGGGGGCAGCAGAACCACGCAGGGGGCAATAAGTGTATGTCAGGATCTGTGTATGTAAGATTAGGGACTACCAGTGGGCAGAAGGACAAGACTGGAGGGGGTGTCAGTGTATGTCAGGATTTTTTATTTTTTTTATTTTACCAGGAAGGATACATTGATATAATCTCTCATTTTCAATATGTCCTGGGTACTCATTTTATTTACCTCAGAAGGGTGAAAGGCCGAGTTGACCTCTCCAGTACTGGAACCTTTTGTTCCTGAGGTTTTAACAGATTCTACAGCTGGTAAATTAACCAGCTGAGCTCTCTTACTGGGGTTTATGAGAACCTTTGGGAAGAGGAACATGGCTGGGTGGTTATAAAGTGCATGTGTGGTTCTGTGACTACCGGTAAGAAGCGCTCACAATTAAAAAGGTGCTACACTAGTGATACCACAGCTCGCAACTGAAATTATGCTATGCTAGTGATACCACAGCTCGCAACTAAAATGGTGCTACACTAGTGATACCACAGCTCGTAATTGAAATGGAGCTACGCTAGTGACACCACTGAACCTTCAACTGAATGAAAGCTCCTCTGGTGATACCACAGTGCTTACAACTGAAATGGAGCTACACTCTTCGTGTAGTTCCATTTCAATTGTAACCTCTATGGTATCACTAGTAGTGTAGCTCCATTTAAATTGTAAGCTCTGTTTGTCACTGGTGTCACACCCTTTCATTTGTATGGTCTGTGATGTAAGTGGTATAGTTTCATTTCAGTTGTAAACTTTGATACTGTATCACTAGTGTAACTCCATTGCAATTATGAATTCTGTGATATCTCTAGTGTAGCTCAATTTCAGTGGAAAGCTCAGTGGTATCACTATTGTGGCTCAATATAAATTGAAAAGCTCAGTGACATCACTAATGTAGCTGAATATCAAGTGTAAGCTCTGTGGCTTCACTGGTGTCACTCACATTGAATTGTAAGCTCTATGATATCAGTAGTGTAGCTCCATTTCAAGTGCAAGCTTTGTGGTATCACTACCATAGCTCCATTTCAGTTGTAAGCTCTGTGGTACACTAGTCTAGCACAATTTCAATTTTAAGCTGTCTGGCATCACTTGCCTTGACAGCATTAATGGCAGTTATGAAACTAAAAAAAAAGGAGTGGGTTGGAGGAATGGTAGAAGTGTGACACTTGATTATACTTGCCCCCAGGCCAAAATTTGCCAGCCCTCCATTGGCAAAATTCATAAGGGTCATTTAAGGCCTCAAATCTGAATTTATGCCTCAGAAAAATGTTATGCCCCAGAAAACAGAGACTCTGTACAGGTGCTATTACTGAGTATATGATATTTAAGTGTGTATAACCCCAATTAATTTTTAGTTGTTGGTGTTGTTTTAAAATAGTTTAGGAACCACTGGAGGAGTAGTAGTTAGGGATAAGAGTGCATATATCTCTTATGGGCAAGCAGGGTTTGTTCTTTGTGTATTCAAATAACATATATTAGTGGAGTGTGTACATTCTAGGCAGTGTACATGTCTAAGCACCAGTGTTTGCATAGTATGTTGTGTGGGTGTGTCATAAATACAGTGGACAGCAGAGTAAAGTGAGTTTGTCTGTCACCCGGCAGGAGAAGGAACAATGGGTGTGGGAGATTTTTGTCTCTGTGTCATTCAGTTTAGTGACAGATAATCTGTTTGTGTCTGTGATACTCTGAAGGTGGGACAGATTACTGCGGTCATAAATCCCCCTCCCCTTTTAACTTCCAACTTTGGCTCACTTCGTTATATTTTTCTCATTGCAGTCTTGTTGAGGGAGATGGATATGGCTACTGTCTGTTTTGTTTGGGTCGTCCTGCAGACTTACAGACAGAATTCACATCTTTCACCTAGCTCCAGGATCTCTCAGCTCCTTCCCTCACCCCCACCACATGATGCCTAGATTCCAAGAGTTGCAATTTAACACATTGCTGCAAAAATGTCATGCTCTGCAGTTGCTAAATTTTTTATCTAGGTGACATTCTATTAACCCTTTGAGTATCCAAGAGGTTGCAATGCATTGGATTCCTCTCTGGCACTCAAAGGATTAATGGAGCCAAGACCTAAAAAGGAAATATATATACACTTAAAGTGCTGTATTGCTCCCACTGGAGCAGACCTTTCATGGAATCTCTTGCAGATCATTTGGAGAGCCAGTCAGGGGTAGAAAAGTGATCCTTACAGCTGTCAGTCGAATTCCGTGAGAGACTGAATTATGACACTGGTCTTGCAGTTCAGACTGCAGGGGATTTGCACAGTTGACTCTTGCAGTCTATGGGAAACTGTGCAGGTAGCAATTGAAGCTAGTGTCTTATGCTATAGACTAGTCACTCTGCCTGCTGACGTGGTAATTTTTCTAACACCCCCCCCCCCCAAAAAGAAAAAAAAAAAAAAAGGCTGATAAGCCATTTTGGCACTGAACAACACAGCCCTAACTTTTTTCAAGTCTTCTTTTATAAGAGCACACTTTGAAATATGTGATAATTGTTCTTTAACAGAATAGTGTACCCCCAAATTAAAACTGTTTAGCTTTATGTCCCTGTCTAACACTAACCTGGTCCAGCAGCTCAGGGCTTAATATTTACACAACAAAGTGGCTGATCCAACTCTGTAACTGAACAATAGGGCAGAAGTAGGATTTATTTCCTGCCTCTGATCAGTAACTGTTGTTGTGGAAGCTGGGACTTGACCATCTTAAAGGGATAAAAATGTCTATAATAAAGCTGAGCTCCTTTTATACTGGTTTTATAACATGCTAAGCTAAGTTTAATAACTGACTTTTTTGTAGTTCAAAAGATATTGAAGCTTAAATGATCCCTCTCCCACCACTTTCTGGCCATGTAATGCTGTCAGTAAGTGTGGACTGGATGGAGAGCGGCGAAGGACAAGCTTCTGTATGCAAAAGGAAAATCCTGCCCTCCATCATCAAGGGGGGCATGGTTTTCCTTATACTTACTGACTGAAGTTTGTCCCTCGTTGCATCCGTCCTGTTCCACTACTGGATTCCAGGTTCAGCGGGAGGTGGACAGGATGGGGATCATTTAAGCTTCAATATCATTTGAACTACAGAACAGTAAGTTGTTAAACTTAGCACAGCATGCCCTAAAAACAATAGGGAAGAATGGCCCGATCGGCTTGGAGGAGAGGGCCATCCT
The DNA here is from genome assembly GCA_037306005.1 of Rhinophrynus dorsalis. NCBI lineage: Eukaryota > Metazoa > Chordata > Amphibia > Anura > Rhinophrynidae > Rhinophrynus > Rhinophrynus dorsalis. Next base: position 359,865,170 of record CM074721.1, on the reverse strand, counting down.
GACTGGAAGTTAGGTCCAGCGGTATGGCCCTCTCTTCCGGTTTTGGGATTGTGGGTAGAGAAAGGGGAGTGGAGGGTATATTAAGCTGGATCCCCGGGGAGGTCTTCCTCTTGTGATCCGGCTTTGGGGTTGAATGGCATGAGCTGCGTGCGTTTGCGGTGAGTGGCCGTTACAGATCCTTACCTCTTTGTTATGGCATCGGATCCGCTGTTAAAGGAGGTGAGACACTGTCTGGAGATGGACGGCGTTGAGTGGCTGCATTCCCTCCGCAGTACGCAGCTGCCTCCTGCCGAGGCCTCTTCCATCACCAGGGGCCGGTCCGTGGATCGCTGTACTGGTGCTGCAGGCTCACCTGCCCGCAAATCTCTTCCCCCGGATAGGCTGTCACCCAGTCCTGTAGCACAGAGGAGGCGCGCCGCTGCTCCCCTGTGGCTTCCCTCCCTGTGGTCTTCTCCCCGCCTGCATCTCCATCTTCAGTGGCTGCAATTTCCCCGGCTGAGACCATCCTGGAGCTGGAGGAGGAGTGGTTCGAGCCGGTGCTGGAGAATGAGTTCCAGTCTCAACAACATGTATCCAGGTACTCTGATACTGCCATTGATGAGGGTGCGGGGTCTGCTCAGGTCACCCTGGTGCAGGGGGCAAGAGAGTTGGGCCAACCGGCTGGTCGGGAGGGGGCAGTGGGGGTCCTTAAAAGAAGCGCTAAATCTGGTTCTGGATCTGCTGCCCGGCGTGGCACTGTGGGGCTTGCGCGGGCCAGCGCTGCTCAGCATAAGGCTAAGCGGACGGTTTCTGACGGACGGGAGCGTGCTAAGTGCGGCCTTCTGAAATCCAGCTTCAAGAGGGACGCGGAGCAGCAATTGGTCGCTGCGGGGTCTGTACAGATGGATGACCACAAGGCGCGGGTCCCTTCTACGGGGCCTACCCAGGCTGGCACAGGAGTAGTGGCGAAACGGGCTGCGGGGCCTGGCCGGGCCGGCAATAGGGAGCATCGCAAGGGCATGTCAGCACGGAGCTCCTGCAAGGGAGACCAGAGCAGGAGTCGCAGCGTTTCTGCCGCAGGGTGCTACCACGCCGGCAGTATCGAGCAGGAGCAGATGTCATCTTGCTGTGGTTGTCGTGACTGTCGTACCTGTTCTTCCAATGTTGAAATGTTTAGCGATAGGTGTTGTAGTCCTAGTCGGAGTATAGGATGTGCTCTTTCTTCTCGTTGCAGTTACTGTAGGTCACCTTCGCTGGATCGACAGTAGCCTTCCAGATGGCCGTCCAAGGAATCCTGGTCACCTTCGCCACAGATGCGAAGTGAGGTACAGGTCCCGTTACCCAGGACTTGCAGTGGTGAGTATGATTGCGCAGTGGTGTGGCCTGCTTCGGCGGATGACGACGGGAGTGTTCAGGGCTTGCTTTTGTCTACTCTGGGAAAACTTGACACACCGCGCACTAATACGCAATCTGTTAGCGCACCGGCGTTAGTGGCCATCGTGCACATGGAAGCTTATTTTTGCTGCGTTAGCATGCTAGGCTTGCATTTGAGCCAGGAGACTCGTTCTAAAATAGTTAAAAAGTTATATGTGGACATTTGGTCCTTGATTTCCGCTGACCAGCCTACGGTAGACGGGGAGCGGAGGTTTGAGCGCAGTGAGGAACAGAAGCCCAAGGTGGCCAGGAACTTTGGGAACTGGTTACAGGCTTTTTGTGTCCTGGCATGGGTGTTGGGCCAACAGTCGCCGGAGAAGTGTTCGGAGTTGTTAGTGTATCTGGACTTGATTTGGGGTACGTACAGAATGTACAGGGGTTCTGCTTGGTGGCGGTACAACGAAGAGTTCCGCCAGAAGCTTGCAGTTGTCCCTGGCCTCCTCTGGGATGCAAAAGCTATGGATGTTTGGCTGCATCTCATGGCGGGCCAGCGGGCGAGTTCTGCCCCCCTCCCTTTCGGGAGGGGGCCGGCTTTTCAGGGGGAACGTCAGCCGGGGTGCAGGCCAGGAGTCTGTTGGCTCTTTAACGAGAGCCAATGCCGATGGCTCTCGTCCTGTCAGTATAGGCAAAAATGTGCTTTTTTTTTCAATTAAGTTTTTATTAAGACAATTTTTTCAAATAACATTACATGACACATTGTTCATCAAAATGATACAGATCGAAAGGAGCCACAATCAAAGACATAACTATAAAACAGCAAAAGGATGATCCACAGCAGCATTATTGCTTAAACATAGATACTATAAATGGATCCAATGCACATATTTAACAGCATACTGCATAAGCAGGCCCCTCGAAATGACCTTAAGACCTAAAATAGTGACCAAAGACAATCTCAAAATCAAAATAAAGAAGACCAGAAAATAAGAGTAAGAAGGAAGTAAAGAAAAGAGTAAGATCTGAAAAGAAAAGAAAGAGTGGGGGACAAACACAGGGAAAGTAAGGGAAGGGGGGGGGATACATAATACTGAAGTTCATCGAGTATGCACCCCAGACTCCCAAAGAGACCAAATCGATTCATATAGCGCCATGTTGGAGATATTCATGTAATGCATTCTCTCCATCTGCAGATTGTAGGTAACCAAGCGTCCCACCTCTGGAAGAAATGGAACAGAAGTTTGTCTCCAGTTTCTGACCAACAGTGTTTTTGCCGCTATCAAAATATGCCCCATTAAGATTTTAACTTTCTTTGGGAGGTTGTTAGGGAAAATGTTAAATAATGCTAATTCTAGAGACATAGGGACGCGAAGAGAAGTGGACTGTTCCAAGAATTTGAAAACTTGCGACCAATACGGACGAATTGCCGAACATGACCACCAGATATGTTCCATAGTGCCCACTGCTGAACAGTTTCTCCAGCACAAATTGGACACAGAGAGAAATATATGTGCCAATCTCGCAGGTACCAAATACCACCGATAAAGAATCTTCTTGGAGAGTTCAATATGATTTGAGCAATGAGAAATCTGATTAAGATTGGAAAGAGCTTCACCCCATTGGGGTTCGGAAATAATATGACCCAACTCCTGTTCCCACAAAGTCATAAAGGGAAGTTTCTGTGGTAGGTTAGCAATGATCAAAGTGTTATAGCAAAGGGACAGTGTTTTCGTGTCCGCAAGCGGACGCATACAGGCCCTAGTAAGGCGATGGAGCTTAGTAGTAGGAAGGGACAGAGAGTTAGGTAAGGACCACAATAAATGTCATAGCTGTAAATATTTATAAAAAATCACCACGGGCAAGACTGCGGGGTTTTTCTGGGTTTGACAATTTAAAGTCTTTTCTCGAGAATCTCGACGTTGCGCGGGCCAAGCTTTCAAAAGTGGTAGATTTGGGAAGGATGGGGGGTCCTCTTTTCGGCCCCCCCTTTCCCGAACCTGAGAGTATCCCCTCTCGGGCTACTCCCAAGAAGGAGGTGGGTAAGTTTCGGCTCATACACAATCTGTCCTATCCTTGCAGGTCGTCAATGAACAACAGTATTGATAGGGAAAGCTGCAGTGTGTCATATATATCCTTTGATAGGGCTCTTGCGCTGGTTTGGGAGGCCGGCGTGGGGGCTTGGATCGCAAAATCGGACATTGAGTCAGCTTTCCGTCTCCTGCCAGTTCATCCTGAGTGTTTCCACCTGTTGGGCTGCTGCCTCGACGGGCTTTACTACTTTGACAATTGCCTTCCCATGGGTTGCTCGATCTCTTGCTTTTATTTTGAGATGTTTAGCACGTTCCTGGAATGTGCTGTCCGTTTTGAGGCGATGATTGCGGTCATTCACTGTCTGGATGACTTTCTGTTCTGTCCTCCCATCTGTCTGTGAAGGTTCCTAGGGCCATTCAGAGACTAGCTACACCTGCCTAGTGAAGGGTTGAGGAAGTGTCTTGCACTGTCCTCACCTGGCCTCGTGGAGGTGGTGGAGTTAGTCACTACTGTGTGCTCCAGTGTCTGGAGCTCCTCGCTCCCGTTGCCTGAGTTACTCTATCGTCTGGGTACAGACGTGGGTCTATCGCACTAGCCTAGTGAAGGGTGAGGAAAGTGAGTTCACTGTTCCTCCCTGGCCTTGTGAAAGTGTGTTACTCATTGCTGCCAACTGTTGTGTCATTCATTGCTGCCACTATTGTGTCATCATTGCTGCCACTATTGTATTCAAAATAAAATTATATTTTAAGTTCATCTGTACTTGTCAGTGTTGTTATTTCTTAGTCACTCCGTGACAAAGACATACCCGAGGGTCCTGCGCAGAACCTCTGTTTTCTCGGTATTGAAAGTGATTCTGGTCTCATGGAATTCCGGCTTCCAGCGGACAAGTTACAGAGGCTGTGTTTGTTGGTGGACAGAGTTCGGGGTTCATCGAAGGTTCGATTGAGTCTACTTCAGTTCTTGTTGGGGCATTTGGTTTTTGCCTGCAGGGTCATGCCCATGGGCAGAGTTTTCTGCCGGCTCATGTCCTTGGCATCATGTGGCGTATCCAATCCGCGGCATTTTCTTTGGGTTTCGAGGGAAATGAAGGACGACCTTTGGGTCTGACAGACCTTTCTTGCTGGTTTCAACTGCCGAACCTGTTGGTTGGAGAGGGAGGTGTCTAACGGCGATTTGTCCTTTTTCACTGATGCAGCGGGCTCTGTGGCCTTTGGGGCATTTTTCGATGGTAGTTGGTGCACGGAGCGGTGGCCGCCTTCTTGGCGTGCGTCTGAGATCATTCGCAACTGACGGTCCTGGAACTTTTTCCGATTGTGGTGGCGGTGGAATTGTGGGGCCGGAGTTGCGGGACAAGTGCGTCCTGTTTCGGACAGATAACATAGCTGTCGTGTTTCTGGTTTATAGGATGACGTCGTCGTCAGGGCCTGTTGTGAATTTGCTACGTCATCTCGTGCTGCACCGTCTAGGGCTCAATATTTGCTTTAAAGCTAAACATGTCCCAGGAGTGGACAATTGCTTAGCGGATGTCCTCTCTTGCTTTTAGTGGTCCCGAGTTTCGAGGTCTGGTGCCTCAGGTGGAGGCGGTCGGTTGCAGCTGCCTAAGTTTCTTGTGGACTCTCGTTTTGATCGACTAGCGGAGTTGGTGCAGGGATCCCTGTTGGTGTCTTCCTGGCAGGTGTACACAAGGAGTTGGAGTGAATGGTCCCAATGCCTGAGGTACCGGGGTGGGGTCTTGGGTCGGGAGGATCTGACTTGGGCAACCATGGAATATTTGCGACAGCTTCGGCAGAGAGGGGTTAGTGGTAAATACGTTCAGGCTAGGCTCTCGGGTTTAGCTTTTTTCTTTCAGCTGTTTGAGGTGGAGGATGTTACTAAGCGATTTGTGATACGCCGGGTTCTGCAGGGCTAGAAGTGGGGTGTGTCGTCTGTTGATTCTTGGCGTCCGGTTACGTTTCGGTTGTTGTTGCGACTTTTGTCGGTGTTGGACCAGGTGTGTGAGTCACCTTTCAAGCTGGCTCTGTTCAAGGCGGCTTTTGCGTTGGCGTTCTTCAGTGCACTGCGAATTGGGGAGTTGGTGGCGCAGTCGCGCTCTAAGCTCGGCAATTTGGGGATGTTTTAGACTCGGAGGGCTTTGTTTGGATTTTCCTGGCTCAGTCAAAGGTCGATTGTTTTCGGGAAGGGCCAGTTTGTTACAGTGCGAGCCACTGGTGGGGAAGGTTCTCTGTTGTCGATCATTGTGGCATATATGGCGGTTAGGGTGTCTGGTTCATTTCTTGGCCCATGCTAGTGGTGCTGCGCTGACACAATATCAGTTTTTGGTGCTGTTTAAGAGGTCACTGGAACGCTTGGGGTTGGACCCCTTGGAGTTTGGCACTCCTTCCGTATCGGGGTAGCAACGCAAGCACATCTATCGGGTTTGGGAGCTAGGTCAGTTCAGCTGCTGGGTCGGTGGAAGTTGCTCCACTTTGCTAGCTATGTTCACCCGAACCTGGCGTGCTAATCTTGTTATCCTTGTTTGTAGATTAGTTGCCTCCAGAAGACTGGATTATTGGCCACTCCTTTGTTGTCCGGCCGGAGCGTCGGGCTCGTTCTTGGCCTGTTAGCGAAAATTTGGGCCTATCTTCTGTCAGGGTTATGTGGCGGGGTTTGAGTACTTTAAAATGAAACATGTTGCCACAAGTTGCTTTGTTACAGGGCAGGGTGCTGGGGCCACTGGGGTTGGTGGTGCATTGTGGGGAGAATGATTTGGGGTGGGTCAAAAATATTGACTTGATTAACGTCATTAAATATGACGTTGATCGGTTCAATGCAATGTTTCAGTGGGGTCGGAAATTGTGCCGAGGGAGGTTTGGAGGGGTGCTAGTGATCACAAGGCCATCGAGAGGTGTAGGAGGCGATTAAACATGATGGTGTCCCGTCATGTGAGGGAGAACGGGGGTGTGGTGGTACGTCACAGGCAGCTGGAAAATGAGCGTAGTGGTTTTTCACTGTCATCCAATACAGGTCACTGGTACTCTGGGAGGCGTAAGTCCCCTTTAATAGGCAGGAACAACTATGCAAATGATTTGCAAGGGGCGGAGCCTCCCCTCTTACTTAAGCCACCTTCTGGCCAGAGCCACTTTAGATTGATTTGTTCCTGGTGTGCTTGCACACCAGGTAGAGAACATCTATGCATCTTAGTATTTTATTATTTTTTTATTCAAATATGGAATACCACCATTAGGAGGGTGACCATGGCTGTGAATTGCCCTCTTTAAAGTGGCTGGTGCAGCTTCCAGGGATTTTCTGTGGACCTTATGCCCTGAAGAGGGGACAGCTTGTGTTAAGCAGCTCCCCTACTGGGGAATTTACCTCTGGTTCTTTCCCTCCTTATCATGGTCACCTGAAGACAGAAGTCCTGCAAGGAAGGTGAGTCACCCATTGAGTGCTGAAGGTCCACTTGTCCCCAGTGTCCCTTTGAGCTTGTATTTGGGAGTTTTAATACACTCCAGCACTCATAGGGTGTTTCTATTGCATTATTACTGTTTTATGCAATTTCTGTGGTATTCTCTGGGTTTTGGAGCTTTGGGTATTCATTTATTTATGTTTCTCATGTGTTTCATGCTTGTTTGGGCACTTTTTAATGTTTTACTAAACTTTATTAAAAATGGTGTTCCGCGCCTTTAAGCGCGGCTTTTTCCCGCTCAGACGCAAGGGCTCCTTTACTCTCTATGAGAATTCACAGTGTGGGACATATCTCTGGAACCGCTTGTCACAGCAACTTCAGAGAGGGCTCATTTTAATGCTAGGCTCCTGCTCTATCATCCGGAATGTGTTTTATTTATGTGGGGTGTTCAGGGGGGCTTCGGGCACTGTTTGGGGTACTTGTAAGGGAAAACTACATTTCCCATGAGCGCTTGGTTCGCGCTCGTTTCTGATTGGCTGTCATGACGGCCGCCATTTTGTGGTACTTTTCCTAAGCGAGTACACTACGCAGGGACCGAGCCTTCTCTCTCCTCAACAGATTAACCCTTCGCTGGCCAGATAAGTCCGTTTTTAGAACATTTCTGGGGTGAAACTTTAATCTTTTACACTTTTTCTGGGTGATAGTGTTATTAGTGGGGTATATTTACACTGTGAGCATGTCTACTTCACTGGAGCTAGGGGCTAGACCCAAGTCTAAGGAGGATGGGGGGTCTGCTACCCCCATGGCGTTTTGCTCCTCTTGCCACATTGGGCTGGATGGCGATAATGTGGGGGATCTATGCCCTAATTGTACTGGTCAAGATAGCAACCCTGGGCTTCCCAGCCACGCTATTGAGCCGTCTTGGGTGAGGGAGTTTAAAGCTGCCACTAGGGATCTCAGATCCACGCTTCAACTCTTTCCCTCTCAGATACAGGGGGCTCTCCAGGTCTGGCAGACCCCCTCTACTATCAGGACCTCCCTGCCTAAGCCACAGGGAGCTCCTGATATCACTGATTCTTCTGAAGAAGAACTCTTACAGGATTCTGATGCTGAGGATCGTACTGTTATTGAATCTAACAGGTCCATTGGGGACCCCTATGAGTGTGACCCTGAAGTCTCGGCTGAGGGTCTGATCAGAGCGGTTCTGAATACGCTCAACCTTCCTCTGACTCAGGAATCCACTTATGATCCTACTGATGTTTTTCAGAAAAAGCCATCTAAGCCAGTTGTTTGTTTTCCAACTAACCCTACTCTTGCCCGTCTGGTCTCTGAGGCATGGAAGAATCCTGATAGATCTTCCTCTGTCTCCAAAAAGTTTGCTAAACTTTACCCTTTTCCTGAGGCGGAGCTGGCAAAATGGGTTCATCCTCCCAAGGTGGATGCTCCTGTGTCTAGACTATCCAAATCTACCGCTTTGGCTGTCTCAGATGCCTCTGCCCTGCAGGACTGGACGGATAAGAAGCTAGAGCTCTCTCTTAAGTCTATTTTTGCCTCCATTGGCACGGCCATGCGCCCAACCTTTGCTGTGGCATGGGTTAATAGAGCTATTGCGGCCTGGACTGAACGACTGACTGAAGCAGTTCGCCAGGATGCGCCGGTATCTGAACAGTTGCAGCTACTTGCTAATATCACTGAAGCTCAGAACTATGTTGCTGACGCTGCTTTTGATGCTGTGCGCATGATGGCGAGGGCCTCCACTTCTTCTGTGGTGGCTAGACGCGCTCTTTGGCTGAAAATTTGGTCTGCTGATACAGCCTCTAAGAAAGCCTTGCTTTCCTTGCCCTTTCAGGGGAATTTGCTTTTTGGGTCTGAACTCAAAGAAATGATCAGTGAGGCTACTGGCGGTAAAAGTACTCTTCTACCCTCAGTCTTTAAGAAAAAGTTTCCAGCCAAACGCAATCGGTCCTTTCGTTCCTTTCAGACTGAGACACGCTCCTCGGCCCAAACGGGTCCTCCCACTACGCGCTCCTCCTCCAAGCCCAAACAGTCCTGGAAGCCCAAAGTTGCATCCAAGGCCAAGACCTCCAAGACTGCTTCGGCATGACTCGCCGAACCCGGGTCCGCATCCGGCTGTAGGCGGTCGTCTCCGCATCTTTCGCCGGACTTGGGAGGAGTCAGTGGCGGACCCATGGGTTCTTCAGGTGGTGTCAGAGGGATACAGGATCCCTTTCTCTTCCCTTCCTCCTTTTCGGTTCCATTTTACTCGTCCTTCTCAGGAACCCACAAAAAGGCGTCTGTTCGACGACGCTATTCAGGATCTCTTGGACAAAGAGGTCCTGGAGGCGGTTCCTCAAGGGGACACAGGTTCAGGATTTTATTCCAACCTGTTTGTGGTAGCCAAAAAGGACGGAGGAGCTCGTCCCATTTTGGATCTCAAAGATCTCAATGCCTATGTGGTGACTTCCCACTTCCGCCAGGAGTCCCTGCGCTCTGTGATTGCAGCAATGTCTCCAGGGGAGTTTCTTGCCTCCCTGGACCTTCAGGATGCTTATCTTCACATCCCTATTCATCCAGAGAGCAGGCGGTATCTCAGGATTGCCTGCCACAGGGGACACTTTCAGTTTGCAGCGCTCCCCTTTGGGCTGACTTCAGCCCCTCAGGTCTTCCAGAGGGTGTTGGGCTCCTTGATAGCGGTGCTCCATCAGGATGGGATCAGAGTGACCCCCTACATGGACGATCTCCTACTGAAGGCCTCCTCAGCGGAGCTTCTCCATCAGCAATTACAGATGTGCATGCACACCCTGAACCGTCATGGCTGGATCCTGAATCTGGACAAGTCGGACTTGATTCCATCTCAGAGGCTTCTGTTCCTGGGTCTCCTGTTCGACACTCGCCAATGCATGGTGTTTCTTCCAGAGGACGTGGCTCACCAGATAGCCGTCAGAGTGGCTGGGATTCTGGACATGGACGAAATTCCAGTACCGAAGTTGTCGTCCTTAGTGGGGAAGTTCATTTCCACAATCGAAGCAGTACCATTTGCCATGGCCCACTCCAGGGATCTTCAGAGATTTGTGATCCAGACGTGCAAGAATCATCCAGATCATCAACATCTGTCTGTTTCTCTTCCTCCTCATGTCGAGTCGAGTCTGCACTGGTGGTTAGATCTCTCTCATCTCCTGAAAGGGAGATCCTTTCTAGTTCCTCATTGGACCACAGTCACTACGGATGCCAGCCTTCGGGGCTGGGGTGCAGTCTGGGGTCGCTTCAGTGCTCAGGGGAAATGGGGTCTGGAGGAATCCATGCTCTCCATCAATGTTCTGGAACTTCGAGCTGTCCGGCTGGCCCTGAGGCACTGGGAGTCTCAATTGACCGTTCTTCCGATCAGAGTGGAGTCCGACAACGCCACGGCGGTGGCTTACATCAACAGGCAAGGCGGCACAAGAAGCGGTTCCGCCTGGTGGGAGGTCAAGGATATTTTGTCTTGGGCAGAAGATCACGTGCCTGTCATCTCTGCAGTTCATATTCCAGGCGTGGACAACGTCATGGCAGACTTCCTCAGTCGTCACACCGTCGACAGCGGAGAATGGGCTCTTCACCCAGAGGTGTTTCACATGCTCACTCAACGGTGGGGGATGCCTGTGGTGGATCTGATGGCTACCAGACACAACAGGAAGGTTCCGGTGTTTTGCTCCCGGTTGAGGGACTCCCTTGCTCTAGCAGTGGATGCCTTGTCAATCCCTTGGGACTTTCCCCTGGCTTACATCTTCCCTCCTCTTCCTCTATTGGTCAGAGTTATCCAGAAGTTGAAGAGAGAACGTTGTCCTGTCATCCTGATTGCTCCAAACTGGCCTCGCCAGTCCTGGTTTCCGGAGTTGATGGCCATGTCAGTGAAGGATCCGATCCCACTTCCCGCCCGTCCGGACCTACTTCTTCAGGGGTATCTGTGGAAGGAGGATGTTCACTCTCTCCATTTGATGGCATGGCGGTTGAATCCTCGATTCTAGCAAAGAAAGTATTTTCTCCTTCTGTGGTATCGACTATGCTCAGTGCTCGTAAGCCTGTGTCTTCCAAGATCTATCATCGCATATGGTCAACTTTCGTGACATGGTGTTCTGACAAGAAGTTATCCCTTGACTTCCATCTTCCCACTGTCCTGGCCTTCTTGCAGGACGGTGTGGATAAGGGGCTCAGTCTGAGTTCCCTCAAAGTTCAGACTTCTGCCTTGTCTGTGTTTTTCCAGGAAAGGATTGCTATCCTTCCTGATGTGAAAGTCTTCTTCCAAGGTGTGACTCATGTTCGACCTGCCTTCAAGAGTCCTGCTCCCCAGTGGGATCTCAATTTGGTGCTGGGAGTTCTACAGCGACCACCGTTTGAATCCTTGGCTTCCATTCCATTACGTCTTGTGACTTGGAAGATGGCCTTCCTTTTGGCTATTGTGTCAGTGCGCCGGGTGGCAGAGTTACAGGCCTTGTCTTGTAAACCTCCTTACCTGGTGTTCCACAAGGATAAGGCTGTGCTTCGCACTACCAAGGAATTCTTACCCAAGGTTGTGTCCGAGTTTCACATCAATCAGGAGATTGTGGTTCCCTCTTTCTGCCCTAATCCTTCATCTGACAAGGAAAGAGATCTCCATCTGTTGGATGTGGTGCGTTGCCTCAAGTTTTATGTTCATCGCACCGAGTCTATCAGGAAGTCTGACGCTCTATTCGTCATTCCTGAGGGGCCTAGGTCAGGGAGACCGGCTTCCAAAGTTACCATTGCCTCTTGGATTAAGGCTACCATCCGTGAAGCCTATAAGTTGCGGAATAAGCATGTTCCCTTCCGGGTGACTGCCCATTCCACCAGATCTATTGGGGCCTCTTGGGCCTACAAGAATCAAGCTTCTGCTGATCAACTGTGCAGAGCGGCCACTTGGTCCTCTGTGCACACTTTTTCAAAGCACTACCGAGTTGATGTACTGGCGTCGGCTGATGCCAGTTTTGGAAGGAAGGTCCTGGAGGCAGTCTTGCCTGTGTAGGTCTTCCGCTCTGTGATCCTTAGTGCTTCCTTACTGTTGAGCCCGGTTGGCTCTAGTTCCGTGTGCTGTGTTAGTTCAGGGCTTGTTCCCTTGGTTGGTGTCCGTTGACACTTACAGTTTGGGCTATGTTATTAACTGGTCATAGCAGTTCTAGTGACTTGGGCCTTGCGCCTGGTCCTTGCCTTACTTCCCGCCTCTGGATCAGCTCAATGTTTGTACATCCCAGAGTACCAGTGACCTGTATTGGACGACAGTGAAAATAGGATTTTAGTCTTACCTGTTAAATCCTTTTCACTTAGTCCATACAGGTCACTGGTCTCCCACCCTGTCAAGGGACCAGTCTTGGCTCTCCTGTGGCATCCAGTGGGAGACCGTTCGGGCATGCTCACAGGAGTCTTTCTTTTTGCTTACCTGAGGTCAGTTTTAGGGTCTCAAATCAATCTAAAGTGGCTCTGGCCAGAAGGTGGCTTAAGTAAGAGGGGAGGCTCCGCCCCTTGCAAATCATTTGCATAGTTGTTCCTGCCTATTAAAGGGGACTTACGCCTCCCAGAGTACCAGTGACCTGTATGGACTAAGTGAAAAGGATTTAACAGGTAAGACTAAAATCCTATTATTTGACAGGGATGGTGTCCATTTGTCGGACATTGGAAACAATATTTTCTTGTGTGGCCTGCAAGAAGGAGTGGAGTGGGCTTTGTTTTTGTTGGGGGGTTGGAGTCCCTGCTAGGTGTAGCCTAGGGCCAGCCTTACAGGAAATTTTTGGCCCACACTGGGGCATTGATGGGCAGCTTAGGGCTGACCTAAACAGGGTCACATGCTCACCAAAGGTGGCTAGCATGGGTTTTACACGCTCCCCTGCCCTTACCTGGAGTGGGCTGACGCATTATAGGAAGGTTAGGTGGTTTAAGGGGTGGTCCTGGGGGTCTTTACAAACCGTGCCATGGCCTTTACCCTCCAAATATTGGTTGTGGTCTTATCGGGGATAATCTATGGAATAGCTGGTACGTATCTTACAGTCAAGACTTGGAGCTCAACTTTATTATAGACATTACTATCCCTTTAGGCTTCCATAGAGACAGTGTGCTTGCTCAGATTAATTTTTATATTAATAAAAAAAAAGTTTCCCATGAAGGTAAAATCCTAGGTGCCAGGAATCAATTCCTAGGCACCGTGGCAACCTGGGGTTTGTAGTGTCCTGTCTTAGATCCTGTTGTTTGTTCATTACAAGCTGCACTAACAAAACTAAACATTGATTGTATACAACAGTCTATACAACATGCGTTATAAAACCACGTTAAGATTTACATTTTAGGGCTGTAGCTCTAAATACAAATATTTTTCTTCTTATATTTAAATGTATCTAACTTCAAGTCATTTTTAGCCTCATAGGACGCGAGGTTCAAAAAGTCATCATAATAAAAAAAAAAATGTTGTATTGTGAGAAGATCTTGATGAATATTGCCCTTAAAGCGGAACTATCATCTTCTATAAAGTCGCCCTACAATAATTACGCAGGTAGCTACTAGCTTTATAATATATCTACTACCTCTCGAATGTAGCCGATTATAAAGAAATCCTTTATTGTAGGAGACTGGAAGTCTCAATGGAGACTGGGACTGTGCTGTCAGTCCTGGTCTCCATTGAGAAGCACTGCAGTGTGCCACAAGGTAACTGGAAGGGACTGACGGCGCAGACTGCACTAACCTTCCGGTCAGTCTCTGAAGAGTAAAGGATTTCTTTACAATCGGCTACTTTTGAGAGGTAATAGATATATTATAATTATTGCAGGGTGACTTTGTATAAGATGAAAGTTCCACTTTAAGAACGTCTCTAATTTTGTCTTTGAAACAAAGAGTTTCAAAGATAGAATTATTATTAGTTTTTTTTGTCTTAACCCTTTGAGTGCCAATGGGTTACGCAACACATTGCAGAGCAATGCGTTGGGTACCCCTCTGGCACACACACTGTTAAACATGGCGTATTTTCAAACAAATAATTTTTTTCCCTCCTCAGGTTATCACCACACTACTGCTTCTCACTCCTGCTAATAGTACTTTCATTTGTCTTCTCAAAGTTTAGGCAATTTTTATTTCTTCACGCTAAAAGCTAAAATAATTTTTTTTTCTAAAATAACGTACCATATGCTGGTAGATTTAAACCATGCCCGTTTTAAAGACTGCTTTATACTTTTCACTTTGCTGATGGAATAGGAAGCAAACAATTATGGTAATACTAGTGTAAAAGCCCATGTGCACAGGCCAAGGTCCGGGTGATGTTAACCCTTTGCTTTGCAATGCGTTGCGTACCCCTCTGGCACGCAAAAGGTTAAGAGGACGGTCCTGCTCTGCGTACTGCCACCACCTCATTGGTGGCGCACGTGATGCAGTCATTCTCCCAGCATTCTGTGCTTTCGGGTAGTCTCTGCTGCTCATGACTGCATCGGACAAACATTCTAGTGTTTTATTGTTCTGTGCTTTCAGGTAGTCTCTACTGCGCATGACCACATTGGACAAACAGTCTAGTGTCTTATTATTCTGTGCGGTTGGGTAGTCTCTACTGCACATGACTGCATTGAACAAACAGTCTAGTATCTTATTATTCTGTGCGGTCGGGTAGTCTCTACTGCACATGACTGTACTGAACAAACAGTCTAGTATCTTATTATTCTGTGCGGTCGGGTAGTCTCTACTGCGCATGACTGCATTGGACAAACATTCTAGTGTCTTATCACATGACTGCATTGGACAAACATTCTAGCTTTTTATTATTCTGTGCGTTCAGGTAGTGTCTACTGCCCATGACTGCATTGGACAAACATTCTAGCTTTTTATTATTCTGTGCGTTCGGGTAGTCTCTACTGCACATGACTGCATTGACAAACATTGTAGCGTTTTATTATTCTGTGCGTTCGGGTAGTCTCTACTGCACATGACTGCATTGACAAACATTCTAGCGTTTTATTATTCTGTGCGTTCGGGTAGTCTCTACTGCACATGACTGCATTGGACAAACATTCTAGCTTTTCATTATATAGGATGTCTGAGACTGGATGGATCGTGGTATAAGAACTTTTTTTTTTTTTTTTTTATTACAAACCATGTCAACTTTTTGAATATCTTGCCCTTAGTGTTTTTGATGTATCTAATATTTTCAAATATTTTTGCCCCTTTTTTGCATAGCTCTGTACTTTTTTGGCCTTGTGCATAAAGAAAAGTGGAGGAATTCTGGGGCAAAACAACTGCACCATAGGGAACAAAGGGGCAGATTTATAAAAAAAAAATAAAAAAAAAAAATGTGGAGCAAAAGTTGAAAAAAAGGATGGACGGCATTTAAAAAGACGATAACGCCACTTTTGGAAGCCTTAAGGACACGTTGTTGTGTTTAGAGAAAAGTGACTGCAGAGCTGGTGAAAATTCTGTCGCTTGAATGTTATGAATAAATGTCTCTAACTGCAACAATTTTGCAACAGAATGTTC
Organism: Rhinophrynus dorsalis; assembly: GCA_037306005.1. Lineage (NCBI taxonomy): Eukaryota > Metazoa > Chordata > Amphibia > Anura > Rhinophrynidae > Rhinophrynus > Rhinophrynus dorsalis. The sequence continues at coordinate 359,849,911 of CM074721.1, read as the reverse complement.
ACCAGAATCTTGGTATACTCTGTTCTTAACTAGTGTTGAGAGAGCATGCTCGGCCGATGCTCGGATCGGCTCGAGCATCGCTCTGCTCGGCACATGGCGGTACTCGTACGAGTACCGCATGTGCTCGCCCGCCATGTTCGGGTCTCCTCCCCTCACGTTTTGCGGCTGCTGCGCAGCCAATAAACGTGCAGGGAGGCTCTGACATCAGTGTAATGCCAGCAGCCATGTTGGCTGCTGGCATTACACTGATTGGCTGGCCAGAACCCGTGGTCGGGTGCTGTATAGCACCTGACCAGCGAGTTCGGCTCAGTCTTAGCCAGGGAGAGATGAGGATAGGAAGGGAAAGTCAGTGTAGGGAGAAAAAAAGCAAATTTGTGAAAAAAAAAGAACCAAAAGTCCTTTTTAGGACTACTGTGTGTGGGGGCAGCAGTTTATTTTGTGTGGGGGGAAAAAAACAAACAAAAAAAATTTCATATATTCTGTTTAATGTGCAAAGTTGCAGATTAGAGCACATTCTGTTTAGTGTGCAAAGTTGCAGATTAGAGCACATTCTGTTTAGTGTGCAAAGTTGCAGATTAGAGCACATTCTGTTTAGTGTGCAAAGTTGCAGATTAGAGCACATTCTGTTTAGTGTGCAAAGTTGCAGATTAGAGCACATTCTGTTAAGTCTTCAAACTAAAATATCAAAGTCACATATTCCATTCAGTGTGCTTCGCCGCAGTTTAGCAGCATATTCTGTGTACTCTGCACAGTTGCAGAATAGGAAGAAATACTGTTAAGTCTTCAAACTCAAATATCAAAGTCACATATTCCATTCAGTGTGCTTCGCCGCAGTTTAGCAGCCTATTCTGTGTACTCTGCACAGTTGCAGAATAGGAAGAAATACTGTTAAGTCTTCAAACTCAAATATCAAAGTCACATATTCCATTCAGTGTGCTTCGCCGCAGTTTAGCAGCATATTCTGTGTACTCTGCACAGTTGCAGAATAGGAAGAAATACTGTTAATTTTTCAAACTAAAATATCAAAGTCACATATTCCATTCAGTGTGCGTCACCGCAGTTTAGCAGCATATTCTGTGTACTCTGCACAGTTGCAGAATAGGAAGAAATACTGTTAAGTTTTCAAACTCAAATATCAAAGTCACATATTCCGTGTAAGATGAAGAAGGCGGGTAAAAAGGGACGGGGAAGTGGACGTGATCCTGATAGTTCAGGGCGCGGGTCAGGACGCGGAGAAACTGTGCCTGGTGCCAGAGCACAAGAAAGAAAGACATCCACCATACCTAGCTTCATGTCTCATTTTACAGGGCGTCGCAGGACATCACTCTCGAGGTCCGACCACTGCGAACAGGTGGTCGGTTGGATGACAGCTGATACTGCTTCCAGTCGGTTAAGCACCACCCTGTCTTCCACCAAGTCCACTCTCAGTAGCCAAGAGTCTGGTCAACATAATCCTCACTCTGATCATCCTTCCTCCCACCATAGACGGTCTGGTCAAAGAAGTGATCCCACACTGGGATATAGTGAGGAGCTCGTCTCATCACCAATCCTTCATTTGACCCTCTCTCCAAGCACGCTTGCAGAGGAACATGACATCTTGTGCCCTGATTCACAACCTCTAGAGGCTACCCAATCACAAGAAGATGACAGATGTGAACGGCATTTAAGGTCAAAGGAAGTAGTGGATGATGATGATGATGAGACACAGTTGCCATTAAATCAACCACTATTACTGTCTCAAGACCTTGTTGAGGAGGATGTTATACAGTTGTCAATGACTGAGTATGTGGTGGGATCAAGACATGAGGAGGATGATCAGAGTGAGGAAGTGGAGGAGGACTTGGTGGACGATGAGGTGACTGACCCCACCTGGGAAGGTGTAGAGCCGAGCGATGACAGCAGTCCTGAGGGTGAGCCATCTGCAGCACCGCAACAGTCTGGAAGAGGCAGTGGTGTGGCTACAGAAAGAAGGCGGACCGCACCAAACCGGCCCGCAAATGTTCCACGGAGCACCCCCTTGCGTAAATCTCCCTTGCCAAGGGGTAGGTGTTCCGCGGTATGGCGTTTTTTTAAGGAAAGTGCGGACGACAAAAGAATTGTAGTTTGCAACCTGTGCCACACCAGAATGAGCCGAGGCATGAACACTAGAAACCTCACCACCACCAGCATGATCCGACACATGGCATCCAAGCACCGTAATAAGTGGGAGGAACGCCTGGATCGCCCATCTGTGTCTGCAGGCCACACCACTGCCTCCTCTTCCCCTGTTTTCGGTGCCGGCCAATCGCCTGTCGAAGGCGCAGGCCCGCATACCTCCTGCCCTGCACCTGTACCATCTGAAGCACCATCAGCGACCACATCCACTTCCCTGTCCCAGCACAGCGTCCAAATGTCGTTACCCCAGGCATTTGAGCGCAAGCGAAAATACCCAGCCACCCACCCACAGGCCATAGCACTAACCTCACACCTTTCCAAATTACTGGCCATCGAAATGCTGCCATTTAGGCTTGTGGACACTGAGTCCTTCCGCAGCCTGATGGCAGCAGCTGTCCCTCGGTACGCGGTCCCCAGCCGCCACTAGTTTTCCCGGTGTGCCATCCCCGCATTACACCACCATGTGTCCCGTAACATCACCCGTGCCCTGACCAACGCAGTTACTGGGAAGGTCCACTTAACGACTGACACATGGACAAGTGCTTGTGGCCAGGGACGCTACATTTCCCTGACGGCACACTGGGTGAATGTCGTGGAGGCTGGGAGCGACTCGGACCCTGGGATGGCACGGGTGCTACCCACACCGAGGATTGCGGGCCCTACCTCCATCAGGGTTTCCGCCAGCACCTACGTTATTGGCTCCTCCTCCTCCGTTTCCACCTCCGAATTCTCTACACGCAGCTCCTCTCCCCCATCAGCCAGTAGCTGGAAGCAGTGTAGCACTGCAGTGGGTAAGCGTCAACAGGCCGTGCTGAAGCTGATCTGCCTTGGGGACAAACAGCACACGGCCTCAGAGCTGTTGCAGGGGATTAGTCACCAGACCGAGCAGTGGCTCTCGCCACTCAACCTGCAACCAGGCATGGTTGTGTGTGATAATGGGCGTAACTTGGTGGCGGCTTTGGAGCTCGGCAAGCTCACACACGTACCATGCCTAGCGCATGTATTTAATTTAGTGGTTCAGCGATTTCTAAAAACCTACCCCAATGTGCATGATCTCTTGACCAAGGTGCGCCGCGTGTGTGCACATTTCCGTAAGTCATCTACAGCTTCGGCCGGCCTGTTGAAGCTGCAGCAGCGCTTACAATTGCCAGCTCACCGGCTGCTGTGTGACGTGAGCACGCGCTGGAACTCCACCTTCCACATGTTGGCCCGGCTTTGTGAGCAGCAGAGGGCAGTAGTGGAGTACCAGCTGTTACACGGTCGTCGCCTCTCCGTTCAACTTCCTGTAATCAGAAGTGAGGAGTGGGAATGGATGTCAGACCTCTGTGAGGTTTTACGCAATTTTGAGGAATCGACACAGATGGTGAGCGGCGATAACGCTATTATCAGTGTAACCATCCCACTTCTGTGTCTACTGAAACGCTCGCTGCTCACAATTAAAACTGACGCTTTGCATGTGGAAGAGGTGGAAATGCGGGAGGAAGAGCTTACACAAGGTGATAGCCAGAGCACCCTCACTTCGTCTTCTCAGCGACAATTGGAGGAGGCGGAGGAGGAGGAGGAGGAAGACACGGTTGCCTCCGCTACAGAGGGTAGCCATGGAACTTTAGTTCCATCTCTTCAGCGTGGGTGGGCAGAAGAGGAGGAAGAGGATGAGGATATTGAGAGTCATCCTCCTGGTGAGGACAGCGAAATCTTGCCTGTTGGTACTCTGGCACACATGGCTGACTTTATGTTAGGCTGCCTTTCCCGTGACCCACGCGTTATACGCATTTTAGACAACACGGATTACTGGGTGTTCACCCTTCTGGACCCCCGCTACAAAGAGAATTTCTCATCTCTCATTCCTCCGGTGGAGAGGACAAGCAAAATGGTGCAATACCAGAAGGTTCTTGTCGAAAAATTGCTCCAAAATTTTCCATCTGACAACGCTGGCGGCAGAGTACGTGCTACCTTGGCCAACCGAGAAGGGGAGAAAAGGGGAGCACACAGCAGTTCCGAGAAAGGCAGGGCAACACTCTCCAAGGCGTGGGACACCTTCATGACACCCCGCCAGCACCCTCACCCTGATGCGCAGCCTAGTGTCACAAGGAGGGAAAAGTTTTGGAAGATGGTGAAGGAGTACGTAGCAGACCGTGTCAGCGTCCTCAATGATCCCTCTGTGCCTTACAACTACTGGGTGTCCAAGCTGGACACGTGGTATGAACTGGCACTCTACGCATTGGAGGTGCTGGCCTGCCCTGCCGCCAGCGTTCTGTCTGAGCGGGTATTTAGTGCTGCTGGTGGCATCATAACAGATAAGCGTATCCGCCTTTCCACCGACAATGCTGATAGGTTGACACTTATAAAAATGAACAAGGCCTGGATTTCCCCTGACTTCTCCACTCCACTGGAGGAAAGCCCCGGGGGAACATAAACTCACTTTATATATGTTATTTACAATGATGGGAATACTCTGTATTCCCATTCACCCCTTCCACCCAAAAAACGGGTATATGGTTGACTCTTAATCTTCTCATCCTCCTCCTCCTCTTCCATATGCCCTGTGATATAATTTTTATATAGGGCCAGCTCACCAGCGGGCCCTGTTTGACAATTTTTATATAGGTCAGCTCACCAGCGGGCCTTCTCATATAATGTTTTATTGGGTCAGCTCTCTAGCGGGCCCTCTCATATAATGTTTTATAGCGTCAGCTCACTAGCGGGCCTTCGCATATAATGTTTAGGATGGTCAGCTCTGCAGCAGACCCTCACCCATAATGTTTTAGATGGTCGGCTCAGCGCACGTTTCCCTCTTAATCATGGCCCCAGTTCAGAAAAATCGAGGAAATTTTTGGGAGAATTTGCCTTTGCGCACGTTTCCCTCTTAATCATGGCCTCAGTTCAGAAAAATCTAGGAAATTTTTGGGAGAATTTGCCTCTGCGCACGTTTCCCTCTTAATCATGGCCTCACTTCAGAAAAATCGATGACATTTTTTGCAGAATTTGCAGATGATATACAAGTAAATATACAGCAAATACTGTTTGGTAACAATTTTTCGCCTAAAGTCGTTTTTATTTTCCTTTTTGTGTGTTTTACGGTCAGTCTGTAAAAATGGCGTACTACGGGCGAAAGATCGTTCCCAGCAGCGATGTTGGAGTCCAAGATGCATCCAGACATCCTCCCTATGCTGTCCCTGAACCATTTCTGTGGTGTTTCCATCCTTTTCTGCCCTTTTCCTATGGACCAGGCACCCTCCCCTCATCAGAGCAGGGGGTGCCTGGTGTAATGCTCGAGTCCTCCCATTGACTTCAATGGGGCTCGGGTGCTCGGCCGAGCACTCGAGCCTCCGGGGGCGCTCGGTCAGAGCACCCGAACACCCGAGCATTGGGGTGCTCGCTCATCACTATACTTAACCCTTTGAATGCCAGAGGGGTATCCCTCTGGCACTCAGAGGTTAAAAGGATAGTAATGTTTCCCAAAAAAGCAGCTCTAGTTAATCTTCATAGTATTTGGTCCATATACAGTGTTATTTCAATACTGTCAAGAGTTGTAGTCCAAGTGTAATTGAATTAAAAAGTATCCTGCCCCTTTTACTGATGTAACACTGCTTACCTCAGAGCAGCTAGACTGTGCGGATGGATGGCAGAGAAAGAGAAAATCTTCAGCGAGCATAAGGAAAAACCTGTCAAGTGGGGCAATATTTTTCTTATTCTCACAGTAAGAAGATTGTCCCTTGCTGTGAGCTGTCTGGTCAAGTGACCAGATTCCACATCTGAGGGGAGGCGGCTTACACTAGGTAAAAGGGGTGGGAGGGGGATACTTTATTGTTCAATTACTCTTGAACTACAACTCTGACAGTATTGAAATAATTATCTCCATGGCCCAAATACTATGAAGATTGATCAGAGCTGCTTCTTTTGTCAAACATAACTATCACTTTAAGCATTCCAGGTGTTAACATCCGAATAATAACAACATATTTATAATGATGCCTTTACTCATTTCTAAATCAGAACTGACGTTATCTCCAGTTGCCATGATTTAACGGCAGTTCTTAACCCTTTAACGAAGGACCACAGAACTTTTTTTTGGTTTTTCGTGGAATGGATTCAGGGGTCCCGAGGGGTGTAAAGCCATGTGGGGACCCCTGAATTCCATGATGTGCCGTGACCATCATGGATCCTTAATGCAAGTTTACCCATGACAATGTTTTTTTTTTTTTTTTTTTTTTTTTTTTAATTATAAATATTCCCCATAGTTTCCCATTGATTTTAAACAGGACTTTGTAATCTGCTGTGTACTCCTCTGGCATTCAGAATGTGAACCTATTGAATGCCAGAGGTCTTCAACATCAGCTAATATTGAAGAGAGTTGAGCTCCATTTATATCCGAGAGGATGACAATTGGTTCTCCCTGATTTGCTGACCTTGTGCAGTAGTTGTAGGAGGAGTCAGGGAGGGCAGCCATCTGTACACTGCTATACTGAAACATATTCATGGAACAGACTTCATACTGTATATTCCTGTGTGGCTAGGTGTAGGATACCTGAAGTGCTGCTTACACTCCTACAGTGAATCACGAGCATAACTCCATTAATTAGTGATCAGATGAATCACTTTGATTATGGAATACAGGTCAGGTGACAAGCCAATGCCCTTCTTCAGGTGAAATGTATAAGAAAATGTACATTAAAATTATTTTTTCTCTCTCTCTGCACCAAGCTTCCGTCTAAAGCCACACCTGAAACATTCAGGGCAGCAGTGAAGCAATATGTGCAAATATACTGTAGGTCATAACATTTGAGGCACTGATACAGTTTGTTGTTATAACAGGAAAGAGAGCAAAGACAGCTCAGAGGTGCACCTTGAATGAAAACTGCACTTACTATATTAGTTGCCTTTGGGAAGGTGCAGTTGCTGGAGTATAATTCCCATCATCCTCCGCTTGATAACAGATGGCACTGAAGATAAATACACATGCTGCTCCACATGGCAGTTGTGTTTCAGGGTACCTTAGGACAGGGTATCTCAACAGTTTATTAACAAGTACTCCTTGAATTAAAAAAAACCAAAAAAACACACAGTTTTCACTGACTCAATATTTATAAAATAAAATCTCTATCGTAGGAGTGGAAAAAAGTAGAAACATAAATGTGTTGGGTCCATCGGTGCTATTGCAAGCACAGTATGCACACGCAAATACTAACAAACACTCTAACGTCCCGCACAATTTTTCTTCTCTCATTTATTTTTCAAAATGGTGGTTGTACATCTTTTCAATAAAATGTAAGCGTAAAACCTTTTAATGTGGGGGCAGAGGATTAAAGTGATAGTCAATCTTATTTTTTTACTTTACATATTCTGCAAGTGCATAATAATAATAATGACAGTTTGCCTATATTTTTTTTTTTTTTTTTCCTAATTCATCTATTTCTTTATTTTACAGATTTATGTCCTTAGCAGAGAGCTCCCTGAATTTCCTTTCCCAGAGAGTATTCTGTCAGGGACTGTGAATGCACAGCTGTACCACTATCCTTGCTTTATCTCTGCAATAGAAAAGCCTGCCTCCTCTACAGCATATGTAGCATGATGGGAAAAAAATATATGAAGGCAGTCTGACTTTACATATTATGCAGAACATGTACATTCAAAAAAGGAATTTGAGTTACTGTAAGAATGAGGGCTAGGAGAGGGATGGGCATAGCAAGCTTCAGTTTCATGCTAAATTAAACTTTTACACTCGGGCTGAAGCGAACAGGAAGAGACTTGCTCAGACACAGAAACACACTCAAATAGGGCCATATGGTCAAAAGAAAACTGGAGGTGTTCTGGTGCAAACCATTTGCACTTTAGAGGAGAACTAAAAATCCCCATTGATTTAAATGGGGATTTTAACCCTTTAAAAGTAATTGTGTTGGAGATCTCTCTTGCTTTTAAGGGGTTAAAATTCCCTTTCGAATCAATGTAAATTTTTGGAATTTTTAGTTCTCCACTACAGTGTAAATGGTTTGGCCCATAACTCCTCCACTTTTTTTTTCTTTTGAATGTACTGTCCTAGACAGCAATAATACAGTACAGAAGGGGAGGTCTGTCACTTGCCAACCACATCACGGGCAATAGCAGTGGGTACAGCTATCTAGCAGGAACAGGCACCTAGGATTTTGTACTTCATGCTGCATGTCGCTTCCCACAAAACCTCCTGTCTTTGTTTCTTGTCTGTGCTGATGGCTAAAGTCTGGCTACCAGTAGTTTCTTATGAATTATTAATCCAGAGGACTTGCCCACAATATAGTCATGCAGGGCTGGCCCTCTGTTTCATTATACAAACACAGCCACTGTCAAAGCTTGAATAAATATTGCAGAGGTAAATCCTGGCCCATCTATACAGCAAACAGGTTGCCCCGCTAGCATATAACTCCAACCTGGGTTCCTACTGTCCCCAGGGGTACTAATAGCACAGGCTGGGAAACAGTGCATTAGGACATGCTGAGGGCCATATATGAAAAGTGGCACATTTCTGGAGCAAACCAGCTGCACCTTTAGGATACAAATAATGAGGCTTAAAGAGATAGTAATGTCCAAAAATAAACGTACATCCGATTGTTCAATATACGTCATGCTGACTTTCCCCATATCTGAAAGCCAGATGTTTGACTAGACTGATCTCAATGAGGGACAATATTATGTCTATCATTGTAAGGAAAACCCTGTCCCTCCCTTGACAGAGGGCAGGTGTTTACTTATGCTGATACAATATTGTTCCTAGTGGTGATCTCTCCTGACCAGCTTTCTATTCTGAGGGAATTCCACATGATACGCTCAAAAGGGGCGGGAGGGGAAACATATAAGTGGATATTCAAGCTGAATATGAAGGTAAGGGAGTTGCAGAATATACTATTCATTATAAAAAGTAAATTTAACAATTTTATGTATGTTTATTTTCGGACATTACTATCCTTATTAACGCCCTAATTGCTTTAAGAGAGGTCACTGCAGTAGAGACCTCTAGCATTCAGGGTAGCATGTTTCATCTATTGGGCTAGTAATGCTGAGTAAGACATTGGCACTCCCACCGCTAGGAGGCTGTGTGTGGAACTATCATGTGAATAACATTGCTCCCAATACATTACTAACCTAGTGATATACAAAGTTATATTGTCCTTAAAAGGATAGTAATACTTAAGTATTACTAATCCCTATAGTAAAGTCCTATTAAAAATAAATGTATTGCCCCCAGTGTCATCTCTCAAACCTTTATGGTTTGAGAGATGATCGCTCCTAAAGTTGCCCTCTCCATCCCCCTTCCCCGAAGTCAGCGTTGTAGCTGACTGAAGAGAAATCCGGTCATAGATCATCAGGCGGCTCTGCAGCAGAGCCGCGATCTCATTAATAAAAAAAATCTTTCACTAAAACGGTCTTCTACCGTTTCAAACCAGGTACATGTAGACCATTCAAATTAAGTATTTCTTTGTAAGTACAGCGATCGTTGCTCTGCTGAAGAGCTGCAGGACAGTCTATGGACTGCGATCTCCATCTCTGAGTTTGAAAGCTGACGTCAGCACAAGGGGAGGGAAGGGCGAACTTTGCAGACTTTTTTTTTTTTTTTTTATTTATTTATTTTTTTATTTTATTAAAGTTGCAAAAGATACAGCATGACAAAGATGATATAAAAAGACATACACAGGATACAGCGTAAACAAACAATAATAGCTACAAATCACAGTGAAGCAATACTCTGGAGAACTTTGCAGACTTTTATGTCCCAAACCATAAAGGTTTGAGAGATCGAAAATGGCACAATTAATGTATTTTTAAAATATTTATTGAATTAAATTTAAAAATTTTCAAGTATTACTATCACTTTAAAGGAATAGTAACACTTCGTTTTCTCTTTATTCTATTTTGTAGGCATTAAAAAAACATGAATAATGGTAGAAGTCTTATCTCTCAAACCTTTATGGTTTGAGAGATATTCACAAGCAAAGTTTCCCCTCCTGCCCCTTTTTCCTAGTGTAAGCCATCTCTTCTCAGATGTGGAATATGGTTGTAAGACCAGACAGATAACAGCAGGGGACAATCTTCTTCCTATGAAATCAATGAAAGCCCTGCCCCCTTGACAAGTTTTTCAGGTTTTTCCCTTATCTTAATTAAAGATTGTCCCTCTCTGCAGTCTACCTGGGCACCTCCCTTCTGATCTGGCTGAACAGTGTTACATCAGTAAAAGGGACAGGAGGGGATACTTCATCATTGAATTACTCTGGAACTACAACTCTGACAGAATTGAAATAACACTTTCCAAAGTCCAAATACTATGATGATTAATTAGAGCTGCTTTTATTATGAAACATTACTGTCCCTTTAAGTGTTACCATAAATGATACAGATTTCAACCCTGGCAGATCAACCTCAAAATTAAGGAGAAACTGCACTGATATTGTTACAAATGACCCAAAGGGGTCTTGTAAGAATAAAAACAAAGACTTTACTGAAATCTCTATAAAAATCCAAAACCCTGCTCTCATCAAAGAGGAGAACCGGTCTGACATTTCAGAGCCTGGAACTCTAGACCTACTGTTTGACACTTTGGCAAAAGAGCTACATTTTATCCATTCCAGTTTATTTGACGGTATGACAGTATTTTGCATTTAAAGGGGATCTCTCATCTACATATATGTAATGCTCATTAGTTAGAGCATTTATCAAAAAGACTGAAAATATTGTTCATTGTTTTAAAAAACAGTTACATGCGCAAAAATTAAAGTTTAAAAAGTGTCCGGCAGCCTACTTCCGGCTTGCCGAACCTTGCCGAACAGAGGCAGCTCCCATCCCACTACCCATCATCCCCCGATGACGGAAGCTGTCTGTCAGTAAGGTGGAGCGATCTCATTGGCAGAAATCGATATCTAGCCAATGCGATCGCTCCACCTTAGTGACAGACAGCCTCCTTCATCGGAGGATGATGGGTAGTGGGACGGGAGCTGCCTCTGGTCGGCAAGGTTTGGCAAGCCGGAAGTAGGCTGCCAGACACTTTTTAAACTTAAATTTTTGCGCATGTAACTGTTTGTTTTTTTTTTTTGTTTTTTTTTAAGCAACTAACAATATTTTCAGTTTTTTTGATAAATGCTCTAACTAATGAGCATTACATATATGTAGGTGAGAGATCCCCTTTAAAGGGTTAGTAATGTCTTGCATAAATAAAACGTAATATTGTAGACTAGTGTAAAAGCCCGTGTACATGGGGCAAGGGCCGGGTAATGTTAACCCTTTGAGTGCCAGAGGGGTACGCAACACATTGCTTTGCAATGCGTTGTATACCTCTGGCACTCAAAGGGTTAAGAGGCTGCTACCTCACTGCTCCACGTGATGCAGTCTTACGTCGCCTCACTCACGCAATGCAATCATGTGCAGTAGAGACTGCTCGAACGCAGGCAGTCTCTACTGCACATGACAGCTTCTGACAAACATCCTAGCGAATTATTATATAGGATAATCAAAAAAGAAATCCATTGATGCCAGTCTGATCTCTCAAACCTTTATGGTTTGAGTGATATAATGTTTTAAAGTTCCCCCCTCCCTCCCCTTTCCCTGACGTTGGCCTGTAGTTGACAGAAGAAGATCCTGGTCTCGGGACCAGCAGGCAGCTCTTCAGCAGAGCCGAGATAGTGCTATGTAGAAAGAAATACTTCACTGCAGCGGTCTACAAAGTGTGCTTGCAAACCAGGCACACTTTGTAGAATGTTCCAATTAAGTATTTCTTTCTACATAGCTCTGGCTCGGCTCTGCTGAAGAGCCACCTCGAATCTTTACAGCTGACATCAGTGAAGGGAGAACTTTAAAATGTTATCTCTCTCAAAGCATAAAGGTTTGAGAGATCAGACTGGCATGGCTGGATTAGTTTTTTTGATTATCTACAATATTACTTTTTATTTATGTGAGACATTTTTAACCCTTTAAAGCAGCTCTTTTGACTACAGAACTATTGGCCTCATAAAATGTGTCTACTTAAACCAGAGCTTGAGAAATTTGGTTGGACTATCGGAGCCAGAGAGCCAGACTCTGCATTAGAGGAGAACCTTCCCTCGGGGCCTAGTGGAACTAGACTGGGGAAGCAAACAGTGTTTTGTATGTTTTTTTTTTTTTTTTTTTTTTTTTTAAATACCAATTGACCAAGGCTTGATAGTCAGACAGAGTAAAGTGTGGTTATGTGGCTAACAGTGAAACCAGGCCTGGGTGGAGCGGTTTGATCAGACAGTATTTGGGGTTCTGTGACTAATAAGGTCAGATAGTGTATATGGGAGATCAATGGCTACAAGAGGCAGTGAGGACATGCTAAGAGGTTAGGCATTGTATATGGGGATCTGTGGCTACAGATGGGCAGGGTAACGAAATTGTGGGTGGTTCACTCGGTGTATGTGGGTATCTCTGACTGCCCGTGGACAAGGGGCAAGGTTGGGGGGGTCAGATAATGTGCTTGGGGGACTGTGGCTGCCAGTGGACAAGGGAACAAGGCTGCAGGGACTCCAGACAGTATATGTGGAGAGCTGTGGCTACTGGGAACAAGGCTAGTGGGTCAATAAGTGTATGTGAGGGCTAGCTTCCAGTGGGCAAGGGAACAGGGCTGAAGGGTGGGGTCAAACAGTGTATGGCTGCCTTGGGGTGGGATTTTATTTATTATTTTTCTGTATTTTATATTACTATTATTTTTTTACCATTCACTGCATTATTTTTCAGCTCTTGGACAGGTTTTAGCATTACATCAAATTGAAAAGAAGCTGCATGATACACCTAAACCCTCTCATCAGCTCTGGACATGTTTCAACATTAGACCAAATGGAAATGCAGATGCAGGATTCACATATACTTGGTGGAGGAAGGAGGAACAGGGGGCGGGCAGGGCAAAGAGGGGTTATGGAAAAAGAGGACGAAAGTGAAGAGTGGAGAAGGTGAAATTCCTTGCAGAGAGGTTGGTGGGCAAGACAAAGAGGAGGGCAGATGGGGGAATAAATGATGCAGCGAGAGATGCAGCAGTGTGTTGAACAAGGATCCACAGTGGAGAAGGCAAAACTCCCTGCAGAGATTTTGACTGGAGTGGCTAGAGGGGTGAACTCCTTTCAAAATCACACCCCTGATTAGATGTTGGAACAATAGTATAGAGGAGATAAGCACATTGAGTGGCCTGTGCTTCACAATGAATTGGCAATTATTTTTTGAATTGTGTATGAATCAGAATTTTCCTTCCTTGTTTGTTTGTCCTACTGAAGTAGATAATAGTGCAGCACAATTATCCCCCCCCCACTTGGGGCTAGATTGGAAATGGCTCCAGAGGGCTTTTTTGCCTTCCTCTGGATCCACAGGTGTGTTTTTGGCATGGACTGGACTTGATGGACGCATGTCTTTTTTCAGCCTCATCTACTATGTTACTATGTTACAAGCCCTTATGCACCCATTGGCTGAGATCTCCTAACTTTGTGGTTCTGCCTTGGATCTCAAGTTGTAGGTGCAGGAGTTGTCATAGATGATAGAGCATTGCATTGTTAAGCAAAATTTCAATTCCCAGCATGCAATGCATGAAGAAAGCCATAGAAGGCAGAATATGATTATACTAGGACTGTTATTTCTGAACACTACTCTGAATTTAGTGGTAAAGTGTGTTGTATACATTATTTGCTTTGAACATACTTTAAGCACAACATCATCTTCTCCAATGTTCTTAAATTTCTTGTTTACTACTTTTTAGACTGACTCCTGGCCATACCAACTCTCCTGTTTACCGACGTTATAAACACTTTGACTGGCTCTACAACCGCTTGCTGCACAAGTTCACAGTAATCTCTGTGCCCCATTTACCAGAGAAACAAGCCACAGGTCGCTTTGAGGAGGACTTCATCCAAAAGCGCAAACGACGTTTAGTCCTATGGATGGACCACATGACCAGCCACCCTGTTCTCTCCCAGTATGATGGTTTCCAACACTTCTTGAGCTGTCGGGATGAAAAGCAGTGGAAGGCAGGCAAGAGGCGGGCAGAAAGAGATGAGATGGTAGGCGCTAGCTTCTTGCTTACTCTTCAGATTCCAGCAGAGCATCAAGACCTTCAGGATGTGGAAGAGAGGGTGGATGTCTTCAAGGCCTTCTCCAAAAAGATGGATGAGAGTGTTCTTCAGCTAAGCAGTGTGGTATCTGAACTGGCTCGTAAGCACTTGGGAGGCTTCCGCAAGGAGTTCCAGAGGCTGGGGGGCGCCCTGCAAAATCTCAGCCACTCCTTCCAGCTAGACCCTCCCTATGGCTCAGAGCCACTTGTGGGAGCAATTTCACACACTGGGCGCACCTATGAGGCAGTGGGTGAAATGTTTGCTGAGCAGCCCAAGAATGATCAATTTAGACTCCTAGACACTTTGTCCTTATACCAGGGCTTGCTGTCAAACTTTCCAGACATCATTCACCTGCAGAAAGGTATGTCATGAATTTCATTTCTACTGATCCTATGTTTTATGTGGAAAACATATAGCATCATTAAAATGACAATCCTTAAATCACTGGTATACTACTATACCCATCTTTAAATCTGTAGGTCGAATAAAGCATTGCATACTTAAAGGGATAGTAAAGTCTTCTGCTTCGAGTCTTCTTTAAGCTTTTTATAACATGTAGAGGTATGTTTAAGTACTTACAGTTCTGTAGTTCAAAAGATATTTAAGTTGAAAAGATCCCCCTTCTGGCCACATCACTGATCATCTTGGTCTGGTCCAGATGGAGAGTGGCGAGGGACAATCTTCAGTAAACAAAAGGAAATCCTGCCCTCCTTTGTCAAGGGGGGCAGGATTTTCCTTATAGAAACAGAGTGAAGATTGTCCCTCACTGCATCGGTCCAGTCCCAGGACCGGATTGCAGCTCTAAGGGGAGGCGGCCAGAAGGGGCTGGAGAGGGCTCCTTTCAGCTTGATTAGCTTTTGAACTACAGAACAGTAAATAATTAAACATATCGCTACATGTTATAAAAAGAACTTTAATATAGACATTACTATCCCTTTAAGTAAATATTTAGTGAGGTTGAAAGCACAGTCAAGACTTAAACTGTCCTGTTGCCTAAACTTTCAATCTTATGGGCAGTTTTAACAGATACTTTTAATATCTCTACTTCTTGTTTTGCATTGTAATAGTTTTCAAGATTTTTAAATTCGTAGCACAGGTTTGTTTTCTGTCTTGGTCACAAAAAGCAGCATAATGAATCACTCACGTCCAGAAAATCACTTTTCTACACCTTCTTAGGCTGCTAAAACTAGTAGTTTCCACTAGAGGGATGGAATAAATTGACAAGGAGGAATAATTATTCAAATCTTAATAACATTGAGGCACCAGCTAAAGGAAGGACTTGCAAATGTGACAGATCTGCTTTAAAGGGATAGTAATGTTTCATAATAAAAGCAGCTCTAATTAATCATCATAGTATTTGGACTTTGGAGAGTGTTATTTCAATTCTGTCAGAGTTGTAGTTCCAGAGTAATTCAATGACAAAGTGTCCCCCTCCCGCCCCTTTTTCTGATGTAACACTTTTCAGCCAGAGCAGAAGGGAGGTGTCCAGGTAGACTGCAGAGAGGGACAATCTTCAATTAAGATAAGGGAAAAACCTGAAAAGCTTGTGAAGGGGGGCAGGGCTTTCATTGTTTTCATTGTAAGAAAATTGTCCCCTGCTGTTATCTGTCTGGTCTTACAACCAGATTCCCCATCTGAAAAGAGATGGCTTACACTAGGTAAAAGGGGCGGGAGGGGAAACTTTGCTTGTGAATATCTCTCAAACCATAAAGGTTTGAGAGATAAGACTTAAATCATTCTTCATATTTTTTTAATGTCTACAAAATAAAATAAAGTTAAAACAAAGTATTACTATCCCTTTAATTACAAACTTTGATTGTATTATGTTGATCCATATAGAAGAAGGCAATAAAAAGCCCAGTGAATCCTATTCCACTTTTGAGCCTTTTTCAATACCTGATTATATTGTAATTGTATATCTACAGTGATCGACTCCTCTTTAAAATTGTTGGCATAACACTGTATGCTATTATCCTATATAATAATTTGCTAAAGTTTGTCAGAAGCAGTCAGGTGCAGTAGAGATGGCTGCACGTTGTGCAGTCATGCGCAGTAGAGATTGCCCGCGCCACGGCTGATGCACCCCATTCCGTATCAGCCGTGGCGCGGGCAGTCCCTACTGCGCATGACTGCACCGTGACCGGCCGGCCGGTGTCGCGTCAAAGTTGGTATCCCGTTGGCTTGTGTAACGGGCTCTTCAACTAGTCTAAAATAAATGGTTTGATACGTTTTAGGAATCTACTGACATCAGTTCATCTTCACTACATGTCAGACACAGACTTAAAGGGATAGTAATGTTTCATAATAAAAGCAGCTCTAATTGATCATCATAGTATTTGGACTTTGGAGAGTGTTATTTCAATTCTGTTAGAGTTGTAGTTCAAGAGTAATTCAATGACAAAGTGTCCCCCTCCCGCCCCTTTTACTGATGTAACACTGTTCAGCCAGATCAGAAGGGAGGTGCCCAGGTAGACAATCTTCAATTAAGATAAGGGAAAAACCTGAAAAACTTGTCAAGGGGGGCAGGGATTTCATTGTTCTCATAGGAAGAAGATTGTCCCCTGCTGTTATCTGTCTGGTCTATGGACTGCATTCCACATCTGAGAAAAGATGGCTTACACTAGGTAAAAGGGGCAGGAGGGGAAACTTTGCTTGTGAATATCTCTCATACCATAAAGGTTTGAGAGATGAGACTTATATCGTTCTTCATGTTTTTTTTAATGCGTACAAAATAAAATAAAGATAAAACGAAGTATTACTATCCCTTTAAGGGACACATTTAGTACGCTGCACTTTCGGAAGGGCCACAACGATTGATCATATTGTCATTCAACATTTAATAAAAATGACATATTGCTCCACAGTTATCGATAAAGGTCCATGTTTAAAGGCGGAAATCCTTCAATTTAGCATTTATCATAAGAATATATATTGTCAGCTGTGAATAATTGTTAAATATGACTACAGATCCCACAATTTTACTGTGAAGTGCCAATTATCTCTTCTTAAATAAGATAATGGCAGAGCCAGGGTCACAAATGACCCTTGCGATACCAAGGGTAATATGGTGCACTGTTGCACAGACTTCATAGAATGAGCAGCGCAATCTATGCTCTGCTTTTGTTTATATGCAATTAATGTAATTTTGCTAGGGTGTCCTCCTTATTGTAAGTTCGTTACAATTCACCTTGATAACTACCCAGAGTAGTTTGTCAATGAGTGGGATGAACAATGACAGAGATCAACTTATTGTGTACATTCAAGAGAAGAAAACAGAGGGAGCACAGCATCTTGTGTGGTAAATGAGGGATAATGAACTAGTTGCTTAGACAGTGATTGCTCCCTCACATTTGATCATGGATACTTTGACAGGCATTTGTGTTTAGTGGTGATCAAATTGGCATATTCTTCAGACTACAGGGCAACTAATTTTGTGGTCCAAAAGCATCTGAGATGTCCAGTATAACCAGAGTAAAGATCTTGATATGTGATTAAACACCACTCTTGATGTTTTCTCATAATTGGTGATGTTGATAACTTTATTCTGATTGCGCTATGTAAGACACTCTTTTTTTGGAATTTTGTACCTTCTATTTTTAATATGTACATCTCACTCTTACATACGGTGGGGATGAAGAGGAAATGGAGATGGAGAGAGAGAGAGGAGATGGAGGGAGGGGGGGCAGTGGGGATAGAGGGGGCAGCAGGGATGGTGAGTGAGGGGCCAGCAGGGATGGAGGTAGAGAGTGAGAGGCCAGTGGGGGGATAGAGTGTGAGGGGCCACTGGGGACAGAGTGAGGGGCCACTGGGGACAGAGAGAGAGTGAGGGGCCACTGGGGGGTGGAGAGTGAGGGGGGGGAATGAGAGAGAGAGTGAGGGGCCAGTGTGGGGGAGAGTGAGGGGCCAGTGTGGGGGGGAGTGAGGGGCCAGTGTGGGGGGGAGAGAGAGAGAGTGAGGGGCCAATGTGGGGGGAGACAGTGAGTGAGGGGCCAGCGTGGGGGATAGAGTGATTTTGTACTTTCCTTGTGAAAAAAAACACCAGAAACGGTATATGTAAAAAATAGAAAGTGCAAGCCAGGCAACAATCCACGTGAACATACGCAAAGGACCAAAGCACTCAAGTGGTTACTTCATGTAATCTTCAGGCTCACATTAGAATTAATGAAAAGAGATTCTACCAAGCTATAGTGAGGTCAGGCTGTTAAGACAAGTCAACCTCAACAGATTTGTTGTTCTCAAAAATAAACCTGTTCACTGGACAATCCATTAATGAGAGAGACAGAAATAAGAGCCTGCAAATGAATGATTATACAGCTCCATATGCAAAGAAATACAAATAAAAAAGAAACAAGCCATAATGTGAAAAGCTGCTATCTAGTTAATGACTGCAACATAGTTCAAATGCAAAACAATAATAATCATTAAACAAAAAAAAAAGTATAACACTATAAGTCACTGTAGTATGCAGGAAACATAACTAGCCCTTACGTTAACTCTTTGAGTACCAGAGGGGAACACAGCGCATTGCAAAGTAATGAGTTGTGTACCCCTCTGGCACTCGATGGGTTAAGAGCTACAAATTCCTTATTACTTTGGCAGTTAACAAGAGCCCACTTTTTCTAAAGAATTTACCTATTACCATACCTGGGAACTCTCAGGGTTTTGGCCCAAGTCTCAGGGTTTTGGCCCAAGTCTCAGGGTCTCAGGGTGAAGAGCCAAAATCTCAGGGTGAGAGAGTTCAGTGCCACCTGTTATATATATTTTGCTCCAGTTAACTGCTTCTTTAGTCTCTAAATTGGTGCCACTTGTACCAGGAAGGCAGAGGGAGAAGTCCTGCTTGATTTGTGTGTGTTCACGAAGTGATATCTGTAAGTTGCTGTGTATTAATGGTTCCGTGAATGCTGATTGGAGCGACTCTCGATTACATCGATGAGGGATAATTGCGGATAATCTATATTGTGGGAAATTTAAGGGTTAATATTTACACAATCTCAGGGTCAGTTCATTTTGAAAGTTCCCACGTATGCCTATTACTCACAATCCTATCTGGAGTTACTGTGTTGCCAGTTCCAACTGTGTAGCTCTTTACTGGAGTACATATGAAATCAATATACATTTTCTGTATGAATAAAAAGTCTCTTGGGAAGGGATGGGGAACATGCATTGTTGCTTTTATGCAAAATATGCACAGAACTTTACCTAAATCTGGTTCCTAGGCTCTTATGCTCACTTTTATTTAAATATGTCCACTTAAGAATTCCCTTCTTTTGTTATAGTCAGAATACCTTGTCCAGTTAATATTTACATTATCCAAATCCCCATGAAATGTCCTTTACAACAGAGAAGTAAGTAGATTGTTATGCTATGTGTGGAGCCCTCTATTTGATTTACCTTAACTCCAACCAAAAACTATACATTCATCGGGTGACGTTGCTTTCTGTCCCTACATAGTCTCCAATCCATGAAGTAGGGCTGAAGGAGATGTGGACCCTGCATTCTACCATTTCAGGGGATAGACAACCATTGCCTCTTCACTTTTTCTTGTAGAGCCAGTATTACTTTAGATACACTGACTGAAGGGAAGTGAAATGTGGGCATGCTTACATGTGCCCAACAATCTTTTTTTTTTCTCTGTCGTCCAGTACAGGTTACTGGTAACTTTGGGTAGACTATCCTCCCCTTTAAGTAGGCAGGAACAATTCTAGAAATGACTGCAGGGGGTGGAGCCTACTTTCCCTTCTTGGCTGCAGCTAGCCAACCAGCTCCAGAAAGATTTGTTCCTTGGTGAAGATAACACAGGCAAGAGAACAGTTCTGCTATAGTTTTAGAAACATTTTTATTTTTCTGTTAGATATGGAATACCACCATTACGCGGATTACCATAACTGACAATGTCCTTAGATGTGGCTAGCTCAATATCCAGGTGCTTTTTGTGGACCTTAAGCCCTGAGGGGGAAAATCTTGATTCCAAGTGCTTCCCCAGGAGTTACCCACTGAGGTTACTTCCTACTACATGGTAATCTGAAGACAGAAGATCTGCAGGAAACGTGAGCAAACCTTTGAGTGCTGCAGGTCCACTTGTCCCACAGTGCCCCTCCGCACAGGGGTTATTCCTGGGAGTTCTTATTGCACACTCCTGCACTCATTGGATCTTTCTGTTATGTCTGTCAGTGTTTGGAGCAAGTTTATGTGGTAAATTAACCCTTTAACTGGTGGTTTGCATCTTTTAGGGTGGTTATTGGCACTTTCCCTACTGGGTTCAGTGTTTTCTGGGCCTGATTACATGTTCTAGTGATGTTTCATGTATTTTTTATTTCTCAGTTCTAACGTTGACACAGTTGAGTTCTGCTCCTTTAAGGCGCACCTTACCGCATACACGCCATTGCTCCATTCACTTTTATGGGACTGTACAGTTTGGGACATATCTCTGCAATCGCTAAACCTAGCGACTTCAGAGATGGCTCATTTTAATTGTCTGACCTTGCTCTATCATCCGGTTCACATTGCAAGTGTGTTTGGGGGGCTTCGGGCACTGTTAGGGTACTTTTTCTGGGAAAACTACATTTCCCATGAGTGCTTGCTCGTTTCTGATTGTCTCCTGCAGCGGCAGCCATCTTGTGAGCTTCACAGAGTGAGTATCCTACGCAGGGCTTGGACTCTCCTTCTCTCCTTTGCAGATTAACCCTTTGCCTGCCAGATAAGTGTATTTTAGCGATTTCTGGGGTGAAATTTTAATCTTGCACCCTGTAAATTGGGTGATTTAATTATTCTGAACGTTGGTGACACTGTGAGAATGTTTACTGCGTTTGGAACTTGGGGCCAGGCCTAAGACTAAGGACGCTGGGGTCTCTGTATCCCCCATTGCGCATTGCTGCTCATGTCATACAGGGTTACCTAGAGAATTCTCAGGTCATTTATGCCCAGCATGTTCTGATGTCCCTGAGTCTATCCCAGGGACCTCCAGCCATGCATTAGAGCCAGTTTGGTTGCAAGAGTAAAAGGCTGCTACCAGGGACCTCAGGTCTACGTTGCAACTCTTTCCATCCCAGTTACAGGGGGTCTTCCATTCCTGGCAGACCCCTTCCTCAGTCAGATCTTGCCCAAACTGCAAGGAGTATCTGACACTTCAGATTCCTCTTCAGAGGAATTGTTGGTGCATTCAGATGTTGAAGAATGTTCTGCTGTGGGCTCCTCAATTTTTTGAGGATCCCTTTGAGGTTGATCCAGAACCCTCTGCTGAGGGCCTGATCAGGGCTGTCTTAAACACGCTAAACATTCCCTCAGTTCAGGAGGTTTCCTCAGATCCCTCTGATGTATTCCAGGAACCTATAAGCCCCATACTTGTTTTCCACCTAACCCCACTCTGAACTGCCTAGTGGCTGATGAGTGGAAATCTCTGGACAGAAAGCCTTCTGTCTCCAAGAAGTTTGCAAAGCTTTACCCCTTTTCTGAGGCGGCGCTTGCTGAATGGGTTCATCCCCCTAAGGTGGATGCTCCTGTCTCAAGGCTATCTAAGTCTACTGCCTTACCAGTTTATGATGCGTCCACTCTGAAGGACTGGACTGACAAGAAGTTTGAGGTTTCTCTCAAGTCCTTTTTTGCCACTGCTGGTACTTCCATGCGTCCAGCATTTGCTGTGGCATGGGTTAACCGGGCCATTGCGGTCTGGACTGAACAACTCACCCTAGCCGTACGTCGGGGTGATTCATCTTTGGATATGTTGCGGCTTCTTGCCAACATATCTGAGGCCCAGCACTATGTTTCTGCTGCCTTATTTGATGCTGTCTGTCTGGTGGCAAGGGTTTCCACCATGTCTGTAGCTGCCAGACGAGCTCTTTGGCTCAAGATCTGGGCTGCTGACACCGCTTCTAAGAAATCCTTGCTGTCCTTGCCTTTTCAGAGTGCATCCTTATTTGGGCCAGATCTTAAGGATCTGATCAGTGAGGCCACTGGGGGAAAGAATAATCATCTGCCCTTGGTCCCCAGGAAAAAACCTCCTCTCTGGCGAACCAGGCGGGGTTCCCTCAGCTCCACGTGCCTCCTCCAAGCCCAAACAGCAATGGAAGCCCAAGGTCTCCTCCAAGCCCAAGGCTTCCAGGACTTTTCTGGCATGACTCACCCATCCTGGTTCCCCATTCAGCTGCGGATGGTTGTCTTCGTCACTATCACAGCATTTGGGAGGATTCAGTCGTGGATCCATGGGTTTTACAAGTAGTGGCGGAACTATACAGGATCCCTTACACCTTTCTTCCTCCTTTTCGCTTCCCCCCCCCCTCATACGCCCCAGGGTGTGGAAAAACGCTGTATCTTCAACGGCGCTATCCAGTCTCTTCTGGACAAGGATGTTCTGGAACCTGTTCCAGTTCAGGACAGAGGTATGGGTTTTTACTCAAACGTCTTCGTAGTTTCTAAGAAGGATGGCGGTTGTCGTCCAATTTTGGACTTGAAGGATCTCAATTCCTTTGTGATCCGGTTTCATTATCGCCAGGAATCCCTAAGGACGGCGATTGCTTCTATGATTCTGGGGGAATTTCTTGCTTCTCTGGACCTTCAGGACGCGTATTTACATATCGCCATTCATCCAGAGAGCCAGCAGTATCTCAAATTTGCCTGCGACCAAGGGCGTTTTCAGTTCTCGGCTCTTCCTTTTGGTCTGACTACAGCGCCTCAGGTCTTCAACAGTGTCCTGGGAGCCTTAGTGTCTGTCCTCCACCGGGATGGCATCAGAGTTACTCCATACATGGACGACCTGCTCCTGAAAGCCCCCTCTGTGGAACCTCTTCGTCAGCAGGTTCAGGACTGCATTTACACGCTCACCCATCATGGGTGGATCATCAACTTGGACAAGTCGGATCTTGTCCCGTCCCAGCGTCTGGTCTTCCTGGGCCTTCTTTTCAACACTCATCAGAGCATGGTGTTTCTCACGGAGGATGTGGCTCACCAGATCGCACACAGGTTTTCGGCTGTTCTAGCTCAAGATCCAGTTCCAGCCAAGAAGCTATCCACTCTGGTGGGGAAATTCATCTCCACCATGGAAGCAGTCCCCTTTGCCATGGCTCACACCAGGGAGCTCCAGCGGTTTGTGATCCAGGTATGCAAGGGTCAGCCGGACCTTCTGCAGACGTCTGTATCCCTCCCTCTTCATGTGGAACTGAGTTTGTTGTGGTGGCTCGACCTCTCCAATCTCCTGAGGGGCAAGTCCTTCCTGATTTCCTTCTGGACCACTGTGATGATGGATGCCAGCCTCTCTGGCTGGGGAGCAGTCCTGGGTCGCCTGAGTGCTCAGGGACGGTGGTCTCCGGAGGAATCTCTCCTTCCCATCAATGTATTGGAACTTCGGGCGATATTTCTTGCCCTTCGTCAATGGACACCCCAGCTAGAAGAATGCCTAGTCCGGGTTCAGTCCGACAACGCCACGGCTGTGGCTTACATCAACAAGCAGGGTGGAACAAGAAGTCTAGCAGCTTGGTTAGAGGTCAAGGCTATTTTGTCCTGGGCAGAAGAACATGTTCCTGCCATATCTGCAGTGCACATTCCAGGCGTAGACCATGTTATGGTGGACTTCCTCAGTCGACACACAGTGGACAGCGGAGAGTGGGAACTGCATCCAGAGGTGTTCAACCTCATTCTTCAGAAGTGGGGTCTTCCTTGCACCGACCTTATGGCGACAAGGCACAACCGGAAGGTTCCAAGGTTCTGCTGTCGCTGGACGGATTGTGTAGCTTTGGCGGTGGATGCCATATCCATTCCTTGGTTATTTCCTCTGGCTTACATCTTCCCTCCCCTTCCTATGTTGCACAGGGTGTTATGGAAATTGAGACTGGAGCAATGTCCAGTCATTCTGGTTGCTCCGTACTGGACTCGACAAGTTTGGTTTCCGGAGCTTCTGGATCTGTCAGTGGCAGAGCCGTTCTGACTCCCCTCTCGTCCGGATCTTCTCCTCCAGAGTTACCTGTGGAAAGAGGGCGTTCATCGTCTAGCTTTGACTTGGGAATTGAATCCTCAATATTGAAGAAGACAAGTTTTTCTTCCGGTGTGGTGGCTTCCATGCTTAGTGCTCGCAAGCCAGTTTCCTCAAAGGCCTACCATCATGACTGGTCGACCTTCCTATCTTGGTGTGCCGATAGGGACTTGTTTAAGGAATTTGATCTGCCCACGGTCTTGGCCTCCTTGCAGGATGGTGTGGATAAGGGCCTCAGTTTGAATTCCCTTAAG
This sequence comes from Rhinophrynus dorsalis, assembly GCA_037306005.1. Taxonomy (NCBI): domain Eukaryota; kingdom Metazoa; phylum Chordata; class Amphibia; order Anura; family Rhinophrynidae; genus Rhinophrynus; species Rhinophrynus dorsalis. The sequence continues at coordinate 359,825,471 of CM074721.1, read as the reverse complement.
GTTCAGACTTCTGCTCTTTCTGTTTTCTTTCAGAGGCGCATTACTATCCTTCCTGATGTCAAGGTTTTTTTCCAGGGTGTTGCTCCTGCTTGCCCTGTCTTTAAGGCTCCTGCTCCTCAGTGGGATATTAATCTGGTTCTGGGTTTTCTTCAGTGCTCTCCATTTGAGTCCTTGGCTACTATTCCTCTACGCCTTCTGACATGGAAAATGGCCTTTCTCCTGGCGATCATGTCTGTTCTCTGTGTCGAGGAGTTGCATGCTCTGTCCGGTAGACCACCATTTTTAGTGTATCACAAGGACAAGGCGGTTCTCCACACCTCTCAGGAGTTCCTTCCCAAGGTGGTTTCTGAGTTTCACATCAATCAGGAGATTGTAGTGCCCTCTTTCTGCCCTGACCCCACCTCTGACAAGGAGAGGAATCGCCACTTGTTAGACGTTGTGCGTTGTCTCAAGTTTTATGTAAATTGCACTCAGTCTATCAGGCAATCAGACGCGTTCGGCATTCCTGAGGGTCCCAGGGCAGGAAGACCTGCATCCAAAGTGACTATAGCTTCCTGGATCAAGTCCACTATTCGTAAGGCTTATGAGCTGAGGAAGAAGCCTGTCCCTTTCAGGGTCATGGCTCATTCTACACAATGTGTTGGGGCCTCTTGGGCTTATAAGAATCGGGCCTCTGCTGATCAGTTGTGCAAGGCTTCCACTTGGTCTTCTGTGCACACCTTTTCGAAGCATTACAGTGTTCATGTGCTGGCATTGGCTGACGCCAGCTTTAGGAGGAAAATCCTGGAGGCAGTTTTGCCTGTTTAGAATTTTCTTCGGTTCTTGGTGCTTCCTTCACTTTTGAGCCCCATTGGCTCTAGTTCACTGTGCTGTGACACTTTTGAGACAGCCCAACAAACAATGATCTGATGGTTCATATCTGCTCTTGACTTTGGGGGCCTTGCGCCTGGTCCTTGCCTTACTTCCTGTCTCTGGCAAACTCAATGGTTGGACATCCCAGAGTTACCAGTAACCTGTATTGGACGACAGAGAAAAGAGGATTTTAGTCTTACCTGTTAAATCCTTTTCTTTTAGTCCATACAGGTTACTGGTCTCCCACCCTGTCAAGCGACCATGCTTGGCTCTCCTGTGGCAGACCGTGGGGGTCCTTCAGGGTCATACTCTCAGGAGTCTTCTTTCCCTTTACTATGAAGTCAATAGTTATTGTCTCAAATCTTTCTGGAGCTGGTTGGCTAGCTGTAGCCAAGGAGGGAAGGTAGGCTCCACCCCCTGCATACAATTCTAGAATTGTTCCTGCCTACAATTAAAGGGGCAGATCACCTACCCAAATTTACCAGTAACCTGTATGGACGAAGAGAAAAGGATTTAACAGGTAAGACTAAAATCCTCTTTTAACAAACTGAACTATGGCCTGAACCATGACAAGGAATTTGTCACATTATCCCACACAAACATATTTGCTCATACGTCCCAATATGGGACACAGGAACCATGGGGGTTTTTATTCCTCCTCCAGGAGGGCAGGGCACATTACAAAAGATAGGGTTTTTGCGGCAGATACTTGCTTCTCTTTCTCCAGCTCAAAACCCACTCCCCTACCTATCAACTCCCAGATTCATGTGGAGTGAAATGGACATTCTCTTAGTTTTCTTTAAGGATTTTATTGTTTTATCTTTTTTTGATATCTGACTGCATAGTCCCCCATAAGTCAGGCTTCCATCACTGGCTTCCCTGGAGTTGGGTTGTCCAGTTTGAAGGTGCTTTGTAGACCTTATTCCCTGTGGAGGTTGATTTTATGGCAAGTCTGTTCTTCATGGTTGAATCTCCTAAAGATTCTGCTCTCGCTAGATGGGTGACTGAAGAGAGAAGATTGGTGAGTAACCCTTAGAGTGCCTTGATTCACTGTATGTCCCATGATGAGCCTTATTGATAGGATTCATTGAGTGGATAGAATTACAACTCGCGTCACTCTGGACAAGTAAAAGAAAAGACATTGTGTCATGCAATGAAGCATTATGTGAAGATTCCATTTATAGAATTCATTGTGTTGACATACTCTGAAAGTGGTCCGGAGACCAGAGCATCTTACTCTGTTGCTAACGTCAGTGAGAATCTTCAGTGGTGGCTTCATTTTCCACACCTGACTCAAGGGTGACTCTTTGGGCAGATTCCTGTGTCCCGGCCATCTCAGCCGTCCTCGTTACAGAAGTGGAAAATGTATTCACAGACATGAATCCAGGAATCTTGGAACATAACCTGGAAATGTTCCTCCCTGTAGTTCAAAGCTGGGGTGTTCCTGCAATAGATTTGATGGCAACCAAGGAGAACACAAAAGTGCTATGTCCTGTGAATGCACAAGGGACCCTGTGGCCTTTGCGATGTATGCCATGTCCATTCCATGGAACTTCCACCTGTCCTATGTGTTTCCTTCAATTCCTCTTATCCCCAGGGTGGTCTGGAAGATCCAGATGGAGAAGGCTTTAGTAATTCTAATCTCCCCATTCTGGCCCAGGCGAACTTGGTTTGCGGATCTTATCAGTCCATTCATTAACTGCTCTGCCTGCTGCCGAGACCAGATCTATTGCTTCAGGAACCCTTGTGGTATTTGAATGTGGAGAAGCTGGTCTTGACAGCATGGATCTTTGGGGCCTCCATTGTTAGAGGAAAGGGATTCCCAGATGTCATCTCCACCATGATCCATGTTAGAAAGCTAGTTACCATTGGGTCTGGTCAATCTTTCACCGGTGTGCTCTGACAAGAATTTGTCTGCTCCACTGTTTGATCTGCCTATGGCATTGTCATTCCTTTGGGATTGGGTCAACAAGGGTCTCAGTTTGAGTTCTCTTAAAGGGTTAGTAATGTCCCATTGTAATTTTATGTTCTTTTGTAGATATTCAAAAAATAAATTAACTGGTGCAATTCCCGTGTGTAAAACATTTATATTTTTAGAGATATAATGTTTTAAAGTTCCCCATTCCTTCCCCTTGCACTGACGTTGGCTTTATAGCGGACAGCAGGAGATCCTGGTCCCAGGACCGGCCGGCTATCTTAATTGGAATAGTCTACAAAGTGTGCTTGCAAACTAAGCACACTTTGTAGACCGTTCCAGTTAAGTAGTTCTCTTAAGATATTGCTATTTCAGCACTGCTGAAGAGCCGCCATTGGGTCGCCCGACTCGAATCTGCTTCTGTCAGCTTTACAGCTGACATCAGTGAAAGGGAGGAGTGGGGGACTTTAAAATGTTATATCTCTAAAAATATAAATGTTTTACAGATGGACCTTGCTCCAGATAATTTATTTTTTTACTATCTACAAAATACAGATCTCAGCTTGCCATTGTACTGGATGTGAAGACTTTTCTTCAAGGGGTGTCTCGTGCCTTTCCTTCTTTTTGGGATCCTACTCCTCTATGGGATCTCAATTTGGTCCTTCTTGTCCTTCAGATGCCTCCTTTTGACCCTCTGTATTCGATTTCTTTGCTTCAATTGATGCTGAAGATGCTTTTTCTTTTGACAGTTGTCTTGCAAGCCTCTGTCCCTGGTGTTTCACCAGGACAAGTTGATACTTCGTACCTCAGAGTTCCTTCCTCAGGTTATCTCTGAAGTTCACATCAATCAGGAGATTGTTGTGCCTTCCTTTTCTCCTGACCTTTGGTCCACACGTGAAAGGGATCTCCATCTACTGCACGTTATGCACTTTCTTAAGTATTCTGTATTCTGCACTCTGCCCTTCTGCATGTCTGGCTTTTTTATTGTCCCTGAGGAACCTAGGGTGGGTCAGACTACATCCAAGCTTACCTTTGCCTCTTTGATCTAGGATACCATACGCCAGGCATACTTGATCAGGAAGTAGCCTGTTCCTTTTAAGAACACAGCATATGCCCCCAGATCTGTGGGTGCTTCCTGGACCTTCAAGAACCAGGATCCGACTGAACATGGTCCTTCTTGCACACAGTTACCAAACACTACTGAGTTAATATATTGGCCTTGGCTGAGGACAGCTTTCATTGGAAGAACCGTCAGGCAGTTTTGCCTGTTTGTGGAACACTCTTTTTCATTTTCATCTACTGCTAGTTTTGTTGTTCAACAGTCTGAGCCCTCTTGACTTTTGTTTGGTTTGCTGTGTTACTTCGTTGACAACTATGGCTATACAGATCCAGTGTAGTCCTAGGGAACACTGGCATCATGGGGGAAGTGTGAGTTTTTGTCCTTTTTCCTCCCCAAAATCTTTGGGTTGCTTTTGGCAAATCTGCATGGTTCTTGTGTTCTATATTGGATATAAAAGAAAATTGGATTTTAGTGAACTTACCTGTTAAATCCTTTTCTCTTCAGTCCATATGGAACACAAGACCCACCAGGAGAAAAACCTACTTGAGTTTCCTTCCCTGGGCAGAGGAGTCATCTTAGTCTTCTGAGCTTTCTTTTCTTTTTACCTGCTTAGGTTCTTTTTGCTGTAGCTATTGTCACACATGAATTTGGAAGTTGATAGGTGGGTAGTTGTGCTGGAAGAAATTGAGTGAGTCTCCACCCCATATACCTTATCTTTTGTTATGTCCTGCTGTTGGAGGGGCTCAACCTCCATTATTCCTGTGTTCCATATTAACTAAAGAGAAAAGGATTTAACAGGTAAGTGAACTAAAATCCTATTTTGGGCCCTTTGGGTGCCAAGGACTGCACAACTCATTGCAGGTGATGAGTTGTGCACCCATCTGGAGCTTTCCATGCATTCTATAGACTTGGCCATCTCTTGCTGAAGACTAAAATTCACTAGAGCATAAAAAGGTAATAAATATAGTTTGTATATTTAGATAACTACAAAGAGACTCAACTGGGGCCTAGGGAATTATTTTTTAGAGAATATTGATAAGTATGTACTGCCAGTGCAATTTAAGTTTTAAAATTAATTTCTCTGTCATCCAATACAGGTTACTGGTAACGTTGGGTAGGCGATCTCCCCTTTAAGTAGGCAGAAAAAATTCTAGAAGTGAATGCAGGGGTGGAGCCTACCTTCCCTCCTTGGCTGCAGCTAGCCAGTCAGCTCCAGTAAGATTTGTTCCTTGGATGAAGATACAGGCAAGAGAACAGTTCTGCTATAGTTTTAGCTTATTTTTTATTTTTCTGTTAGATATGGAATACCACCATTAGGCTGATTACCATAACTGACAATGCCCAGAGATGTGGCTAGCTCAGTATCCAGGTGCTTTTGTGGACCTTAAGCCCTGTGGGAAAAATCTTGGGTGCAAGTTCTTTCCTCAGCAGTTGCCCACTGAGGCTTCTTCTTAATACATGATAATCTGAAGGCAGAAGATCTGCAGAAAAGATGAGCAACCCTTTGAGTACTTAAGGTCCACATGTCCCACAGTGCCCCTTCGCACAGGGGTTTTCCTTTGGAGTTCCTATTGCACACTCCTGCACTCATTGTATTTATCTGTATGTCTGTTGGGTGTTTTGGAGCAAGTTTCTGTGGTAACTTAACCCTTTGGCTGCTGGTTTAGCATCTTTTGGGGGGGTTGTTGGCACTTTCCCTACTGGTTTCAATGTTTATTGGGTCTATTTACATGTATGAGTAATATTTGGTTCAAATTAATTCTTAATCACTGATTGGAAAATTTGTGTTCCAGGTGTACTTTTACTGCATAAACGCCATTGCTCCATTCACCTCTATGGGACTGTACAGTTTGGGACATATCTCTGCAACCACTCATCGTAGCGACTTCAATGATAGCTCATTTTGTTTGTCTGCCCTTGCTCTATTATCCGGTTAACGTTTGGTGTGTGTTGGGGACTTAAGGCACTGTTGGGGCACTTTTTCTGGGAAAACTACATTTCCCATGAGCGCTTGCATCGCATGCCATTTTATGCTTTCCCTGAATAAGTATCCTACGCAGGACTTGGACTCTTCTTCTCTCCTCTGCAGAGTAACCCTTCACCTGCCAGATAGGTGTATTTTAGTGACTTCTGGGGTGAACTTTTAATCATACACACTGTATTTGGGTGATACCTTTTACTTGAACGTTTTGACACTATGAGAATGTTGAGTTAGAGTTTTGGGCTCGACCTAAGACTAAGGACGCTGGGGTGTCTGTGTCCCCTATTGCGTATTGCTCCTCATGTCAGTCAGGGTTACTTAGAGGGACCTTCAGCCATGCATTAGAGCCAGTTTGGGTGCAAGAGTTCAAGGCTGCTACTAGAGACCTCCGGTTTACATTGCAATTCTTTCCATCCCAGTTACAGGGGTTTTCCACTCCTGGCAGACCCCTACTTTGGTCAGATCTTCCCTGCAGAAACCGAAAGGAGTTCCTGATGTATCAGATTCCTCTGAAGAGGAACTGTTGGTGGATTCTGACATTGAGGCATGTTCTTCTGTAGGCTCCCATCAGTTTTTTGGGGACCCCTTTGAGGCTGATCCTGATCCCTTGGCTGAGGGCCTGATCAGGGCCGTTTTAAACACCCTAAACATTCCCTTGATTCAAGAGGTTTCTTTGGATCCCTCTGATGTATTTCAGGAGCCTAAGAGGCCCCATGCTTGTTTTCCACATAACCCCACTCTTGACCGCCTAGTGTCTGATGAGTGGAAGTCTCTGGACAGAAAACCTTCTGTTTCCAAGAAATTTGCCAAGCTTTACCCCTTTTCTGATGCGGCACTTGCTCAGTGGGTTCATCCCCCAAGGTGGATGCACCTGTATCTAGGCTTTCTAAGACCACTGCCTTGCCAGTTGCTGATGCGTCCACTCTGAAGACTGGACTGGCAAAAAACTTGAGGCCTCCCTCAAGTCCATTTTTGTCACCGCTAGTACTTCCTTGCGTCCAACGTTTGCTGCGGCCTGGATGAATAGGGCCATTGCGGTCTGGACTGAACAGCTCACTCTTGCTGTCCGTCAAGGTGCTCCTACTTATATGTTGTGGCTACTTGCCAAAATTTCTGAGGCCCAGCACTACGTCTCTACTGCCTTGTTTGATGCCATCTGTTTGGTGGCAAGGGTTTCCACCATGTCTGTGGTTGCCAGACAAGCTCTTTGGCTCAAGATCTGGGCTGCTGACACTACCTCCAAGAAATCTTAGCTCTCGTTGCCCTTTCAGGGCACGTCTCTGTTTGGGCCAGAACTTAAGGATATGATTAGTGAGGCCACAGGGGGCAAGGGTACCCTTCTGCCTATGGTCTCTAGGAAGAAGACTCCTATCAAGCATAATCAACTTTTTTCTTTCCTTCCAGACTGAGACACGTCTGGTGAACCAGACTGTTCCCTCAACTCCAAGTTCCTCCTCCAAGCCCAAGGCTTCCAAGCCTTCTTTGGCATGATACGCCAAACCCAGGTCTCCACTCGGCTGTGGGTGGCTGTCTGTGTCACTACCACAACGTCTGAGAGGACTCAGTGGTGGACCCGTGGATTTTGCAGGTGGTGGCGGAAGGGTACAGGATCCCTTTCGCCTCTCTTCCTCCCTTATGGTTTTTCCCTTCTCACACGCCCCAGGTCATAGAGAAACGCCATCTGTTCGGCGGCACTATCCAGGCCCTTCTAGACAAGGAAGTACTGGAACCTGTTCCCGTTCAGGACAGGGGTATGGGTTTTACTCAAACCTCTTTGTGGTTGAAGGATGGTGGCTGTCCTCTGACTTTGGACCTGAAGGATCTCAATTCCTTTGTAATCAAGACTCATTATCACCAGGAGTCCCTAAGGATGGTGATTGTTGCTATGTCCCCTGGGGAATTCCTTTCTTCTCTGGATCTTCAGGACGCGTATCTACACATCGCCATTCATCCAGAGAGCCGGCAGTATCTCAGATTTGCCTGCAACCAAGGGCATTTTCAGTTTTTTTAGCTCTTCCCTACTGACCGCAGCTCCTCAAGTCTTCAGTCGTGTCCTGGGAGCCTTGGTATCTGTCCTCCATCGGGAAGGCATCAGAGTCACTCCCTACATGGATGACCTGATTCGTAAAGCCCCTTCTTCGATACGTCTTCATCAGCAGATTCAGGACTGCATTCATGCACTCACCCATCACGGGTGGATCCTCATGGACAAGTCTGATCTTGTCCCATCCCAGTGTCTGGTCTTCTTGGGCCTTCTCTTCAACACTCATCAGAGCATGGTGTTTCTCACCTAGGATGTGGATCACCAGTTTGCACACAGGGTTTCGGTTGTTCTAGCTCAAGATCCAGTTCCAGCCAAGAAGCTATCCACTCTGGTGAGGAAATTCATCGCCACCATGGAAGCAGTCCCCTTTGCCATGGCTCACACCAGGGAGCTCTAGCGGTTTGTGATCCAGGTGTGCATGGGTCAGCCGGACCTCCTGAAGATGTTAGTGTCCCTTCCTCTTCCTGTGGAACTGAGTCTGTCACTGAGGCTCAACCACTCCAATCTGCTGAAGGGCAAGCCTTTCTTGATGTCCTTCTGGACCATGGTGATGACGGATGCCAGCCTATCCGGCTGGGGAGCAGTCTTAGGTCACCTGAATGCTCAGGGTCGGTGGTCTTCGGAGGAATCTCTCCTTCCTATCAACGTGTTGGAGCTTCAGGTACTGGACACGCCATCCGGAGGACTGCCTGGTCCGGGTCCAGTCCGACAACGCCATGGCTGTGGCTTACATCAACAAGCAGGGCAGAACAAGAAGTCTTGCAGCTTGGTTAGAGGTCAAGGCTATTTTTGTCCTGGGCTGAAGAACATGTTCCTGCCATATCTGCAGTGCACATTCCCGGCGTAGACATAGTCATGGCAGACTTCCTCAGTCGACACACGGTGGACAGCGGAGAGTGGGAACTGCACCAAGAGGTGTTCCACCTCCTTGTTCAGAAGTGGGTTCTTCCTTGCATCGACCGGATGGCGACAAGACACAGCCGGAAGGTTCCAATCATCTGCTCTCTCTGGAGGGATCCTCTAACTCTAGCGGTGGATGCCATGTCCATTCCTTGGTTATTTCCTCTGGCTTACATATTTCCTCCCATTCCCATGTTGCACATGTTGCACAAGGAAACTGAGACTAGAGCGCTGTCCAGTCATTCTGATTGCTCCATACTTGCCTCGGCAGGCTTGGTTTCTGAAGCTTCAGGATCTATCAGTGGCGGAGCCATTCCGGCTCCCTTGCTGTCCGGATCTTCTTCTATAGGGTTACCTGTGGAAGGAGGATGTTCGTCGTCTATCTTTGACTGCTTGGAAATTGAATCCTCGTTACTGAGGATGAAAAGTTTTTCTTCTGGTGTGATGGCTACTATGCTTAGATGAGACAGGTTTGCTGGCACTAAGGCCTAGCATCGTGTCCGGTCGACCTTTGTCTCTTGGTGTGCTGATAGGGACCTTTCTCAAGATTTGGTCTACCTACGGTCCTGGCCATCTTGCAGGATAAGGTTCAGACTTCTGTTCTCTCTGTTTTCTTTCAGAGTTGCATTGCTGCTCTTCCTGATGTCAAGGTTTTCTTCCAGGGTGTTGCTCATACTCGTCCTGTTTTCAGGACTCCCGCTCCTCAGTGGGTTCTTAACTTGGTTTTGGGCGTCCTTCAGCGCCCTCCCTTTGAGTCCTTGGCTACTATTCCTCTACGCCTGCTGACGTGGAAAATGACCTTTTTCCTGGCGATCATGTCCGTTCGCCCTGTCGCAGAGTTGCATGCTGTGTCCTGCAGATCACCCTTTTTGGTGTTTCACAAAGACAAGGCGGTGCTTCGCACTTCGCAGGAGTTTCTCCCGCAGGTGGTTTCTGAGTTCCACATTAATCAGGAGATTGTGGTGCCTTCTTTCTGCCCTGACCCTACCTCTGACAAGGAGAGGAATCTCCACTTGTTAGATGTGGTGTGTTGTCTCAAGTTTTATGTCCATTCGACAGTCTGACTCTCTGTTCATCATCCCTGAGCTTCCCAGGGCAGGGAGAACGGCATCCAAAGTGACCATTGCATCTTGGATTAAGACCACTATTCGTAAGGCTTATGAACTAAGGAAGAAGCCTGTCCCCTTTCAGGTCATGGCTCATTCTACTAGATCTATTGGGTCTTTTTGGGCTTACAAGAATTGGGCCTTCGCTGATCAGTTGTGCAAAGCTGCCACTTGGTCGCACCTTTTCGAAGCACTACCGTGTTGATGTGCTGGCATCGGCTGATGCTTGCTTTGGGAGGAAGATCCTGGAGGCAGTCTTGCCTGTCTAGGGTCTTAGGTTCTTTAGTGTTCCCTCACTTTTGAGCCCTGTTGGCTTTAGTTCATTGTGCTGTGTAACAGTTCCTGGGGTATTGTTACCCCTGTTTAGTGTCTGTTGACACTTCATTTGTTATTGTTGGGCTGTCTCTAATCTGATGCTTCATATTTGCTCTGGTGACTTTGGGGGCCCTGCACCTGGTTCTTGCCTTCCTTCCCGACTCTGGGAAACTCAATGGTTGGACATCCCAAAGTTACCAGTAACCTGTATTGGACGACAGAGAAAAGATGATTTTAGTCTCACCTGTTAAATCCTTTTCTCTTAGTCCAAACAGGTTACTGGTCTCCCACCCTGTCAAGGGACCATGCTTGGCTCTCCAGTGGCAGAATGTGAGGGTCCTTTCAGGTTCATGCTCACAGGAGTCTTCTTTTCCTTCTTACTATCTAGTCAATAGTTAGTGTCTCATATCTTAATGGAGCTGATTGGCTAGCTGCAGCCAAGGAGGGAAGGTAGGCTCCACCACTGCATTCACTTCTAGAATTGTCCCTGCCTACTTAAAGGTGCAGATCTCCTACCCAAAGTTACCAGTAACCTGTATGGACTAAGAGAAAAGGATTTAACAGGTAAAACAAAAATCCTCTTTTGCATGAGTGTTTAACCTGTCATGTATTGTATATTAATCCTTCATTCTTATTATGCCTAAGACCTAAGTTGTCTTGAAAGCTTGCATCCATTCAGCAAATAAATGTGTCATTTCTCCCTCACCATTAAAAAATATATAGCTAAATGAATGACTATTTCTTCCCTCCAACAGGAGCATTTGCCAAGGTAAAGGACAGCCAGCGGATGAGTGATGAAGGACGGATGGAGCAGGATGAGGCAGATGGGATCAGAAAGCGCTGCCGTGTGGTGGGTTTTGCTCTGCAGGCCGAGATCAACCATTTCCACCAGAGGAGGTTGCTGGACTTTAAGCAGGCACTTCAGCATTACCTGAAGGAGCAGATTATTTTTTACCGCCGGGTAAGCCAGGAGCTGGAAAAGACCCTCCACTTGTATGAGGACCTGTGATACTGGAACCTGGATAGCTGGCTTACCTGGCATGTGTACTTACCTGGCCACATACAACTTCTATTACTAATCTTCCATAATTCCTACCAAGTTGCCTCTCCAGGGGGTTTGTTTTTGCAATATTAGTTAAACCACTTGGAAAGGGCAATATCAGATCTGGTAAAACAAACTCTTTTACACAGGTTCTCCTGTATCTCATATAGGGCCTAAAGACTGTCGAACTCTGGTGTAGATGAGTAAGCTGGGATGAAGTGATTAATCACTGGGTGTGTACATTGGTAAATGTATATTTTTGATGAGGTGCTAATGTATTACAAGAGCAATAATAAATCAAAGCTTTATCTTTTATACTGTGTGGAATAGACTTTCTGGAAGTGGCCAGCAGAGGTTGGAAATGAATATCCATTAGTTTGCCCTTGAAACCTACTACTTCCAGTGAGTGCAGACTCAGATTTACTATATAATGTTATTCTGGCTTTCTTGTAAAACATAACTGCAGACTTCATGGATTGTGTAATCATGATAGCAGATCATGTAACTACTATGGTCTAGGCAGGGCTTTTGACTGTTTCATGTGACCTCCCTTCTATCTCTGCCATTATTTAATTTCCTTTAGTGCATGGATATGCAACCTTTGGCTCTCCAGATGTTCGACTATAACTCCCATAACTCTCAAAGAGCAAATGGCTAGTTGGCGATGATGAGACTTGTAGCTCCCAACAGCTGGAGAACAAAAAGTTATTTACCCACACTAGTTCTCTCTTCCTGTAACCCTCTTATATGTAGGGTTTCCAGTTCATCCCTTTGAAATTGAACACACATGATGAAGTCCTTCTGTCGCTCTATTGTGATTATTACTGCTCTGCAGTGGTATCCATGTACCCATGTGGCAGGCATTTTTCATGTGTGTCCAGTTTTAACCCTTTGAGTGCCAGAGGGGTACGCAACGCATTGCAAAGCAAATGGTTAAAGGGATGGCCCAGCAACCTTGTTTATATGTGCAACAATGTACACCGGTATCATGAGTGCCCCCCCCCCCCACACACACACACACAATTATATTGCCATGGAGGAACAACCTGCAAGCGTCTATCTGTTGGACTACAGCTCCAATCATGCTCTTTTATCTGGCTGAGGAGGATGAAGGTTGTTGTCCAACCTACCCACTGAAGCAGAGTAATGTGCTAAGGTATTGGTAGGTAACTTGCAACCATCCAGCTGTTGCTGGTCCACAGTTAGCAATCTGTGGCCTTTCAGCAGTTGTTGAACTACAATTATCATCATCCTCAGCGTGGAGTCTGGTTATGTGTGTTTCTACAGATCTCACACACACACACACACACACACACACACACACACACACACACACACACACACACACACACACACACACACACACACAATCTGAATGCCCTGGAGGCAGTGATGTCACATTGTCGGAATGCAGTCTTGTTAGAGAAACAGCATCCACCAAGACTTATACACAATAGAATATATTGCCACACAACTGCATACTTCTTAAAACTCAACTCGGCTATATGAGGAGAGCAAGCTAGCAATAGTGTGTAAAATGGATAAGCTGCTGGCTTGGTACTGAATTGGATGGTGTGTATAAAGGAAATTCTTTTTTTATTAAAGCAAGGTGTATGTTTGTGAAAGCACTTTGCTGGACTAGATTTTAAGATGGGTGTAGAAATAGTTTAGGACAGTGGTTCTCAATGTTTTTTTATTTCAAGGCACCCTTAACATGCAGTCTGTTGTTTTCGGGGCACGCCTAACATGTTATAGGTCATTTGTCAAGGGTGAAATGAAGAGAAAAATACATCGTTAATTTAGGTCTTGCAGGTGCAGTAACAAAAAACGAAGATGGTTAAAAACAATTACCATAAAAATATAACTTTGAAACAACATTCACATTTTTATCAAATAAAAGGGGCACCCTGGTTGAAGACCACTGGTTTTAGGCAAGTTAATACATAACTGGGAGGTGCAGTTCATGTATTCTCAATTACACACTTGTGGACAGTTTAAATGGTGCTTCAGTACTTGCTTTACAGCAGTGGTTCTCAATCTTTTTTTTGCTCGGGGCACCCCTAACACGTGATCTTGAACATTCGGGGCACCCCTAACATATTTAATTTACTTTATCAAGGGCATAATGAAGGGTACAATACATAAATATATAGTATTATTAGGTCTTATGATCATAATACCATAACTAAACATATTGTGCATAACAATTTCTATAAATCTTTATTTAAAAATCCATTGTAAAAAATAGAAAATGCAGGGCACCCTAAGTTGATGCCCAGGGCACACCAAATTACCACAGGACCCTGGTTCAGAATCACTGGCTTGCAGAGATCCAGAGCCTGTCCCTGTGCAGCAGCTTCTGTATTCTACAGGTAACACTCTGTAACCCTCCAGTTACAACCTGAATGTGATTTGTGGGGGGCTGGAGGGAGCTAATGGTAACAAATATAAAAGTATAATAAAGTCCATATATAAAATCATTTTGCCCACCTCAATTAGCTTCTTATCAGCATGCCATTTCATCACAAAAAATAAACTGCCTGTTTGTATATTTAGTAAAGAAAATTAGAGTTAGTGGACGATGGTATGTGTGCTGTGTTGTTAAGGAAGATGCTGGGTTAGTGGAGGGTTATGAGTGTGTAGTTTTTTTTTTTAAATGTCCATTGTGAAACACAGGAACCATGGGGTAACGTCCCCTTCTCCAGAAGGCCAGAGAGCTTAAACAATAAAGGTATCTGAGGCAGAGACTCCCTCCCTTGTCCACTTTACCCCCACAGAGCATGCTCAGTTTTAAAGGGATAGTAATGTTTCAAAGTAAAAGCAGCTCCAATTAATCTTCATAGTATTTGGGCCATGGAGAGTGTTATTTCAGTACTGTCAGAGTTGTAGTTCAAGCGTAATTGAATAATAAAGTATCCCCCTCCTGCCTCTTTTACTTAGTGTAAGCAGCCTCCCCTCAGATGTGGAATCTGGTCTTGAGACCAGACAGCTCACAGCAAGGGACAATCTTCTTACTCATCACATCAATGTTAGTTTATGCTTCTTGCCCTATACTTGGTTGCATTGGTGGAGTTTAAACCCATGTACTGCCTGTCTGTGTTCAGTATTTTCCTTTTAGTTGTTGAATGGGACTTTTCCTCTTATTTGGGATCAGTCCTTTCATGGCATTGATGTTTCTAAAGTTATTTCTTTGTGTAGCAATGTTTTCTAACTTTTATTGTTTTTTTCTCTTACATCCAATATGGAACACAGGTACCATGTGGTTGAGTCCTTCCTCCTGGAGGGCAGGGCACATCACAAAAAGACAGGATCTTTGGGGTGGAGACTCCCTCCTCCTTCTCCAGCTAACCCTTCTCCCCAACTAACTCCTAGATTTTGTGTGTCCTGCTATAAACTGTAAGTGTACAGCCAAACGCTTATTTTTTTTGTAGGTTATTATCTTTCCTATTCAATATGGGCCTGTATAATCCCACATTAGGTAGGTCTCTCCCTGTGGATTGCCCAGTTCACAGGAGTTATGTGGAGGGAATCTTGCTGCCAAATTTTCCCTCATGTCAGGGTCTCTTGAGACTCTGTCCTTGTCCTGTAATGGTAGTCTGAAGAAGGAAGACTGGTGAGTAACCCTTTGAGTTCCTTGGTGTTACGGTTTTTAGGACTCTCAGACCAATAAGTGAAAATAAAACACACTTTATTAAAGTGAATAATGCACAATTACGCCCTCTAGAGGCGGTAGGTAATACACAGATAAAGTAAACTGAGATAATACAAGGGAAATAGCATAATGGACATAAATGCAAATCAGTATGCACTAGGATGATATTGACCCCTAAGGGGTTAAAGTCCAAATAACAGTCAGTCTCAGATGTGGAGGTTTGACACGCCCTGGATGTTAAATAGGCTGTACTGTACAGACGATGTTCATCAGGTGCTGAGAAACGAGCTGCCTTGCCAAGGTGGTAGATAATAAGCAGAATGGGTAACAACTTAGCCCCCACGGGCGTAGCTACAGGAACTGCTTTCGTATGTGCAAGTGCGAATAGCCCCTTCGGGCGTAACGGAAACCGGCCTGCAATGCAAGAGCTAGTAACCTCCTCCGGTGTAATCGAATGCAGTAATACTAGAGCCAGAGCCACTAGCCCCCTCGGGCGTAGTACCGAATAAGCCAACACTGAAGCCTTTCTGCCAACACTCTGTGTCAATGATCTCGTCGGTAACCAACACCGGAGAGCCTTAAGCGCCCAAACTATGTGAATACTCTGCAACGTTAGACTAGAGTTGCCGACGGAGAGCGGCCAACTCAGCAGCAGTATCACTTGCAACGAGGCTCGTACAGGAGATAGAGAGAGTGAATTAGAGGCAGCACTGCAAGAGTTAAAATGCACGTTTACTCGAGGCTTCAGCGCTACTGCAAGGCTCTGTAACGTTACTCGAGGCTTCAACTGGAACGCAGGTCACTGGAACAAGCTGGAAGTCGATCTTCGGAGCAGGAAGTCAGCCGGGCCGGGTCATACACAGGCAGGAACGTCAAACTAGCCGAGTCAGGATCCAAGGGTGGTCCGCAGACGAGCCTGGTCATACACAGGCAGGAACGTCAAACTAGCCGAGTCAGGATCCAAGGGTGGTCCGCAGACGAGCCGGGTCATACACAGGCAGGAACACTGGAGAATGGTCAGGGCAAGCCGAATCGGTACACAGGAACTCAGAATACAGCAATAGCACTACTGGCTCAGGAACACCACGAAAGGGCAACAGACATAAGAGATAGCCAGGTATAAAAAGGTCATCAGGAGGCGGGTCAAACTCAGTCAGCAAATCAGTGACATCCACAACTGAGAGTGACAGGAATCACAGGCACTGTGATACTTGGTCCATTTTATGTCCCAACCTATGTTGCCTTTCCATACAGTGGCTGGAGTGAGCCTGGGTAGGCTCTGGCACTCACTATGGGTATCTTTTCTTATCTTTATACTCTAAGAGTGCTTTGGAGTGAGGATGGCTGCTTTATTTTATGGGATTAACCCTTTCTCTGCTGTTGCACATATTTGGGGGGTTTGAGTGCTTTTGAGTGTTTATTTCCACTCCCCTACTACTTGGGTCTCAGTTTTTAGACTACTCCAGTGTTCCCTGGGGGTTTTGAGTGTTTTGCCAACTTCTTTGTTAAAGATTGATTTTGGTGCAGCAACCCCTTTCAGAATGGTAGCCCGTCCGTGGCCATCTTTGTGCCATTAACGTCTTTAGGGAAAACTTCTCTGGGACATATGTCTGCAAACATTTGTGCTACAGCAGCCACACAGGGCTAACTAGAGAGTATTCAGGGTCTCTATGCCCCTCGTTCAGTGGCCCCTACTACTTCAACGGGTCCCTCTAGCATAGATAAAGACTCTGCATGGGTTAAGACACTGCTATCGTCAGTGACCCAGATCCCTTCATTTGTCCAAGGTGTAGTTCATTCCTGGAAGCCTGTGCCCACCTTTAATCATATTTTCCCCATATCCACTGGCCATTCTCAGGTTATGGGTTTCCTCTGAGGAAGAATTGCCCTCAGAAGAAGTTGATGATGGAGAATATGAGGACCTGGTTTCTTCCTATTCATTTGGTTGAGGTCCTGTTATCTAACACTGTGGCTTAAGATTTGGTCTGTGTACCAATCTTCCAAGAAGTCACTGGTGTCACAGTGCCTTACCTCGGCCTGCGCCATTCGGCCGGCAGAAGGGTTCTGGACTGATGCTCAGGCGTCACTAGTTGCGTCCCTCTCTGCCTGCGGCCTGGTCGCATCTGGTTCATTGTTACTGGCATCATGAATCAGGCACTTGCCTGGACGCTTGTTATAGGCCCAGTCTGGGGTACCTAATTAGTCCCGCTTTCTCCTACTCCTTTATAAACCTCTATGGGCCTGTGTATCGGTTATCCTTACATTGTTGTTCTGAGCAGTTCTAGTTCCAGTTGTTCCTGTATCCCGGTATCCTATGTATGACCTGGCTTTCCTGACTATCCATTCTGGTGCTGACCTGTGGTTCTGTCTGACCATTCTCTATGTGCGCTCCATTTCTCTTGACATCTAGTCTGGTGCAGACCTCTGGCTGATTACCCACTCTGTGTATGACCCTAGATCGTCTGACTATCCATTCTGGTGCTGACCTTTGGGCTCTGTCCAACTATCCTCCCAGTGTAGCATACTCCTAGTGGACATCCTATCTGGTGCAGACCTGTGGCTCTGGCTGACTACCCACTCCGTGTTTGACCCTGGCTTGTCTGACTATCCATTCTGGTGCTGACCTGGGGCTCTCTACAACTATCCTCCCAGCGTCCTAGTGGACATGCTATCTGGTGCAAACCTGTGGCTCTGGCTGAATACCCGCTCCGTGTTTGACCCTGGCTTGTCTGACTATCCATTCTGGTGCTGACCTGGGGCTCTCTCCAACTATCCTCCCAGTGTCCTAGTGGACATGCTATCTGGTGCAAACCTGTGGCTCTGGCTGACTACCCGCTCCGTGTTTGACCCTGGCTTGTCTGACTATCCATTCTGGTGCTGACCTGGGGCTCTCTCCAACTATCCTCCCAGTGTCCTAGTGGACATGCTATCTGGTGCAAACCTGTGGCTCTGGCTGACTACCCGCTCCGTGTATGAACCTGGCTTGTCTGACTATCCTAGCTCGTGCTGACCTGTGGATCTGTTTACTTCTCTTGCGGCTCCTTTACCTACAGACACCCATCCTGGTGCAGACCTGGGGTTCTGGCAGATTCTTTCTTACTGACTGTAGGCATGAGTCAGTAGTCTCCATTGTTGCCATCCTTATTGGAGATGAGCTCTTCCATACTGACTGCAGGCGTGAGTCAGTAGTCTCCTCTGTTGCACCTTACAGGAGACTGTAGGTTCAGTGTTGCATTCTCTGTGATTCCTGAGACTACCAGATGGCTTCTGCTTAGTCTTCAGCAGTGTGGTTGACCCGTCGACAGGCTCTTATTGCTGATAGTCTCTAGCCTTTCCAGTCACCCTCTGCTTATACTGTCATACTTACTTGCATTTGCTTATTATTATGATTAATAAAGGTGTCCTCAACTATACCATCTGACTCCTTGTCTTGTTTTGCTAACAGTAATGACTGGTTTTCTTGTCTTTTCAGGGCAAGTCCCTGTTTGGACCAGAACTGATACAGATTATCAGTGATGCAACTAGTGATAAGAGCACTTTGTTACCCCAGCTTCCCACAAGTGTCCGTCCATGGGAGGAAGGTGCATCTTTTTCATCCCCCTGCCAAACAGGGGTGAAGAAGCTGCAAAGCTTGTAAGCCGCCCAAGTGATCCCCACCACAAAGCCCAGAAAGCCCTGGCAGCACAAGTGAGCATTCGCAAGGGCTCAGTCTGACAAGCACTCTTCAGCGTGACTTGCAGAATCCTGGTCCATTGTTACTTGTAGGGGGACATTTTCACCTTTTTGGAGATGCCTTGGTTTCCTCAATCACAGGCCAGTGGGTTTTGCTGGTAATCTCAGAAAGATACAGCATAGATTTCAAGTTCCTTCCTCCATATTGCTGCTTTTTGACAAGGGTGCTGAAAGAGCTGGACAAAGCACGGCTTTTTGCAGGAGGCAGTGGACTCACTGCTGGAAAAACAGGTTCTTGTTCCAGTACCTCCCACAGAGTGAGGTTCAGGTTTTTATTGCAACCTGTCTGTGGTTCCAAAGAAGGATGACGACTGTCACCCCATTCTGGATTTCAAATGTCAAAAAATGTGGTTACTACATGCTTCAAGATGGAATCTTTGCATTCTATCATCGAGTCAATGTGCCCAGGGGAATATCTGGCCTCTCTGGACTTTCATGATGCGTATCTGCACATTCCTCTTACCCAGACAGCCAACTCTATGTGCGTTTTGCTTTAAGCTCAGATCATTACCAGTTCACGCCTCTGCTGTTTGACCTGGCTTTGGCACCTCGCTTTTTTACCTGGACAATCGCTTAATCAAGGCTCTCTCAGAGGAGCTCTTGGCTTGCCATGTTCAGGACTGCACCCGACTTCTGGTTCACCATGGGTGGATCCTGAATATGCTCAGGTCACCTCTGTTGCCCTCCCAGGTTCTGGCATTCCTGTGAATGAGGTTCAACACCCGTCAAGGGAAGGTCTTCCTACAGAAGGACAACATTTCTGGAAGTGTCCCAGGCCCTGGAGTGGCCCTCAATCAGCCACAATCGGGGAGTTCATGAGAGTTTTGGTGCTGCAGAAGGAGGTTATCCAGAACTGGTCTGGGAATCTGCAACATCTGCCTCACCAGATATCCCTCTCTCTAGAGGCCAGGAGGGACCTTCAAAGGTGGTTGCATTAGCCAACCCTGGAACAGGGGCGACTCTTCTGATTCCAGAGTGGACCCTGGTCACGATGGATGCCAGTGGCTGGGGTGTAGTTCTGGGAGTCCAGGACAGGTGGACTCAGGATTGTAACCTTTTGTCCATCAATGTCCTGGAAGTCAGGGCGATCTGGCTGTCCCTCCCTTATTGGAACGGACTTCTTTTGGGGAAGCTAGTGAGGGTGCAATTGGACAATGCCACATCTCTGGCATACATTATTACCAAGGGGGCACTTACAATGCAGCTACCTGGTTCGAGGTGAGGTACATTCTTAGTTGGGCAGAGGCCCACGTTCCGGCCATCTCAGCCATTCTCATTCTGGGGGTATAAAACTTTCTGGCGGACTTTCTCAGCCAGAACACATGGGATGTGCCAACAATAGATCTCATGGACACCAGGAATAATAGGTAGGTTCCAACCTTCTACTCCCGTGGGAAATCCTCTGGCCTTTGCATGGATGTGATATGTCCATTCCGTGGAACTTCCACCTTGCTTATGTGTTTCCTCTGATTCCCCTCATACCCAGGGTTCTCTGGAAGATCAGAATGGATTGAGCAATCATCTTTCTGATTACCCCTTACTGGACCAAGAGACAGTGGTTTGTGGACCTGGCCAGTCTTTTGATTCAGCATGTATTCCTTCTTCCTCCCAGGCCAGATCTCTTACTCCAAGGTTACTGTAGCATGAGGATGTGGAGAAAATGGCTTTGATGGCATGGCTCATGAAGCCGACATCCCGTGGAAGTTGTTTCCACCATGGTTCAAGCCAGAAAACCAGTTTCTTCCAAGGCATAGCATAGGGTATGGTCCATTTCTCAAAAGTGGTATGCGGACAAGTCTGGATCCTCGCAAGTTTTTGACCTTCTCTTGGTGATGTCCTTCCTCCAGGATGGGGTGAACAATGGACTCAGCTTGAGCTCCCTTAAGGTTCAGATATCGGCACTTTGTGTTTTTCCAGAGACGTATTGCCGCCATTTCATATGTTAAGGTTTTTCTTCAGGAGTCGTCTCATGCCTTCCCCTCCTTTAAGGCTCCCACTCCTCCGTGGGATCTTAATCTGGTTCTGGGTGTTTTGCAGAGCAGAGGCCTCCTTTCAAGCCTCTTGCTTCCATATCTCTGCATAAACTGACTTTTTCTCTTGGCAGTGGTCTTGGTGCAGAGAGATGCTGAGTTGCAAGATTTGTCTTGTCAAACAGCTTTCTGGTGTTTCATAAGAATAAGGAGGTGCTTCGAACCTCTCAGGAGTTTCTTCCCAAGGTGGTCTCTAAGTTTCACATCAATCAGAAGATTGCTGTTCCTTCTTTTTTTCCTGACCCTAAGTCTGACAGGGAGAAGGCTCCACAATTGTTAGATGTAGTGCTTTGCCTTACATTTTTATGTGCATCGTACTGAGCCTTTTTGCAAGGCTGATTCTCTGTTTGTCATTCCTGAGGGTCCTAGAATGGGTCAGGCTGCTTAATGGTCACCATCGCCTCTTGGATCTAGGCTACCATATGCTAGGAGTATGAGATCCTGAAACATGTTCCCTTCAACATTACAGCACATTCCACCAATTCTGTGGATGCTTCTGGGGTGTACAAGATTTGAGCCATAGCTGAAAAGTTGTGCAAGGCAACAACTTGGTCCTCCTTGCATACTTTCATCAAACAGTACCATGTCTGTGTTCTTGCCTTGGCTGAGGCCAGCTTTGGCCAATAGATCCTGCAGACAGTCCTGCCTCTCTAGAGTCCTGCACACTTTGTTCTGCTGTACTGTTTGTTTGGTAGTTTCTGAGCCCTGTTTGCTCTTGTTTTTGTGTGTTGTGTAAGTTCAGTGTCCGTTGACACTTACTGCTTGGGTTATTCAGATACTTTTTCCCTCCTCTGGGATTTTAGTGTTCTTTCCTGTTAAATCCTTTTCTCTGTAGTCCAGCAGGTCTCCCACTCAGAGAAAGGGACTTTCGTGTTGTGGTCTTGCCTTCCTGGTCATTGGAGTCCTTTTCCTTTAGGAGATTTTCTTCTTCTCTTCCCTGCTTACTTTATTTGTGTGGCTTTGAGCACATAAATTCTGGGAGTAGGCGGGGGGGAGGAGGTTGAGCTGGAGGGGGGAGTCTCCACCCATAAGACTGTCTTTTGAGATCTGTCCTGCTTTCAAGGAAGAGGGACTCAGCCTCATGGTATCTGTGTTCCATATGGACGAAAGAGAAAAGGTTTTAACAGATAAAACTAAAATCCTATTTTCTTCAATAAGGGCTTTTTTAAGCTATACCCTTTTTCGGCTGAGCCTTTGGCGCAGTGGGACTCAAGGAGCGGGACTCAAGAAGCTGGTGGATAAGACGCTGGATTCTCTTCTAAAGGCCTCCTTTGCCGCCACTGAGGAAGCACTAAGACCTATTTTCTCCTCCTCCTGGGTCAACAGGGCAGTTGCCAATATGGGTGAGCAACTTTCTAATGTTCTACGTGCTGATGTTGCCAAGGATGATTTATTGGTTCTCATGGCTAACATCATGGAGGCCAATGCTTATGTTTCTGAGGAGATATTTGATGCCGCCAGACTTTCAGCGTAAACCTCTGCCTTTTCTGTTGCTGCACCCTGCCCTCTGTGGCTTAAGATTTGGTCTGTGGACCAATCATCTAAGAAGTCACTGGATTTCTTCCCATTTCAGGGCAAGTCCCTTTTTGGACCTGAATTGAAACGGATTACCAGTGATGCCTCAGATCTCCACCAAACATTCCTTTCTCAAGAGGAAGTTCAATTTTTTTGTCCATCTGCCAAACTGGGTGCAGAGGCAGCAAGGTTTGCAAGCGCTCCCCAACACAAAGCTCAGACAAGCCTGGCAGTACAAGCTATCAGCTTCAAAGGCCAAGTTTGACAAACCTACTTCCACATGACTCTTGAAATTCTGGTCTGTTGTAGCCTGTATGGGAAGTCTCTGCCTTTTTTGAGATGCCTAGGCATCCACAGCAATAGATCAGTGGGTTTTGCAGGTAATATCAGAAGAGTACCACCCCCCCCCCAGCATGGTGGCGACAATTGCCCCCTTTATTAATTAAAAAGCATATAACCTATGTGAAACATAGGTTATATGCTCTTTAACCCTTTGAGTGCCAGAGGGGTACAGAACGCATTTCTTTGCAATGCGTTCCGTACCCCTCTGGCACTCAAAGGATTAATTAATTAAATTGTCGCCCCCATGCTAGGGGGGTGTCATGAGGGGTCATGATACCCCTCTTGAGGTCTGAAGTACTTTTTTAATACAAATTACATATATGATTTTAAAAAAAACAAAATCATTGTTATACATAAATTAAATATTTAATTACATTCTCACACAAATTACATATATAATAAAAGCAAACAATTTTTTTATACATATACAGGTTGCCTATTAACCCTATGAGTACCAGAGGGGTAGCACAAACATTACAATACCTCTCTGGTACTCATAGGGTTAATCTTGCAATACAAAATACGAGGGCATGTCGAATATAATAGGAGAAGAAAAACGTGGGATAAAAATGGTGAAAAAAAGTCATGGGAGCACTGTAGTCGACTTTTTAAGGGGGGGGGGTTAAAATGTCGGATGTACAATATTCGTCCAATTAATATGGTGAAAGAAAGCACTTAGTCGGATTTGGAAGGGGAAGGGATAATTGTCGACTATGAAGAATATGTGTCGGATTAATGTGGTGAAAGAAAGCACTGCAAGTCGACTTTTAAAATGGGGGTTAATATGTCGAAGGGGGGCACTGTATGTCCGATTTCTATGCTGTATACTGTATTTTGCACTGCTTTTGTTCAAACGATCGTTTTGAAACTGTCATTACGGCTTCTACGCCTCAGCCTCTGAGGCGCAAAATTTCTGACTTAAATGTAACCACAAAACAGGAGGTAATACTGAGAGCGGGTAATAGGATACTAATTGCACTTTGTTTTTAGTTGTTTCCTATGGGCTTTTTTTAGACTGGCTGTATGTATAATTACTGCTGGTTTTGTTTTCACAAGTCGGGTAATAGGGTAGCAAAAACTGTTTTATTTTTAGCTCTGGGATAGAATCGAGCCCACAGTCGTCTACATTTCAGGGGTAGAAAATGTCCTGGCAGACTTATTACATCGCCAAGATGTAGATCCAGGTAACTTGGATCTCCAGTGTATGCCAGCAATAGACCTCATGGCAAACAGGGAGAACAGAAAGGTTCAGATGTTTTGTTCCTGGACAGGGGATTCCCTGGCTTTTGCAATAGACACAATGTCCATCCTGTGGAGCTTCCATCTCTCCTATGTGTTTCTACTGATTTCCTCATCGCTAGGGTGATCCGGAAGATCAGAATGGATGGGACACTGGTCATTCTGATTGATGTTTACTGGCCTAGGAAGGTGTGGATCGCTGACCTGGTATCACAGTCTCTCAGCCTGGGTCATGGTTAGCTAGTGTGCAGAGGAAATTGAAAGGCAAACAACACACTAAGCACCAACAGAACCCTAATGCAGAGACCGGAAGTCGAACCACAGGCCTAAGGTCAAAAGTCTGTTGGTTGTACATAGAAGAGGTGAGAGTAGTCCTACGATAAGCTAGGAGTTGGTAATCAGATAGTTGAGCAACCGGAGATATGCAGTTAGTCGATACCTTGTGAGTCGGATCAGTAGAGAGGTGCAGGTAGTCTGCAAGAGAAGGACCAGAAGACTAGGAAGATTGTCCTTTTGATCAGGGGTAAGTGAAAAGACACCTAGAGCAGGTCCCCTGATTCCCTCTAGGTGCAAGTGTTTTCCTTCTTCCGAAGGTAGGTGGGTGCATAATGACCAGCCCCGCTGTAGTATAAGCATAAGTTCTCTCTACACCTTTGCTGTTTCTTCTCCTCGCTCAACCCCATGACCCCTAGTTGCATGGGCTCCTCAGTGGAAATGTCTGGAGGTTCTGGGTTAGCAAACCTGGGAGCCAATCTCACTGAAGCGCTCTTACTGAGGTCCCACTGGAGTTGCCTCTCCCAGAGCCTGAGATCAATGGGGGAAATTAAAGTTATGAGTTTCTTCAACTCCTCAGGTAAGTCTCTAGCAGCCAGCTCATCCTTCAAGTGGTCAGAGAGACCATTGGTAAATGCAGAAACCAAGGACTCATTATTCCAATTGACCTCGGCTGCAAAAGTGCAGAACTCGATGGCACAGAGGAGATATTGTGACCCTTGTCTTACAGTGAAGAGAGGAGGAGGAAGCCGTCACCGCTGGAAGGTCAAATACTTGTTAGAGACTGTGGATGAACTCTGCATAGTTGTTCACCATTGTAGTACTCCTTTCCCATAGGGGAGATGCCCAGGCAAGAGCATGCTCAGTGAGTAGAGAGGGGTCATAACCCACTTTGGCACAGTCAGAGGGAAACAAATGAGGAGTCATTTCAAAATGTACAGAGCATTGCATGAAGAAACCACAACAACCAGCAGGATCGCCACCATAACGGGGTGGAGGTGGCAGTCTCATTGTGGGCATAGGAGCATTACTCTCCGTCTGGGCTGGGGAAGTTGTTGCAGGAACAGAGATGTGCAGGGTTGGTTTGAACCAGCAAAGTCTATAAGGCCGGTGCATACTGATCCATGAGATGATCCAAGCCCTCTATCCATTTAGAAATAGCGCATTTTTAATAGCGAGCTGCTTTGTGCTGCATTCAGCAGGTCACAGTGTTCAAAAGGCGGACATGACCATCTCGCTTTGCATAACAGAGCGAGATGGTCATGTCATGCCTTTAAAAAGAGCGATCTGTGAACTGGACAAACTGCTTTTTCAGAGGCTGCTTTCAATATTACTGAGTGTCTAAGGAAGGAAAAAACAAATGTTCCGTCACCACATTAATCCAGAATTAATTTTAATTAAATTTAATTAATCCTAGAAACCCTTTAATTGCACAATCAGTTATCTCATTACACAAGCAATGCCACCATGCCAAGCCCAGTAAGTAATTCACTTAGAGCTCAGTATCAGTGCATCTAATGCCAACCTACATAAACTGTGCCCCTAGTACTCATCTATTGCCACCCTACAAAAATGTGCCCCTATTACCTATCAAATGCCACCCGACAGAAACAGTGCCCCCTACTACCCATCTAATGTCAGCCTACATAAACAGTGCCCTTATTACCCATCTATACAGAATGCCCCTTATTCCCCAAAAACAGTGTCCTTATTACCCATCCAATGCCATCCTACAGCACTGAATGAGCTAGAACAGGTGAAGATAATATGTGGCTCTCCATCTTTTGAAGACTGCAATTGCTTTGGCTGGGACTTTTACTCCCCACTGCTGAAGAGCCACATATTGCTCACCCCGAGCTAAAACCGGTCCTCCCACATTAACGCAAGGAGAAGCCTTGGTCCGCTCTCGGGAGTTATACAGAGATAAGTGTCCTACTAGGACCAGCCGGGAGGTACCCTTGGGCCGGAGCCATGTCTCTTTCTGTCCCTGCCTCTCTCCCCACCTCACCAAGCACTACAGCCTGATTGTTTATGGAGAAGTAATTCATTAAGATATTTAAACCTTGCATTGCAGTTTATGGATACACACATAGCAGGTGTTCAGCTTTCAGATGTATACTTAAATATTTAAATTGTTTGAAGTCCCTGGAACAGCATGTGCTTGGACATGGATACACATCTCTGTCTTGTAGATTTTTCTCTTTTATTGTTGTGGTGCATTACGAGGGACAAAAATGTCTCCATTTTGTATTTTAGCATGGTGAAGGATCCTTGCTTCAATTACTTCTCTATTGCAGATAACAGTAAAATTTAGACTGAAGCCACCGTTCATACCTTTCAGAAGATCCTGGCTTCCTCACAGTATTCTCAAGTTTGCTGGTAACATGTTGTGCAATGGGAAACTCTCGCAACGGGAAAAAGTGGTTTGTCCTGTTGCAATTACTACTTTTGCTCCACTACATAGTAATTGCAACGGGACATAGATTGCACTGTTTAAAGGCACAACATGACCCTCTTGCGCTGATATGAAATGCGAGATTGACATGTTTGCCTTTTGAACACTGCGACCTGCTGAATGTGGCTTAAACCAGTGCGCTATTAAACATGCAATATTTCGAAAGGATACCCTCTATCCTGGCCTCGCAGGTGTTCAACTTTTGTCTAATCTTTGCAGTTTCCATATTGATGACTCTTGGATACTATCACAGTCTCTCAGCCTGGGTCAGAGTAAGCTAGTGTGTACAGGATATTGAAAGGCAGAGACACACTAAGCAGTTAGTCGATACTTTGTGAGTCGGATCAGTAGAGAGGTGTGGGAAGATGTAGGAAAGGCTGGAAGTCGATGCACCAAAGGTCGAATAACTGGAGACAAGTGGAAGGTAGGAGATCAGAGCCGGAGTTGGTATACAGTAGGTCGGATCACCTGAGAGAAGTGGAAGGTTGGTGAGCAGACCTGGAGTCAGTACACAGTAGGTCAGAACCCTCGAAAGTAGCAGGTAGTCATAAAGCAGAGCTGGAGTCAGGAAGCCAGAAATCAGGAGCAAGGATACATAGACCAGGAAACAGAGGAATCGCAGGCACAAGATGCTGAGTATATGACCATCCAAGGGCAAGGATACTGGGAAGGCCCAGGGTTTAAGTAGGCTGCAACAAGATGTGGACACTTAGTAACTGGTGCTACGTCTGCCTATGAGCAGTAGGAGCTGGATGGTTTGTGACATCTGATCAGTCTGTTTAGGATCCAATCCGTCTACCACCCAGACTGGATCTGTTTCTCCATGGTCACCTGTGGTAATAGGTCAAATTCTAGGGTGTGATCCATTTTTAATAAGTGGCGCGCTGACAAGAACATGTCCCCACAGTTTTTGACCTTCCATTTGTTCTGTATCTTCTTCAAGACTGTGTGAACAAGAGGCTAAGCTTTGGCTACCTTAAGGTTCAGATCTTTTTTTTTTTTTTTTTTTTTTTTTTTTTTTTTTTTCTCTTTCAGAGACGCATTGCTGTCATCCCAGATATCACTGTGTTTCTTCAAGGGTTGGCTCATGCCTTCCCTTCCTTCAAGGATCCCACTTCTTCATGGGACCTAAACCTGGTCCTGGATGTTTTGCAGAGGCCTCCTTTTGAGCCTCTCGCTTCCATCTCTTTGCACCATTTGACATTCAAGATGGCCTTCCTCTTTGCAGTTTTCTCGCTGAGTTGCAAGCTCTTTCTTGCAAACCTCCCTTTCTGGTCTTTCACCAGGATAAGGAGTTATTTCGTATCTCTCATGAGTTTCTTCCTAAGGTGGTTTCTGAGTTTCACATCAGTCAGGATATTGTTGCACCTTCATTTTGAGAGAGATCTTCATGTGTTGGACGTGGTGCTCTGCCTTACATAGTAACCTAGTAAATTAGGTTGAATAAAGTCCATCAAGTTCAACCTTTGCCAAATACTCTAGTGACATTAGAATTGTATAGCTATCCTGCTACTAAATAAGTTAGTCATTTATCAGACCTTCCTGATTTGCCTACTAATATACAGTATAATCCTGTATGTTCCCTTTTCAGAAATGTATCTAATCTTCTCTTAAATGTATCCATTGCATCTGCCATAATCACCTCCTTGGACAAGGAATTCCACAATGTAACAGCCTTTACTGTAAAGAAAACCCCTTCCTCTGCTGAAGTCTAAACCTCCTTCACTGTAATTTCAAGGGGTGATCAGGCCTTGGAATGAATAGCTTACCACAGAGATCCTTGTATTGACTTCTCATATATTTGTACAATGTAATAGGATCTCCTCTTAGTCATCTTTTCACTAGAG
The DNA here is from genome assembly GCA_037306005.1 of Rhinophrynus dorsalis. NCBI lineage: Eukaryota > Metazoa > Chordata > Amphibia > Anura > Rhinophrynidae > Rhinophrynus > Rhinophrynus dorsalis. Next base: position 359,797,171 of record CM074721.1, on the reverse strand, counting down.
TAAATAAATCAAGTTTGTCTAGTCATTCCTCATACGTCAAGTCCTCCGTTCCCTTAATTTTGTACTGCATATTCAAGCTAAGGTCTTACCAATGATTTGTATAATGGCAAAATGTTATCCATGCTTGCTTCGATACCCCTTTTTATGCAAGACATGTGGAGGTGGTGGGGCATTGTGGAGATGGGGGCAGTGTGGAGATTGAGGGGAAATGTGGAGATGGGGGCAATGTGGAGATTGGGGGCATTGTGGAAGGGGCAATGTGGAGACTGAGGGGAATTGTGGAGATATGGGGGCAACGTGGATATGAGGGGCAATGTGGTTGAGGTGGGCCGAATGTGGTTGGGGGCGGGGTCCATGGAAATTCTTGCACCAGGGCCCAGTGGCTTCTAGTTACGCCTCTAGTTGACAAAGGATTACGCCGAAGCCTGCAGGCACTGAGAACAAAGGTATCATCAAGACCGATGCAAGGCCATTGAAGGATGGAGGAGTCAGGCACTTCACCTCTTGTGGCAAGCTGAAAAATAAGAGCAGCCAGAACCAAACAGCTGGATGTCTAAGAAGAGAGCTTAGAGAGGAAGCGGACAAAAGGCAGAGTCAGAGCCAGGCCAAATATCTGGTACCTGTGGGACTAAACAGCAGAACAGTCAGGTCACGCCAGGGTCAAAGCCAGGAAAACAGTAGACCAATTTTGTTGACTTTACAATACATATAAATAAACTTATAAATGTTAATGTAATGGAACAAATTAATCTGTGAATGGATTGGGCAGTGAGGGATTGGCGGGGATGGAGGGCATCAAAATGCACCTTCGCCTGTGTAGACAAAAATTCTTGCACCGGCCCTGAGAGGCACTACATTGGCTCTTCACCAGTCTTGTGGCACTGAGCCTGTGGTGAGAGAATTTTTAAAGAGTAAATATAGGGGTCTTGCTAACACTGCAGTGAGTTCCTGAAGAACCCTTGGATGTATACCATCAGGACCCTGTGCTTTGTCAGTCTTAATTTTGTTCAGTCTTCCCATGACCTTTTCTTGTGTTAACCCAATATCTGAGAATTGTGTTGTTTTATTTGTTACTTGATGAGGTTCTTCTACCATCCCATGTTCCCTTGTATATAATGTTTAGAACATCAGCCTTTTCTTATCGTCTCCAGTCAACTCACCCATCTCATTTTTGAAAGGTTCAGTGCTCTCCCTTTTAAGTTTTTTGCCATTTATATACTTGAAAAACTTTGTAGGATTAGTCTTGCTCCCCTTTGCAATTCGAGATTCATATTCTGTTTTTGCTAACCTAATTGTCTTTTTGCAATCTTTGTTGCACTCCCTGTATTTTAAGAATGAATGTTCAGTTCCTTCAGACTTAAATAGTTTGAATGTTTTTTTTTTCCTTACCATTTCCTTCTTTACATGTGCAGTTAATCACATTGGCTGTGATTTACTTCTATTACATTTGTTCCCCATTGGTATATACTGTTGCCATAAGTTTTATGTGCCTTTTACAGCCTTTTCTCTGTTAGTCATCCGGAGTGTCCCAGAGTGGGTCAGGCTGCTTCCAAGATCACCATTGCCTCTTGGATCAAGGCTGCCATACTCCAAGCCTGTGAAATCCAAAAGAAACCTGTTCCCTCTAAAATCATAATGCACTCCAGTAGGTCTGTGGGTGCTTCTTGGGCCTACAAGATCCAGGCCTTGGCTGAACAGCTGTGCAAGATTGCAACTTGGTCCTCCTTGCACGCTTTCCTCATACACTACTGCATCAACAGACTTGGCCTTGGCTGAGAAGGAGGGGGGAGTCTCCACCCCAAAGAACCTGTCTTTTTGTGATGTGCCATTAAACTCCAGGAGGAAGGACTCAACCCTGCGGTACATGTGTTCCATATGGACTGAAGAGAAAAGGATTTAACAGGTAAGAACACTAAAATCCTATATTCTACACTTTTGACTTTGGGTTGTGGTGCACTAAAGAATGTGCACTCATGGCCACTAATTCTGGGACTTCTCTTACCTCCATGTGTATCTTGGAGGTTGTTAGGGGGCTGATGGTGCTTCTGTGTTTACACCCTGATTAGCGGGCCACCCTGAGACCCCCATCCCCAATATTTTTAACTTGGGAAACAGTATTTCCCAACTGCCCCTTCTTCCTGGGCTTTTTGACAAAGAAAGAGGTAGTCCTGAGCTGACCCTCTTCCTTTTTGAATTGTACACTTTACATAGAGGCTGGTCTCTCCCTCCTGCTTGCCATGTTAACCCCTTACAGTCAGATAAGTATTTTTAGAGATTTTTAAGAACTTTTAGTCTACTTTCTACTACTTTTACTGTTAATACTGAATTCTTTGGGGTTTCCGATCTACATCAGATCCTACGAGATACATGGACAAAGCTAATGCTTCCAAGGATTCAGGCATCCCCTTAATCCCTTAACCTGTTGCTCTTCATGCCAGACTGGGTTTCCTAGGGCATTTTATGGTACTTTATCCCTCTTGTTCTGTTGCTCCTACACACCTGCTGAACAGGAGCCTGCATTAGGTAGGGCTCTAATTCCCTCATCTCTGTTCCTTCACCTATTATTGGTACTTGGGACATCTTATGCCCCCCAAAAGGCGCATGAGCTGTTATAGGGGCCGATGGCTCCATCAATGGAGACTGGAAGCTCCATCACGAGTGAAACAACTAGCTCGCCATCACATTCTTCCTCTAGTGTAACTACATCTTCTGCCAATCCAGCTCATTCATAATTACCTCCCCAGCCAAATTATAGCCACTCTGTAGATGCTAGGATGTGGCGGTTCGTGTCCACCTATTGCACACTGGTGCACTGACCACACATGGCAGTGTGGTGGAGGAGAGAATCTCAAGCAGGGCATCAAGCGGCTTCTGAGGAGATTCCATCCCACAGAATATGCTAAGATGGTGACAGGGAGGGTTTATCATTACTATTAAACTGCCAGCAAATTGTCTTGTGTCCTTAGAGGGGTGTGGACAAGGGGTATAATGTCAGCGGTAGTACTTGGGTTCTGGTGTCATGGTGTTTGGATACAGTTATGCCCCAGGTATTATTTTCCACACACACTTTGCACATTGCAGTTGCTGATGAGAGGCACAGTTCCTGCTCTCAAGGGAAAAATATCTATTCTAATAACAAAACACCCATGATTTTGGAGGAGGGGCAAAATCTCCACATATTCTGGGGGCTACTTATTGTGTTGCTACTCTCTCTGGCGCATCACCGGAGCTAGTTATGGCAAGTGGAACCTTCATCATCCATCACCCATGTTACTGCTGTTATTAATACCATTCCCTTTCAGCTGCTTAATCATCCTGCTGTTTAACACCTTAAGGACCAGCCACACATGCACCTGGTGGTCACTTAAGGACCACAGAGAATTTTTATTTTAATCTGGTTCTGGATTCCCCAAACGGCGTGCAGCCTGGAATTCCATGACTGTCCTGGTACATCATCGGTCCTTCAAGCAAATCCAGCCATGACATACCAGAACCGTCAAGGGTCCTTAAGGGGTTAAATGACTCAGCAGCAGCAAAAACAGCAGTTCCAAATCTTCAATTGTAGACTCAGGAGAGTTGCCAACACAACATAACTTTCTGCACTAGGCCAGTATGGCATTTTTTTCCTTCAGGGCTTGGGCTTTAAAATAAATAAATAAATAAATAAATAAAAAAAAACCTAGTCCTACAAAAAAAATAAACAATTTTTGTGTGCTTGTGCCAAACAAGTCTAAGTCCTACAAATCAATGTTTCCTTAGGCCTTGTGCATCTAATAAGCCTAAGTCCTACAAATCAATGTTTCCTCAGGGCTTAGGCCTCTAACAATAAATCTAAAAAAAATCATCCTCTACAAATCAGTCTACCCCAGTGGCAGCTTATGTCAGGGGGTTCCTGTCTATATCACTTTACATTCAAATTTCTTATTTTATTTTTTTTTATTAACTGTCCCCCCCAATACCAGTCAAGAACCCTCCAAAAAACAAATTACCTGTCTAACTGATTACCGTAAAATCTTGGGTATAATACAGACAATTTTACCCCACTTCACCTTATGTGAAGTAGGAGGTGTGTATTATACACAAGAGTTTTTAAATAAAGTAAAAATTGAGGCTGGTAGATAGCTTCCTCCCTCCCCCGACAATATTCGATCTGAAAATAACACTTACTAGTTTAAATGCAAGTCCCCGCTGAGAAGAGCAGGCATACCGGTATGTAAAGCTTCAGTGCGGGCGGCATGCTTTCATTTGCCACCCTCTTCTTTCAATGGGCTTTCAGGACCTTCCGCCAATGGAATTGCCCTGTGAGGACCTTGAGATCCTCACAGGGCATTGGCTGCAGACAGAAAGACCTGAAAGCCCATTGAAGGAAGCGGGCGGCAAATGGAAGCATGCTGCCCGCACTGAAGCTCTACATACCGGTATGCCTGCTCTTCAAAAGATGAGGACTTCAGAGGGGACTTGCATTTAAACTAGTAAGTCTTATTTTCAGAGCGGATATCTCCAGGGGAGGGAGGGAAGCCATCTGCCAGCCTTAACCCTTTGAGGCACTCAAAGGGTTAAAAAAGATTTCAGTAACGGGGAAAACAAGGGTGCGTATTATACATAGGCACTCTTGTTTTCCCCTAAAATCTTAGTCATAATATGCACCTGCGTATTATACCAGAGATTTTACGGTAATTCCTCAGACTCTACCCATCAACACAGGCACCCTCCTCAGACCCCTTTTAGCCCATGTCTTATAGGTTTTTTTAATTGTATTTAGGATTTATTTTTCATTAACTGCCCCCCCATCCCAGTAAACAACCTCCCCGCCCCCCCCAAAAAAATGAAACATAATAATTTAGGTTGAAAAAAGACTTGTGTCCTTTTCCTATTCCTTTTTACCATCGTGGATCCAAAAGAAGGCAAAAAACACCCCTCAATATAGCAATTTCAAATTCTGCCCTGAATGGGGGGGGGAATCCTTCTTGACTCCAAATGGCAATCAGATTTCTCCTTGGATCAACAAGCCCTAACTAAATATTAATCCCAATACTAACGTACATAGCCCTCTATGTTATGCTCTTTTAAATAAATATCCAGGCCCTTTTTAAGGGGAAACAGGGAAACCCTGTTCAACTGATTCTTTCTCCATCTCCCACCAACACAGGCACCCTCATGCCCCTTTTATACTATGCTTTTGGGAAATAAAACAAAATGTGTTGTCTTGTGTAAATTCAATATTCCCATTGATTTCAATGGAATGAGGTACGTGAAAAAAGCAGAGAAATAACACTTTTCCCATTGATTTCAATTGATTGAGCTAGGTGAAAAAAGTGGAGAGATGACACTTTTCCCATTGATTTCAATGGAATGAGCCTGGTGAAAAAAGCGGAGATTTCGGTTTGAGGTGACTATTTTTGCCCATCACTACTCCTAAGCATTCCCTTTTACTTCGAAAGATGCATGGGTTTTGTTAACCGTGCTAGTATGGGTATGCGCTCAGTGTGGTGGTTCCATCAGCGATCTAGTAGGTTCAGACAAGAAGCCTGCTTGGAACCCCAAGGCTGACAAGCCTACCTCCTCATGAATTGCGGGGGTGTCTGGTCTGTCCAGCATGTAAGCCATTTCTGTGGTGGATCAGTGGGTTTTGTGGCTAGTCTCGGAAAGGGAATTGTGTACATTTCAAGTTCCTTCCTCCAAGCCACTTGTTTATAGCTATAGTTTCTCTCAATCCCTAGTGAAGTCATCTATTTTTAGATGCAGTCCCCACCATCCTAGATATGCAGGTGCTGATACCAGTTCCTTCTCACCAAAAATTCACCACATTCTACTCCATCCTTTTCATTGTTCCCAAAAAAGACAACAGATGACATGCTATTCTGGACCTAAAACATCTCACCCATTTAATGCTTGCTCCACAGATGGAGTCCTTGCACTCTGTCATTGCTATTATGTGTTCAGGGGTGTTCTTGGTTTCCCTAGACATAAAGGACTCTTTCCTTTCAGGGGTGCCCGATGCGGATCCAGTCCGACAATACGACAGCAATGGTTTACATTAACTGCCAGGGAGAGACCAGAAGTGAGTCGGAATGGACCAAAGTCTGGCTGATTCTAACGTGGATGGAGGCTCATGTGCTGACTCTCTCCACAGTTCATATTTCAAGTGTAGACTGTATTGTGGAGCACTATGTTGTCATCACCTGGATCCCGGAAATTGAGAGCTCAATCAGAACGTATCTGACTCAATAGTTTAGTATTTCTAGGTCTTCAGTCAGTGTACCTGATGGCCTCTCGGCTTAACTACAAGGTTCATTAGTTTTATTTTAGGTCCCAAGATCCTCTAGCTTTCCCAGCAGACTCGGTGGTGTTTCCATAGCATTTTCCTCTGACATACATGTTTCAATCTATTCTTTTGATCACCAGGTATTGAGGTAAATGAAGGAGTGGGCTCATGTTATTCTGTCTGGCCTGTCCTGTCCTCTTTTTGGCCTGGTTTTTTAGAACTTCTCTATCTATCCTTCTAACCTTTTCAGCTCCCACTGAGTCCGGACTTTTTGATTCTGGGCCCGCTGTGTCATCCTCAGTTGGAGAAGTTACTAATTGACTGCTTGGCTTTTGAGGCCAGCATCTTGAAGAAGTAAGGTTTTTCTGACTGTCATTGCTGCCATGACAGAGACTGAAAAGGCAGTTTCTTCCAAGGCATATCACAGGGTATGGTCCCTCTTCTATACGTTGTTTGAAGGATGGGGGTTGCTGCCTGTCACAAGCAAGGGCTATAGGCCCTGCTGAGACAGTGGGGAGAGTGTGGGAAGGAATGGGTTAACAATACCAGACCCCTGGTTGCCTGTTAGTATTCCTAGCAACCACCACATTAACCTCTTAAATCCCTCCTGCACTATCACTCCAGTACTACAGTTTGCTGCCACCATCAGGTCTTTATATCTGGGCATCTTAGGTTACCCCAAACACAACAGAATTATCGTATAAAATCACCTTAATAATCAGACATATATAATTAACCCTTTAGTAACGTGTGCTACTTGAGCTTCCTTCAGAGTAGTGAGTTCATATTAGAGAACAGAGACAAGAGCTGATTAATTGAACATTTAATCTTAAAAAAGGCTTCACAGTGCATGTTACATAAATACAGAGATAAAGGACATGCAGAAATAAAGATTAAATATAAGCAAAACAGTCCATAAAATAAAATGGGAGAAACACAAGAAATCCTTAAATACAATACCGATATTTTTAGAATCCTTGCGGGAACTTCAGATGGTATTTCCCCCTTCAGTTGTTACAAAGAAATTCCCCTTTTTTATCCAGACTCCCATATTAAATAGGAGTCACACAGTTGCTTCTAAGAGGCCAAACCCCCTGGGTGTTAACTGGGAGGGTCAGGGGTTTGGCTTGACAGTTTACGGCCCACTCTATCAGACCTGTCAGGGATGTTACTGCAGAGTTCTACCTAAAAAGTCATAAGGCTTACCAAAATATGCAACCCACAGCACACCTCTATAATGTTATAATAATCATATTCCTCATATCTGTGTGAATATCTGGACACCAAACATGCTGGGCCTAACTGGTTGCAAAGTGGCTATTCTTGTAACTCATAGCAGGAACACCTCCCCCTGGCATGTTTGGTACCCACCACAAGGGTAAAACCTGGGCATTCTGAATATATATTTGTATTGAATCTTTTTACACTATATATACATGTTCTCCCTATTTCAGGTTATTTGTGTGTCCCCTGGATAAACTTCCCCCCAGAGCAGATGGTCCAATATGTTTTATGACACTCTGTCCTGCTCTGGTGATTCCTATCTACTCAGCTAATTTTATGGCCTAGGACTGGTGCACTTTGAATAACATCCCAAATACAAAACAAACAAATGAATTACACAAACCCAACTCATGCCTTGGCATGCCACTACCGCAGCCTTTTCGGCTTCCAGTTGTCTTAGCTTTTCTATGTGGTGGCCTTCAGAAATGGCTTGATCTATTAAAGCTCATATTTCAACTCTTTCTGTCCTTTTCCAGAGGCATGTTGCTTTACTACCTGACGTACAAATGTTTCTCCCATTCATCCTTGTGGCACGAATCTGGTTCTGGAATTGCTTCAGAAAGCTCCTTTTGATATGTTATCTTCAATTTCTCTGCATTTCCTGATGCTCAAGACAGCCTTTCGGATAGCTATCATGTCTATTCAGTGGGTGGTTGAACTTCTGGCTTTGTTTTGTAAGCCTCCCTTTGTTTTTTCACTCTGGAAGGCTGATTTTGCATGTCTCTAGGGTCTCACCCTAAGGTTGTTTCTGAGTTCCGTATTAACCAGGAAATTGTTCTTTCTTCTCTCTATCCAGCTCCAGCTAATAAACAAGAGCATGAGTTTCATCTGTTGGATGTAGTCAGGTGCTTGAAGTTCTTCACACGCAGCCTTTTTGGAAATCTGATTCGTTATGTCATCCCCGAGGGTCCTCTTGTGGACCAGGCTGCATCTAATGTAACTGTCGCTTCGTGGATTAAGGTAACCTTTCAAAAGGCATATGTTCTGAAGACCCACCTAGGAACACCAGAACTCCAATAGGGGCAACAAACAACTCCCTATTACACATCACCACCGGATGCCCAAAGATAGCTTCCTACTAACACACCACCAGCAGTATCCCACAATAAATGACAAAGCGTCGAACAGGGGACCCTAGGGCTGGAGACAGAATACTGGACAGGCAGCAACATAGAACCAGAGGAAGAAGGACGCTGGACAACCACCCAATAAGCCCCAAAAGCCCTGACTGGACCAGAGGCTCAAGAGAATGAGGAATGCTGACCTGGGTCTGCAGTACCACTCTACACCACAGGTGGGGTAAGACCTCACAAGATGGCTGTCCGCAATCAACGGGGATGGCAGAGACCGCCGGGGAAAATGTGAGGCAACAGCCGGGCGCTGACGTCCACAGGGATACCGCACCACCAGTCACCCACCGAATCCCACGCAAGTCCCTAGCCACTAGGTTCCCCTACAGCGGTGAGAGACAACAGAGAGAGCGAGGTAGTGTCACGGTTTATTATGACTCTCAGACACAAGTTTTAGGTAAAAATCAATTTTATTGAAATAATAAATTGATAACGTAGGATGGCAATCACATACATACAGATATATTCAGAATATAACAAGACAGAAGGCAGACTCTACCAGTCCTGTCAATATACCGGACAGGACAGTCTGAAGTAATAGAATGTTAGGCTCTGCCGGCCTTGCCAATACCGGGTAAGGCAACCTGCAGATGGAATCGCATAACGGTTCTACCGGCCTTACCAAATTACCGGGCAAGGAGGCCTCAATAGATTCTTAATGTAGGCTCTACCGGCCCTGCCAATACCGGGTAAGGCAACCTCAGATGGAATGTGGCAAAAGGTTCTACCGGCCTTACCAATACCGGGCAGGGCAGCCCAGAGATAGTAGCAACAGTCAGATGGTAATGGCAAATTGACAGGATCGTAAGCAACCCAGTGTACACACACTGAGACTAACAGGGGAATCGTAAAGCCGCAAGGCTTTGGAGCAAACCAGCGTCCGCACGCTGGGACCAACACTGAATTGTATAGCCGATAGGCTTTGGAGCAAACCAGTGACCGCACACTGGTGTAACAAGCGAGTTAGTATAGCCGTAAGGCTTAGGAGCAAACCAGCGTCCGCACGCTGGGACCAACACCGAATTGTATAGCTGATAGGCTTTGGAGCAAACCAGTGACCGCACACTGGTGTAACAAGCGAGTTTGTATAGCCGCAAGGCTTTGGAGCAAACCAGCGTCCGCACGCTGGGACCAACACAGAATTGTATAGCTGATAGGCTTTGGAGCAAACCAGTGACCGCACACTGGTGTAACAAGCGAGTTTGTATAGCCGCAAGGCTTTGGAGCAAACCAGCATCCGCACGCTGGGACCAACACAGAATTGTATAGCTGATAGGCTTTGGAGCAAACCAGTGACCACACACTGGTGTAACAAGCGAGTTTGTATAGCCGCAAGGCTTTGGAGCAAACCAGCGTCCGCACGCTGGGACCAACACAGGATAGTACAGCCGATTAGGCTTTGGAGCAAACCAGTGACCGCACACTGGTGTAATAAGCGAGTTTGTCTAGCCGTAAGGCTTTGGAGCAAACCAACGTCCGCACGCTGGGACTAACACAGGATTGTATAGCCGATAGGCTTTGGAGCAAACCAGTGACCGCACACTGGTGTAACAAGCGAGTTTGTCTAGCCGCAAGGCTTTGGAGCAAACCAGTGACCGCACACCGGAGTAACAAGCAATGTCGCCGACGCGACCAGGCAGGAGGTCGCCAGGATACAGGAGACAGGCGATGCGATGACAGGAACCAGCAACAATCAGTCAGGTCAGGAAACAGCAGAGAAGAAGTTCAGCAGGAACTGCAACACCAGAGACTAGGCTGGAACCAGGACTGGAAGTACTCAGCATGCAGGAAACACTGGAACAGCAGAGATCAGGAACTCAGGAACACATGAGATCAGGAACTCAGGAACACTGGAACAGAGGCCCAGCTATCACTGGCATAGTGATAGCAAGAAGGTCAGAAACAACACGAAAGGGCACTCAAAGGGTGCCCAATCCAGGTTTAAATAGGCAATAAGAGGCGGGCTATCTGCAGACAGCCAATAGAAGCCCCCTACTGGTGACAGACAAGGAACTGCAGCAATCACAGGCACCGTGATAGGTAGGCTGCTGCAGACCGCAGCCACTGCCTCACACAAGCACTTTCGAGCTCAAGGAATGTCAGGGGTACAGAGCGAGACAAACGGGCAGCAAGGAGAGAGGGACGTCACAGCGCACCAGAGCCAGTAAACGCTTAGCAAAGCTGAAGTCAGTGAGGAAGCCAAGCAGGTCAAACCTGGAGCGACTAGAGCTATGGAGAAAAGGCAAAAGGTTAGTTGAACGAAGCCAGGGAGTCAAACACCAGAGAAAATCCAAAAACAAGCCAAGGTCAGCAACAGGATCTAAAGAGCCACAGCACGGAGTAAAACTCGATTATCGGGCCCAGCCTAGCAAGGGAACCAGCCCTAAATACCCTGCCTAACCCATAGAAAGAGAGGGGAGGAAGCAACTAGTACAATGACTGACAGTAACCCAAACTACTAGAAAAAGTACTCTAAAACATAGGAGAGATCTGACAGCGTCCTTTCAGGTTACAACACATTCGACCAGATTGTGGTGCATCCTGGGCCTATAAAAACAGACCTCTGCAGAGCAGCTGTGTAAGGTGGCGATGTGGTTATCCCTTCATAACTTTGTGAAGCAGTAACGTGTTAATGTGCTGACTTCGGCTGAAGTTAGTTCGGGCCAGAAGGTCTCAAAGGCAGCTGTGCCTTTGTAAGTGTCTTTCCTGATATCATTTTGTCCATTTGTTCATTTTCTTCAGTTTGAATTGTTTGTGTCTATTGACACCTGAGTTTCATGTTGTTCCAGTTCATTTCTGTTGGACCTGGCCTATGTTTGGAGGGTTGATTCTTTGGTATATAACCATGGTTTATGTGTTCCACATAGGACATAAGAGAAAAGGGGATTTTTGTGCACTTCCTGATAAATCCTTTTCTCTTAATCCATGTGGACTTCCCTTCCCAGAGAAAAACCCAATGGTTTGAGTTGTAGGTCGGTGGGGTCTCTTGAGTTTCCCTTCTTGTTACACTTCTGTTTCTTTTCTTTAGGTTTATGCCATACATTAAAACTGAGCATGCTCTTCAGGGTTAAAGTGGACAGGGGAGGGAGTAAAAGCACTGCAGAATAAGTTGGAGCTATATGAATAAAGTATAATAATATTTGCTTTAGAGACCTTTTTAGTTTGTGCCCTGCCCTCCTAGAGGAGGAAACATTACCCCATGTTTCCTGTGTTCTACATGGACTAGGAGAAAATGATTTATCTGCAAGTATACAAAAGTCCCTTTTGCTTGGCTAGTGGAGGATGGAGCTTGTGTAGTAAAATATTTTTCTTATATGTGTATATATGTTGATTTTTCTTATTGATATGTGTATGTATGGTATGTATGTAATCATCTTAGTATAATGTTAGCCTGTAATACAGAACCTCAACATATGGACCTGGTCATGTGGGTGGTGCAGCATAACAAGGGTTTAGAATGAGGCAATGGAATATGATGGCTGCCATGAGAAGAGCGGAAAAAGAGGATAGAGAAGGCAGAGTGAATGGAAAAGGAAACAGGAAGGAGAGTGGGGGTTGGGTGAATAAGACTGTGTACAACTCACTCCTCAGGGTATGTATCCAAATGCCACAGGCTCCTTCAGATATATGAGGAGGCATCTGTAAGCTGTATAAATAAAGTGGGTAAAATGTTTGGCATCCACCTGAAATAAAATTATAGAGAATAAGGTCAGGTGAGAATTGTTAATGAGAAACACTCATCCAGGCTATACAGGTCAACAATTTGGGCAGGTTAACACATCCAAATGGTCTAGAATATGTAGGCTCCAAGGGTCTCCCCAAACCACCCACAGATCCCAGAAAATAATTCCTTTTGTCTAAGACTGCAAGGCATGAGGTCTAGTAATCAACTTCCCCCAAGTTTGATTGTAAGAGGGTAGAGTACCATGAAAAAGACATGGCATCCAGCCATGTCATAAAACTTTTGGACCTTCTGCTCCCACACCAAGACCGAGGGGGTGTTTGTTGACTTCCAAAGAGTTAGGATAGCAAAGTGAGCTGCCTGTAGCATATGGTGAATCAAAGTGAGGTATCTTGGAGGAAGAACAGGAAAACAGGGTAATAAGTAGCCAAAGAGGCATAAGATCAGGTACAGGGGAATACGAGCAGAAGTGATGCGTTCGATCTCAGAACATATAGATACTCAGAAGGGTGCAAAAAGACTATATTCCAACCAGATGTGGAACATTGTGCCCACCTCCAGAAGGCACCCTCAGCAGAGAGGAGAGATGGAAGGGTAAAACTTAGTGAGGGTTTGAGGCGTTCCATACCACTGAGTATACAATTTGTAGTTTGCTTCTTTCAAAGCCAAATTGGTGAACATCCTGAAATTTTGGGCAAGAATGGTAGACCAAGCCAACTTGCATTTCACTTTCCCCACAAACGGCTGAAAGCAAGAGAGCTGACAGGTCCATTGTTCCAAAGTAGCTTAAAGAACCTTGACAGCAGTCGAGTCGGGGTGTCATACGATGATAAAAGTACTTCTGCAGTTTTCCGAGGACGAGATCTGTAACCTTGTGAGAGAATGGAAGCCAGAAAGTGTCGCACCGGAGCATACTCCCAAAGTTGAGCATGATGGAATTGGAAGTGATCGATAAGGTGATCAAAATACACTATTTTCAAGTCTATAATTGTGTCCAGGTTGTGCACCCCAACAGCCTTCCATACCCCATAAAGAGTACATGAAAAGCCAGGGGAGAAGTCAAGGTTTCCAAAGATAGATAAACACTGCGATGGGTAAGGTGCAAAAGAATATAGTGAATTTGCCCACGCCCACTCATGTAGTTTGGGGCCAAGAATGCAGTGTTGCTTAATAGAGCTAGGGATTGATCTCAAATCCGCCTGTATCAGTGTTGCAGACGATCCAGACCAGTCTACTGGCAAAGAGGCCAAGACCTAATCCCTTGAGGGTTCTGTCACCAAGCCCCTTAAGTGTGCTAGTGTAATGGCCACACCATAGTTAAAAATGTCTGGCATTCCCATATCTGGCATTCCCACCCCACCCTTCCGAGGTTCCCTTGATAGTATGTCCAACCACAGGCTAGGAAGCTACAAAGGTATTCAGAAGAGACTGTAGTTTTGAGATCCAAGCCATGAGATGACTGCCTGATTTTATATACTATTTTGTAGATTGTGTACCTGCATGGTGTACTCTATTCACCCATAAGTGTAATTTTTGACATACATCATATAGGCTGATATCTGACCACTGTTCCCCTACCTTCCCCACATTGGGGCTGTGTTTTCTCTTATGTTTATTTCAAAATCTTGTTATGTTTATTTTTTATTTCTCATTTTATGTATTTTCGTATCAGTCCTTCTACCTACTTTGCTGGTTTTCAGTTACTTCTTTGTTACATTTTTCTCTACAATTGAACTGTATTTCTTATGTGGTATGGGAGAGCTGTCCCTGATTGGTCACTTTGGTGGGTGTGGTTTCATCTGCCCACCAATGCCCATATTTGATCCCAATTGCTGGAAGTGAGTGCCTGGTTGTTGGAGATTTTTTTACCGGGAACCTAGTTATATTTGTCTATTTATCTACCCATCTCCTGTAGTGAGAGATAAGATCCGTGTGTTTAGAAGGCATCATGATTACCAAGTGCTGCTGCTTGTCACTTGCTTCATATGTATGATGTCATCGTCGTCATCATCATGTTCAGCCGTAGTCGATCCACCGCAGGATGAAGGCCTTCTCAGCAAGTTTCCAACAATTTCCGTCTTGCTCTCTTTTGTTGCCACTGCACATTTGGTAATTTCATCAACCCATCTTGTCTTTGGTCTTCTTCTTTTGTGTTTTGTATCGAGTGGAATCCATACATAGTAACGTAGTTGATGAGGCTGAGAAAAGACATGCATCCATCAAGTCCAGCCCATGCCAAAATCACCCCGTTGTTCCAGAGGAATAAAAAAAAAAAAAAAAAAAACGTTGAAGCCATTTCCAATTAAGCTCCAAGTAGATAAAAAAAAATTCCTTCTTGACTCCAAATGTCAGTCAGATATTTCCCTGGATCAACATCCTATCTGATTTGAAACCAACTGTCATCATTCCCAGTATCGTTCTGTGCTAGATATGTATCCATAACTTTTTTTGGAAGCAGTTACAGTATATGTAAGCACAGCAGCCCGAGACAAAGAATTCTATAGGTTTACTGCCCTTACTGTAAAAAATCCTTGACTATGTATTATTTGAAATAACCTTTAGTATCCACTTAGTTCAGCTTGCTGCATAAATTATTAATTGGAGAGTTCTTTGTATTGACATTAAATATAACTGTGAATGGTAATCATATCACCCCTTAAATGTCTGTTCTTTAATGTAAACAAACTCCATTTGGCTAGTCTCTCTATGTAACTCAGATTCTCCAATCCGTTTATCAGTTTTGCTGCAAGTCTCTTCACTTTTCCAGTTCAATAATTCATTTTTTTAAGAACTGGTTCTCAAAACTGTACTCCATATTCTAGAGAGAGCCTTACCAAGGATTTATTTAGAGGTAGAAATATATTTGCATCCCGTACATCTACACCTCTTTTTATGCAGGCTAGTACCCTGTTTGCTCTTGCAGCAGCTGAGTGAATCAGTACAGTGCTGTGAAGTCTATTGTCTATCAATACTCCTAAATCTGTCTCAATGAGGATTCCCCAAGTGGTTTCCCATTTAATGTATATGTAGCATATTTGTTTCTACAGCCAAAATGCATAACCTTATTTATCCAAATCACTTTTTTGTGGAGTAGAATGACTTCCACATTTTTTAATGTTTCAGGCATTTTGATGAAAAAAAAAAGATGTACCAATCATTTAGGACTCTCACTTTATGGTACTTTGGTGTATAATCCACTCAGTGGATATGCATTTGTTTAATTATAAGAAACTGATTATGGGCTTTTCCTCACCACTTATTAGGATGTGGACATGTGGCATCTATTAATATGAATAATATCACACAGATATCAGAGGTGTTATCACAACAGTTTTTGGAGCCAAGATGGATTTATTTTCTATATGTGGGAGTTGGGTGATAGGTGTGTTCTTTGTCCTGATGATGGTCTGTTAGTACCTATGGGAACCTTGACACAGTGAATAAAAGCTACACATTTATAACTCCTTTGTGTGTTCCATCGTCTGTGATCTACTATCTAGACTTGTGCGAATTCATTCGGAGACATTCGGATTTCGTCGAAAATGGGGTCATTCGGAGACATTCGGCCAATCCGAAACTCAAGGGTCATTCGGAAAAAATGATCCGACTCCGAACAGCCCAGGACTGAAATTCGTCAAAACTTTCGGAAGTTTCAGCAATCGACAAATTTCCAAAAGTTTTGACTACTTTTGACCAGGACTTTTTTGTACTTTCTGTGCGCACTCAATTACTTTCCCTCCATAATTTTCCCTCCATGTCTCTAGTCCAATTCCATTCTCCGTTTCATGCACTACTTCCCTCTTTTGTCTGTATTCGAATAGCCTTCTTCGTTTCATGATGGGGGTTGGACTAATGACACAGTCACACAGACAGACAGCCTGCATTTCCTCATTGCGTTGTTGGAGCTCAGAGAGAGAAGAAGAGATTAGAGAGTGTCCAGTTGTTGTGTAGGCAGGCAGATAGCATTAGGCTAGGCTTAGGTAGGCAGCCAGCATTAGTTCCAGTTATTGCCACTGCAAGAGCGAGTAATATTTGTTCCTGTGCAAAATATAAAAAAATATTAGGTATTTGTTCGAATACAGGGCCGGCCCTTACATGGGTCCCAGTGGGTCAATGGACCCATGCGTCACTTTGACAGGGGCGGCAATTTGCCGTCCCATAGCATGTTTATTTTGTGCGCTTCCGCCAGTTCTGTGTTGCAGGGTGTCCCATCAGTGTGACTTCAGCAGCCGGGCAGCCCTATGCTCACTCAGTGACGATGCCTGCTGGCTGCTTCAGTGACGTGAATTATGTGATAGTCAAACATTATGCCTATTTTGTATTGTTTATCGCCCACCTAAAGTCAAGACTTGAGTAAATAGGTCTACCGTCCCAGATTTGCTAGAGAGGTTTTACAAATACAGGAGGGTGCCCCCTGTACGAAATTAGTCTAAACATTTGGGATCCCTAGTATGAGTGCACGACAGTGCATGATGTGTCCTGAACAGGATTGCTGTGAGGTGTCTCCACCCGGAAGGTGCTGGCCGGGCTGAGCTTCAACATTGTGACGAGTGACCAACTAAGAGCACCGTGCCAGACTTAATCTGCAGCCATAGCATCAACCCCTCCTACTCTCCGGGTCCCGCTGACTGGCAATAACAGGTGAGTCACTAAGAGATCTGAAGCCTTTCTGGAAGTCCTTTCACTTGGAAAGGGGCTAGGTATTACTTGGGGGAGTTGCCTCGTGTGTAAATAATTTCTAGGTGGGAGATGAATGTGCATCACTTATATGTTTCCTAACAGTAGTTAGAATACAACTCCCATCATCCCCTGATTATGACATTGGGAAATGCCCAGCAATTACCGTAGAGCCCTGTATTGCACACTCACGGAAAACGGTGATATTGCTATACTAAGACAATGCTGTGGACCCCTCTTCAGTGTAGATGTCAAGCATTTTTTTTAATTTCTCTCCTCTGTTGCAGTTCGTTCACAACAGAATGTCTCAAGTTTTTCTTTTTAACACATTACACCTATCACATTACAATCATTGATGTTTATTCTTGATGTAGTATGAAACACTACAATGTATATACACAGACTTATTTGATATGAGGGGGAAATCAGGATAGGAAAACGAGAGAGAGGAATTGGGTACTAAAGAGGGACAGTAGGGTAGGAGGCTGGTGCCAGAAAATGAAACCTTAATCTTTACCCCTGTACTAACATAGAATGTGACATGTCGTTTGACCATGTTCGAGTCGACCACTTATGTTGAGTAGGATGTGACAGGCATGGGTTTTCGATGTTTGAGCATATGCTAAATTGAATGACAGGCATGGGGTTTCGATGTTCGAGCATATGCTAAATTGATTGACAGGCATGGGTTCTCGATGTTCGATGTTTGCATTGTGACTGGCATCCCATGCTGGAGTAGAGGTGACATGCACAAACTGGCAATGTACGACAATGTCCGTTTTTGGGATGGATCTAAATGCACACCCTGTCTGCAAAGAATGATAGCAGCGTGCACAGAGGCGCACTGCTATAATTTAACCCATGTTAAATTCGGCCGAATAATTCGGAATGGATCAGAATTCTTTCGAATCGAATAGGCCCGGTCCAAAATTAGGATCATCCGAATTAGAAAAAAAAAATTTGTTCGAATTTTACCGAAAATTTTGCCCGTTCACAAGTCTAGTACTATCTCATTCCATCCTTTAAGGGAGCCAGGCAAATGACTTTAAAGGTGTGAATGCTTTTTCTTATACTGGAAATAGGATTCAGGTGCTTAACCCCTTAGCGACCCTTGACGTACCAGGACCGTCAAGGGTAAATGTGATTCAACGACCCTTGACGGTCCCGGTACGTCAAGGGTTAAACTCTCCCATCGCGGCCGCACGGAGCGATGGGAGAGCGCGGGCTGCTTGTTACTAAGTGTCCCGATACCGGGACACTTAGTAACAACCAGTAAAAAGTTTGTTGCAACATGCGATTCGCTTGATGAGCGAATCACATGTTGCAAATGCTGATTGACAGGGACAGTATTTGTAAATACTGTCCCTGTCATATATCTCTGTCTCCCTCCATCTTGCACACTGCTGAGGTGGAGAGAGACAGAGAGAGTTCGTGTGACAGTGTGTTCCAGAGTTCCTGCAAAAAAAAAAACTGCGTTTAAACGATAAAATTAACCCTTTGATCACTGTTTTACAGTGATCACCAAGTTCCCCCCCATCTGATCACTTTTAGAGTGATCAATAAACTGCAGATCAGCGTCTGCTGATCTGTGGGATACCCCCCATCCCCCTTGTATCCTCTGAATTTTTTTTTTATTTTTTTTAAATTTTTTTTTATTTTTTTTTTATTTTTTTTTTATTAAAAATTGATTTAAAATATAATTTAGGTAGTTTAGGTAGGTAGGTGGGTAGGTTTAGTGTAGACTTGTGTTAGGGAAAGGTTTAGGGACAGATCTAGGTTTAGGGAAAAAAAAACAAACAAAAAAAAAAAAAAACCCCAAAAAATAATAAAAAAAAAAAATATATATACATAATAAGTATAGTTTAGATAGGTAGTTTACTTGGGTTAGGTAGGTTCTAGATATACGTAGGTTAGGGTAAGTTTTAGGGTTAGAGTTAGGTTTAGGGATAGCGTTAGAGTAAGGAAAAAAAAATTTAGTGGGCAAAATGCAGCGCACTTGTAGCGTTGAAGAGGCATATGCCTTTTTGGCATCTGACTCAGAGGAAACAGACACTGCGTCAGATTTTGAAATAGAGCAGTTTTCAGAAACTGAGAGCAGCTCTACTGACGACGCTGGGCCTTCTATTAAGAAAAGACGCACTGCCCCAAGAGCTGCCCTGGCAACTGCCCCAGCACCTGCCAAAAATCCTGCCCCAGCACCTGCCACAAATCCTGCCACAAATCCTGCCACAAGATCTGCCAAAAATCCTGTCAAAAGATCTGCCAAAAGGAATGCCCCAAGTGCTGCCCCAAGAGCTGCCCTGGCAATTGCCCCAGCACCTGCAAAAAGATCTGGCCAAAGAAATGCCCCAACACCAGCCACTCCTGATCATAATGAATGGGTATCCCCAATACATTTTTGCCCACAAATACCAGAATTTACAGGCACCCCAGGGATTCAAACTGATGTTGAGGGATTTAATTATGATAATTTTTTTGATTTATTTTTGGGGGAAGACATTTTAGGGGAAATTGTGTCCCAAACCAACTTGTATGCAGCCCAGTATACTGCCGCCAACCCTACAGCTTTTGTAGTTAAGGAAGAAATATGGAAACCCATAGACCTCATAGAATTTAAGCAATTCTGGGCCTTAATAATGGCAATGGGTATGATAATAAAGCCCAGTATCCGATCCTACTGGAGCAAAAACCCAGTATGTGATACCCCTATATTCCCCAAGACTATGACCAGGTCCAGATTTGAAATCATTTTGCACTTTATGCATTTTAACGATAATACCCTGTGCCCCCCAAAAGAACACCCCCAGTATGATAGACTATACAAAATTCGTCCCCTAATAAGCCATTTACAGAAAAAGTTTGCCCAAGTGTATATGCCCCAAAAAGAAATTAGTGTAGATGAATCCCTAATGAAATACAAAGGCAGGTTAGGGTTCAAGCAGTACATCCCCTCAAAGCGATCCAAATTTGGTGTCAAATTTTATAAATTGTGCGAAAGTGCCACAGGCTACACCCAGGCTTTTAGAATTTATGAGGGCAAGGACAGCAAACTTGATCCTCCTGGTTGCCCCGAATTTATGGGAACAAGTGGGAAAATAGTTTGGGATTTAATTTACCCCTTATTAAATAAAGGCTATCAATTATTTGTTGATAATTATTACACCAGCCCCCTTTTATTTAGGTCTCTGTTTTATTTTGACACCGTGGCCTGTGGCACTGTCAGACGCAATTGCAGGGAGTTTCCCAAAACACTCATAGATGCCAAATTAAAAACTGGGACGTCCTCATCTTTGTGCCAACAGGAGCTGCTGGCAGTGAAGTTTAGGGACAAAAAAGAGGTCTGCATGCTGACCACAATGCATGAGGACAGATCTGTGGTAGTCACTGTTCGTGGCAGGACAGTGGTAATGAGAAAGCCAGTCTGCATCAGGGAATATAATAAAAACATGGGGGGAGTTGATCTGAGTGATCAACTAATGCAGCCATACCTCGCAATGAGGAAGTGTAGGGCATGGTATAAAAAAGTTGCCATCTATTTGATGCAGACTGCTGTCCATAATTCATTTTTACTTTTCAAGCTGGCAAACCCCAATCAAAGATGTAGCTTTTTACAGTACCAGCTACAACTTATTTCCATATTTTTATTTCAAGGTGCGTCTGAAATAATTCCACCAAGACCCGGGTTAGTACATTTTATTTATAAAATCCCCCCCAACTCCCCAAAAGAACAAACCACAGAAGCGCTGCAGGGTTTGCTACAGAAAGGGAATACGGACAGACACCACCACTTACTGTCCTGGTTGCCCTTCCAAACCTGGCCTCTGCATTGGTGACTGTTTCAAGGAATACCATTCAGGCACAATGCAGTAGTGCTGTAAAGGTTCTTTTATTATTTGGCCACTTTTTCCCCCTGAAATATCCTGTTTTTTATTTTTCAAAATACATCCCTCCTTAGATCTAACACTATCAACATTTATCTCTGATAATGGAAACACACATGTTCCCTACTGGGCCTAGTAGCTCCCCCAAACCCTGACAAACCTATGCATATGGGGCATTGCCGTACTCATACAATGTAACTCACCACTAATGTAAAGCATTTAAAAAAATCTGCAAATATCATCTGATTGAAATCCAGAGCAACACTAAAATAGAAATGTGAAAAATGGTGTTTCTCTGCCTTA
Source organism: Rhinophrynus dorsalis (assembly GCA_037306005.1). NCBI lineage: Eukaryota > Metazoa > Chordata > Amphibia > Anura > Rhinophrynidae > Rhinophrynus > Rhinophrynus dorsalis. The sequence continues at coordinate 359,775,949 of CM074721.1, read as the reverse complement.
CTGCAGATTTTGGGAGGGATTGGTGATATAGTGGCAGCGAAAAAATTGATAAGATGCAAATAGAATGAAAGCCAGGGTTGTCTACTCTTCTACAAAATATACTTTTGGGGGTAAAATTAATTGCAGCATTGCCAAACAGACCGAAATGAGACAAGGCACCAGCTGTAAAAATGGCATGTCTGTAAAAGGAAACTAACATGTTCCAACTGGGCCCAGGAGCTCCCCCAAAACCCCGACAAACCTATGTATATGGGGTATTGCCGTAATTAGAAGAAGGAGCCGAACACTAATCAATGCAGTTAATAAAATCTTCACCTGTTCTGTGCTTGAAATTCACATCAACATTGAAGGCAAAGCGTGAAAAATGCTGAATTTTTTATTTACGTCAAGTTTTCACAGGCTTGGTGGTAAAATGGCTGTTTGCAAGATTTGAAAACACACCTAAAATGAAAGCCTGGGGTGTCTACTTTCAAAAAATATACACTTTTGGGGGGAAATCTTAAAAAAGAGCAGTGTTACACAGCCCAAATGAGAAATGGCACCAGTAACGCAAGCTGTGAAGATTCAAAGTGTGAACCTGGAAACGCGCATGTTCCAATTTGGGACCCATAGCTCCAACAAACCATGAAAAAGCTATCCATATGGGGTATTTCCGTACTCAGAAGAAGGAGCCGAACACTAATCAATGCAGTTTATAAAATCTTCATCTGTTCTGTGCTTGAAATTCACATCAACATTGAAGGCAAAGCGTGAAAAATGCTGAATTTTTTTACTTACGTCAAGTTTTCACAGGCTTGGTGGTAAAATGGCTGTTTGCAAGATTTGAAAACACACCTAAAATGAAAGCCTGGGGTGTCTACTTTCAAAAAATATACACTTTTGGGGGGAAATCTTAAAAAAGAGCAGTGTTACACAGCCCAAATGAGAAATGGCACCAGTAACGCAAGCTGTGAAGATTCAAAGTGTGAACCTGGAAACGCGCTTGTTCCAATTTGGGACCCGTAACTCCCACAAACCATGAGAAAGCTATGCATATGGGGTATTGCCGTACTCAGAAGAAGGAGCTGAACACTAATCAATGCAGTTTATAAAATCTTCACCTGTTCTGTGCTTGAAATTCACATCAACATTGAAGGCAAAGTGTAAAAAACACTGTTTTTTTTACTTACGTCAAGTTTACGAGAAAGTGGTGGTAAAATGGCTGTGTAAAAAATTTGAAAACACACCTAAAATGAAAGCTGGAGGTGTCTACTTTCCAAAAATATACACTTTTGGGGGAAATCCTAAAGTGGAGCACTGGAACCTAGCCCAAAATGAGTAATGGCACCAGTTAAGCAGGACTTGAAAATTCAATATTTGTTCAAAATTGGGCCCTGTAGCTCCCCCAAACCTTGAGAAACCTATGCATATGGGGTATTGCTGTACTCAGAAGAAGGAGCTGAACACTAAACAATGCATTTTTAAAAATCTTCACCTATCATGTGCTTGAAATTCACATCAACATTGAAGTGAAAGTGTGAAAAAAGCTGTTTTTTTAACTTACGTCAAGATTTACGAGTGATTGGTGGTAAAATGGCTGCGTAAAAAATTTGAAAACACACCTAAAATGAAAGCTGGAGGTGTCTACTTTCCAAAAATATACACGTTTGGGGGGAAATCCTAAAGTGGAGCACTGGAACATAGCCCAAAATGAGTAATGGCACCAGTTAAGCAGGACTTGAAAATTCAATATTTGTTCAAAATTGGGCCCTGTAGCTCCCCCAAACCTTGAGAAACCTATGCATATGGGGTATTGCTGTACTCAGAAGAAGGAGCTGAACACTAAACAATGCATTTTTAAAAATCTTCACCTATCATGTGCTTGAAATTCACATCAACATTGAAGTGAAAGTGTGAAAAAAGCTGTTTTTTTAACTTACGTTAAGATTTACGAGCGATTGGTGGTAAAATGGCTGCGTAAAAAAATTGAAAACATACATAAAATGAAAGCCTGGGGTGTCTACTTTCCAAAAATATATACTTTTGGGGGGAAATCTTAGAGTGGAGCACTGTTACACAGCCCCAAATGAGACATGGCACCAGTGATGCAAGCTGTGAAAATTCAAAGTGTGAAACTGGAAACGCGCATGTTCCAATTTGGGCCCCATAGCTCCCGCAAACCTTGAATAACCTATGCATATGGGGTATTGCCGTACTCAGAAGAAGGAGCTGAACACTAAACAATGCATTTTTAAAAATCTTCACCTATCATGTGCTTGAAATTCACATCAACATTGAAGTGCAAGTGTGAAAAACGCTGTTTTTTTAACTTACGTTAAGATTTACGAGCGATTGGTGGTAAAATGGCTGCGTAAAAAAATTGAAAACATACATAAAATGAAAGCCTGGGGTGTCTACTTTCCAAAAATATATACTTTTGGGGGGAAATCTTTGAGTGGAGCACTGTTACACAGCCCCAAATGAGACATGGCACCAGTGATGCAAGCTGTGAAAATTCAAAGTGTGAAACTGGAAACGCGCATGTTCCAATTTTGGCCCCGTAGCTCTCCCAAACCTTGAGAAACCTATGCATATGGGGTATTGCCGTACTCAGAAGAAGGAGCTGAACACTAAACAATGCATTTTTAAAAATCTTCACCTATCATGTGCTTGAAATTCACATCAACATTGAAGTGCAAGTGTGAAAAACGCTGTTTTTTTAACTTACGTTAAGATTTACGAGCGATTGGTGGTAAAATGGCTGTGTAAAAAAATTGAAAACATACATAAAATGAAAGCCTGGGGTGTCTACTTTCCAAAAATATATACTTTTGGGGGGAAATCTTAGAGTGGAGCACTGTTACACAGCCCCAAATGAGACATGGCACCAGTGATGCAAGCTGTGAAAATTCAAAGTGTGAAACTGGAAACGCGCATGTTCCAATTTGGGCCCCGTAGCTCTCCCAAACCTTGAGAAACCTATGCATATGGGGTATTGCCGTACTCAGAAGAAGGAGCTGAACACTAAACAATGCATTTTTAAAAATCTTCACCTATCATGTGCTTGAAATTCACATCAACATTGAAGTGCAAGTGTGAAAAACGCTGTTTTTTTAACTTACGTTAAGATTTACGAGCGATTGGTGGTAAAATGGCTGCGTAAAAAAATTGAAAACATACATAAAATGAAAGCCTGGGGTGTCTACTTTCCAAAAATATATACTTTTGGGGGGGAAATCTTAGAGTGGAGCACTGTTACACAGCCCCAAATGAGACATGGCACCAGTGATGCAAGCTGTGAAAATTCAAAGTGTGAAACTGGAAACGCGCATGTTCCAATTTGGACCCCGTAGCTCTCCCAAACCTTGAGAAACCTATGCATATGGGGTATTGCCGTACTCAGAAGAAGGAGCTGAACACTAAACAATGCATTTTTAAAAATCTTCACCTATCATGTGCTTGAAATTCACATCAACATTGAAGTGCAAGTGTGAAAAACGCTGTTTTTTTAACTTACGTCAAGATTTACGAGCGATTGGTGGTAAAATGGCTGCGTAAAAAAATTGAAAACATACATAAAATGAAAGCCTGGGGTATCTACTTTCCAAAAATATATACTTTTGGGGGGAAATCTTTGAGTGGAGCACTGTTACACAGCCCCAAATGAGACATGGCACCAGTGATGCAAGCTGTGAAAATTCAAAGTGTGAAACTGGAAACGCGCATGTTCCAATTTTGGCCCCGTAGCTCTCCCAAACCTTGAGAAACCTATGCATATGGGGTATTGCCGTACTCAGAAGAAGGAGCTGAACACTAAACAATGCATTTTTAAAAATCTTCACCTATCATGTGCTTGAAATTCACATCAACATTGAAGTGCAAGTGTGAAAAACGCTGTTTTTTTAACTTACGTTAAGATTTACGAGCGATTGTTGGTAAAATGGCTGTGTAAAAAAATTGAAAACATACATAAAATGAAAGCCTGGGGTGTCTACTTTCCAAAAATATATACTTTTGGGGGGAAATCTTAGAGTGGAGCACTGTTACACAGCCCCAAATGAGACATGGCACCAGTGATGCAAGCTGTGAAAATTCAAAGTGTGAAACTGGAAACGCGCATGTTCCAATTTGGGCCCCATAGCTCCCGCAAACCTTGAATAACCTATGCATATGGGGTATTGCCGTACTCAGAAGAAGGAGCTGAACACTAAACAATGCATTTTTAAAAATCTTCACCTATCATGTGCTTGAAATTCACATCAACATTGAAGTGCAAGTGTGAAAAACGCTGTTTTTTTAACTTACGTTAAGATTTACGAGCGATTGGTGGTAAAATGGCTGCGTAAAAAAATTGAAAACATACATAAAATGAAAGCCTGGGGTGTCTACTTTCCAAAAATATATACTTTTGGGGGGAAATCTTTGAGTGGAGCACTGTTACACAGCCCCAAATGAGACATGGCACCAGTGATGCAAGCTGTGAAAATTCAAAGTGTGAAACTGGAAACGCGCATGTTCCAATTTTGGCCCCGTAGCTCTCCCAAACCTTGAGAAACCTATGCATATGGGGTATTGCCGTACTCAGAAGAAGGAGCTGAACACTAAACAATGCATTTTTAAAAATCTTCACCTATCATGTGCTTGAAATTCACATCAACATTGAAGTGCAAGTGTGAAAAACGCTGTTTTTTTAACTTACGTTAAGATTTACGAGCGATTGGTGGTAAAATGGCTGTGTAAAAAAATTGAAAACATACATAAAATGAAAGCCTGGGGTGTCTACTTTCCAAAAATATATACTTTTGGGGGAAAATCTTAGAGTGGAGCACTGTTACACAGCCCCAAATGAGACATGGCACCAGTGATGCAAGCTGTGAAAATTCAAAGTGTGAAACTGGAAACGCGCATGTTCCAATTTGGGCCCCGTAGCTCTCCCAAACCTTTAGAAACCTATGCATATGGGGTATTGCCGTACTCAGAAGAAGGAGCTGAACACTAAACAATGCATTTTTAAAAATCTTCAGCTATCATGTGCTTGAAATTCACATCAACATTGAAGTGCAAGTGTGAAAAACGCTGTTTTTTTAACTTACGTCAAGATTTACGAGCGATTGGTGGTAAAATGGCTGCGTAAAAAAATTGAAAACATACATAAAATGAAAGCCTGGGGTGTCTACTTTCCAAAAATATATACTTTTGGGGGGAAATCTTTGAGTGGAGCACTGTTACACAGCCCCAAATGAGACATGGCACCAGTGATGCAAGCTGTGAAAATTCAAAGTGTGAAACTGGAAACGCGCATGTTCCAATTTTGGCCCCGTAGCTCTCCCAAACCTTGAGAAACCTATGCATATGGGGTATTGCCGTACTCAGAAGAAGGAGCTGAACACTAAACAATGCATTTTTAAAAATCTTCACCTATCATGTGCTTGAAATTCACATCAACATTGAAGTGCAAGTGTGAAAAACGCTGTTTTTTTAACTTACGTTAAGATTTACGAGCGATTGGTGGTAAAATGGCTGCGTAAAAAAATTGAAAACATACATAAAATGAAAGCCTGGGGTGTCTACTTTCCAAAAATATATACTTTTGGGGGGAAATCTTAGAGTGGAGCACTGTTACACAGCCCCAAATGAGACATGGCACCAGTGATGCAAGCTGTGAAAATTCAAAGTGTGAAACTGGAAACGCGCATGTTCCAATTTGGGCCCCATAGCTCCCGCAAACCTTGAATAACCTATGCATATGGGGTATTACCGTACTCAGAAGAAGGAGCTGAACACTAAACAATGCATTTTGTAAAAATCTTCACCTATCATGTGCTTCATATCAACAGTAGTATTGAAATGTAAGTGTGAAAACTGCAAAAAAACAAAATATTACCACAATTTGAAAATTTTTTCTGGAAAAATAGCTGCATGAAAAACTCCAAAATTCTCCTGATTATTTACTTTATGTTGTGTAGTTTTCAGAAACATATACCTTTGTGGGACATTTTTGGTTCTGGCACCGTCAGCTAAGCTATGATGCTCACATGCCAATTGTTGAGAAATTACAAGTTGGAAATAATGGCATCCATCTTGTAATATTTACCTTGTAAATGTGAGGAAGTGATTGAAATACTAGGCATATGGGGTATTCTTATATTCAGGAGAAGCAAATGAATATATTTAGGGGTATTTTTTTGTCATAAACTAATTGTATGCAAATCCTGACACGAAAATATAAGCAAAATGTTGTTTTTTTTCAATTTTTTTCCTCTTTTTTTCTATTTTAATCAAATTAAACAATGAGGTATTCATATAATTGTGGTATCAAAAGAAAGCCCTACTTGTGCTTAAAAAAACAGTATATAATTTATGTGGGTGCACAAAAGGAATTAAAGAGAAAATATGGTTGAACAAAGACATAGTCAAAAAAGTCAAAATTGCTCCAGTCCTTAAGTCAAATCAAACTCAGATTTCCCCGGTCCTTAAGGGGTTAAGGCCTAGATTACGTAGCAGTTTTTAAGTGTTGTTACTGGTTTTCCTAGAGCAGTCTACGTAGAATTATGCATGTGTGTAAACCATGTGCAGACTTAGCATATCTTAGCTTTGTACTAACTTGGATTTTCTTTCTCCATCACTGGGAATCCAAACTGAACCATGGCCAGTCTCGCCCTTCACGCATGTTCTATTGAATAAAAGAGCTGCCAGGAATTGTTATGTACACTTCCGTGGACATAACATCCAGGATTGAAGATATTATCTCTTCAATAAATGCAGCATGACAGAATTCATAGGGGGCATTAGGATTTTTGGTAATAGGCAAGTGGTGGCTCATTATTTGGAAGTGTTACTTCTTCTTTAAATTGAAATGTTAACCCTTTGAATGCCAGTGTGGGTTCCATCACAATGCCTCTCAATTAATTGGAAACACAAAAGCTTCATTTAAATAAAACCCCGTTTTTAATTGTTTCCAATTATGCACTGTTACCAGATTTGCTCCATTTTTGTCTTTATTGATGGGGCCACTGTGTCAGTAGATCTTGCTTAAGCTCAAACGTACTGCTGTAAACAAAAGAAATGCCCTGGAGCTTGCCACATTATATGGAGATGTTGATGGGCAGGCTTCATGACTGTTGTATAGCTCTTATGTCAGGTTACTATTGCCGTGTATAGGAGGTGCAGACTTCCAGTCCCATAACTCCCTCCTGTAACCATTGCCTGCTTGGCAGGGATAGTCTCCATGGGCTATATTCATCTAACTTAAAGGGTGAAGTTCTGGATACAGCTAACTAAAATTCCTCACGTTCCTATTGATTTAATTTTGGCTTTTAACTTCTTGAATACTTGACAGGTCACCAGTTCATTGGAGACCTCTCTAGCATTCAAGGGCTAAAAATCTCCATTTAAAGCAATAGGAATTTCAATTTCCCGCTGTTGATTTGCCCCAGATCTGCACCTCTTTAAGCTTGATGAATAATGCCCTGGTCTCCTTTATTGTTGTCTTTTGTAGGAGGAACAGACTCCATGTGATATAACTTAGGGTTTGCATATCTCCTAATTTTTCAAGGCATCTCCTCAATTTGGGTGCTTGATAATCTGACCTGAAATTTTAATTCATGCTATAGATGTTCTTGATTTTTCTTCTGGCTGAAAGACCTGTATTTTCCAGCCTGGGCCACTAGAGGGACTTTGTTCAGTGGAAATCTGTAGCAGTCTGATTCCTGCTTCAGCAGCATGCATGTGGTCTTCTGGGCCTTTCCATCACTCCTGACTGGCAAGCTATGTCAGCTGATCCCTGATCAGAAGGTGTTTAAACCAGCACAGTAAGCCTTGTTCCTTGCTCAAGCAGGAGTTCTGGTTGGTGATTCTATGCATTTTCTGTTCTGCGATCCTGTGTACCAGATCACTGACTTTTTCAGAATACACCTCTGTTCTTGCGATACTGTGTACCAGACCACCAGCTTTCCCAGACTATGCCTCTGTTCCTGTGGTCCAGACCACTGGTTTTACTAGATTATACTTTTGTTCAGGCAACCCCATGTACCAGACCACTATCTATACACAACATCAATCCTGCCTCCTCCCTCTGCACTGTGGGTTCATCTCAAGAACTACACAACCTTCCGACGCCCAACTACCAATCAGTTCTGGCTATCCGCCCTTGCAGGTGGAATCTCTAAACCGTCCTATGGCCACAGCAAGACCTCACCTATTGCTGACAACACTCTCTAGCATAACCTTGCCAGCCTTCTTGGTAGTACTCTGTCCCAGTAGGTACATCCAGATGAGTGGGTTCTTCATCATGGCATTTATTTGTTTTATTCCAGTCTTTCCTTTCACATTTGCCTGTTGTGTGTGTCGGTGTTTGTTTGCCCTGTTTATTTGAGGTCTTCCTGGGAGTAGTGGATTGATTACTTGGTGGTGGACCTGCTGTCCCTCCATCACTGAGCGGCCTTATGGCCTTTTGGGGGGGATGAGGGTGTGACTGCAGGATCTCCACAGGAAAGAGCACTGCTGCTGCAGATCTGGACTCCAGGCTGACATCCTGAGCCTCGCTTTTAGGATTTGCCAATGAGGATATGCAAGAGCAGTCTTCAGAGCGAAAAATACTTTTATCGTCCAGATGACTGACACTGTAAAGCATTGTCCTGCATTACTGTTCAGGTTGGTGTACAGCCTGATTCATTCTAGATGTACCACCATCATGGTATTTCCATCTGAAAAAGTGCTGTCTTGGTTTTCATCAATTACTTATTTTGATAAGATCCACAGCATAAAAGCTGGTATCTGCCAGGAGTCGGTTTAAGATCTTAGTCTTGATCCAGAGGCAAGTCTTGATCTGAATTATATCCAGCTGATCTTGTCCAGCTTCCTCCTGGAGCTCATGGCTGGGCTAAACTGGATATGCGGCCTGGATCCTTGTCCCTCATTGCTGCTTAAAGGGTCTATAATGGATACAAGGTTGGTGGAACTGGTCAACATGTTGCATGCTGAGGGGGTGGTGCCAGGCTCCTTGAAAAGGCCCTTGTTTAGACTTCTCATGAAGTGTGCCAGCCTGGAGGTTGACCTGCTGTTCAATTACAGCTCTATCTCCCGCCTTCCTTTTCTTGGAATTTTGTTGAAGATAGCGGTTTTCTCTCAAAAGAAGCACTCTGGAGAGCTCTAATTCTCTGGGTATACTTAGCTTCAGAGATGATCACAGCACTGAGTCAGCCATGGTGTTTGAGCGCATTTAGCAGGTGACATGTTGATGGGTATGGACAGGGGTTGTTTTTCAGACCTTGTCATGCTTGAGCTCTCTGAGGCCTTATATATCATTGGCCATAGTATATGGGTGCAGTGGCTGCTAAGCCTGTTATTGGGGGAACTACCTTGCAATGTTTGTCCTCTTGCCGTAGGGAAGAGTCCAGCAGATGGCAAGGAAATTTCCATTTATCACAGGCTGGGCCTGTCCTATATGGGGTTCCTCAGGTTCCATTTTGTCTCCCCTATATTTGTGTATGAGGTGCTGGGGGATATCGTGCACGACATGGGATGGAGTATCATCCGTATGCTGATGACACCCAAATGTACGTCTCATTCCAGGATATCTCAGTGACTACCATGAAGATGCTGACCGATTGTTTAACTGATGATTCCACGTGGCTGGAGTCAAATTGTCTAAGGTTGAGTCCAGACAAGACTACGTTAATGATTTTAGGCTCAGAGAGTAGACTGGGGCAGGCAGAAGGAATGGTCTCATTCCATTGATAAATGGGGTGAGTCCTCTGCTGGTCTAGTTCACAAATTTGGTGTTCTCTATGACCATAGGCCTTGCACTTGAGCATAAGTTGTGGCCTGAACTCTTTAATTCATGCCTTTGTGTCAATGTGTTTGGACTATAGGTATGTTCTTCATGCAAAACTATACTGGTGTCTCACATTGAAGCTCTAAATAGTAGAAATTGCAGCCGTAAGGTTATTGAGAGGTACTGTATCTCTAAATTTGAGCCTGAACTGCATAGGTTACTGTTTTTTTTTCTCATGTGAGCTACAAGTTAGCCTTATGCTTATAAGGCTTTGCATGGTATTGGACCTCAGTACTTAGGGGTAGATTTAAAGGCAGCCGTTAACAAAAAAAATCACTAACGGGTGCGTTAAGTGACATGTTGCAATTCAAAGATCCGTCTAAAGACCAGCTAACGGCAGTTGTACAATCCTTACGGCCGATACACTTACGTGCATTCAGACGCATGGAAAAACATACCCCAGAGCTATTCAAAGGCTTGCGGTACTGATAACGGCTGAAAAAAAGACACACCTAACGGCTAAAAGTTAAGACCCACTTTTCACACACGTTAGACACTTAACGGCCAAAACAAAACACCCGTTACATAGGAAAAGACACAAAAGGCTTACCGCACAACCATGTAAATGTGAAAATTAACCCGTGCAATGCCAAAACAACACAAAAACATGCACACACAACACAAATCACTATACACACAACAACAACCAACACCACAGGGACAACGACACACTAAAAAACAACAACACAACATGGCACGGAACAATGGGGGTCATCACACAAAGCGGACACCTGCAAATACAAGCTCACCTGGGCAACATCAACACGCCACCTGCACCCCACAACTGCATGTCCGCAAATGGCACACACAGAACAAGCACAACACACCACATCTTATAACACACACACACCTGCAAACACTTACCTGGACAAAAACAACTCACCATTGGTCAGCACTCACCTCATCACCACACCCACACAACGCCCTAGCAAGTACTTAAAGGGACAACTCAACACACTCACTTGTGGCTTGTTTTCCACTCTGGGAGGGAGGGAGGGAGGGAGGGAGGGAGGGAGAGAGGGAGGGAGAGAGAGAGAGGGGGAGAGAGAGAGAGAGAGAGAGAGAGAGAGAGAGAGAGAGAGAGAGAGAGAGAGAGAGAGAGAGAGAGAGAGAGAGAGAGAGAGAAAAAAAAAAAAAAAAAAAAAAAAAAAAACAACAGTATGTTGGGTTACATATTGTTGCGAAGACTGAAGAGAAGGCGTGCAAGGGAGAGAGCTAGGGAACATCAGCAACCTCCAAGCATGCCTGATCAACAGCCACCACCTGTTGCAAGTGAGGAGGTTCTGGCTCAGCAGCCACACAGGAGCCCATCCCCACCTGGAGGGCACAGGATGTATAGACGACCACCAAGGCCCAGGGTATACCGCCCAAGGGTCACCCTCTTTGGAATGACCGATGATGAGGTAATTGATCGCTACAGGTTGAGGCCTGACAGCATCATTGCCTTGTATGAGGTCATCAAGGAGCAGGTGGATCCCATCTACATCTACAACCATGCCCTAACTGGCCTGCAGAAACTACTCTGTGCCATGCACTTCATGGCAAGCGGGGCCTTCCAGTCCACAGAGGGTTACGCATCTGGCATGTCACAGGCCACATTCTCCAGGGTGCTGGCCCAGGTCCTGCCAGCCCTCAAAAGCAAGGCCAGTACCTATATACATTTCCCCACCACCGACATGGACTGGATACAAGTCAAGCAGGCCTTTTACGCCAGGGGAGGCATGCCCAGGGTCATGGGTGCTATAGATTGCACCCATGTCCGAATTAAGGCCCCAGCACGTGACGCACAGATATTCATCAACAGGAAGAACTTTCACTCCATCAACGTGCAGATGGTGTGTGACAGCCATATGAGGATAATGAATGTCTGTGCAAAGTATCCTGGCAGCTCACATGATTCATACATTCTCCAAAACTCCTCAGTCCACAGAGATTTCGAGAATGGAACTTTTACAGGGGGATGGCTTTTGGGTGAGTTCACAATACAAAATCACATCACATACACAGGCGTACACACAACGCTGCTTAGCATGCTCCTGACCCACAGCTACTACGTCTACCACACAAAACATCATTCACACAACATGTGCTCCCTGTCTCACCATGTCACTCACATTACACAGGTGATGCTGGCTATGGATGCAAGTCCTGGCTACTGACCCCACTGGCCAATCCTCGAACACATGCCCAGGAAAGCTACAACCAGGCTCATGGCAGAACGAGGAATGCCATTGAGCGGACCTTTGGCCTCCTCAAGTCAAGATTCCGATGTCTGGACCACTCGGGGGGAGCACTGCAGTATGCACCTGGAAAGGTGTGCGACATCATTGTGGCGTGCGCAATACTGCACAACATCGCAGTGGACACCAGGCTGCTGGAGCACATCCAGGCCCCCCCCCATACAGGAAGTGCCCATGGACATCGGACACGTTGAGGAGACCCTGAGAGGGACACAGATCAGAGACAGGCTCATCACGGAACACTTTACATGTGAGTATAACACAGGCATGCAAACAATCCATGCAAGTCCCCCATCAGTCCTGTGACACTAACCACACTGCACATTTTGTTCTGTCTCACCCCACAGGAACAGTGACACAGCACTGCACTTGCAGCGGACATGGCAAATTGTGTGTGTGGACTCAAAAACCATCCTCCATTCCACTCTCCACGTTGACATACAGACCCCAAGGATATCACGCACACCCTCAGGAGAAACAAGGTACAACACATAACCCATGTTCATCGCCTTACAGGGCTTGATTGACAGCAGCTAACTTGATTTGCCATGAGCATAGCCAGAGCAACCATGCTACCCTTGTAGCGAAAGAGTGTTATCCAGTGCTATGCATTGGATAATACTCCGTCACATCAGGGGTTAAAGGGCCATTGGACTCAATATGGAACCTGTACTGTGCTACAGCTGAGAAGAGCAGCACAGGGGTGGATGTACAGTGGTATGGGCACACAATGTAGAGGTCATGAGACGTAGATCAGATTACCAGGGACACCATGCTGACCTGTGAGTGTGCAGACATATGTGCCCCCGACATGAATACACACATCAACAAATGTGTCCTAACAGTTCCATGGAACAAATGACATTGGGCTGCCACTGTCACATTAACAGTGGCAGCCCAAATTCATTACTTCCATGGAGCTCTCAGAACACTTGTTGATGTGTGTATCCATGTCAGGGGCACATATCCATAGGGCTGGGGCACATGTCCTTAGTTCTCCACATAATTGGTTACAGATGAGTACACAACACATTGTCAAGCAATGGTTTGTGTACTCACCTGTAACTGTGAAAATTGAGGGGATCAAAAAGACTAAATTGTTGTTGCTTGATGATCAGTTCAAGTCAACTACTCCAAATCCTGTCCTCTTCTTCCACAGGCATCCGTAACATGATCCATCCTTGAACTGAAGTTCTTCTATGTGACTGGATTGATGTCTTGACATCACCTTCATGGAGATCACCCCTTGCTGTTTATGTTGATGTTGTTGGTGATGCAAAGTTTGACCTGAGGTTCACACAAACCTCTACTGGATCATTTTCATATAGACACAGAAAACACTAATTCCTGAGTTTTATAACCTGTACAGTTAGGATGCTCAGCTACAGAGTTGTCAAACCTTGTGGACAACACATGAGCTGGGCAGCAGTGTAACTAAAGTACTATTTTTTTGTTTCAAAGTACATTTAGTGTTCTCATACAGGTGTTCAATGCATATAGGCAATACACAGAAGACACATGTACATCCTAATGTACTTTGAGACACAATAAAGATGAACCATCACCATTCTATCTGTGTCTGTAGGAGGATATATTTGAGAACACAGTTGTCAATGCGTTACCACACCCAGGGTAGAGTATCCCCATACATGGAAAGGCATCACCCATATCACAGGACTCCAGCACTTGTTTGCAAGTGAGTGGACTCAGTGATGTATTCACGCTAACAGATGGTGGCAGTGATACACTAATGTGTTGTGGGAGTGATAAAGAGGTGATAAAGGGGACATACTTCCACAGTGAATTCCTGTCCACAGTTAATGTGTTGCTCAGTATAATCAATGTTCAGTGATATTGCTCCACTGGGACATATCACAGTACATGACCAAGTGGACAAGTGTTTTCACTGGGGAAGTCTGTTACACCCTTAGAAAAAACAACAAGTCAACTTACTGGAGGCCCCAATGCTCACCCCAGGATATCAATGTGTGTGCTACACATTGAAATCCTAGGTTGAAAACATTGGCTTCCCCAGTCAGTCTGTTGCACAATGAGTGTGTGAATCCAAGACAATATGGATACATGTCCCATTTATCTGTCCTGCTTGTTATCTCACCGCTAAGCCGTTTGTTTGGTTATCCCCTTAACCCTCTGAGTGCCAGAGTGGTACCCAACGCATTTCTTTGCAATGCGTTGCCTACCACTCTGGATATCAAAGGGTTAAACACTACATATGATGTAGATGAATGTTCAATGTTGTACCAAATGTTGGGCTAAGGGGAATGTTTTGTTATGCAAAATCAACACACAACATTGCCATATAACACAGTTGTGTAATATGGCAACAGGGATGTTTTTACAGTTGATTTTGTACAACGATGTGTATGTGAACCCATGTTGTAACATCCCACAAACATCTTACCTAGGCAGGAGTTGTATTCACTGAATTGTTTGGCAATGCATTGGAGACAACTCTGCCACCCAAATCTATGACCAAATTCAAAGCAGATCAGACAGGATTCAAAAGCACAATGTTCCTTTATTCAGGGGAAATTTAACATGTTGGGCATTTTATTTTTTTTTCTTGGGGGGGGGGGGCTTAGACTGTGTGGCAGAAGTGGATAACCTGGATGATCTCCTGGTCACCCTTTGCCCCCTAGGTGTGGCTTCGGGGGTCACATTAGAGGGGGTGGTGGGGGCAGTGGATCCCTCTGTGGAGCGCAGGTTTTCCCTCTCCAAACGTAAGTCCTCCCTGCGGTTCAGCTCTCTCAACTCCACCAGTAGCTGTGCAAGCAGGTCCATCACCCCCGTGTGTAGCTGATGGAGTTGAGTGTTGATCCTCATGACCTCCGACTCCAGGGCATGGATCCTTGCCTCTATCCTGTTAGTGTTTATACGGGATTCCCTACGGCTCCTGGTGATGTTGTCATTGGTGCGGAGGCTTGACCTGAGTAGTCTCCTTTGCAGAGCCATACACTCAGCTTCCATCCCCATGGGCCGTTCACTGCTGGTGATGCTTGTGCCTGGTGAATCAGCTGCTGCTGTGTCCTCCTCTGCTGGTGCTGTATCCTCCTCTGCTGGTGCTGTATCCTCCTCTGCTGCTGCTGTATCCTCCTCTGCTGCTGCTGTGTCCTCCTCTGCTGCTGCTGTGTCCTCCTCTGCTGGTGCTGGTTGTGCTGCAGATGGGTATGTGCCCACCACATCAATTGACCCACTGCTGCCCACCGATGTCTGTGCTGGTGGAGGTGGTGGGGTAAACACGTCCCTTCGCATAGGCTGTTGGGGCTCCCCAAGCAGGCCCAGGTGTTGGTAGTCGAGTGGCCAAGGGTCAAACCTTGGCCACTGGTATGTGCTTGGCCCCCACCTAGGATCATACCTGGGGCCATGCTGGGGAGCCATCCAGGAGGGTAGGTCAATCTGTGGGTATGGCCCGTATTGGGTGGTGGCCACATCACCGGGCAGCCATTGCCTCCCTGGTGGTGGTGGTGCTGCTGCTGCTGCTGGGGGATAATAGCTCCTGGAGGTGGTGGGGGGCATCCAGTCACTGTAATAAGTCGGTGCAGGCAGAGTTGGTGCAGGCAGAGTTGGTGCAGGCAGAGTTGATGCAGGCAGAGTTGGTGCAGGCAGAGTTGGTGCAGGCAGAGTTGGTGCAGGCAGAGTTGGTGCATCCAGCTGGCCAAGAGGTGTGGATGTCGTTGGGTACGGTGCCCACTGGCTGGTCCCCTCCTCCAAATACTCCTCACTGGGTGGTGAGGTGGCCTCCTCCATGGGCTCCTGATGTGCTGGAGACACATAACCTGTGTGGAGGATTGAGATTGTGTGATCAGTAAACTTAGCCATGATGGTGTCAAATTGATATTAATACTTGAAATGTGTAAAGGAACATATATGTTGTATGGTGTATCCCCCTGTGTGAAACAACGGTACTCCTACTGGTGATGGGTGTTGTATTCTACATGTATTGCAGCTCAGAGTTGAATTCCTTTGGTGCCACATCCCAGTGGCCTGAAATTGTACATTTGCGCTGTTGCCACATCATCCTTTGTGGATATCTGTTCCCTGGACCAAAGCTAGCCAGAGGATGGTCTGGCAACATTGGCATAGTACATTTTCAGGCCACAGTGATATTGTCCCTGGAATATTCAACTTTGAGCTGTTATACTCTTGTGATGAAACACCTTTCAGTAGTGGGGATACCCTTACATTACCCGGTGGATCAATCCTATGACATGTATTTTTCCTTTCACATTTTAGGTATTACTATCTCTTTAACGGGATAGCAATGGTTAATTTCACCTTGATGTAACATTGCAGGCATCATAGAGAGATGTTTAGAAAGATGTTGCTGTATGTGACAGCTGGAGATGTCAGTCATTTGACCACACGGAGGCTCTTCAGCAGACTCCACATTGACCCATTTGGAGATAACTACATCTTTGCCATTGTCTACTAAGTGTTCCTGGTTTGTAAGCACGCTCTGTGGACCATGTCAATGATGGATCCATCTCCAATTGTTTCAATTTTGGGTCTGCTGAAGAGCCTCCGTGTGGTCATATGACTGACATCTCCAGCTGTCACATACAGTAACATCTTTCTAAACATCTCTTTATGATGCCTGCAAGGTTACATCAAGTGAAATTAACCATTGCCATGCCAAGGTACACAGTGAGGAATATGGTCTGATATGTGTGTATATGTACCTTTCATACGGGTACAAACATATCCTTGATAGATATGAACCCAGAGATCTGTTCAGAACATGTGATTGTCTAACTGCCTATATATGTACAGCCATCACAAATGAACTTTCATAGATACAAGTGATACCCATCCAAGTAGGTGTAATATACTGGGTATATGTACTGTGATGATGATATCAATATGAGTTATTTTGTTGAGGGTGCACATATATGGGCAGTTGGACAATCACACGTACTGAACCGAACTCTGGGTTTACATCTTGTTGGGACCTATTTGTACCCATTTGAAAGGGACATATCCACATACAAATCTGGTTGTTTTTCTTTCTGTACATATCTTTTTTGAAGAGATCTGCAGTGTGATTCAAGTAGTATTCATCCCTATGTTATCAGTTCATCCCGTACAGTGCTGGATTTTGTCAGATTAGACATGTCCCTCTCTGGTTGTCATGATGGTATCCTATGCATAGCATTGTGATGCATGGGATACCACCGTGGCAATCAGGGATTGATGTACATTACAGGATTCTGTCCATGAGGTCTGTTCAAGTTGAATCCTGAGGGGCAACAATCAAGCCAGTCTTGAAGGATATCATTGATTGAGGCCTTTTTTTTCCTGGATCAGCCCATCCATCCTTCTGTGTGAGGCAGCCAGACCCGATCATAGATATCCATAATCCCTGGCCTGTTATTGACCAAACCTCAATGGTTCATATTTGGTTCCCATATTTATCCTGCAAATAGTGTCTGGTGTACCATCCATCCATGGCATCAGCACTCCTGAGGATCTATATGTGAATCAAATGTGAGCTATGTAAATTGAAGTTAGAGTAAATGATTGCATACACAACACCAAGGCCAACTTTTTCACCTTTACTTATGTGTGATTGTTTTTGGCCTGTGTGTTGCACATACAAGCATTTATTCTCAGTGGCACTGTGATTTGTGACCTGATCCATCCTGTTGGTGATTCAGTAAGCGGTTAAGTGGACCTGATGAACTGATTA
This sequence comes from Rhinophrynus dorsalis, assembly GCA_037306005.1. NCBI lineage: Eukaryota > Metazoa > Chordata > Amphibia > Anura > Rhinophrynidae > Rhinophrynus > Rhinophrynus dorsalis. Next base: position 359,758,188 of record CM074721.1, on the reverse strand, counting down.
TGATGCTGACTTCTCCGCTGACCTCATTTCACCATCTGCAATGTTTTCTATGGAGTCCACACAATGGGGCCTGTGCAGCTTGAATCCTGTTATTGGATGTTCTCCATAGACTAACATTGTAATTGGTAAAGTGAGGGTATGCAAGTGTCAAATTCACTACATCAGCTCTTTTTCACCGCTTAGTGAATGTCCCCTATGTGTCATGTAATTGTTAACCTATCGACATGTGTTTGTTGTCTGGTTAACCCTTTGAGTACCAGAGGGGTTGCCAAAGCATTGTTGATCGATGCATTGATGATCCCTCTGGCACTCATGGGGTTATGTGCTGGATTCCCTGTGTGAACATGGGTAACACTGTGTGACAACAATTGTGATGTTTAACATACAACACTTTACTGAGCATGGTTTGTGTGTATTGTGTGTGATGAGCACAGCAACATGAGGGTTAACCAGGGAGTTGGACAGGTTTTGGCCTTGTTGAACATTGACATTTGTCCTTGTCTTGATCCCTGTTTAAACCCTCAGGGTGCTGTGTTGGTGCAATTGTGTGGTTGAATGAAGAGCAGATGTTGGGATGTGAGTGCTTGTTTGTGATGGGTGTGTGGTTTGGGGTGGTGTGTGGTTTTGGGGTGATGCACTTACCGGTGGTGTGGAGGCTCCTCTCCTCCCCAGTGTCTGATCCTCCAGGGACCCCCTCAATGAGGGTGGATGACAGTGTCTGCCGCAGCCTCTCCTCCCATGCGCTGTAGGTGATGGGGACAGGTGGCCCACCTCCGGTGGCTCTGGCGTGCAGGGCGGCATCCCCCATCTTCCTCTTCACCTGCCTTTTGCAGTCGCCCCATCTCTTCTTGATTGAGTCCACATCCCGTCTGCAGGTGGCCACCGCATTAACTCTGCTGCAGATTTGACTCCAGGCAGCTCTCCTCCTCGCAGACAGGCCAGGGAGTCTGTCCCCCGGGAAGAGGACACTCTCCCTCTCCAGCACAGCCTCCACGAGGGCCGTGTTTTCTTCCTCGGTATATCGGGGATCCCTGACCCTGTCCCCCTCAGCTCCGGCATGCGAGGAGTCAGACCCGGAGTGTCCTGCCTGCTCTGCCCCTGCCTGTGTGTGGTGGTCCCCAGGCACTACCCCTCGTCCCACTGCAGGATCTGTCCCTCTTCTTCTTTGTGTGCCTGTTCTTGTGGGCCTGGTCCCCCTCCGCCCTGCGTATCTCCCTCTCCCACCCCTGCTCTGCTGAGGGATCCCCTCCTGACCTTCCTCCTCCTCCTCCTCCACTAGTCTCCCCATCCCTCTCTCCTGTCCTCCTCTCCTGGCCATCATTCACCCAGTCACACCCAGGCACTCTCACACGCCCTCACAGACACACTCGATCCCACTCACTCTCTGTCACACACTTTCACTCACGGATTCACACTGTAAAAATAAAGTTTAAAATGTGTAAGGTGTGATGAAAAAAAAAAGACTATGTGTATGTATGTGTATGTGTTTGTATGGATGTATGTGCTATGTGCAAAAGTGTGCTATGTGTCTATTTAAATGTAACTCTCTCCTCTCCAAAATCCTTCTACCTTACTCCTCTGTATGCTTCTCTCTCTCTCTCTCTCTCTCTCTCTAAATGCTATCCTCCACTCCTGGGTCCTGTGCTCTAGCTTGCTGAAACTCGAAACACAGACAGGGTGTAACCATTATTTTGAGGTATATATAGGTGTATTTGGACATTTTTGATACTTTGGGGCCTTGGGATTGGCTGTAGGTTTGAATTTTGTTTGTGCATCTATCAGGGTTGCTAGACAACGGCAGCCGTAATGTAACATTTTGACTTAAGTTGTGTTTTAACGGGTGTTTGGGACGCACGGTGATGCAAAATCAGGTGCGACGCTGGTTTTTGTTTAACGTGTTTTTGTAGTGCCTACGCCCGATAGCTATTCTTGAACGCTTACCTTTGAATCTGCCGTAAAACATGTGTTCTTTGCGGCCGACGTGCCTTTTTTACTTAGCGGATGGTTTAACGGCTGCCTTTAAATCTAGGCCTTTGTCTTTAAGTGCAATGTGTGCAATATATACAGCCTGCTGTCCTCCTGGGGTGTTCTGCTGCAAAAATTGTCCACTCCAATTTAGGTGGTAGAGCATTCTTAAGTGCTCCACCAGCAATCTGGCACTCCTTGCTGCTGAGAGTGCCAGAATATATTTTATTGGTTGTATAAAGTATTTTGATGCCACCTTAAGCGGGGGTGAATTTTACTATATATGAATATAATGGTGATCAGAGAGCTGTCTGGACTTTGTATCAATACTGCTCCCTACCTTACTACTGTGTTCAATGACTCTATTAGAGCAATACTGGGGAGTCACTCACTACTAGTAAAGATAAGTCCCATCTTAATGCCGTTGTCCTCCAATCCATACTAAAGGTTTTATAAGTGTCCTGCAGGAATAAGTATACAGAAACTTTGAGTGTATTATATTGGTATCTTATTTACAGACAATTGAGTTGCAAGGTATTTTTTTCACTGCAAAAGGCTACAGTTCAAATATGGTAACCCTCCATAACCCCTTTTGTTACTATTGCCTGTGTGGCAGGGGTTGACTCCAAGTCCCATAATATACTATTGTTACTGTTGTCTTGAGTGTTTTGTCTTATGAAGTAATGTAATTTTTTTTTCCTCATGCCACTTTATAAATAAGTGTACAATCTGCATAGTATATATTTTTCATATGCATCCTGCAATAAAAAGGAGGTCTGGGCCTAGAGTGTGTGTGTAATACATTAGACAAATAGCCAACCCCTGCTACATAAGTATCCATACCAGCAGGGAGTTATGGGACATGGAGACTAAGTACCATCCAACCTTTCACAAAGGAATAGGATGGTACACTAACAGCCACTGTGTCATATATATATATTTTATATATATATATTATATATATATATATATATATATATTATATATATATATATATATTATATATATATATATATATTATATATATATATATATTATATATATATATATATATATATTATATATATTATATATATATATATATATATATGACACAGTGGCTGTTAGTGTACCATCCTATTCCTTTGTGAAAGGTTGGATGGTACTTAGTCTCCATGTCCCATAACTCCCTGCTGATATGGATACTTATGTAGCAGGGGTTGGCTATTTGTCTAATAACTCTTTCCTAGAGCCACTGCACTAGGTAGGTGAGGCAATCGCCATATCCCATATCTCCCCCGTCTGTTGCCCTGTGTGGCAGGGGCAGTCTTCAAGTGCCATGAATCCCTTCTATCACTCTCAGGAGTGTTTTATTGACAACACAGAGAAACATATAATTTGTTTTTATTAAAATAGGCAGACAAGGGAGCACAGATGACATTGCATATTCTTTGTGAAATAAAAATGGGAGGGTGGGAGGAGGGGAAGGTAGGCAGAGGGCTGACTTGCATAGAATGATTTGCAGGGATATGACAGGAAGCAATAACATTGTTACGTACCGTATACAGAAATTGAGATACAAAAATAAATAATCTTCCTCTAGCACTGGCAGCATCTTTATATGTAATACATGAGAACCTGATCTGAAGAGCTTACCCTCAAATGATGCGAACCTGAATCAGCAGCCCTCAAACACATAGTGGAAATTGGTCTCATATAGACATGGACACTCTTTGGGCCCCACCTGTGTGAACCCAGGACCAGAACTGAATTTAGGTAGAGTAGGAATCTGCACAGAATGCCAAATTTTTATGGGCATCTCAATTATGCTGGCCACACACACTGTACCCTTTTTTAAGGGTGAAACCTAAATGGTGAGCATCAAAATGACATGTTCACAATGCCATGGGAGTCAAAATAGCATCTTTAATATGTTGTTGTTAAAAGTGTCTCCAGGGCCAATCAAGTATCCTTTAGGTTAGTGTTCAACAACGTCATCCACTATCTGTTAAGTTAGAATAATACTGATTAGATTTGCAAAGGAGGTGGTTATGGCAGATACAATGGATACATTTAAGAGAAGATTAGATATATTTCTTTCAAAAGGGAATATACAGGGTTATACTGTATATTAGTAGGAAAATCAGGAAGGTCTGATAAATACTAACTTATTTGGTAGCCGGAAAGCTATACAGTTCTCATGTCACTAGGGTATGAGGCAAGGTTGAACTTGACGAACTTGTGTCTTTACTCAACCTAATAAACTATGTTACTATGTTACGGAACAGTGTTGTCCACTACCTTATGGTAAAACAATCTCCTAGTATCCGTTAGGTTAGGGTAATGCTGACAAGTTAGGGAACAGTGTCATCCAGTATCTGTTAGGTTAGGGTCATAGGTATCTGGTTCAATGTACAGTTCTTTGGCTTTGAGGGGGTAATGGTTTTGCTGAAGCTTCTTTAGGTTAGGGTAAGGCAACGTTTTTAACTGCAACATTTATACTATACCATTTTGACGTACGCAACATATTAAACATGCTATTTTAAGACACACTTTTGTATATGCAAGACTTTTATAGTAAGGTTGCACACACATTCTTATGTGTGTGATCAGAGCAATCCAAAGCTCTCTTCAACTGATAACAGCTCCTGTTTTATGGTAGCTGATTTATTTTTACATAACATTTTACTGTCTATTATTTAACCCACTGGATGTCTAGATAGGGCTACAACTCTTCACAAAACAATGTGTTGTAGGACTCTAGCAACCGAGGTGTTAAAATCGTGTTGATGGTTGCATGTTAGGCTGGGGGAATTTTCGGTTCAAGGCAACAGTCGGTGGTGGTCATGAAGTGTGGGGTGAGGTGGAGCCAAGGGGGAGACTAAGAGAACCTAGTATGTTTTGCCTAGGGGAGCCTAAGATGTAAATCCAGACCTAGGTGCATCACAACTACCATCATTCTCAGTCTGTCAGTGGTAAGGTAAATATGATTATTTTGGTTCTGGGAAAAGCTGGAGAGCCACAAAATGACTGATCCTCAGATTAAACATCTATAGCTTCCAAATTTCATTAAACAGAGAGAAAAATTATTGACATTACAACCAAAAAATACTTTAAAGCAGAACTATCACCCTATAAATAGTCACCACCCAATAATTAGGCATATTGTGACTAGCTTCTTAAAGTGATGTGTCACCTATGCACAACATGCCATAAATAGTTAGGTGACACATCCAATACCATCAAAACGTTATTTATTTTTTATTTTCAAGTTCCATTTCATTTAAAATTAACTTACAAAAGTCTGTGTTGCAGCCACTTCCGGGTGACTGCGGTTCTCCGTGGTTACAGAGCTCTGCCTCAGCTCTCCTTCCTCCTCTGATGACAGAGGCTTCAGCCTGTAAGCTGGAGCGGTCTCGTTGACAGACATCGATATCTAGCCAATGAGATCGCTCCAGCTTCCAGACTGAAGCCTCCGTCATTGGAAGAAGGAGGAGAGCAGAGGCAGAGAGTTGGGCTGCAGTCTATGTGGAAGTGGCTGCAGACATTTGTCTGTTAGATTTAAATGAAATGGAGCTTGAAAATAAAAAATAAATAACATTTTGATGATATTGGATGTGTCACCTAACTATTTATGGCATGTTGTGCAAAGGTGACACATCCACTTTAATATTGCTATTATCTTCCACAGGTAGTGCGTTTTGAAGTGATCCTGTTTCATCAGAGACTGATGGCCTGGCTTCTTGTTGTAGAGCCGTCTGTGCGCCTGCACCGTTAGTCCCTCCCGGTGCCTTTTGGCTCCATGCAATGCCTCCTAGTGGAGATCGGGACTCACAGTGCAAGCGCGCAGACGTCTCTGAGCAAGATGTCTGCGTGCAAGCCTGGCTGTCGGTCTCTAAATAAACAGGATTACTTCAAAACGTGGTCCTTGTAGAAGATAATAGCAGTATTAAAAAGTATGTTGCCATACTCCTAATTATTGGGTGGCTACTTTTCATAGGGTGGTAGTTCGCTTTAATTAAATTTTTTCTCTCGCAAATAGTGTACAGCTGCTCCTACAGTATTCTTGTTTGTTTGTTTGTTTTTAACCCTTTTGAATGCTAGTGATGTCTCAATCATATTACTTGGCAATATGTTGGAGACCTCTCTAGCACCCAAAAGGTTAATGGAACATTATCACCATTAAATGAAAAGGGCTCATATCCATTAACACATTAATTATGTACTATTAGGATGTTTGTTTTAATTTCTGTCATTAAAGTTCTAAAAATATGTCAAAATAAAGATGGAATTTAATTAAATAGGAGGCTACATTTGTTGTCAGCCTTGCTAAAAATTGATAAAACAATAAACAGATCATTTTTTGGTGGATTAGACCCCACTGTGTCTGATTCACTGATCCTCTTGTTTGTTTGTTTGTTTGTTTGTTTACCACAGTCATACCATGTATTACCCTTATTGCTTATTATGAGATTGTATAATGAAACAGGGGACAGATGGTTAGACATAGCTGCCTACATACGAATAGGAGAAGCACATGTATAACACACGTGACTTATGCAACTAAAACAATTTTTTTACAAAAACTGTCTGGGATTACATGATATGAACCCTATTCATGTTTTTGGCAATAATATCGCTTTAACACTTTGAATTCCAGAGGGGTACACACCACATTGCATTGCAATGCGGTGTGTACCCCTCTGGCATTCAAAGCGTTAATATGCACAATTGCAATATTCTGAGAGATATTAGAAAAATACCCAAATATTTCTCAGGGAAGCCATTTCTTTTTCACATATATCAGAGCTTGATCCATCTGGGTAGGGAGAGGGGATCAGTAGTAATCAATCTCTGGTTCAGCAGAACAGAACAGAATTGGCTCCTGAGCCTCAGTTTTGTGCTAAGTATTTGAAGATTGCATCTGTTCACATTAAAGGGATAGTAACACTTAATATGTAAAAAATATATGTTGTAGTGTTTATCCCCCTGAGTATAAGTAGGGTACTCCCACTGCTGAAAGGTGTTTTATTCAAAAGTTATTGCAGCTCAAACTAGATTTTTTTAGGTGCAGTATCACAGTGGCCTGAAATTGTACAGTGGAGCTGTTGCTACACCTTCCTATTGACAGATATAGTCAGTTGACCATAATTCTTCATAGGATGGTGCAGCAACAGCTCCACTGTACAATTTCAGACCATTATGATACTGCGCCTAAAATATATAGATTGAGCTGCAATAACTTTTTAATAAACACCTTTCAGCAGTGGAAGTACCCTTGTTTTACTCTAGGGGATAAACCCCACAACATATTATTTTATATATTTTAAGCATTACTATACCTTTAAGCCTTTGAATGCCAGAGGGGTCTTCAACACATTCAATTGTAGGGAGTTGTGTACATACTCTTGTGATATTAAAAAGTTTACAAAGTATAGTGAGAGACTCTACAGATCACATTTCTGAAGGAACTGAGATACTACATTATTTTTTGTGCCATATGTTTTCTCTTTTATAATTAAAGGGATAGTAATACTTAAATTTACATTTATTTAATACTGTAGGCATAACAAAATTAAAAAAAACCAAAAAAAAAAAAACGATGTAAGGCTTATCTCTCAAGCCTTTATGGTTTGAGAGATATACTGTGCTAAAGTTACTTCTTCTTGCCTGTTTAAACGAAGTCAGCGCTCTAGCTGACAGCTGTAGAATTCTGGCACACCAGACACACATTGTATACCGTTCCAGTGAAGAATTAATGTTGAGATATAGCGTTTTCTCCTCTGCTGAAGAGCCTCCATCAGGTCAAATGACCAGATTCTGCAGCTGTCAGCTAGAACGCTGACTTTGTTCAAACAGGCAAGAAGACGTAACTTTAGCGAGGCATATCTCTCAAACCATAAAGGTTTGAAAGATAAGCCTTACATTGTTTTTTTATATTTTTTTTATGCCTACAATATTAAATAAATGTAAATTTAAGTATTACTATCCCTTTAAGAACTTTGCATATTTATTAATAATTAATCCTAGTTGTGATAAAGTAGGCCTTTCCACTCAGCAGCACTCATCCAGTATGAATTTGACGAGCTAAGGAAAATTAGTTATTCTAGGGCAGCACCCTAGGTTGAAAATAAAAGTTCCCATTGACATACATGAGTCTTTTAACCTCTTGATTGCTAGAGAGGTCACAAATGCATTGTTTCAAGCCCAGTTTAAATCAGTGGGAACTTTTATTTGTCACTGGAACAGCTGGTTTGCCCAAGAACTGTTCATTATTTCTTAATGTCTAAAGCACTGTGTGTGCTGTTATGTGTATTAGTTAATACTGTGTATGCCAGTCAAAGCCTGGTGTATGGAACTGATGTATGTCTGTGGTGTATTACTGTGTTCTCTCATTGATAAAGTACAGGTCACAACCAGCGGCGTAACTATAGAGGTCGACCGGGCCAGTCATTCCAGGGGCCCAGCCCCCCCCCCCCCTGACCCCCTCGCCTGACGCCTGCAATTAAGTAATGCACAGCGCTGGGGCTCTGCATTACGAGAGTGTCGGTCTGCCAGAGGGAGATCAGTATTCCCTCCGGCAGACTGGCACTCTCGTAATGCAGAGCACTTGGAGATGACATCATCTCCCAGCTCTCTGCATTACTGAAGAGGACTGTGCGGGAGAAGAGGTCTGTGCAGAAAGAGGCACAGACCTGTCCTCTGCCACTGGACCACCAGGGAGGTAGGAGATTTAGGGGCAATGTGGAAGGAGCATTGTGGAGATTGAGGGGCATTGTGGAAGGGGCAATGTGGAGATGTGGGACAATGGGAAACGGGCAATGTGGAGGTGGGGGCATTGTGGAAGGGGCAATGTGGAGATTGAGGGACATTGTGGAAGGGGGTGATGTGGAGATTGAGGGACATTGTGGAAGGGGGTGATGTGGAGATTGAGGGGCATTGTGGAAGGGGTGATGTGGAGATTGAAGGGCATTGTGGAAGGGGCGATGTGGAGATTGAAGGGCATTGTGGAAGGGGCAATGTGGAGATTGTGGGGCAATGTGGAGATGGGGGCAATGTGGAGGTGGCCAATGTGGTCGGGGGGCCCATGGCAATTCTTGCACCAGGGCCCTGTGGCTTCTAGTTGCGCCTCTGGTCACAACAGATTCGTTGATAGATATGGGAATGACTAATACAAAGAGTAACTGTAGTGTATTTTTCTTGGGGGAGATGCACTGAGGCGTGATAAAGAGGTGATAAAGGGGAGATGACTTCTCCAGTGATATCACTTCTCCAATTCTTATGTTATTCTATGGAGCCAATTCACTAACATTTCTCGACTTTGGGGATCTTAGTGTATAGGATCTATAGAATAACATAGGAACTGGAGAAGTCATCTCCTCTTTATCACCCCTTTGTCATGCTTTAGCACATAACCCCCCTTGTGTTTTTAGTGATTTACACTTTGATGGAAATGCATAGGGATATGTGGATAACAGTGAAGTGGAGAAATTCTGGCACAAACGCACCATGGGAAAGCATTGCATTGGAAACCTCTCAAGCAGTCAAAGGGTAAAATGCTCCATTTAAATCATTGGGAATTTTGATTTTGGTGCAGTTGGTTTAATCCAAAATTGCTACACTTTTATTTTGTGTATCAGGCCCATAGAATAAGAAATGTGTTCAGGAATAGAATCCTCTCTTACAGGGTGGTGAGAGGCTGCAATGAAAGTGCTGCCACTTTGAGATTTGACAGCTCTCCCCACTCCTTCAAAGCCCACAGGTTCCTGAATAGTTCAAGTTACAGCCAGGGCTGAGTAATACAGTTCTGATGGATCATTATACTGACAAGGTTCATAGATATGTGTACTGCCCAATATGCTGCCTATTCAAGAAACATACCCTCAGAATGGTACAAACTGTTATACCCATACAGCATCAAACGCTCCTGGCGCTGGTATGCAGCACTTCTCCCAGTTAGTACTGTTGAATCTGGGGTCATCTTTTAGGTATGATGGGATCTGGCACAGCCTGACCCTGTTGTATGTTGAGTTCCTTTCAGACTGGAATGACCCAGAATGCACTGCTTCAGCACAGAAGAGAAGTACCAGCTGTATATGGAGAAGTAGGATATTTGAATACCACTGTTTGTTCCAAGTGTGGGGTTGTTGGGAGGAAATCTCCCGCGTTTGATGTCCACCCAAGAAAGATGTTATTCTAGGGTCACACCCAGTACTGGCTGCCTTGCTGATTTTGTCCACCTGCTCCATTGCTCCTATTTCCTGCACCAACCTCACAGAGAGGTATGCCCCTGTCTGGCTCAGTTGGCCGAAATGTTTGTCGATCTGTGGCTCCATTTTCAGGTTTGGCAGAAGATGTGGCTGCTTTCTGAACATGGTGTTTGCCCATCTTTTTCTTACGCAACAGGTAGAATAGAAGGAGAAGACCAACCAAAATCAGACAGAGAATGATGCAGACAGGAAGTATAATGCTGTAAATATGAGCACTCATGAAACCAAGGGAATTGCCATCGTCAGCAGGGGTGGGTATGATGGTCATATCTATTCTCAATGAGCTGTTGGAAGGAACATCTTGTGTGGTACCCATAGTCAGGTCTTCTGATGAAAACCTAAGATCTGGTACTAAATTATTAAACAGAGTGGCATTGTGGGAATACTCTGGACTCTTAGTTTGTATCAGATTGGTTGTGGGCAATGGACTTGTGACAGGCACCATGTTTAGGCTAGTAATGTGGCTGGTGGTGGAAACCACTTTTGGGGTTGGCTCCAAATCTGTTGTAGGTTGTAAAAGTATAGTGGATGCCAGGTTTGTAGGTTCTACTGTTGTCGTGGACATTGAGTATGTGGCAGTTTCTAAACTTGTAGTAGTTTCCATCCTTGCAGCAACTTTAAACATGGTGGCACTGTATTGGTGGGAGGAATTGTAAGGAATGGTGCTAAACTTTACAGTAACATTTGCTGGTGGTACCCGACTGGCACTTAGCTCCAATAGGATACTATCATTTTGTAATTTGGCACTCTGCCCATCCTCCCATACCTCCACTCCAATCAGTCCTCTTTCTAGATCTCTTTGGGTAAAGTTATTGGTGGTGGTGCCTTCTCCCTTACCCCCATCTCCAGGGAACTTAAGCAACCTTCCTCCTCTTGGCTGACGCAGAACTCTGAATTCTGGAACACTCTTTGTTTGTGCTCCCAACTCTCTTGCATCAACATTTTCTGTTCCGAGTTTAACTGTACATCCTCTTGGCCACTGTTCCTGATCTCCTGTCCTTACCATTGGTGTCACAGTCACTGTCACTGTACTAGCCAGTTCCTCACCCCCAAGGGAGCGTGCCAGAATTCCAAACTCATCCCGAGACGAGAGAAAGCTGGTGAAGACATATGATACCTCACCCTTTTCCAGCTGTCCCCACTCAAACTCTGTTACTGGTACCTGTTTGGCCATCAACTGGCCATAACTGGGTTCCCTGGATACTTTATACAATACATTTTGTGTCATTCCTTCCACTGTAGCTGGGACATGTTCTATTGTCATCACAGATTGTCCTGATGCTTGTGGGACCTCAAGTACAGAGGTATGAACTACAGACACTTTCACAGGTAAAACTGCTACAAGCTGGGTCTGGTGCCCAGTTGTAATGTTGAATCGGATAGAGCCTGATGTTGCAGTGAAGTTAGCTAAGATGACAAGGCTCAACTTGGTAAGGTCCTCTTGAGTAAATTGTGAGACTTGCACCGATTGATCTCCCTGTTTTGCAAGAGAAATGCCCATTGGCAGTTCCTGAATTGTATAAATTATCTTATTGGGGGAAGTGTGGGAATCTTCTACAGACAAGTGATCAGAAGTGAGAGCAGAATATGAACCTGGAGCAACTTGTAATTGTGACTTGGATGGGGACACCCGGGGTGGAAGCTTGGGTACACCAATCACTGTCACGTTAAAGACCTCTGAAATGATCAAGGTGTCTTCTTCTTCGGGGGGTTTACTGAATGCCTGGGACTTAGGCCACAGCCAGGCAACAAACTGAAAGCTGTCTTCCGAAATCCCTGGGCCTGTGTGTGTGTAGAGTAAACTTCCATCTTCCAGATGTGATTGTAAGAAATGGGGGAGCAGTGGGTTCAAAGGGGCACCATGCAGTGATAGGTGCCCCTGTGAGGGAAATTTTGTAAGCAAGAAGACAACATCATGAGAGATGCTGGAGCTGCTGAGATTTGCCAAGAGATTAGAGGCATCCAAGTTTGAGAGGGTTATGGGTGATGAGCCACGTTCTAGGACACGGATACCTAAAGAGAAAAACAGGCAGTTAAAGAATGGGGTGGTGGGAAATGAGAGTAAGTTACTACATTTCGTATATAAAAAGTTGGCAGGTGTTAAACCCCCATGAAGACCAGAGGGGTGCTGGAGTGGTATGCAGTGCATTATGAAGCAATTCAGTTAATCCATATAAACCTCTGTGTGCCAGAGGGGTAAGCAACTCATTGCTTTACAATGCATTGCTTACTCTTCATGAACTAAAAAGGTTAAATCAGTGGTTCTCAACTCCTGTCCTCAGGACCCACTAACAGGCCATGATTTAGGGATTTCTCTGCTAGAACACAGGTGTGGTGATCAGAGGCTCATTCACACTGATTAACTCACCTGTACTCTAACAAGGAAATCATCAAATCCTGGCCTGTTAGTGGGTCCTGAGGACAGGAGTTGAGAAAGACTGGGTTAAATCAAAGTGGATTTTTACTTGTTCCATGTGGTACATTTGGTTTGCTGCAGAGTTTCTACACATTTGCCTTAGTTAATCAACCACATTATCCATCACCCCAGATGGTTGTATTGTCCTCCATGAGGAAAATGTATTCCATGGAACCCTGTGTGCTTCTTCAGGGCTGTCTATGGAACACAGTTTGAGAATCACTATGCTAAACATTAGAAGCCACCAGCTAACTGTGGCTCCCCATTATAGAAGCTAAAGTGCTTTCCGTTGTCACTATAAAGAGTTCATCTGATGTGTAATTGTGTCTAAACATACATAACATGCTTTTAAAATGCTTTGGGCCTCACAAATTCAATTTATGTGATGCAAAACTGAAACAAACTATGTGAACAACCGGGGACAAATAAACATATTCCAAATTCCTTGATTTAAACAGGGCTTTTTAAAACATGGTGAAATTCTACTCTAACACACTGTATTACAATGTGCTGGAGATAGCATTGTCAGATCATCCCTTTAAACTGGGACACATATGAAAAATACTTTCTGGGCTGCAATGGTTCTCGTAGTAATGAAGCATGCATTTCTCACATATGTCCTTTATGTAAAGAATGCTATGGCAACCCTAGTTGGAAACATCTTTATCATTCAAGGATTTCTAGACCTTATTTAACCCATTAAGGACCAGGCAGATGTGCAGTGCATTGGTTCACAATGCATTGCCCACACCTCTAGTCCTCAGTGGGTTAAATAAATGGGATTTTTCATTTTCCCATATTGTAAAGTGTTTTAATCCAGAACTGTACCACTTTACTTTTATACATGTGGAATAAAACAGTGTTATTAATTAAGCAAATGTTTCCCTTCACTCTGTAGATCACAGGGAGCACCATGGCAACCAGGGACCCTGGTGTTCCTCCTACCAAACTGATAGATACAGGGCCTGTAATTATAATGCTGTATTTTTAGACTGATCATGATTAGACTGATTGTAATTTTGGGAGCCTCTTTTTGGTATCTTTCCTATTTACATTTAAACAAGTACCTTCACTGACTCCCCCATCTCCTTGGATGTGTAGGGGGCTGTGTAGCTTTGAAGATTAGATAGTCCATTATGCAGAGCAGCCAGTTTCCTGGAATGCTTGGTTTTTAGTGGTCACTCAGGCTCAGCAGTGCTGTTCACTCCCAAAGTATTGAGTTGTGGGCATGGCCAGCACAATCCAAGTGGCTCTGCACCAAACACCCGCTCCTGCTTTATGGAGGCCACTTTATTAATAGCCTCTATATTAGGAGAATGACCAGTTTATATACTAATTTGGAGTTTAAATAACCTTATACTGGCTAGTTTATTTTGGAGTGCATACACAGTAACTGTGTGTGTGTTATAGACCTAGGCTAAGTGTAAGTTTACACAGGCTATTATTGCCCCATTTTAATGCAGTTTGCTAATATTTCAGCTTACAAGACTCTCAGATGAGAGAGTTTGTACTTCAGTGAAAAATGTTACAAATTGCATCAACATCTCATGTAAAACAGTAAAATTAATGAAAAAATGCTTTTAAAATCCCTCTTTTTTTGCCATACTGTTTCACTGCTACAAACCATTTGTCCATGAGAACATGACCTCAGGGTATTTTCTGTGCCATGCACCAGTGTATGGGGCTGGAGTTTGGGAGGAGTGGGTGTGGTGATAGGTGGGGCTGAGATGTAAATATGGAACATTAAATTAATGATTTCCATAAAGCCTGTTACTCTACTTCTAAATGTCAGGCACTGCCAATCCCATTTACAGTATATTCAGATATTTACAGAACGGTTTAATTGCTTTTTATACTCACACCCTTTCAATCTTACCCCTAAGAAAAGGAGGTGAACAATCTCCAAACAGCCATTACATAGCTGAGTAATCTTAACTACAGTCCTCGTAACACAGTAACCCACTGGCAGATCTGAATTACCACTGGTGGATCTGTCACATTGACTCATTCACTATCCAGCTGATGTGAGGAGATCCTGAAAGCCAGCATTGCTGGTATGAGAATTGGAGATGGGGAATATTTACAATTCATTGGGTGCTATAGAACAAAGAATTGGAGACCTTTCTGGCATCCAAGTAATTAACCTTTTGAGTGCCATTGGGACGTGGTGTGCATTGTTTTGCAATGGCTGTACAACTCTCTGGTACCCAGAGTTAATAGGTACTGCTTAACAACAGGTATCTATTTTTCAGAACACACATACAACTATTATTAGATTTATCATGGTTATTAACCCTTCGTGTGCCAGGGAGCTTAACTACATTACTTAGTCACCCTTCTGGCACTCTAAGAGTTAACCCCTCCATAAGTAATTCAGCATTCACTTGATATATCTGACTAAAGTACTGCCATTAGATCATCACTTTTTGAAGAAAAGTCAAAACATTGCAATTCCACTGAGAAAAATAATGCACTAATACAAACCCTACACATTTTACTTTAATGTAAGCCTCACTTATTATTGAAACTTGCTTTCCCTTTTAAGAACCATTTTGTTGTTTCAAAGTATCAGCAACAAGTGCACTAGAAGTGACAAATACAATTCCCCAAATTCCCACTGATTACAATAAGATGTTGAATAAGATGTTCAATCCCTTGATTGCGGCTGCATTACTTGGCATTGCCTTGGCTATTTCTCAAGCACTCATCTGGTTAAAAGCCCCATTTAAATCAATTGTCATTTTTATTTGTATCCTAAGGTGCAGTTGGGTTGCTCCAGTTCTCCTTCATGCATCAGTCTCAGTATGCCTGCCATGACCTCCATTTATATTCAGGAATGCAGAATGCTGATCTCAAATATGTTTGCTTTCCCTTGCTGTATTAGTCATTGCCACATCTGGAGGGAGGAATCCTCATGAATCCACCACCCTTTCTTTAAAGGGGAACAATACCTAATAGAAAGTGACACTTAGGGCCCTTTATTCAAAAGAAAAGTGGAGGAATATGGGGTTAAACCATTTGAACTTTTGGAGAGAGCTAAAAAAAATCCCTTTTATGTACATGGGGATTTTAATCCCTTGACTGCTAGAGAGATCTCCAATGCATTGGGAATGGGAATTTTTGAAATTTTTAGTGATGGAACAAAGGTAATATGGGGTTGAGTTCTTCCTTGGGAGGGCAGAACACATTCTTAAAAAGACAGAGTCTTGTGGGTGTAGACTCCCTGCCTCTCCTCCAGCTCAATCCTTGCTGCACCTCCAGTTATGATGTGATCAAACCACACCAGCAAGGACAGCAGGAGGAGAAGAAGAAGAAGAAAGCTCCTGTGAGAATAAATACCCTAAGCAAGGACTCCCATGTCCAGAAAGGCGAGACCAACAGAGGACCCATTCTCTGGGTGGGAAACCTGTATTCCCTATGGGCTAAGAGAAAAAGATTTAAAAGGTAATACTAAAATCCTATTGTCTCTATAGTCCAATATGGAACATGGGTACCATAGAGATATGCAAACAGTTAGGCTCCCAGAGGTGGGAAGAGGGAGAAATGACCTCACGACTGCCCCCACCATACTGGAGTTCCCTAGGGCTACTGGAACAGCCCAAACCAACCAAGTGTCAACAAACACTAAAAACTCGCATAGCACACAAAAACAAAAGCCAACGGGGCTCAAAAGAACAGCTGAACAGCAGCAAGGCCCAAGAAAAAAAGATAGGACCCTAGACAGGCAGAACCGTCTGAAGGACCTTCCAGCCAAAGCTGGCTTCAGACGAAGCTTGAACATCCACACTATAGTGCTTTGCAAAAGTATGCAAGGAGGACTAAGTCGCTGCCTTGCACAACTGCTTAGCTGAGGCCTGATTCTTATAGGCCCAGGAGGCCCCTACTGAGTTTGTAGACTTGATCCATGAGGCCATGGTGACCTTGGAAGCAGCCTGACCAGTCCTTGGACCCTCAGGAATGACAAGCAGAGAATCCATCTTACAAAAAGACTCCAGGCGGTGCACATAGAACTTAAGGCCCCACACTACATCCAGCAAGCGGAGAACCCTCTCCTTGTCAGATTTAGGATCAGGACAGAAGGAAGACACAGCAATCTGCTGATTGATGTGAAACTCAGAAACTTCCTTGGGAAGAAATTACTGTGAAGTTTCAAAGAACTGCCTTACCCTTGGGAAAAATCAGGAAAGGTGGCTTGGAAGACAAGGTGTGCAACTAAGAGACACTGTGGACTGAGACCACTGCCAGAAGAAAAAGACATCTTATATGTCAACTCATGCATAGGGATGGTAGCAAGGGGTTCCAAAGGAGGTCTCTGCAGAACATCCAACACCAAATTAAGGTTCCATGGAGGAGTGGGGGCCTTGAAGGCAGGAAAGCATGAGTGACTCCTTGAAGGAACACTGTGACATCAGGGATAGTGGCAATATGTCTCTGGAAAAATGCAGAGAGCTGAGATCTGAATCTTCCAGGAACGCAAACTGAGTCCTTTGTTCACAACATCCTGGAGAAAAGATAACACCACTGGAAGGTCAAAGTCCTGTGAAGATAGGTCCCTGTCCACACACCAGAAATGAAAAATAGACCAAATCCTGTGGTAGGCCTTAGAGGAAACAGGCTTCCTAGCCTGAATCATATTAGAAATTACCCCAGTGGTAAAACCCTTTTTCCTCAGGATGTTGGCTTTAACGGCCATGCCATCAAAGCCAGATTTTCCACATCCTCTTTCCAATGGTAGCCTTGAAGGAGGAGGTCTGGCCTGGGAGGAAGCGGAAGTGGATCCTGAATGGAAAGACTCACCAGGTAAGCAGACCACGCTCCGGGTCCAATAAGGAGCGACCAGATTCATGGGTGCACCATCCATCCTGATCATCCTGGGAATGAGACGAATCCGAGGAAAGACATAAGCGAGATGGAAGTTCCATTGCGTCTGTGGCAAAGACCGGAGGAACCTTCCTGTTGTCCCATGTGGACTTCAAGCCAATCGTTGGCAGTCCCCACTGTAGCACAATCAAGTGGAACACTTCCGGATTGAGTTCCCACTTTCCCAGATCCATGTCTTGACAACTTAGAAAGTCCACTAGTACGTCTTCTACCCCTAGAATGTGAATAGCGTTCATGGCCGGAACGTGGGCTTCTGCCCAACCTAGAATGTACCTCACCTCGTACCAGGCGGTGTCGCTTCGAGTGCCCCCCAATGTTTGATGTAAGCCATGGCTGTGGTGTCGTCTGACTGGACTCGTACTGGATGACCTTTCAATTGAGAGGTCCAGTACACAACAGCGAGATGGATCACCCTGAGCTCCAGGACACTGATGGACTGAAGAGACTCCTCCGCAGTCCACCTCTCCTGGATCCCCAGGTGACCCAGAAACACACCTGTTGTTACCAGAGTCCATTCCGTGATCACAAAGGTCTTCCCATGTTCCAGGTTGTGCCTGCAGGTCCCGTCTGGCTTCCGAAGAGAAGGAGATCTGCCATTTCAGAAGTGGCAAATTCCTGTTTCAGTTCTGGATGACATGTCTCTGAAGTTCCCTGGTGTGCACCTGAGAGTAAGGCACCACTTCTAGTGTTGACACTTGCAGGTCCAGAACGTTTATGTACTCCTTGACCATGGCCGAGGGCCACTCCAGGGCCTGAGACACATCCTGTGTAATCTGCAGGATCTTGTCTTCTGGAAAAAAGACCTTCCCTAGCCAGGTATCAAACCTCATGTCTAGAAACACAAGTTCCTGGGACGGTACTGGAGAAGATTTCAAAGTGTTCAGGATCCACCCATGGTGGACCAGGGGTTGAGCACATTCTTGGACATGCCAGGCCAAAAGTTCCTCTGAAGGAGCCTTGATCAAAAGTTCATCCAGATAAGGACTCATGGAAATGCCCCTGGTGTGAATGAAGGCTGCTATGGCCCCCTATGACCCTGGTAAACACCTAATGAGCCGAGGCCAGAGAGATGAACTGGTAGTGCTCCAAGCCTAAAGAAAAATGCAGATAGTGTTGGCTGTCCGAGTGGATTGGAATGTGCAGGGATGCATCCTGAAGGTCCAGAGATGCCTGATACTCCCCTGGGCACAATGCTGCGATGACAGAATGCAAGTCAACTTGGCTAGCCTGGAGACTGGGGGAGAAGCCCACTGCTCCAAATCTGCCTTTGAAATGGGGTACTGTCTAGAAAACATCTAGAAAATCCCATCAGGCATCTTCCATTCTTCCAGCATAACCTGGTCCAAAGAACGACGGAGAGGAAAAATGGGTGGTTCCCTTTCCTGTTCATGGAATATGTCCAATTAAAGCCTGGCAATATGCAAGGCATCTAGAAACATAGAATTTGACGACAGATAAGAACCATTCGGCCTATCTAGTCTGCCAATCTGCTGGATAAAAACATAACTGTTTCCGTGTTTCTACCCTTACTAAATAATATGGTGTTCCATTAGGGAGAGGCAGATCTCAGATTTCGGCTGTGGGTTGTAATTAGCATCAGGCACACAGGGAATTTTCTCAACCCTCTAACAAACTATTTACACATTTGGAGAACCACAAGAAAAAAATATGGCCTCCCATCCAGACATTGCTTTATATATTTGCAGGCCAAACACTGTATCCAGACACTCATCACATCTCCCCGGTAGCAACTGGGGATCCTTAAACTACTTACTCAAAAAGACTCATAACTTGATTTAAAATATCTAAGCTACATATGATCCTCTTATCCTCCTACCATGACCAAAATAATCCTGTCACTCCTAATAGATGGTTGATAGACATTCCAAATATAACTATCGAAGAGCTCCTGATTAATTTTATGAGACAACTAAATAGCACCCCCCTGCATATTTTCATGAACATTCTTACAGGCTACTGCACAGAGCATTTGCCACTCCCATCTTGGCCCACCATATAGGACTCTCTGCATCAGCAGCATGTCCCAAAGCAAATCCCCTCAGGCCTCTCTACTACACCTGGTATACTCATGTCCCCATAGTGATGCATTTTGGAACAAAATTCTCCTCTACACAACAGATAAAATTAGATTTCCCAATACGCCAACTACCACTGCTTCCATCCTGGGAATTTATGACACCCCCACGCTAAGTTGCGGAACACTCTCCTTGATCTTATATTCATGGTGGCTACTACTTCAATGTGATGATTTGACAGACTATGTGTAAGCTGCCTGGCTAGACTCTGTGAAGTAGATTCCCCCACAAAGAGGTGACAGACTGTTTGATATAATAATAAGATTAGAAACAACAACAGATAATATAGAGTATACTGCACTGGAGCCCTCAGTGGGCCAGATGCTTAAGAGAGGTGATTCGGTTTCAGGTTGGCTGGTGATGGCTTTTCTCTGGGATGCCTTGCTGTGGCTTAGGCCATGTTAGAGATGCTGGCAACAATGCCAGGGTAATGTGGCCAGAGGAGCCGACCCGCACCATGGATGACAATCCAGAGAACAGTGACTACTCACTGAGGTCAGAGAGGATAACAGAGATGGCAACCTACCTGTAGTATTAGTCATAGTTGTTGTATATAAACACTGAGATGACAGAAAACAGAATAGTCAGGATTCGACTGATGGCCAAGGTGGTCGATGTTCGACTGGTGACCAGTGCTCGACTGGAGGTTTGAGGTAGCCGATGTTTGACTGGTGGTTGAGGTTCAACCGATGGTCGAGGAGGTTGATGATCGACTGAGGGCACAGGGATAGAAACCCACCAGAGTCAAGACAGATGGGTAATTGGACAAAGCAAGTCAGGAACGGGCAACCGAAGCAGTACCAAGCAGCAGACAAAGGGCTAGATTCTATTACAAGTGCTAATTTTATCTCTGCTTTTATCTCCCGTTTTCTCCATAGACTTCAATAGGAAAATGTTTGATAAAATGGGTGTTAACATTTAGCACCTGCAATAGAATCTAGACCAAAGAATGTTCAACAGCAGAAACAAGATCAGAAACCAGGCACACCAAACAATACACAAGGGGCAGGCAGAAGTGGAATTGAGTAAATGGAGCTAACAGGAAATCTGAGAACACAGTGCCCAGTTCTAGAGCAGGAGGGTAGTCAAAGGAGAAGCTGGGTCAATACTCAAGGAGATCATACAGGAACTAGACTGGAACTACTGGTCATGACCTGGAACACTTTTATTGCGCATTCGCCCAAAAGCACTGACACCCTATAAAGACTCAGAGTGACCACAAGACAAGGATAACAGGGGAAAAATAGAACGAAAACCAGACAAGGAATACAAAAAGCAATGAAAAAGGACAGATCATGACATTCAGTTTACCATATTACACTGGACTCTAGCCACATCAGACAAATAAATATTGGGGGAAAGGATTATAAGGGAATGCTTTATACTAACACTTCTTCATTCTCAATGGGTAATGTTCTATAGATGTTTCAGATACAGTAAATGGTTGGTGGAGAGGACACAGGACAATCACAACCTTTTATTACTGTGTGTGAGTCCACCCCATGACACCTGGAATAATTGTGGATTCCTCATCCTTAGGCCCAGCTGCGGCAAGGCCTTACCTGTTTAAGACCATCAACAATGATGCTGCATCCAATATTCTTTAAGACTTTACTGTTGAAGGTTACATATGTTCTATAGTTGCCTTTATTTTTAGTTACTCCTGACTTTCCCCCTCTGTAGGATATTCCCTCCTCTCCCCACCTTACCAACCTCCTTTCCTTTTGGACAACTATCATACCTAGCATTGATTCTTAGCTGTGCTTGTCCTGCGGTTTGGGAAACTGCGGCTGTGACTAGAGGTTCCGTACATCATCTTTCATGGTGTCCGAACAACATTTCTGTACCAAATCTATTAAATGACTGATGAGGGTGGTAAAATCCAATACAATTTTCCCAGTCACTATTGTCCTTGTATTTGTACTTTTCCTTTATAAAAAAGT